>CM051384.1:16467799-17067799 GCA_028015245.1 Cardamine occulta
TTCTCCTCCATAGTCAGTAACACCCTATGGCAAAAAGGGCCTATCAACGAAATTATACCACATTAGCAACTCATGAAAGAAAAAATAACCACCAAGACAAGTAGCCACTAGACATAGAAACAGTCGAGTTTTCAAAAATGTTTTGAATAATTATTCAACTGCAGATTTGTGTTTAACACTAATTAAGCACCAATTAAGTTTAACATTCTTAATTTTAAGTAGCTATCTGCAATCAGTGATCAAATTGCAGCTTTAGCATCCACATTTCGAATTTTTTTTTGGATAGTATCAGATTTCTAACCAAAGAAACGAACTAAGCACCAATTCAGCTAACACGAAATCTCTATCTGCAAGTTGAAATAGAGTGAAAGAGGGATCAAATTGCAGCTTCTCATCCACATTCAAAGTTTCCGGAGAGAGAGAGAGAGAGAGCTAACAGTCTCCGAGCTTGTTAGGTGTGGTGATGGAAGCTTTGACGCAGATTTCGAGAGGACTCGCCGCCATCGCCATCGCTCCGAACCAGCCGGTCCTTCCCGGTTTAGTTAACCTGCACCGCTTAATAAAACCAGTACGGCTGACCGACGCCGCTAATACACCGGCGGAGCTCGGCTGAAACCGACGGCTTATCCTATTTTGTTTGTCCGTAGTTTTTTTTACCGACTGGTCAGATGACTCATGGCTCAGATAATTTAGGAATTCTCAGTGGCTAAGTTGACTGAAACGTGGCCAAATATAAGATTTCAGGTAACGAACCATCACGGGCTTCAATTCTCAGCCCATTTTATTTTTAATCGCAGCTAGCCCACTACTATTGAAATTTAAAAAAAAAACTCCCTACCCGTAATATTTGAACTTGAAAAGCTTTTTAACCAATTTATGGAAATTTCCAGTTACTTTACACAAGATTCACTTTGTATCACACAAATACCATAAACGATTAGTACTTAGTACTTAGTAGTATGTTGATCTAAACAAATCATATTCATTATGTGCAATTATTTTAAAAATGGTTTGTGGTGAAATTAAGCTATCATTAGTTGAGTATATTACCATGTTTTCATAAAAACACAGAAAAATTTTCCATTGTTTTTGGGGCGGGTGAACATTTATTTTTGAATATCAAAGTTTTCATCATAAAAATTATTTTCAAAAGTAAGTAATTTATAGTGATGACCAAGCTCGATTGTTGTCTCGATTTCAAATACATTTTCTCAAGAATAAAACATAGAAAATGGAAACTAAACAACTTTGAACCACTGGCTCACTGGATCACTCGAAGCATCCGTGGTCAAACACTTGCAAGGGTTAGCGACGACGCTGTTGTCACGTTCGTCCACGTCAAGACATAGCAACACACCATTACTTGTATTGAACGACAAATGCATCTTAGTAGCTGAGATTTGTCTCAAATTAGAACACTTAGTGCCAACCGCAAGTTTCACCTTTTGTCCAACAACATTTGGAGCTTCTATGTACATTTTGATGATCCTAAGAGAGCCTTGATAAGGATTGATGGTCCTCCGTTGTTTGTCTTTTTTTCAATGATTTTGGTGCAGGATTCGTTAGGATTAACTGCCACGTATATATGGACGTGAACTTTATTATAGAAATAATGAAAAGTTGAGAAAACTATTCAAGCTGTTAATTTTTATATATGTGAAAATTTTGAGGATTATCGTTCTTGAAACGTAAATTCTTAGTTTTTTTGAAAAATAAACTAGCAATACAAAATATAGTTAACTTAAGGAAATGGAAACAAAATTTGAAGTATGTACCTGAAGCAGAGATCAGGGTAATCTCTAGTGCCACGTGGCTCGTCCCTAAGGCTCATGCCGACGACATTAGTGAAATTGCGGGAAAGAGTAGCCATTTTTCTCAAGCCGTTGGCCCAGACGAGGGGATCAAAGTTAGGGTAGCCGAAGAAGGCATCGAGGTCATTATCGCTGCAGCACGAGCCTGGCGTGGTCAAGTGGTTATCTAGTATCACCATCACTCCGTTTTGTCCTAGGTTCCATACCACTTCCTGATAACATGTTATGATATTTGTTTGTATCTATGAGAGTCACAAAACACATCTGATCTCACTTTGGTCCAAACTCCAAAAGATGTAAAAAGTGAACACTTTTTTGAGATGGAAAGTTTGATTTTCGTTTCTAATTAAAATCATAACGAAGCGTAACACATTATAGGTTTGATCGACAGAATTTCACATCACAAATCAAAAATTTCATTTTCAAGTTCGAAAACATACTACATTAGACTAATTAGGCGACCTATCAATAATTTTTTGTTTTGATAAATATAATGGTTGGAAAAAAATTTGGTGACGATTTAACTAAAAAGAAATGATATTTTAAATCTTCTAAATCAATTTGTGTGTGGCTAGCTAAACGGTCACAGATTAGGTTTGATTTTGGTTTAACTATGTTTAATAACTAACTCCCTTAGTTTGTTATTGTTTCGAATTAGATCACGTTTATAACAACAACAACTACAAAAAAAAGTAAAAGAACTTTAACATAGTACTATTTTTTCCATTTTGTGTATGGGGGGAAATTAAGCTCAAATTGAGTAAAGCCATGTTACAAAAGATAGTTTTGTCAACTATCTGTAGGCATATATATAATCATGCTGCATATACTGTTTTCAATTATTCGTTGTATTAAGGTGCAAAAATAATATGATTAAGACAATCTGTCTTTTAATCCCCAATGTGAAAAATCCAGCTTCGGTGTCTTCTTATATCTCTTTGGTTCTCCTTCCTACCATTAATGAAGAAGAACCAGCCTAAGCTTGCACCTAGTGGTGCAAAGATCACCTCACTAACTGCTGCACTGATCTTCCCTAACCAGATAACTTCTTCTTCTTCAACGCAAGCATCCATAGGCCGACCACACAAATCCAGGTTATTAGCAAAACTCTCCGGTCCAATGGTCAAGGACTCGTTGAAATGTGGAATAGGACCGGTAAGAAGATTGTTTGCCACTGAGAACTTGCGGAGCCATTTAAGTGACACCAGCTGGGAAGGAAGCTGACCAGTGAACTGATTATTCTGAAGCATAAGTGTGTTCAGATAGGTAATGTTTGTTAAGCTGGTAGGGACTTCACCTGAGAATCGATTGAAGGAGAGGTCCAGACTAGTAACAACTGGAAAGAAGGAGGTTGTGTTGGATGGTAAAGCTCCAGAGAAGTTGTTTCTAGAAAGATCTAGACCTGTCAAATCAGAACATTCCTTAATCCCAACAGGAAACACTCCTCTGAGACCATAACCAGAAAGATTAATGCTCAAAACCCTATTCTCATCATCATGCCAGCAAGTGACCCCACTGAATTTGCAGATAAACCCTCGAGTGTCGTTGGAAAAATCCCAACTGCTCAAGTATCCATTGGGATCTTCAACTTGGGATTTTATGGTCGTCAGGCAATTTACGTTGGCAACGTTTGCGTCTGTGAGTCTAGACACCAGCAAGAACCAGAGGCATATTGTGACCAGGATTTTTATGGACATTTTGTGATTTTAAGGTTTTCAAAAGAAAATAAAAGAAGAGAGGTTTTAGCAGCAATGGCAAGTGGAAATTGTTGCACTAACCAAAACTTGAACATGGAGGATTTATAAAGACCTACTAAAGCGTGTTGAGGGGAGTCACAAGTCGTCTCCGGCCCCATAAAAAGAGTTAAGGGAGGAGACTTGAGAATATTCATACATAAAAGACTTCGGCTTGTCCCATGAGTTTGAATAAGTGGGGAAAAAGGTAAAGGAGCTATTGTGTCTCCATTATGTCGTACGCAATTGGCATTAAGTGAACAGCTTTGTTTAGATTGGAAAAAATAAATTCATGGAAAATAAGTTTTACACTGACATAATTCTGAGAAACAATTTTATATCAGTTCTAAATGTCTATAAATGGATGTATTTTATAAAAGAGAATAAATACACTTACAATGGAATTATTGACACTATTCTTAGGAACCAAAAGCCACTCTTTGCACAAAATCTGGACGTCTTTTTGAAGGCATGCGAATAAGTCCTGCTACCTGAAGCTCCATTACAGCTCTGCAAAATCGAGCTCTGTTGTAATCAAATGTTAAGGAATCAATTATGAAATATTTGGTCGTGTGCTGTAATTGTCCTGCAATATGAACAGGTAAACAAGGATGAACATGGGTGGATCACTGATTACTAATCTTGTTTCCAATTTCTGCTGTTTCAAATACTTCTCTTTAGTCTCTTTTCTCTATTTGAAGGACAGAATCTGAATACCAAAAAAGGATACTGAATTAATGATTCAGCGGGTACTTCTGGTTCTTCGCATATATCCTTGCGTTTCTTCGATTTCGAAGATAACTTTGATTTTTGTTTATCTTTGCTATTCCGGGGAATAAGTATCGTCTTGAAAGATTGATACCAGTCATGGAGGTTAATAACATCTGCGTGCTCTTGTGCCAGCGTGTACCTAAATAATCAATTATCACAAGTCTTTTCTTTGTAACACATTGAAACAAAGAAAGGAGAAAGAAACCAGTTTGTGTTCGTGTTTATGTGTATTTGTTTTAAAGATAGTTTGTAAGAACGAGAATTTCTCAAATCATATTCCAGACAAGAAAAAGTAATCCCGAAAGAATTGTTTCAAGAACCACAACATGAGAATGCAAATGTACAAAAGTAAAGGAAGACTCACAAAATCGATGTATCGTGCATGGAAGGCAATAGAGTTGTGCCTCTCTGGCTGCAGCACATACAGTGGAGGATATTGTGAGATTCTAGTAGATCTGATTGGATCTTGCCTCTCGGATCTCCAAGTAAAGCCTAAAACAGATATAAACATCAAATTAAGGGGGAAACGAACAAGAAAGCCATATGTAAAATCAAGTTCTAAGAATCAGTAAAAAAGAATGATGCTCAGACTCTCTCAGAACTGATCCTGTAACCGGTTTGCTTTAAGATGATGAGAATGATACCATAGGAGCAGCATATAACAATGGATTATCTATTATAAAACTTCCAAATAATGGAAGTATAAATGAATCTGGGAGGAATAAGGATGCTAAAGACTTACGGATTGAAGTTTATCAACATTCTTGAAACATAGAATTTCATGGAAAGGAATAGTCTCAACTGGCTTCATATATTCCCTGTTCCATTCAAAAAAGGCTCAGATTAATTCGCAAAGCAGCGTACAAAACATAATACATAACAACATATTAAGTTACGACTGTCAAATCAAAACCCGCCATACAAGCAATGTAGAGTTCAAAACAACAAGAAGTTTCCTCAAAGGTAAAAAAAGACTCCATGACAAAGTAGAGTTCACCTTAGCATGAATTCTATGATTGCAGCAACCTTATCAGTCATGGCTTTAAGCTCTTTTTCAAGCTTTGAATGGCTTCGGGATGTATGCTTTCTGTCACATCAAAGTGAAACATTTATTCAGCGTACAAGGTTACTGAGAAGACCGATAGAAGCCAATGAGTAGAGGAACTTATGTATACAGATAAGATAACATATCAGCTGAATAATACACCAAGTTTCCTAATCAATATTCCCATACACAAGAACGACGGGACAAAGGTAAATAATTTCAAGAGACTAACTTTCCAAGAAGATCTGCTGGAGGAAAGCCGGAAATTAAAAAGGAAAATAGAGAAAATAATTTGAACACATATATGGTGTTCGGTTTGAAAAGAAAACAATATCAAGAGATTTACTTTGGGCTGTTGGGAAGTCCTTGTCTCTGACCAGCTGCTTCCACGGATCTCATGAACGGGTGCAATTCCATTACTTTGTCACTGATCTAACAGCAGAGAACAAACAAACAAATTAATCGATCATCTAGAACAACCATGTATTTAGAGCTGAGGATGGACAAAAAATATGTATCACGGAAATGCTCAAAAGTTATCCAAAAAATGCTGAGTGATTTTTTTCACGATCATTTATGTGAAATCTCTTATTCAAGCAATATTTTCAGATTAATAGATTACAAAACAAATCCTCTGCACAAGGGATGCTAGGAACATGGAGACAGTTAAAGATACTCTAGCTCAAAGGAAATGAAAGAACACTGACCAGAAAACATAAGAAAACTTTTAAGGACAAATGAAGTTAAACATTACATACAAATTACGCAAGTCAAGAGAAATGGTAAAAACTTATTATTACCTCACTGAACTCTGCTGTAAGATTTTCCCAACTTTTCAACATGCTAGACAGCTGTGAAGGTGAAAGATCCCTGAGAAAATTTGAATGCAAGAGCATCAGAACTTTTGCGCTAAGCTCCTTGCAGAGATATTAAAACAAGCTCTCAATGATCTAAGTTGAGAACAGAGAAATTAATTAATCGACCTAACATGATTTGCCAAAACTAATCCTCAAAATCTTGTTCCATAAATATGGCAACGCAGCATAAGGACACTAAGATGCCATCAGAATAGATCCATCAGACAAATTATGTATGGTCCATAAGTTTAGGAGAATCCTTGGCTGCTATTGTCTGAGGGGGAAATTTCACATTTCTTCCTTACAACACAACTCACCTGAGCTTGCGCAGAACCCGTCTGATAACATTATTACGTCCTGAATTGTGACTCTGACAGTTAACAATTTCTGAAGGTGAAAAGTATTTCAAGTAACGTGCTTCTGGGTCAAGTATCTCACAGAATATGTCTAGCAATCGAAGTTTATCAAACTTTCCAACTTCATATATGCACTGCAAAACAGTATACAAAGAATATGATCATTTGTTTATCCAGGAAGTAGAAATCACTCTGATCAGATGAAAAACAGAACTGCCTCATATTTCCTCTTGTGATGTATATAATAGGAGAAGCATAATATGCATCTGGACTCGGGAGTCCAACTAAACCGGCATAAATGGCTCTTTCTATGATGATGAACCGTAAAAAAAAAAAAAAAAAGGGAGAACTCACCAAAACTACTATGCTCCAGGGATTTGGCATTCTTTGCAAGTCCGACAAAAACTGAGGTAGCATTTCAAAAGTACTCCGAGTAATTTTATTCCTAGTAAAACATTTATGAACAGAAATTAGTGCATCTAATTTCCAATAATCCACGGGAACTCCAACAAGGATCAAACCTTCTCATAGAAGTCCAACAACACTAAACTGCCCATCAGCTCTTCAAACATACAAATAGTGGAAAGAGAAAATAGTAAAAGTGGTAAATTCTCTGGGGTACCTCGTCACAGATGGCAAGTCAAAGGCATGTTTCATAGTTGCTTCTGTCAATAGTCCAGTATCTTCACCTGACAGCTTTACAAGAAAAAACTTCCTTAGAACAAAGCGAATCGCGCTTTAATATACGTGTAATATGGCAAAAAGGTCTACTGCTCTAGATGACCAATCAAGGGATGCAGAATGTACCACCAAAGATTCTCAATCATTTCTTTATGAAGTACATATGTACTCTTTGTAATATACATCGATTCTCAATATGCGAAACATGAACTAAAATTCTTAGTTATCAACTACACTAATATAATAATGGCAGTACCAACTTAACCAAAGTCAAATATGATATCTGAGAAAGCTAAAGGGTCTGCTGAAAAAAAAATGGAAGTTGTAGACAGGTGCATCAATAATACCTGATGAACATGATCTTGACAAAACTGCTCGAGCATGATGCTTAAAGGCTCTAGTGAAAAATGCTGTAGACAGGCTATCTGAGAAAAGAATGTATAGCCAAATGAGCAACAAAGAGTTAGCAATCCGAAACAAATTGAAACCTAATACAGCATAAAGGATAGAGCTAGAAACCTTGAGAGTTCTAACAAAAGATGTCAGTGTTCCATCTTGACACAAAAAGTAACTTCTCATAAAAAGTGCCACCTTATGGCTAACAGTGAACCCAGAACACGGCTTTAAAAAAACAGCCTTGAGAACTGCATCCATCCGTTCGGCCGGAGAACTCAGAGTGAACCTACTAGCACAAAGTCTCTGCAGCGCGTTCACTGATAGTATCTTTCTAGGCGCATCATGTGCTGTGGACACACCCATTATAAAAAAAATTGGAACTTTGACTGCCCATTCACTGAATAAAAAAAATGAAAGAGCAGGTCACCACACTGTGATATGGTAATGACTAAACTGAAAGTAAATAAAGTTCAAAGTTTCTGAATATCAAATTTTTTTCAGTCCAGTGAGCCGAGAAACCTCAACATGATAGTTGCAAACGTAGCAAGCATAAAGATAAGCTAATACCTCAATATAAGAATTAAATCCGACAGGACAGGCCCACAACATCTCTCTGTATCATCCACAATTACAACAACAGGATTCTCATGGTTTTTGTTTTCTCTGTACCATGATGCGAGAATGGTTACATCAGCCACCTGTTCAAAAGTCGTGTTACAAAAAAAAGGACTCGGTTACTACACAAGTTGTGCAAGTAGGATACAAAACTAAAGGATATGGAAGACTATGCAGATTTACTAACATCTATGGTTGGCATCACAAACTGGCGTAACAAACCTCTAAGGCAACCTCCTACACTCTTGGCTGAGAAGTCCATAGATGAAAGCTTAGCCACATGGCATCCTTGAGACTTCAAGTACAAATCCAGTTCTTCAAATGTCAATAAATCATCAACCATTTCCAGATTCCCTGACAGCAATAAAAGGTTACTATATAATAAGAAGCGAAGTAATAGAAACTGGTAGCTTGTAAACTTTATAGAAATTTAGTAACCCATCAAAACATCATTCAAAGTTACGTTCTTCCTTATGACCAATATCGAGAGAAGTCAAGAAACACTAATCTTTAGGGACTTACTGGTGAGGACCAAAGCAGTGAACAATTGCTTGGAAGAAGCCTGAGTTAAAACAGGATAAGATCGAACTGCTTCCGATAACTTTAGTGCTCCAGATGATATGATCGATTCAAATGATTCTCGTATCCAATCATAAATCCCACTAAATACTTTTGAATTTGAATCTCTCAGAACATCCTGCAATTGAAAAAGTACAAATTTAGAGAGAAAGATTAAATATTTAAATACATTGGAAGAAATTTAAAGAGAAAAGATTGAGACTGACTTCGATTGCCTTCTCAATTTTCGACCAGACAGTCTCGAAAACTTTCAAGCGTAGAGTTGAGAAAAAATGGCCATCTTCTTCTTCCACGCTCTCGACCTCATATTTCTTGGCAATTTTAGGTGTAGGTGACTCGATCCTCCGCTTGCTTTTCACAGTCCCAATTGATTTCCCATGGAGACTACTCCCAGACGAAGCCTTGTGGAGGACAAAAAATGGCTGCCATGAAAACAGGAAAATTTCAATTCAAACTTAGAGATTCTTGAGCTGAAATTTCGAATGGAGCTTCAATGAAGAGTAATGAAACAAAATTTGACGGAGATAGATAGAGAGAGAGAAGGGACCCGAATATCATTCTCTGCTGTGGCGTCGGAATTGAATGAATCAGTGGTTGAAGATGGCGGATAATCGGCGACGGTGCCGGAGGGAGCCATTGGAGATTGTCGTTGAAGGAGCAATCGAGAACGACGATTCTTTTTAGGGTTTTAACGCACCTGCTCATCGTGCCGCTCTTTTTGGCGGGAAAATGCGTGCGCGGACCATAGAAGGGAGATCTCAAAACTAAACCAGATTGGACCGGTTCGAACCGGGGAATCGAGTATTGAAGTGTTTGTTTCTCATTGTTGAGCATCTTTTAATTTAGGAGTTCTTTTCTATGCGAGTTGGTAGTCATTTTAATAGGGTGTAATTAGTTGGCCATTTCAATTTTTTTTCCACTTTCGAGTTTCGACCAAATAAAGTCCACAAATGAAAATGTAATCTAAAGTCTTCCTGAATAATATTAAACGCACGTTAAATGTGTTTCTAAATTTCTTAAGATAGGTTTTCAATTTAAGAGATTTCCTCGGACTTGAAGAGGTGAAATTTGTATATAAATGCTATAGGTTATTAACACAGTAGATGCAAACAAAATATCTCAGAATTTTCTCCAAAAAATTAACAGAAAGAAAAAAAATTTAAAGGAGAGAAAAGAGGATAAGGAGTCAGATTCCTTCTTTACGTTTTAAAAAAGTGTTAGGAAGATATAAGGTAAATTAAATACAGTAATTCTGTAATAATATACTTTTAACCAACAGTAACCTCATTTAACCTCTTAAACTTGTGGGATTAATCAATCCAACATATATTCGTCAAAGCAATAATTAATTGTAAGAAATTTATATGACTGTGTATATATATGTATCTATGTATATGCGTGCGTATAGATCCTGAGAGGTATATATCTACAGTTTTCATCTCTGGCTCGTGTTGTATTTGTATATCACGAGGAAAAGCGAGAATCGAGAAGAAAACTTGGGAGCCATCACTGAATCATAGACCAGTGAAGGAGAGATAGAGAGATTTTTGGTCTGAGGGAAAAAAATTAGGAATCAAATCTGGATATAGAGAAGTTAGGGTTTGTAAGAGTTGGAGAGGGAAAACGTAGGAAGGGGAAAGTTAGGGTTTCGTTTTTCCAGATTGATTTTGATGGAAATGGTGAGGGAAGCAATTTCAAGGGGATATGATTTGGAGACCTGAATCATGTAATGTTATTTCCCAATTTTAGGGATTTTTTTTTATTTATTATTCGTTAGATTATCTCTAAGATTCCGTGTTTTATGGGTTTGTTTTCCTAATAAGAAATTAGTTACGATTCTCTATGAATTTTACTGGTGATTGATTGAGAATTGATTGTTGTTAATTCGAGTTTTCATTTCTGGGCTAATTAGCATTTTTATCCAATGTTTGGTTTAAAAATTGATTTTTTTTGTTGATGTTAGTAGCTTTATCATCTCAATTTTGTTGAGAAATGTTCTGCAGTCTTTAATGTGTTTTTTTGTCCATTTGTTACAGTTGGAAGAGCTGGATAGAAATCGGTTTGCGAGTCAGGCAAATTAACTTTATTGAAAGATGGTGAGATTAGCTTAAACCCCCTTTTGTGCCTTTGTTGTGTTATCCTTGTCCGTTTCCTTGCATATTAGAATTAGATCATGAGATCATGAACGCTTGATCGTTTAACTTCTGATTGCTATGATCATGATAGCTTTTGATGAAGACTAGTCTTCTTTTTTTGCATCAAGAATTGGTGGTTCTGAGTAATTGTGTTGGTTTTACTATACACTTGGCAGCTAATATAACAGCTTCATGTTTTGCTATTGCCATAACTAGACTGTTTTAGTATATGGACCAGTTTAATCTCGGATTCACTTCTTTTTCTTAATTGTTTTCCTGTGAATCATTTCTCTTTCCTTAACATCTTATGTTTTATTATATCACCTGCAGGCTGATAGAAGAGTTGGTAAGCGCTCAGTGGGTCAGAGAGGTTTTTCAAAAGTGGATTCTGGAACTTGTAATGTTTGTTCTGCTCCCTGTTCATCATGCATGCACCATAATGTATCAAAGTCGGACGAGTCATCAGATGAAAACGGCCATGGAGTTGTGGCCAGCCAGTGTTCTGTTAACGAGGATGATATTTTGCCTTCTTCTATGGCTAATGCTCGCAACACTTCAAAGAACACTGCTAGTGAAGCAAGCAATCTTGTAAATCCCAGTCATGATGCTTTCTCTGAGAATGCTGAGAGTAAGGAAACTATAAGAGGTTCTGGAATGACTTCTAAGTCATCTTCTTCTGGGAGCAGGATGAAACAGAAAGTATCTGCATCAGCTAATGTGTTGGTTCAGAGCTCTAACTGCATTGAGGGCCAGGAAGATGGGATATTGTCTGATGATCGAACCAAAAAGTTGAATCCAGGTTATCCTAATAACAAGATAGTCAATAAGGATTCAGCCAATGGTTCCTCTCTGGTTTCTGATCCAATTCTGCGTGGATCTAAGAAAGATCAAGATTCCACAATGATTGAATCTTCTAGCGTACTTCCAGATAAAGTGAAATCACAATCTTTGCATAATCCATCATCCAACCATGAGGATAGAATCAGTTCAGAGCGAGGAAGTTTCAAGGAAAAATTAGGACTAAAGGGTAACAAAGAGAGAGAGGAATCTTCAGTTGAAGGATCTACGCGTTCAAGCGAGAACGGGAAGGATGGCAAGTCAAGTAAAAGCACTTCCTTCAATAAATCAGATGATCCAACCTCATCAGCTATGTCTGAGAGCGAGAGTGATGATTCTGAAATGGTGGAACATGATGTAAGTAATACTGTTTTTCGTCTCACATTAGCACATCTACTTTGTCTTTTATTGCAATATTTGCTCAGTACAAAAAATCTCATGTGAAAGGTTTTTCTTTTGTTGAATAGGTAAAGGTTTGTGATATCTGTGGAGATGCTGGTCGTGAAGATTTACTTGCTATCTGCAGCAGATGCAGTGATGGTGCAGAACACACGTAAGCCTGCTCTTCTATTCATGGGAAAGAAAGCATACTATTGGCCAATTTCCATTTGCGATTTGTCCGCATATTAGGAGTATAATTTAATTTTATTTAGATATTAGCTATTGATTTTGACTGTCATGTCTTCCATCAATCATAAGGTAGTGCCATTTCTTGTGATACTAATATAGTTGTGTTTTTCTTTTGCATAGTTATTGCATGCGGGAAAGGCTCAATGAAGTTCCTGGGGATGATTGGCTATGTGAAGTATGCAAGTTTGCTGAGGAATCTGAAAAGCAGAAGCAAGGTAAAGCTGAATATTTAACCGACAATGCTATATGTGAAAAAAATTAGCGTAATAAATGGCATATGTTTGAATCCACATTTGCTGTTTCCAATTTGTCTAACTAACTTGGAAGTTGAAACATGCAGAAGCCAAGAGAAAAAAGAGAAATGGAGGTAACCCTCAATACATATAGCTCTGGCAAAAGGCATGCAGATAAAATTGAGGCAGTTCCAGATGCTAAAAGACAGGCGGTTGAGGCTTCAACAGGGTCACCCAAGAAATCTATTCTCCCCAGAATAGGTGCGTTATCTCGGGAAACATCATTCAAGGGCTTGGACAGGTCAAGGGGAAAGCTAAATCATCAAACATCTTGCAGGGATGACACAGAAGGTGCTCGATCTACTGGCTCATAGCGCGAATCTCCAAAAGGGAGGCTGCGTGATGGGATTTCTCTCCTAATCTCTGTTGTTGTCTTTCTGGCGATATTGCAGGTTGTATAACATTACCTTGTTTTTTGTTTCTCCAGGTGCTTTGTTGAAATCCAGTTCTTTCAATTTTTCAAGCTCACAACCGAAAGTGCAACTTATGGATGATGTTATTCTTCAAAGACAGAAGACTGGCAAAAGAATATTCACCTGATATAAAGGAGGGGGTTTTAGAAATGTAGGCAAATCAATTTCAAGTAGAACTACAGATGCAGGGAATTCTAGTGGTAACGACTCACAAGCAAAACCCGTGCATCGAAAGTTAATCATTTGCAGGAAGGCAAAAGCTCAAAGCAACTGAAAGATCGTAGAACAGAAGCTAACACATCAACATTCTCCATCGACCAGAAGCTGAAGTCACGTGGCGATTCATCTGCAAACAGTACTCGTGATTTGAAGGGTTTGCAGTCTGATGGTAAACGAGGTAGCTTGACGAAACAAGTCAGCAACCTAAACCGAAACCGTCTAGAAAATCTGGTTGCTTCTGGTATGCTACCTATCATTTTTGTCAATTAATTGGTACTTCCGTTACTTCATCTTTGATTGTTTTGGTGGGATATGTTTTTGTTCGTTTTTGTATATGTTCCCCACCTTTTTAAGATATCATTATTGAACTCCACTGCTATTTATTTTTTCCCTATGCAGGTGACATTTCAGCAAATGAAAAGTGCAGTGCCAGCGAGCAAAGTTCAAGTCAAGCTGACTCTAAGGATGAACTGCCATCCACTTCGGTTGACGGCATGCCAAGCCACAGTACTGTAGCTTTACAGGATGGATTACCGCGGTCTAGGGAATCTAGAGAGGTAGGGAAGAAAAGCCAAGAAGCCTTTGGTAAACGCCAAAGGTCTAGCCTGTTATCTGGTGCAAAAGGCTTACTGTCATCTCAAAAGGGAGGTCAGACTGCAGAATTTAGCGACGCATCAGGCGTTTCTGATACTGATCTCTCTACCATAAAAAACGTTAGGGAGGATATAAATAAGGGTAACAGGTTGCGAGCAGCAGTAGATGCTGCTCTGCGTAAAAAGCCCAGCTTTGGCAAGAACAGAGGAATAGAGCAGTCTGATGTATCTTTGGTATCTAATGTGGATTCAAATTCTGATAGGACTTTACGAAATCAATTGCCTTCAAAGATGCACAAGAATTCTGTGTCACACGAAGGATTGCAAGGAGGGCATCCGACATTATGGCCTCCTTCTGATCCGTACAAGCAGACACTTGTAACAAATGAGAAGCAGCTTGTACTCTCTGGTACGATGGCTCCACGATCTGTGGAACATGAAGTTAATTTTCCGTCTGTAAAGCCTGTCATGAGAGATTGGCCTTTAGTACCCCCACCTGTTCTGTTGAGATGCTCAGCCATTCCAGACCATGACTTTATATGGCAGTAAGTTTTTCTAACTTTTTGTGCAGATCTCTTTTTTTCATTTTTATTATTTTTCTATTGAGGCATACTTCTTATATATATCTGTGTAATGTATATTGAATTGGAGTTTTTATATCATTTTTCCAGAGGGGATTTGGAGGTTCGAAAAACCAGAAATTTGTCAGCTATGCATAGTGGAATGCAA
This sequence comes from Cardamine occulta, assembly GCA_028015245.1. Taxonomy (NCBI): domain Eukaryota; kingdom Viridiplantae; phylum Streptophyta; class Magnoliopsida; order Brassicales; family Brassicaceae; genus Cardamine; species Cardamine occulta. The sequence continues at coordinate 16,482,493 of CM051384.1, forward strand.
GCACATCTATCAACCTTAGCGTCACCAAAGGTTGCTGAAGTGATGAATAAGTTTCCAGAAAAATTTAGTTTGGATGAAGTACCTCGGCTAAGTACATGGCCTGCACAATTTCAAGCTATAGGTACTAAGGAAGATCATATAGCTCTATTCTTCTTTGCAAAGGACATTGAGAGGTTGGTTTCCTACATGATTATTCACTACTTTATTATTTCGTGTTGTTAGTCTAAATGCTTCACTCTTAAATATAGTCACTTATGAGATCTTTTTGTTGCTCTGCCTGTGATACAGTTATGAGAGAAATTATAAGCCTCTGATAGATCACATGATCAAGAAAGATTTAGCCCTGAAAGGAAACCTCAATAATGTTGAGCTTTTGATTTTTGCATCTAACCAGCTTCCTTTGAATTGCCAGCGTAAGCATGCTCACCAAAACTCTTACACCTTCAATTTGATCTATCAAAATGTCATTTCTTAGCAAAAAAAAATTCAGATCATAGTCATAATCCTTATCATTTTGATTTAGGCGGAGAGAGAAAACATAAATCTGTTTTTTACTTTTCAATGGATGGCAGACTAAAGTAGAGTGCCGAAATTGTACTTAATTCTATTCAAACTTGGTTTGCTCCCCTTTTTCTTTTTAATAAAGTGTAGTTATTCATGTTGCTCGCTTGATCTTTAATATCCAATCAAGGAGCAAATATGACTCTTCAGTCATACTGCAATGCTGCATTGCTGTCTGATAAGTTTCTAGGAAGTAGCTTCTAGAAAGTAGCACCGATGATTTAAAACTATGCTCAGAACATAATGCCAGTTTAGTCTGTATGAAATCTACTGCTTACAGCTTGATCTATTGCCTTTGCAGGCTGGAACATGTTATATTTCCTTTGGGGTGTATTCCGAGGAAGAAAAGAGATAAGCACTAATCCACAAAACAACACATCTTTGCCTACTTCAAATGTTTTACCCCGTGACAGAGACCCCAATGAGTTGTGTCAAACGAGTTCTCCTTCCAAGCATTTAGACAAAGCGTCTTCTCTACGCGAGAGCTCAAGCAACAGAATTGAAACTCAGAGTGGGACAGATGTACTTAGCCATGAGAATCCAACTAACAGAGAACCCTCTGTTGAACGATCATTGAGCACAAAGGTGGGTTGTTCTTAGTCCTAGTGTAAATTATTGGTCTCTTAACTCGTTGTAGGACATTCCATGTCTTAATTTCATAGGTAATCCCTTTTCATCTTACTCGAGTTCCTTGATACAGGAGGTAATTGCTCTTAAAGAGGACGAAGCAGGTGTTAATCATATGCCTTGTCAAGCTACTGGATCAAATTCTGGAGATAGTCTAATGAAGAAAGTTCAACAAATTGAGAAACAAGAATTAGATCCTAGAAAGGATCTGCCTTTGACGGTCACAAGCTCAGAGATCCAGCCCCCTGGCCAAGAAAATCCTCTAGAGAAAGATGTCAACTGTAGTCAGGCTAGTCCCAGGAAGCGTCCACTATTGGAACTGACAAGACCAGCTACAGAGAATTCATCTGCCATGAACCATAAAGTGGATCTCAACAATGACAGTTCATGCGAAGGATCTGCGAATAAGAAGCTGAAGACAGAAAACGAAAGCAGCAGCCCTTCCCGGGATACATCTGGTAATGATTCCGGGATCATGAAGAAGAGCCCCAAAATTGTGTTCCCTTTGGACTTGAATGTAGAAAGAGAAGACATGGAACTGGAGGAGAATCTCATTCCACTTGACAATAACAATAACAATGACATCAAGAGACGGTTAAGTGGTAGAGTCCCGAATCTGGAGCTGGCATTAGGAGGTGAGGAAACAAATGAAGACACTATAGGACTATTGCCTTTCTTAGGGGGAAGTAGTAACTCTGGTGAGCAAAGTAGTAATAGTAAGAAAAAAGAAAAACAGAAAGCAGATGAAGAAGAAGATGATGATGTGGCGGTGGCTCCATCTCTGTCTTTATCACTCTCATTTCCGGGGGAGAAGAGGAAGAATGTGAATACTCCATTGTTTCTCTTCAGAGACCATACCAGATAAAAAAAAAAGTTAAGTTATGGTAAGTTTTTTTATTTTGAGTGTCCTTAGTTGTTTTTTTTTGGTTGGTGAAGTAGACTCCAACGAGATAAATGTATCACAGGTTTTGTATATAAAAATGGTGATGGACAAAAAGATACCGAATGTTTTGTTTAAAAAATAATTGGTTGATATATCTATAGAAAAAAAAGAGTTGTTCTGAATCCCCCTTTCTATTTCTTCTCTATATCATTATGTTAGGTCATATTTTTATAATTGAAAATCTATGCTTGTTTGATTCTGTTTGGGTTTCGAATTATTCGATTTATTAAAGGAAAATACTAGGCTGTTTTTATTCGGATGTAAGATAAAAAATTAAAAATTTAGAGTAAAAAACAAGGGTAGTTTAGTAATTTGACATATAATTTCGTTTGCAATAAGAAGATATCCAAAACCTGTCAGCATATTCTTCTTCCGAGTGTTATTGCTCAGATCTCTTGGTATTCGTTTCCAATGGCGTCCTGTGTTGCTCATCTTTCTCTCTCTGGTAATCGATTCATTTTCGCTTCATCTAGCTCCTTCAATTTGCTATCAATTTAGCTTATTTTGTTTCCATCTGAAAGAATTCAAATTGTTTGATTACGGAATACAGAAGATTTATCCGATTGTTCATTTGATTTGTACTTTCCGGTAAGTTTTTTTAGCGGTATGGAGTCATTTCTTGAGTTGATCGTGCATCGTTTCTTTATTGATAATCCTGATTTTACAGTTCAGATTAACGAAAATTGAGATCAGAATCAATTCCTTGTTTACGAAGAATATATAGACCGGCTAGAGTAAGGAACTGAACAAAAATCTAGCTCTTGAGCTATAGTTTAGGCAAATTTTGAAAGATTCATGTTAGAAAGATTCTTGATTCGGGTTCTTGAATCTGGTGCCACAGGTGGGACTCAACCTCATCATGTGAAAGCAAATGGATTGTCTGCCAGAAAGCTCAATTCTTTTTCTAAAACCTCTGCTTTGACAATTCACAAGAAATCTAACCTCACTCGCAAGTTTTCTGTTTCTGCTGGGTACCGGTATGATACTGTTTTCCCTTGTCTTGAATTGACTTAAAATCATAAAGAAGATTCTTGAAACTTGGCTCTAATAATGAATATCCAGAGACGGGAGTAGGAGCGGAAGCGGTAGTGATTTCATAGCTGGTTTTCTTCTAGGTGGTGCTGTCTTTGGCGCTGTTGCATATATCTTTGCTCCACAGGTATATAGGTCAACTCTTTCGAAACCTAAATAGGAATTAGGCAAAATAGCTCATGTTCAATGACTTTAGAGTATGCTTGTTACTTATCAGTTAACTTGTGTACAACTCTATTGAAATGATGAATTGATTGAGCTTTTGTTCTTGCAAAAACAGACAGTATCTTTGTTTACTTGACTCCTTCTTTGGTTCTTGGAGCTTTGGATGATCTTTATATCATTCTCATGCAATCTAAGGTAAATATATTTAATCTTCTTTTTTCTTGCGTTTTGGTGATTTAGATCCGAAGATCGATTCTGAATGAAGAAGATGAGTATGGTTTCAAGAAGCCGCAACAGCCAACATACTACGATGAAGGTTTAGAGAAAACAAGAGAGACACTGAATGAAAAAATCGGACAACTTAATTCAGCAATTGACAATGTTTCTTCGCGTTTAAGAGGCCGAGAAAAGAACAGTTCTTCACCTAATGTACCGGTTGAAACTGACCCAGAAGTTGAAGCTACGACTTGAAGAAACAAACAGGTTTCTTCTCCTCTGTGTTTTCATTTGTAACCAGAGTTTGAAACCATTCATTTAAGGATTTTATTTGGTGCTTCCGTTTTTTTTTTTTTTGTTGCTTTTGTGGTCAGTCCTCGGTACAACTCTTTGCAAAGTGAAATATACGTCTTTTGTTTTACTTGAATTTGAACTCTAAGTTGGTTTAAGTCAGTTCAACTCAACGTTTGAGTTATTCTAATTCTAAACCGAATAACAATGACTATTGCCTAATTTTTGAATTACAACCAATTTATCAAAGTTTAAACATTTTCATAAACTAATTACAAAAATTATCCCTAAAATAGCAAAACTAGTATTGTAGCTTCATTTTCTTTCTACAGATTTCAATAACACAACGGTAAATCATAATCGAATAGAGGCAATAGTAGTTACGTAACGTAAGCTTACGTTTTGAAGATAAACAACACTTAGTTTAGGATTTAAACACAAAAATCAAAACTGTAAAAATTTTAAATGACATTAGTATATAATTATATATGGATCATTAATCAAAAAAATGTCTGCCAAAAAAAAAATTAGATTTAGACAAAGTGGATAAGATTTGAAATTGTCCGAAAAGACAAGGGAGATAAACATTGGCCGGTGGCCTCGTCACAAATCCAAAATATCCAAAAAGGAAGCCGAAAACTCATAAAGCCAAAGCCTTTCTTCTTCTCCCGATTCTCACACACAAGAATACTCAGAAAGCAATCCACAAGATTCGATCCAACTTTTCCATTTTCCTCAAAACAGTTTTTTGTATTGATTTTATTGAACGGAAAAGAAACACATTGCGAAATTCCCCTTTTACTTAAGGGTTTTGGGTTTCAATTTTCTCTCTATCAGATGATGTGTGAGGATATTCTTCCTCTGTTCGTGTATGGAAGACCATCATAAGTCTCCTCCTAAGGTAAAATCACAACTCTTTCCAATCCGGATTTTGAAAATTTCCCTAGGAAAATGTCGTGAGGACCATTAAAATCTTGTTTATTAGCTAATGTCTGGTTTTGATCTGATACAGTTTCGTTGAGTGTTTTCTTAGATCCGTGGATTATTGGTTATTTATGTATTTTGTTAAAAGTTTTTTTTTTCAAGGATTACTTTAAAATTCTGGAAATTGATTATGTTTGCATGTTTTTGTATTCGTCTTCACGAATGCCCATTTGATTTTTGTTTGTTTGAACTTTGAAGGATTACTATGAGATTCTAGAAATTGATTACGACGCAACCGAGGAATTGATCAGACTGAATTATCGGAAGCTTGCATTGGTTTGTCAACTCATAAACCCTTCTCCAATATCTACTAATATGTCATTGTTGTTTTCAGATTGAATTTTTGAGTTTGTAGATTGAAATAAAATTGAAATTTTGCGGTTCCATGTACAGAAGTGGCATGATAAGCACAAAGGTGATAGTGCAGCTACAGAAAAATTTCAAGAGATAAATGAAGCTTATAACGGTAAGTCTCTCTTTTGCTCGGAACATAAAAAATAAGCCATTTTAGGAAGAGTAGGAAGATAGAGAACTAACTACTTAAAGCCTTTAGCTTTATTATCCATTTAGATCCTTAATTTATTGTTCATTAGTTCTGTTTAAGTATAGATAAACTCAAACTCTATATAGTTTCAATCCTCTGATAATTTTATGACTCCTCTCCATCTCTGCCTCTCTGTGTACTTATTTCCTTAGGATTTTACAGCCTTATTGTTTGTATGTGGTCTCCTTAACTATATTTGAATTATCTTCATCTCTAGATCCTTTAGTGACTGAATTTTAGTATGAAGTTCTGTTTGAATATGAGTATCTCTTATGTTTTCTATCTGACACTTGAGAATATGATAGAGAACAATGCTCTCTCTTTCTCTCTATAGCAATGTCTCAAATCAATTGATTTCGTAGCCTGATTTAGCTTCTTCTTTCTTTTTGGCAGTGCTGATGGACCCAGCCAAACGTTTTGAGTATGATTTAACTGGTATTTATGAGATCCACAAGTATACTTTACGGGTATGTAACATATGTTTCGGGGTTTAGAAATCGGTTTTTTCAAATGTTATCTAGGTTTTGACTAACTAGATGTACCAAATCATTTCTTTAACGCAGGAATATCTAGCCAGATTTAAGGGAATGATACTCACTTGCAATGGGCTCGGTATCAGCCAATCCTCATCACCATGGTAACAACCTCCTCACATTTTTCACTATTCTTTTTTCATCCACAATGTCCAAATTCTGATATCATATCATGAACATGCTTGTCTTAATCGGTAAAACTTTGCTTACAGGACACATCAATTGGCTGAGAGACCAGCAAAACAACAGATGAGCAAGGTTGGTTTTCTTTTTCTTTTATCTCTTCTTGGCATTGCAGATTAACTATATAACTCCTTTAAAGATTCCATTTAAAACCTAAACTCTTGGATCCATTTCTGTACTCATTATCTTCACAGGATACTGTATAAACTGAAGCAGAAGTTCGAAGAGAGCTGTTACTGTGGAGCTGTAGCGTGTTTTATCGCTCACTGATCATATATTGAAACGCTTTAGTTAGATCTGTTGTATTGTTTCTGAATCGATGTAGAATTAGAGAAGCTTATATGGTCTCTTGTTTCTATTCATACATTCACACATTGGTGATGGTTCAGATCTTTTACTATGCTACTCTCATCGTTCATGATTTTTTCAGACCGTAACTATATATCAAGTTCATTTACAATCGAGTAAGTAATATTAAGTGTTTACATAAGAGTAATCACAATGCTACATAAAATTGTTCCTTTTTTTCATTCTGGAAGCTTGATTCAAAATGATACATAAAGAAACCTGAGAAATGGTATATAAACTTTGTAAGAGAATACATACAAAAAGTTGATACAGAAACTTTGTTAAAGAATACATAAACAAACATTGGTATACAGTATATGAAAGAATGTACAATTCTAAACTGAGATAAGTCAGTGACTTGAGAAAATGGCTTCATATCATAGATTCAGCTGTTCTCATAGAATCCCAACTTGACTTTGAAAGACCTGAGTTTTTCGTTTCAAGGGCAAACTTCCTCTAGGAGAGCAACTGAATACAGAGACGATGAAAGCTTCGATTCTGTAATGTCTGTTAGCAAATCCATTGTGATATTCATCATCTCTCCGGTTTCTCCTGATAAATATGAACATGTGAAAATTACTTCATTTCATAGTATCCAAAACTTTCCAGGGGCAAACATCTCATAGTCTTGACCCGGATATAAATATCTTGCAAGCTCCCCTGAGATACTTAAACTGATGCAGTTAGTCCTAATAAGCTTCACTATACGTAACATTCATTTGGCAAAATCCCATCTTCTTTCATTTTTCTAAACTGCTCATCCGCTTCACGCCATAAGCCTTTCTTGTACAATCCTAACATCATTGTAGTGTATGTCCAAACATCAGGCGTAAGTCCTTTGAGGTTGAGGCTACAATATAAATCCCAAGCATCTGCCACCTCACCAGCCTTACACATCCCACGAATTATGATATTATATGTAATGATATCAGTATCAATTCCTCTATTTTGCATGTCCTTCAATATCACCAATGCTTTATCTATCTTCCCATTATCGCATAAACCATGTAACAAAACGTTGTAAGTGAAAACATTAGGAGGCACACTACAAAAAGCCATCCGTCTGAAAATTTCTTCAGCAACATTAAGTTTACCCACTCGACAATAACCCTGGATAAGAATTGTGTAAGTAACTGTATTTCGAATCACTCCTCTCTGAGACATCTCGCAGAAGAGTTTCAACCCATGCTCTACCTTCTTAGACTTGCAATATCCATGAATGAGAATACTATAAGTTACTACATCTGGAAAACAACCCTTGCTAACCATAAAACCAAACATTTGCTCTGCTTCATCTAGGCGACTGTACATACAAAGCCCGTTAATCAGTAAACTGTAAGTAACAATATCAGGATCCAGACATCTTCGGATCATCTCCTCATACAATTCTTCAGCTTCAAAAAGATTTCCTTCTTTCACACAAGCATCGATCAATGCATTGAAAGTAAATACATCAGGGTGGATTCCCCTCTTAGTCATATAGCTTACCATTTGAGTAGCATCGCTCCATCTACCCGAATTACAAAGACCAGATATAAGAGAGTTGTATGTAACCGCATCCGGGCTAATCCCATCATTGTCCATTCGGGTGAAAAGATCCAAAGCTTTATTCACCAGTTTGCTTTTACATAAACCATCAATGATTGTGTTGTAGATTACAACATTAGGTTGATATCCCATTTCCACCATTTGATCAAACATAGACAAAGCATCGTAAATCCTATCACCGCGACAGAATCCGTAAAGAAGAGAGCCAAATGTAACAATGCTAGGCTCATGACCAAGTTTCATCATCTTCCCAAGAAACGATAACGCAAGAGAGAATCGAGAGCATCTACAGAAACAATTCAATAATATATTGCAAGTACAGATATTATGTTGAATTCCCAGCATTTGCATCTGTTCCCAGAGATAGATCACAACATCATACTTCTTCATCTTGGAAATGGCACTTAATAATGTACTAAAATCAGCAATTGAAGGAAGAGGACGACACTGAACCATGTGAAAGAAGAGATCAAGCGAATCATCTAATTTCATATAACGAATCCCATTTCTCAATATCTCTCGGTAATCACTGCCACCGGAATAAGCTCGTCTCGAGAAACAGAAATCGCAAATGCTAAACGACGACGGAGAAGTTCCGGGATTACCTTTCTCCAGAAGATTCCGATGAAGAAATGATTTCGCTTTTGAAGAAATCGATCTCCTCATGCTTCAGCTTGAGTTTCGCTACCAATCTCTTGGGGGAGAGAGCTTGAAGGAGAAGTGGTTAAACCCCCTAACTCCTAACCGGTTAAGATTTCACATGAATTTTTATGGGAGTTTTCGGTTCATTCTACGAACCAAACCGAATCCGAATCTGAATCAATCGGTTATTTCAGTTCTAGTTACATCAATGATTACAGATTACAGACGTTGGCCGATTATTCACCTCTGAAACACGACAAAGCTTTCCTCTGGTTTAAATTCCCCACTTATCTTATGTAGTTTTTAGGTATAATCATTTTGCAATAAAAAATGAAAATCATTGAGCCAGTAAATAAGATGAGTTGAATTACAAAACTACCACAATGCCATTCGAGTCATTAGCAAAGCGTCTACTACATTTGTTCAACTTGGACAGAAAAGCCACATTTGCAGCGTTTGGTTTTCACAGAGGTTTCTTCATCAAAGGTTTCTTGATCATCGAGAAACACATGTTCATGTTCAGGTTCATGGCTTTCATCTTCACTACGAGTCTTTATTACTCGTGACCTTCCTCCTCTCTTAGCCACTCTCTGCTTGTCAGGTGATTTCACGTTCTCCTCCTTAACTATGGTCTCTGAATTCACTTCCAATCTCTTCGTTTCAACATCGTTCGAGCTATTAGCATAACGGTTTTTCAATCTTTCACGGGTTAAGATAGACGAAAGAAGCTGATACCACCTCGAAGCTGCTTGTGCTTCATTTCTTCTTCTCTCCTCTTCTTCTCTCTTTTCTTGTTCTTCTGCATATGCCTAACCAAAACAAAAAAAAGTTAGACAATGACCGACGGACCCATATTCAAAAAACATGAAACTCTCTGTGTTTCAGATTGTAAAATATGGAGACTGTACCTCAAGGATCGTGTCTTTGAACTCGGCACAGACCACAATACCTTCAAAAATAGGAGTAGCACGTCCACTTCGGTACTCGAAACCAACCATGGCAGGTGCATAATCTATTCCGAATCTTTTAGCAACAGCAAATATTCGAGGAAACCTTAAGTGGACTGTTCCAGGTGGGAGACATTTCTCAGACCAGACATCAACTTGTCCGCGCTCGTTCTGAAAACCCCAACAACACAAAAAAAACAAAAGGGTTTGTTATGTTTTCTTTTGAAGTATTAATGGAGCTGCAACTGCAGAGGGTAACTTTTTGGGAGATTTCTACAGATTCCATGGAAGCGATATAAACAAGGACCAACACAACAGCAGCCACTTTTTTACCTTGGGCACAATTCCATTAACAGCGTGAGGAAGACACAATGGTTCCATCTGCCACTTCCCATATAGTTCCATGGAATGAGAATCACCATCGATGTCCTTGTCGCCATCTCCAAAATCTTTAAACTTTTTGAGCTTCGGGTTACGCTTAAGAATCTAAGGTAGGTAATAATGGACTTCAAGAGTTGATAATTAAACCGAAAAAAGGGGAAAGACTAAAGATAATCATCAGGGAGAGGATAAAACATGGAAACCTTTAAGGGAACTTCATTGGCCTTAAGTTGTAGCCCATCACGAAGCCATCTTTCTTTTGTTCTCAGAGTCTGCACACAGGTTCGAGGATAGACGGGATGACCAGCGCAAAATCCTAGAACTGGACCTTTTGGGTGAAGTATCTGGTTCTTGTGAAGCCATTTCTCAATAGCGTAGAGTTCGTGACTTTTATAGGCCTGCAAGATTAAATAAGGGTGTTTTATAGCTGAAGGTTTAAGGTGAAGCATGAGCTTTAGAGATTTTTGTAGAGTAACACCCAATTTACCTGCTGGTTAGTGGGAAGAGGCTCAGTCAGCGCCCGCGTAGCTAACTCCATATCTTCAAGAGCATTCCTTATACCAAAGGACGAGCTACTCGAGGAAGCTCTGTTAGAGCCAGGATTTAGGCTATTGAAATTTCTCAGAGCAGAGTCTTCGTCGTGAGTTGCGCCTAACTCTAGTTGTCTTAACGGTGCTAATACCATATCCCACCACAGTGAACTCACCCGTTTGGATGAGATCGTGTGCCACTTCGTACAGTACCTGAATAAGAAAAGTGTCAAAGGAAACTAGATGTAAAGACAGATCTAGAAATGGGAACTGTTTACAGGCAAAAGAAATCTAAAAGTAGAAGATGAAGATTGTCCACTAAAGCACTTGCAATAGAAAAAACCTGCGAGTGACATCTTTGGCTCCACCACCAGCGAAGGCGACAACATATCTAAGAGAGGTTTTGCTCGCAGCAGCTGCAGCTTCTACATTTTGCTCTGCATCTATCATTCCATTAACTGCATCCATATGGACCCATTTCCCATCCATGTTTTCCCCATTGCAATACACCTCAGCCCAACAAAGGGATGAATCTACTTTCTTAGAACCAACAGCCGTGGACATTACTTGGTCAGAAACTGACGAGCTATAACTTGTTTTTGTTATTTCTCGACTTGGCTTTTTCTCGTTCACTTTAGAGCTCTGTTGATTTTCTGCAGTTGCAGTCAAAGCCATGGCTAATTGCATCTTGAACTGAACATCTCCCTTCCTCCTTGTTCCGTCAGATTTTCTGGACATTCCTGCTTCACAAGATGAATCGACTGTATTATCTCGGAACTGATCGGAGCCCAGGGGATTCCCATGCTGAGACTCTGACGTTTCACAGAGATTTTTATTCTCAACATGGGAAGAAGATTTATTTGGGTATGATGAGATGGCTTGCTGTTTCGGTACCATAAGAGTTGAGGTCCTGAATATCCCATGTTTCATTTTAGCTCTGTTTTTACCTGATGATTCATCCTTATCGGCCCCTGGTTTTAAGGATGCAACATCAAGAACAGACACAAACCTGTGAAACTCAAATTAGTACAGAAAACTCGAAACACAGTTGGCATACTAAGCCGTAGGTAGCGTAAATATGCAACAGTTTAGAAACTATGGTGCTGTAAATAACTATCTGACAAAGATTAATCTTGAAAAGTATAACATCAAATGTAAGTGAACGTTATGGAGCTAAATCAAGCCAAATAGGACTAAGGAATGCCCATTATTCAATAAACTCATTTAACGTGCAAGAATAGAGCCCTCATATGCCACTTTAGACAAGATGTCATTGATACAAAGAGCAAAAAACATATTCAAACCAATCTCAGAAACCATATATAGATACTATATTGTGGCAACAGTAACAAGTATCACATACCGAGTTGCGAGCTTTAATGCTCTAAGCAAAGTAACAGCCAGTGCTCCAATCTGAAAATTTTATTACATAAGTTTCTTATAGAATAGCTTTGACCAATACTGGACCACTACTTTCCTAAAAGATGGATTAACTTTGGAAAAGCCAAACAGAATAATCTTCACACACAGAGATTCAAGATACTTTGGAAAAAGGAAGCCAGCTTCTTTGACTATATTAAATCCCCAGATGACGAATGAAACTAAAAGTTTGCAAATGAAGATTTCAACAATACAAGTAACCAAAATAAGAAACATATTCAATGTCATAAATATGATCACAGGCTTACCTCTTCAGCTGTGCCTTTACGAGATTCAAGAGCAAATGCTAGGGAAGTACGAAAAGATTTCTCAGAACTGGGAGTACACCTAACATAAAAGTTTCCACGAACCTACAATTTAAGCAAGGGAAAAGTTGTTTAACCTTCCATCAGAACAAAACAAAAGCTACAGGCCAGTAAATCCATACCCAACGAAGAAGTGGGGCTATATCCTTGACAGTAACTTTCTCAAGATTCTGTACTTTTAACAAGTATGATGGTAGAAGTGAAAGCAAGGAAGCCTGTGCATCAAATTTAACAATAAGGTAATAATTAATCGCAGGTTGCAACCTAAGCAAGCAATAAGAAAAATATCAATTTAAAGCAACAGCTAACACCGCTGTAGTAAATGGATACAATTAATTTACCTGAATCAAGGGATCATTACAAGCATTGTCAACTATCCTCCCTCTTGCAAGCAGACAGAGCAAGTGAACCTTATGGACAAGTTCTGCCCGTTCCTTTAAGACAAAAGTACAAATTTCTTAAGCTACCACACAATTTTGAAGAATCAACAGATACAATCATCATTGTATTTCCTGTGATTGTCTTAAGGAAAGTGTACCTTGTCTTCTGCTGTTGCACGGTAAGCATTCTTCTGCCTCTTAGCATCAGGAACATCATCGATTTCTATGGTTAAGTCTCTAGTTTCATCAACATTAGCATGAGCCGTATTATCAAGACTAGGAATTGGACAGTCTTCCCAGTCTGAATCATTCATTTCATCATCATCACAGCCTGCACTTTTACCACATTCCCTGTCCTTTAGAACACTATCAGTTAATTTTTCCTCGACGGCTTGCTTCCCCTTCTCATATTTGCCTTTATTCCCCTGCAACGATAGAAAATTTTAAAAACTCAAGACTTCCAGACAACAGAGGAACTAGATGAGACATGAATCATCACTTTCCCCAGCAAATATTTACGCTTAGGACAAGCAAAAAATAGCTTTTTACAGCCAGTAACTACTGGTTAGTACCACCCACTTGTCAATCTTTAAGAAAACCTTGCCAGTAATCAATAGAATTAGCAGCTCCTAACATCTCACGTACCCAAATAAACTTAGTAAAATCACCATTACAATAATCTTCTTAGCATGAAGAGAAACAAACCTTTGTGGAATCACAGCTCTGTGAACTATCATCTTGTTTCCTCTTGCCTCGAGAACCACGGCCAATGCTTCTGTCAAGAACTTTGTTCACTGCCTCTCTCGAGGCAGCTGCAAGTCTACCATTCTTACTTTCACTTCTTGACTTCATCTTAGTCTTCTCAAGAGAACCCTAAGCATTAAAACCAAATTTTCAAAAAAAAAAAACAAAGACAATAGCAATAAAGACTGCAAATTTCATCAATGATGAAGTTTTACATCTAATTCCGAAGATAGTTTCTGTTCTTTTCATAGGTCTTAGGTTACATTACCTAACACAGAGACAATCTGGAAGAAGGGAAAAAAAAAAAGAGCTTTTCTCAACCGTTGTCACCGGAATCACAAAATAGCAAAAAAAATAAAAAAAAAAAAATTTTAAACAAGTTCAAATACGAACAAGGAGTTTCCTTAAATCCTCTAGTTTCACAAGAGACAGGAAAAAAAAAACGAAGGAAAAAAAAAAAAAAAAAAAAAAAAAAAACAACTACACAATATCGATCACAAGACTCCACCACTTACGTCCGTCGGAGACAGAAAAGTTTTCGTCGGAGGAAAAGATTTCACGCGCCAATTCTTTCGCGCGAATAACAACGACCGATGTACGGGAAAAAACCCTCTCCGATACAAAATTACAAATCTCGACGTCGAGAAAGCGAGGAACGGCAAGGGTCCGAGATTTCTTCAGATGGGACCCATCACTTCATTTAACCGCCTCGATGTCGCCACGTCACTTTCCTTTTTCCGTCTTCTTTTAATTAACTAACTATACTTCTGGATATGAATTTATTTATTTTTTCACGATATGAAAATAATTCATTTCAGTATATAGAGATGGAAATAGATAAATAAATATATAGTGGCACACAATTACACATAAGTCATAACGATATACGTGTCCGTGTCTCTCTGTTCTTGAGCAAAACTGAACCATCTTTGAAACAAAAAAAATCATTAGTTTTCTCCTACAAAAAGCTAAAGACATGACATTTGATCATAATCCAAAGGACTTGAGCTTTCTCATCCCGTCATTCCTGGGAAGAGCTGCGAAATCTTGTTGAACACATCCATTACCTGCACACACAATATTAAAAACTCAAATTCATACAAAAGCAATCGTCTTTTTCGATCCAGACAATGGAGAAGTGACAGAAGATTAAGTAAATTACCTCTTTGTCATTTTGGTACTTCATGATGTTCATTGGGTTCTCTGAGCACTGTAACAACAACAACAACCAAAATTAGTTTTTGTTTATAAAAAGAGCCAAGTGAGAAAGATAAAATATCAAATCAAAGCAATTCTCTGATTCAAGTTAATGAAAACGTACTTCAATTAACGCTGATTGGACTCTAGGATTCTGGAATGCCATGGCAACATCAGGGTTCTCCATGATCTTAGAAATTACTTCTTCTGGAGTCAGTCCTATTTGATCTGTAATATGGTTTCAGTCAAACCTATTCAACATCGCAAAGTTAATAGTAAGAACTTAGTAGTAATTGAGATTTGTCTTACTGAATTGTTGCTTCACTTCAGGACTATTCAGGTCAAAATTCTTCAAGGTATCTGTCATTCGCTTGTCCCATTCACCACTGCCACTCATATTATTCCTAATTCCATGGAAACAAACAAACAAGAGTATTTCTTCAAATTAAAGTTTAGAGAATTTTTAAAAGCAATGGAAAGAACCAATTTTGTAATATGGAGCTTACAACATGTCTTGTAGCTGTTGACGGTACTGAGGATTTTTAAGCATCCCTACAAAATTCCAAGTGGATAAAAATAAATATCAAACTGTATTTTAAGTAGGCATTGGATCAACATAAACCAAAGCAGATCATTCTTTCAAGATTGGGTAGGTGAAATATTTTCTGAATCCCTTGATATGACTAGTTCAAGGTTTCCATTCAAAGATAATCACGTAACCTTTTATCTAAAATTGAGAAATAAGGGGAAAAAAAGGATGAGAACAATTAACACTTACATTTGAAAGTTTCTGGGTTCCTCATCTCCTCAGGTAAGTATCTGCATTTATACATGCAATGTTACCAAATGTCCACTAAGCAACCAGTTTTTAAGGGAAGCATTTAAAGATACTGTAATAGGGAAGATGAGTTACGGGTAAACCATCTTCTGAACTGTTGGATCTTCCATCATTTTCTCTAAAGCTTCTACAGACAAACCCGGCCCTCCTTTCCCGCCACCTATGTAACAAGGTACAGACCAATGATACAGTTTTAAAACTTAGAAGAATGAAAGAGAGATTAATACTCGAGCAGATGAGAAAAACAAAGTCATAATAACTGAGATATGAAACATATAGCTAGCCTAATATTCTGGATCTAAAGAAACAATCCTTCTGCACTGTTCATCTCCTGAGAAAATTCTGCATAACTAATAAGCATGATATAGTGCTGCATGTCTTATAACAATACAGAGCAACGACTAGCAGGACACAAGTCAGGGAGCAGATCTTTTTGGAGCCAAATCATTCCCCGTTTACCACCAATTTTAATATCTTCTCTTGTTTCTAATTGTTGGCATATGAAAATGGAATTCTCTAGCTTTAATCATGAATCAAGCACAGTGTTCTCTAAGTGATGAAAAATGCAAATCAATAACTCACCCAAAGATTGAAAAACCTCTGAAGCAGTGGCACCATTTGCCGGGCCAGCTCCATTTTGCAAAACCTTCACCCAAAGATCAAATAAGAGAGCAAAGTTACTTTCTGGGTTACCCAAATTAGGTCACATTTTAAAAAATCACCACTTGGTGTGCTGTGCAGATACAAAAGAAAAATAAACTTACATCCTCGAACAAACGAGTTTCTTTGGGGGCACTAGTTTCAGAGACTTCAGCATAGTTGCTAAATGGGCTTTCTTTTGTGGTTTCCTCGGGGGAAACGTCTTCAAAGGCTGCATCCAAAGTTAAAACAGCTTCCAAATTAGAAGCTTAGAATACGAGAAAGGAAGAAGCTCAAAATTGAGGATACAAATGAGAAGTGGTTGATTTCTGAAACATAAAAGAATCTACCATAGTTCTTCTCTTCTTTCTTTGCTTTGTTTTCCTCTAAAACAACACTTGGCTTATCCACTTCTATATCCTTTGCAGGCGTAGGTTGTGGTTTAGTTGAAGGAGGTGTATCTACTTTTGTGGCCGTTACATCAACAGTAGCACCTGAAGACTGGGATTGAGATTGGAATGGGGAGGAAGCAGGACTTGTTTGAGGAGGAAATGGAAACGGAAAAGGTGATCCTGATGGGAATCCAGGATTATTAAACTGGCTATTTTGCGTGTTCATCTGGTTCATCATCGTCTTCATAGCAGTTTGCATTGCATATTTCTGAAACCAAAGCAAAAAAAAATCTAGATAGAGTAAGAGCCAGTTAGAAAATAATGAGAGTAAAGCATTGAAAACTTTTGAAATATGTTTCAATCAAATAGTTATGAAAATGATTATAGGTGTAAATACCTGAGTTGCATCACTAAAACCATAACGGTATGTAGGTTATCTCAAACTTTCCATCTATGAATCAAGTGACTACCCAAAACAAAAAGAAAAGCAAATGTTTCCATGCTTAAATTTATGAGCAAAGAGTTCACCTTGTTAAGATAACCAATCTAATGAATACTATGTCAGATACATAAGCACTATACACTAGAGAATAGAGATAACATGAAGCATGAATTGTGGTTCTGCAAAAGTCTGTAAAACCACAGGGCCCAGTAACTTGTAACTTGGAGAAGAGGGAGATAATAAACTGACCTTTACACTTGATGTTGCCTGTAGTCCCATCGGAAAAAAAAGTGAAATAGAAAATCAGGTACTTAATTTCCAATATTGAAGCTATGTGTATAGGAAATCAAGTAGAAAGGAAACTTCAAACTAACCCATGAGAACAAAGCTGATAGCCCAACCCCAACACCAATCCAGAAAAGTGGTGATCCTCTACAAAAACAAAAACATAATTTAACAAGCAAGAATCAAAAAATATATAAACTAAACACATTGTCCACAAACTAAACTACAAATATTGATGTAACAAGGAAAATAGTTAAAATTTACATGGTTGATGAAGATGGTGGTGGCACAGGGGCACTAGGATAAGCAACAGAAGAAGTTGTCTCTTGATCACGACTCGATGAAAAAATACTTGCAAAAGCTTTGCTTCTGTGTTTCACAACCACTGCAAATGAAGAGAAAAAATAAAAGTAAACAATACTAACAATCAATGGGTTTTTCCAATTGCAAATTCACAAAGTGTGGATTTTTAAGAGATAAAGCAATTCACATAAGCTTTTAATTTACCTGTCGAAAACGGTTTACAATTTGACTTTCAATTAAACGGATAAAACTAAGAAACTGGAAAATTAAGGAATTTTGCAAACTAACCGGTTTCTCCAGCGTTCTCCGGACGCGAAGATTGAGATTGAGATTGAGCAGAGGCAGAGATTTTGGAGCAACGGAAGACAATTTTAGGAGTCCGACGCGAAAACCCTACTGGGTTTTTAGGCGAAGAAGTGAAATTGCATCCGATTAACAGCTTTGGAGAAGCAGCTGAGCAAGAAACTAGAGTTAAATTCTCCATTTTTAATTGTTTCTATGCTACAAAGAAACAGAAGAAGAGCCTAAAACAATTGCTGGTGGAGAAGATGAAAGATATGATTTGAGGAAAGAAGAAGAAATTAAGAAACCGAAAACGAGGAACTCTCTGGTCTAAAACGCCACTGTATCCTTCGAGCACGAGGTTTGAGTTAGTACTGGTCTTGGATCCGCTGCAACTAGGTGTACCGATAACGTTTTGAGATTAACAGATGGCGTAATTTAAACCGTCAAGATCTTCATTTACAATCGTGATCATTTATTTTACACCTCGTTTTGTATCAGTCGATCATATATTACATGATGTTTGTGAATCAGATCTTTTTTGGGGGGTCAAATACGGTGTTCTTTAGTCAAGTTTTCTGGATTGTCAAAAATTGAACATTTAGTTCACACTTCATATTTTTTTCGAACCATATACTACATCAGAATAGATTAATATTTTTCCACATTGAATATCTCACATCTAGCAAAGTGTTCGATGAATTTGTGCTGTCGTACTATTTCAAAATCTAGCAAAGTGTTCAATAATTGAACTAGTTTTACTTACTACTAAAGATCCACTTGAATATAGTTGCTTAAGAATTTGAGACTGAGTACTGATTAAAGTCACTTGGGTCTCTTTATCTTTAATTCGTACAACATTATGTAACAAGTATTACACATTCTCTAAGGTAATGTTTATAAGATGGTAGAAGCAATGTGCTTAGGCGATTAGCAACTACATTTCGCCATGGTTTCTAAGTGCATGTCTCATTTCCAGTTCAACAGATCGTTCCATATGCAATCCCTATTGGTAAATTCCTTCAGATATGCATTCATATTCTAAGGGAGAAGACGGATTATAATATTTTCAAAGAAAAAAAGAAAAAAGCAATTTACTTTTCTTTCATTGTTCTGTCGTACTATCTGAACATTTGGTATATTGAAAAGTTTTCCTTGTGAATTTGGTACTCTCTAAATCTAGTGAATTTGATTGTTGATCGAGATAATTTATGCAGAAACCTTCTTTTGTTTGGATAACAATGAGGACACACAGAGCAGTCAACAAGATTAAAAAAAAAAAAGTAATCTTAAAAAACAGAACGTTCGAACCTAATAACAGATTTCAAAGCTGCTTCTCAGACAATGGGCCAAAAGCTTCCACATATGAGAGCTTGAGAACATGGTAAGGTACTTCAAGATTTAAACTAAGAAAATGTCAAACAAAGCTCCACACTGCTCTCTTCCCTGATCAAAAAACAAAGGAAACAAAGTCCCCTTCAAGCATTTTAGATCACAGTGTCATCAAGCAATACGGAGCTCAAAAGACTCTTTTCTTTGGCTTAAATCAACAAGTACCACATCAACTTCTCAGCCCTTATTTTCAGTGTGGTTAAAGCAAGAAAATCATCATAGAGCAGCCATTAACAAAAACAAAATCATAGAAACTGAAACTTCAAATAAAGAAACACATCTAGAGAAATCGTTATGAGAAAGCTGCTTCTCAGACAAGGGCCAAAGTTGTCCACAGGAGTGAGCTTAAAAATGTGACATATTCTTCAAAATTCAAACAAGGAAAAATGTCGATCAGAGCTCGACATTACTCTCTACCTTAATCTAAACCACGAAGGGAAAACACCCTCTAGCAACTTAGATCAAAGTGTCATCAATAAACATCGAGATCTAATCGAATTTTTCCTCGGTTTGAATCAAGAAGTGCCACATCACATTCTCAAGCCCATCTTTTCAGTGTGGTTAAAGCAAGAAAAATCATCATAGGAGCAGCCAAAAACGAAAAAAAAATGTCAGAAAAACCGAGATCGTAATTTGAAGAAAGGTTAACACTTTATCTTCGAAAACAGGAGATCTAGAAGTCACCAAAACAATGAGAAACATAGAAATTGTCGAATCTCGAGAAAATGATAGAATCCATTCCCAGAATTCTACATGTCCAGAGATTCAAAACCATCAATGAAGAGGTTTGATTTCGCATCGGAACATACGATTCTTTTAAGCTATACACGAATGATAAGCTTAAAGATTCTAATACAGATCTGTTCCCTTATATGCTATTTGTTAACCTAAGATTTCCTGGCAAATATTTCGGATTTTCAACTGAAAATGAAAACAAAAATCGCATCTTTCGGGATTTTCGTGAAAATAAATCTAAATCTACTGCAAAATGAAAGACGAAGTCTTTATTTATAGCTTGAGCCCTTAGGGGTTTATATCGCTTTCAATGGGCTTTTAGGTTCCAATTTTATGGGCCCATTGGCCCAAATTAAGAACCTTTCTCTTGTCTCCTCCCCCTTGGTTTCTCTGTCCCGATGATAAACAAAACCGATTTCTCTTTCAGTGTTTCATCGAATTTGCAGAGGTAAAGGTTTCTCTTTCTCTAACTCTGTTTTTTGTTTAAAAATCCATCTTTTTAAATACAGTTTCTTTTTGTTTCATTCCAGGGTTTCGACAATATGAGATGATTCTTCTTGTGTTAATGACCAAAGAAGATTCCTTTCTTCATTCTCCTTACGTTCTCAGCAAACCCTTCTCTCTTACTATCTAATTCGCTTTTGTAGTCCTATACCCAATCAGAAAATTTGGAAGAAATCAAATTCTTCAATCTCCATTTACTCTGTAATACTCTGATCCGAATGTATAAGATGTGTCATGAACCTGCCAATATCTCTCCGTCTGAGTCAAATTTTACATTCCCTGAGTTAGACCACCTCCCTTTGACGACACGGCGGAGTTTGTTGGTATCGAGTGATAGAGTCTCTCAACGTATCACTGCTTATGTGCCTGCGTGAGTATTGTCTATAGTTTACGTTTTTGAAAACTTTTTAGTTCTCTGTTTTCACATATGGTTTCTTCTGTTTTGTAGATCGAATAATGTTGATATCGTGAAAAGGGAAGATGAAGATTGCTTCAAAGAGATGGTAACGAAGTCTTTTTTACATTCAAATTTCAACATTTTTGCTATTAAGTTTAGTGAACTGATTATGTAGTTTTCAGGGTGTAGTGTCAAATTGTGATGATGCTAAAGAATCTGTAGACATCGAAATTTTGGAATCTATAAGCATTGGTTGCAGTCAAGGTCTAAATGATTCTGGAAATCTAAGTCCACAGAACAACATTCTAGTATGTTGTAGTAATCCGGAAGAGGATCTCAAAAGAGTCGAACAAATCGAAGTTACCGCAAGGAGTGATGCTCTTGAACATCTCACACTGAAAGAGCGGCGCAAAATGCTTCTAGAAAGGTGCTTACAGTGTCACCAGCACGGCGAATAGTTTTCTGCATTTTCTCACTCGCCTTCGTTCATTTAGTGTCTAATGGTTATTATCTACCGTACTTGTTATTGCAGGATGGCTTTAAGGTTGCCAGAATCCAACTTAGAGGTAACAAAGTGACAAATTCGATTCTTTTTGTTTGGGATCTGTTAGGGCTGACTAGTTATTTGCTTTACAAGTGCAGAATAATACTCAAGACTGCGATGAAACCGATCTTTATAATATAAAACCCGAGATTTCATGTGAAAATGGGATAGCTTCATCTTCTGGGGTCCAATTCAGTGGCTTTCTAGAGAAAGTTGATTCCGTCCTCTGTAAAAATTTTAGTATAGGTTCAGAATCTGGATATCAGCTTAGTGGAATTCAAGAGAGAAAGCCAATTGCTCATGAAAGGTCTTTTGATCTGTCACTTGAAGCCAGTCTACCTGAGCTATCCAGTAGAGATGACGAACACTCTTCGTTAGCTAGCAAAGGTTATGCAGCAGCTGCAGCAAAAACTCCGAGAAAAAGTGTGAAAAGAGTTAAAAGGAATCCTCTGCCTTTGAATGTGAATGAAATACAGCCGATCCAAGTAAAGGTTGAGTCGTTTGGTGATTGCGTAATGGACATGGAGAACAATGGCGAGAGAAATCCCATTACCTCAGAAAAATTACAGGTCAAAAGAGATGTTGAAACTCACGATGAAGCTCATGATGAAAATGAGCTAGATGGAGCAAAATTGAGCTATCGCTTGAATCTTCGTACATCTGCTCCGAATCCTTCTAGGTTTGTGAAAAACGAAGCAGAGACCGTTAATGAGTTGGATGAAGATGAGATAGACCACATGAGATTAATTGATCGATTAAAGCTTCGATCTTTTCATGGTTCAGGTCATCATGAAGATCTTAGTTCTCCGTCCTCAGGGTTTAGCTATTGTGCATCTGATGAATACGTTAAACCTTTGAGGATATTTCGTCCTTGGAAGCGGAAGAAAACCGCTACGTGAGTCTCTCTCTATTGTATATTTTGTTTCATGTTTATGTTTCTTTTGATTGTCTCTGTTCCTTTAATATGAAATAACCATTACAGGGACTCAATTGAGACAGCTCTGGAAGAAGATGCTCCAGGTCTTTTGCAGGTATCATGGTTTTCTTCTCAAAATTTGAATTTAACTGAACTTTCTGCAAATTAGATTTCTTAAAGCTCGTGTGTTCGAATCTGGTGTTTGCAGGTACTGATTCAACTAGGGGTTTCCGTAGATGAACTTAGGCTTTACGGGGAGAATGAAGGTGGCAGTGATTCCTCAGATGATTCACTTCTCGACGAGAGCTTCTCAGAGCTCGAAGATGTGATCTCGCAGGTAAGAAAATCCCTTTATTTTCATACAAAGGTTGTTTTTTTTCCCGCTCTGTGATTGAATCTTTTTTTTTATCAGCTTTTCTTCAAACGGGAGACGGGCATCAAACTTGTTAATTTAAAGTTATCAAAAGCTTCAAGACCTAGCTATTGCTTGACCTGTCTATTCTCCCTCATTGAACAGGTAAAAATCCGCAACCCGGTTTTTTATATATTTCCCTTGCTTTCTAACTTGTTTCCTCTTGTTTCCAAGGCTCGGTATTTGCGGTTTCGCAAATGGCCTGTTGAGTGGGGTTGGTGCCGCGATCTCCAGTCTTTCATATTCGTTTTCGAGAAACATAACCGGTAAATTAACTCTTCCTCTCTCCCTTTTGTCATTGTAAAAAATTTCATGGATCTTTTTGCTCGGTACAGGATAGTAATGGAACGGCCTGAATATGGCTACGCAACATACTTCTTCGAGCTCAGCAATACTGCATCAATCAGATGGCAGATCAAACGGTTAGTCTTGGCCATGAAACTCGCGAGCTGTGGCAGATATCAACTGATTGAAAACAAGCCATTGCTTGTAAGTTCTTCTCTCTCACCGGTTTATATGATCCCATATGTTCTTTAGGGTTTATTATTCTGAACTCTCTCTGTAATTTAAAAAACATATAGGTAGGAGAAGATATGACGGAAAGCGAAGCAGAAGTGCTGATGAAGTATGGTTGGGTTGCGAACACGGGACTAGGGACGATGCTAAACTACAGCGATAGAGTCTTCCATGATAGGAAGACCCCAAAAGAGACATCGGAATGGAGATCTAAGATTTCTAAGCTTCTTATCGATGGCTACAACAGTGGAACCATTGTCTCAACTTTGATTGCTCATCATGATGATTTTGATGTTGACGATGATAATGCTGGACTTGACATGGGAGATGTTAAGCTTGAGCCTTGTTGAAGCTGTGAATCTCTTTGGCAACTAGCTTTTGTAGAGTCTTCAGCTGTGGATATGAAACCTTAGATTTTTTATTTACTTGGTCAACTAAATTTGGTGGAATCATTTACTTGTATAAATTTAATTTCAAATCACGTTAATTGCAGTAAATGTTGTTAATGATGTTGCGATAGTTTGAAGGATTAATCAAGTGATTGACAATTGGTTTTAAGCTCTAAATTTGTTAACTTTGATATAATATATTTTAGAGAAAACTCTAATAAATGTTATGATCCAAATATGATATATTAATTAGATTGTAAAATAAATTTTGGTTCAAGATTAGACCAAAATTCTATCATACAGTATAAGACTGCTAGGAATTCCACAGTACAACGGTAATATAACTTGACGTAATATATTAAATAGAAAAACAAAAATAAAAAAATTCACTTTGCTTTTTAATTCCAATAAATTTTGACAGAAGGATGCTTTCTTTTGTCACCACAAGCTCTATAATTTGCTGCAATTTTGTCACTATAGTTTTGTCGATTAATGTCAAGTATAATCGTGGGCCTATTGACACAGGCAAAACATTCAAGTGAACTTTAACGTATAGAGATGCGCGCAGTGTAAGATTCTGCTTTGGCGCGTGAGACAATAAAAGGTTTTCACATTAAGAGAGATTTTGTGTACCCCAAAATTCAATGAAGACTTCGTCACGTTTTGAGACTTTGATTCCATTTACATTTTGCATATATGACATATCTGAATCTAAATATCATTTTTGTCAACCATTGTTAAAAGATTAATGCACCATTTTTTTCTAAGAAAATGGAGTGTGTATATATATATTGTTGGGTAACTTAATGACTTTGCAAAAGGGATAAAGTTTAGCCAATGTGTCACAATAAGCAGGAGAACGAAACTATACTCATTCACCAACTTCAAATATATTATAACCATGCTGTGGTCATCAGTTTGTTCTTTTTCTATGCATCATATATAAATTATCCACCAACCTAACAATTTATTATTTAAAATTCTATGAAATTTAATATTTCCCTTATCTTCTTCCTTTCTCTTCTCTTTAATCCATCATTCACAGTTCCACTATCATTCCTTTTGCTCTTCTTTGTGACAATTCATGTCTAAGCAATGATCATATTTGTTATGAGAAAGGTTCACATACATGCACTCTTTTTTCCACTTTCTTTGTATTTTATTACATATTATACACTTTTAGGTAGAAAAGGCATTCATGTTTATTTATATGACCAAAACTATAAAACTATATATATTATAAAGCACATATCTTCTACATTTTCGTTCCAAAATAGATTTTTTTTTCATAAAAACGAAAGTAGAACTAAAAGTCTAAAGGCATGGTTGATACGCATAATTTTGTATAATAAGGGATAATGTAACAGTTGTGGGCTTAATAAACACCTCTCTTTTGATAAAGAGTTTTTTTTTCCACAACGTAACTTTTCATAGATTTTATATTTGCAATCGATATTTAATTAAGTGTCAGCAGCATGTCATGGCAGGGGGCCTGGACCGAATTGAAATGGTTTTGATGAACACTAGTTATTTTAAACAATTGTTTTTAATCTTTCGAAAAAAATAATTATGTGTAGTAGAAAAAAATATAGTATTTAGATGCAGAATAATCAATTCATTTTTAAGAAGATGAAGACATGCAATTTATTAAATTTATTGCTATGTTGGTCAATATATTTATGTAACAACCGAAATTTTTTAAGGTGAAAATTCGTTCTATATTTTAGATTTACATACTCTAAAAATGTATCATTACGTATATATTTATTCTACAACAAACTGATCTCAAATAAAATGTGATTGATATATATGACTCTTTAATAATCGGAAGATTTTAAACCGAACCTTAAATTAATCTCCAGAAAATAAATAATAACTACAAAATTGATATAATTGCAACAGAAACAAATTGAACCATAGGTCATTAGTTTATAGAGCGCATCTTTTAACCACTGATCAACATAAACATATTTAATGAAATTATGATGTTTTTTTTTTGATAAACGGTTTTCATTTTTGTTTTTTTTTTTTAAATGAAAAGATCATGATGTTATACTGTGAAGTCTGTGATAATCAAAAGTACAAAATTTCGATCTTTCTTTTTTGACAAAATGGTTTGGTGAAGGTAGTTACCACTTGTCTATCAATCACATTCATATGTGGTCCATTGTCTGAAACTTCATTCACATCGACAAATACATGATATACAACACAACAGGGCCGGTCATATGGACACAGCCTTATGAAGCCACCGCAGGTCCCAATTTATGGTTTTTTTTTTTTTTTGAAAATTAATGGGTTCCTATATAAATTATACTACATATATACTGTATTGTTTTCTTTAATGATAACAGTAGACAGTAGTATTACAGCCACGTGTCTTTTTGGATTAAAGGATGACTCCACTTACGTACGAACTTAACTATGAAAATACTTTTTTTTTTTGATAAAACTCTGAAAATACTAATTAAAACAGCAAACACTACTAAATTAAAACAACATGTTTACAAGATATTGAAGTTTACGACGGAAAAGACAAAGATATTGTTGTTTACTTTACTTTAAAACAAGGTTTCAATTTTTAGATTTGTTTGAAAATATATTGTATTATGTTTACAAAACTCAAGTATAATAAAAAAAATTGTTATTTGTTTTTACCTTATGATCAACCACCGGTTTTAATTATTTTAAAAATATTAGGTACAAATATCAATCTACGTACTATAGATATCAACAATAGACTAATTATATTCATGTTTCCCATACATATTCAAATTGTGAAAAACAATTCTATATGCACATATTAAGCTATCAATCGACATCACATATATAAATTATAATATACGAATTAGTGATGATTTTGAAAACTCTTATTTTCTGAATGACAGGTAATACACAGATTAAGCTACCACTCGACATCATAAACCATAAATTTGTTAATTTTAATATGGTTAAAAGAAACCTTATTCTTTTTATTTCATCTAACAACCTGCGTACGTCAGCATCGAGAGTCTCGCTTGAAGAAAAAAAGACATACGTGTGTTGAAGAAAAAAATACATGCATGTGTCATCACTCAACGTCAGCAGCAGTCAGTGGTAATATGCAAGTATGCATAATTGTAGTGCGGATTTATACATGCGTGGGTCGGTCTATATTTCGTGCTTTTAAATTTTTCTTTTTTTTTGTTTTATTTTTGAAAACATTTTTGATTAATCGTACCAAGGTATGATTACTTATGAAAATGATATGAAATCGATTTGGTCAAATCGAATCTCGAGTTTTTGAGATTATTTTTATCGCTTTTCAAAAAATTGATTGTACGTGAAATTGTTTCCCATTCTTTAAGTTGTTCATAATTTATAACATTAGACTGTTGTTGGATCGATCTAACTAAACCATTTTGAACCAGATTCGGAACAAAATGTTTTAGTACGAAATACTCCTTATGTTTCAAAATGTAAGATATTTTAATAAAATGCGTGCATGAAATTTGTTTCTTTTATATAAAATTATCATTTAAATTTGATTAAAAAATTCCACCAATAATAATAAAAATATTACAGAATTTAATATATATATATATTACAGACTATAAATGGCCATAGAATATCAAATATAAATGTTCAGTATATTAGAGTAAGTTGAATGAAAAATTACTTGGATTTATCTGATAATATCAAAACTTGGGTAGATACTATGACAAAATATATAAATAAACATATATGAAACACTTTTACTAATGATTTTTCAAATTATTTGGAATTTGCCTACCTCTTTTATCTAGTTTTAAAAAAAATCAAAATTTAAATCAGATTATAGTGCATTAACAGTACTAATGCTAACCGCGAGAATATGTGATATGTCATTTTGCTATTTTTGTTAATAATATGTATTATGCGGAATAGAATTTGGATATCATGTTTGTTAATAATAATAGCATTAATCATTAGGCTATATGTCATGTCTAATTTATTTTAATATATATGTATGACTGTATATATGAAATAAGTGTAGAGGTCGATGGTCCATCGCAAGTGCTTTGAAGTTTGAACGTGAGATTGAGAATGTTTGGTAGGTGGAGTTTATTAATAAATCATAAGAGATTCAATCATGATTGTGACGTTGTGTTGTTGCGTCTATACATATATAGCAATAGATTTCATCACCATGACGCCATCGTATCATCATTTAGTATTTACCACTTTTGTTCGAATAATATTACGTATTTTTAAGCAATTCCCAACAACTTTTCTTTGTACAAGTGGAACTAAGATATATAAGTAGCCGGCAAAAAAAAAAAAATCTTTTTTCGATGAATCGTTAGGGTTTAAGAATATCCATATATATAATTGATGACTCCATGGAGTGATTAAAAAATTGATAAAATTTTGAATTAGTGGTTTTAGATTTTGAGCAGACTTAAACATTTGGAATTAACTTTCTTTAATTTCGACTATAGTGGAGATTGTTTATCGGCTGATTGCACATTAGTGGATATTGACTACACACCTTTGTAGCAATTAGTTTCTCAATGCAATTGGAAGTATATTTTTCTATTTTGATTAATTATTCAGCGGGTATGTTGCATTTTAAAAATCATTTTGGTTACTCAGTTTAAAGATTATGAACTTGATAAAGAAATATTTATTACTATTTTTTAAAAAAATATATCAATTGGTATATGTGAGGTTAAACTATAATGATGTTTTCTATTTTTCCATATAAAATATCTCAAAAGTGAATGAAAAAACAGAGAAAAGGATTTACACAATTGCAATCTTTATTACATGTACACAATCACTTCAAAAACAAACAAAGAAAAACCTGAAGAAACATAAACATTAAGAATAACTAAAAGCTAGAGGAGATCAAATGTCCATGAATCTTGATCTAAAACCATTCTTGAACATCCATCGCCATTTCCAACAAAATCATCATCATGATTATTCATAAACAAATCCAAGCTGCTCAAATCATTGATGTCCCACAAGTTCTTCATGTCAACATTGTTGTTGAACTTGCCGTCTTTGCCAATATTTTCCCCAGGTGAATCATCGGTTGAGAGCCACTTGAGGTCAAGAATCTCCATTTCATCAAGAAACTTTGAGAAATCATCACCCGGTAGTAGTGACGATATACATGACGAGGTAGAAGAGGAAGAAGGCGAAGTAAAGTTACTAATGTTGATGTTGACATTATCATCATTAGTATGATGATGAGCAGAAGAGATGTCCATCAAGATCTCATGTGGATTGAGCAATGGGACTTCATCAATGCAAAACCCATCACTAGAAATTGATGTCTTGTCCTTGTCCAAATCTTGTTCTAATTGAAGTTGTTCTTGTTTGTCTTTGGTTTGTTGATCTTCTTGATCTTTTTTTGGGTTCTTTTCATCATGAGGCACTAAGCTTTGCTTGCTCCCTTGAGCTTGTTGTGAAGCTTCTTGTTCAGAGAGAGGCTTATGGGTCAATGGGTCAATACCCATCTTCCTTAGTTTTTTCTTTATGTGTGTGTTCCAATGGTTTTTAATTTCGTTATCCGTTCTTCCTGGCAGATGAGAGGCAATCTTTGACCATCTGCAGCAAAAATATATATATATTATTATTAATGAGAATTTATAACTAATGACTTCATGATTCAATCATTTTCATCAGACCAACTAAACTAAACTACTTGAGTTAAAAGTGGTCATAATCTTAATACTCTTATTATGAGTAGTTAGTTAGAATGTCAAAGTTATGGTAAATTAACTAGTGTTTATAAATTTAATAATTTTTTATATATTGTAATAATTATATTCAAGAGAAAGAGAATGGACCTATTGCCAAGTTGGGCATGAAGATCAATGACCATTTGTTCTTCATATTCTGATAAAAGACCTCTTTTTAAATCAGGCCTTAAATAATTTATCCATCTTAATCTGCAGCTTTTACCACACCTCAACAGTCCTGCATATAAATAAATAACCAAGGTATAAATTGACAACCAATTTAATTGAAAGTCAAACTACAAAATCCAAAATTGATTATGAACCAGTGAAAAACAAGTCGGAACCAAATAATAGTGTGTGAGGACCACGCAAAATAATCAAACGCTATGATTTTTTCAGCCAAACACTATGATTAATAATCTAATAATATGTTTTAAATATTTCATTGCTAAAAGCAAGGTCAGAACTAATATGATTCTCATGCACTCAAAGTAGTATTTCTTGAACCCTTTTTTTTTTTGCTGAAAGTACATTTGTTTAGTTGCGATCGGTGCAAAACTATTGTAGTATGTACCTAAAGAACTAATGATAATCAATGATAAAAAAAAATTTAAAATAATAGAAATTAGTAGGAATAACATGAATATATTACCTAAAACTCGGAACCTTAAATAACTTTTTTAATACGAAAAATTATATATATCATCAAACCAGTAATATCGTTTTCGTCGGTAAGAGAAAGGGTTAAAAACAAGTGTTTTTAGAAAAAGTTCACTTTACACTTTTTGAACACGAGCTATCCCAAACGACATCGTTTTGGAGTATAGAGAGAGAGAATAAACCAGAAAGCTTGGGGAGAGCTCTCCAACAGCAATGACCATTGGTGAGGATGAAGTTGATGAGCTTCTTGTCTTCTTCAATAGTCCATGGCCCTTTCTTCAACCCTACTTTGTCACAACATGGTTGCCGCCCCATCTTTTTCCTCTCTTCTCTCCCTCTCTCTCTCTATATATATATACTTTATGTAGATATATATGCTGAAACAGTACCTAATATACTTATAAAATGTTGTATTTCCAAGACTTAAGAAGCTACACAACAACCTATATATAGAAAAATGAGCTGATGAGACTTGAAAACCATGTTTGTGGTTTGTGGACCTACATTTCTTCTCGTAACTTCTTCTAATTATAATCTTTATCCAACCTTATGATATTTTGTATCCATATTTTCCATATGGTCATAACTCATTAGTGCGCCTTTATTATTTTATCGATATTTAAATCATAAAATTGGACAAAATTTGGTCAATTACTGAAGTATTTAAGGTAATTAAATAACGAAAGCATCCCTTGTGGATATAAACACTTTAGTTAACCCAACTTGTGACTATATTTCGGGGAAAAAAAAAACAAATTTATCATACACACGTCTTATTTTTAAGTCAATATTCTTATTTGTAAGATTTTTTTGGGTAAATAAACTTTACCAAGGTTCAGCAATAGTTTACACTACATAGCTCTATCGATCCAGATTAGCGCCAAGTCTACCTTGGTTTCAACATCATTTGGATGTGGACTTCCTATTGCAACATCTTAAAGTCAATATTATTGCAAATAGAAGTCGATACTTGGTGGGTTTAGGACACGTGTAAGCGAGTGTGACCACTCGCAAAGTTCTTTATCCTCAGACAAAAACACCTCATCATCCGTATTTGTCTTCTTTGCTTATGGTCTCAAAACTCAAATCTCGTAATTGAGTATCAGTGTTAATATTATCTTAAAATCAATTTAACTTAATAATGATTGGCGGGGTTTTGTTTGCACTAAGTGGTGCGTTATGCATTGTTTGTTTGTTATTGTTTTGTTGGTGGTGCCAACACAAGCTTACAGTACCCATGACGTCATCATGTTGTTACGCTTCCCAATATAATCCCGTCTTTGACAATATTTCGAGAAATATCATAATTAACAAGCAAAATCATAATACATAACTACAAAGTTCGTAGAATAATATATATATATATATATATATATATATATATTTTTTTAACAACTGAAATTCATTACTAAGTAATAGAGTAATCATCATGGAGGATATGTACAATACAAAGTGGTTCATAGTAATGAAAAACAAACTTTTTGTTATCTACGATTGGTTTTTTCACCAAACAATCTGCTGCTTTGTTTCCATCGCGTGAGATCTATAAGAATTTTGAAGATAAAAACTTCCTTTGCATGGATTTGATTTCTCTGATCCAACTATGAAACTTAAAATTAAGATACTCTCCTTCAACAAGAGCTTTAACTGTTTTATTGTCTCCTTCAAAGATGACATTCCTATAACCTCGGATCCAAGCTTGTATATATTATTATCATTATTCTTATAAAGTTACTAAATTTAAAATATTGTGTTTCCAATTTTGATATTACTAAAGCTCATTTAATTGTATAACACTTTCATTACTGTTATATGCTCGGATTCAATCATTTGAAATTATTTTAAGTTTTATATAATCGATAGAAATGTAATACTGTGGACAGTGAAAAAACAAAATAGTAGATATATTTATTTTTTATCACTTCGATATTCACCGGGGGATTTATTGTGGATTTATGTACAAAAATTCTATATATTTTTATATGTCCAATTTAATAAGATGTCCTCAAAACACAAGTTTGAAGTTCGGACCATTTCACCAGCATGGGTCTGTATTATCCATAAAATGGCCCATTTTCAACAAAAGAGCCACACATTAAAAAAATG
Source organism: Cardamine occulta (assembly GCA_028015245.1). NCBI lineage: Eukaryota > Viridiplantae > Streptophyta > Magnoliopsida > Brassicales > Brassicaceae > Cardamine > Cardamine occulta. Next base: position 16,514,497 of record CM051384.1, read on the forward strand.
GCCCATGATAAATTTCAATGTAGTTGGACCAGCCTGGAACTTAACTTACATCATATTTCACGATTTGCTTCTTCTTTTATTTTCCTTTTTTTCCTTTTAATGGATCGGTCGGTATTAAACGAATACACAAAAAAAAAAGGCTCCAACAACTGTTTTTACTTTTTGTGGTGGCATAATTATTATTGGCATTGGAGAGAAACCGCGTCCAGTACTGTCTCAATGAGGTGGCCATGTTCTATGCCCTGTCGGTCTCAAACAAACTTATACTACTTCTCATAAACTAATTTACAAATCTAACAGTAAAAATATTTTCTTTTTTAAATACCATTTAGATGGACTAAATCCAATCTATAACCGAATCCCTATTTCGCAAGATAATGTGATCTGTTAGAAGTCGAACTCTATAGAGAAGATCACATAAAATGGACAGTTAAAAATATTTTTTCCAAGCATCACAAGTTTCTATAATTGTTTTTATCCACACATATGCATCTTATTTATATGCTGACGTAATTTTGATCTTATTCTGTTAGAACTAAATTTCTATTTGAATTATGTGTTTAGCTTTTTTTTTCGTGAGCGAACACTTGGTGGCACCTCAATTAATTAAATTCCAGCTCAGATATTGTTACTAGACATTATTTTATTATTTATTTTTGGTTATTATCACGTACGATAAAAATTAGATTATTATCATATTCGGCAGCCATGCTCAAACAAAATTTTGTAATATATAAGGAATAGATGGTCCATTGGTGATTTTTATGAGCTGGCAAAAGTTATAATTTATGATTTTAGGAAAATGAACTACAAGTTGTAAAGGCTTAAATGTTTTTATATGAATTTGACAGGTTAAGCCTAAGATAAGATATGTGGCATTTTCTTGGGCAAAAGCATTTGTAACAATTAAATAACTAAATATACTTACATATACATGCGCATGTGAAGCCACATGGATCTGAGTTAGAAGTTAGAAGAAGAGAAAATTGCTGTGTCCATGACTAGGTGTAAAATGATCCATGCCGCCTGAAAAACTGATCAACATGTAATCCATTATTATTGAATCGTATATTTATAATTATAAAACCACATACTAACTATACTAGTTTCGTTGTAGTAACGATAAATTCAAATTCAACATGACACAAATACTAAAACCAACATGTACTTTAATTACTTTAATATTTCAAATACATTTTCAATTTTTTTATATATAAAGTCACAATCAAACAGTACTATATTTTCTCACAAACAATGTACTAAAATCTACTATTCTATCATCTACAGATCTACTACAAGTTCTTAATTACTTAATTATGTAGTCTACAATATAAGTAATTTCCAAAATAAATGCCACAACAACCAGACACTTAGAGTTGTAAATTGTTTTAAATGTCAAATAATTCAATTTGTAAGTATAATTATTTGATTGATTTTATCTGTTATGTCTATGTCTAATATAGGTAAACCTATGAATCTCATTCTCTTACAAGGTGACTAAGCTACTCTAAAAAGTTTAAGAAGATTTGCCAACTATATAGCGGGACTTAATCTTCATAATTTATTGACAGCAAAATTACTGACAATCATAGAGCTTTGCTAGTTTAAACAAGTTTAAATGTGAAATTATATTGGAATGATATAGTCGAAACCAATTGCTTTTGATTTTTCTTGACATAGACCTAAATCGGTTCAAATGATGACACAATAAAAACTGTTTAGCTTGTAAAATTTGTTTTTCTTGTTACAACTTAGTTTGTATTCAGTTGCAGTTAGAGTGTCGATCAAATGTATATCAGCATATAAGAAGTTATAATTGAAACTTTTTTTTTAAATAGTCTTCCCTCATAAAAGTCGCAGCACAAATAGCTAACGAGCAAGAGTTAATCAATTAACTAAGTTAGTTACGTTAGTATATTATGGTAAATTTGATGTAACTTTAATGATTACTTATTTAATAAGACCTACCAGACATTTTAAGTGTAGATGTGGGACACCATTACAATTCCACCGATCTCGCTTAAACTTCCAAACTAAACCAAAATCATCAACTAATTCTTATAACAAACATTTGTTGTTTACATCTCAAGCTATCAACCAACACACAATAGATGCACTCAACTAATCCTTTCATACATAGAATCCTTAAATGTTTTCTGATATTCTTAAATTGTCTTACTTTTAGTCCTCAAATTGTTTTGATCAATATAATTTATAAATATGTTCTTTCTTTTATTTTTATTGTTAAAAAATATAAAGATTCACTTGAAATTTACTTAAAGGCTAAAGGGAAAGATGAAGAAACATTTGTTTTAATGGCTTTACCAAATTATCCGAATTTGAATTTTGAAAGGTGGGGACTAACTTGGCAGATTCAACAAAGAAGCTTGAATAGACCCGTTACCTAAATTGATATTTATTTCATGGAATTTGTAATATGTATTTGGATACTTAGTAGAAATAAAACTTGAAATTGAAGAAAGACAGAAAATGCGTGTCGTTGACTTTTTATTATTGGTCGGAGATGGGAGAAAGATCGAAACAATATATTAAAAATCTCATATTTGCTGTCAACTTTTATGTTTCTGCCGTTTTATTGCATAGTTGGTTAATGGTTAGGAAGAAATAGTCAATAGTGGATATATAGGTTTCATGAATTAAATTGAAAAATACTAAATTCAAATTTATGGGGCGGCCAATAAGAAAAGGAGAGATATACATTTCTGTTACACACTCAAACAATTTATATTTAAATTTTTATAAAATTCTTTCAAACTATAAAAAATAAAAACACAAAAAAAAAAAAATCTTCAACGTATCTCTCAACTGACTTAATGAATTACCGAACAAACTATTTAATGAAATTCAAATTTAGACCAAACAATTGTGAAATCGGTCAATTTAGACCTCGAAAAGAAAAAGGAAAAAAAATCAATCAGACAAAGGACCTGGTGAACCAGATGAATGAGAAACCTCCTCAATGAGCCTCGTGACTTCAGACATTGAAGGACGACTATCTGGATACTGAGCCGTACAACTTATACCGATCTTCAAAAGCCTGATCATGTTCTCATTGCCGTCCGATTGATACCTCGTGAGCTCTGGATCAAACACATCTGACGGTGATTGTTGTTCAGTGATCGATGAAACCCATCTCGGTAAATCTACTCCTTCTTCATGTAACTGCTGTTGCGTTGGAGATTTCCCTGCAAATCAATACAAAAAAAAAAAAAAATTTCAAAATCACATTTTGACCGAAACTGCGGTTTTCAAGATCTGTTTCTATTGTGTGTGTTTGTACCTGTGAGTAATTCAAGAAGAAGAACACCAAAGCTGTAAACATCAGCCTTTTGGGAGATTTTACGAGCATCAGTTACTTCAGGAGCACGGTAACCATCAATGCGGTTAGGTGTAGAAGTAGGGCTGATCATAGGAGCAAGACAGTAATCAGAGACCTTAGCCTCAAAGGATTCAGACAATAGAATGTTAGAGGATTTAATGTTGCCATGAGATGTTGTCGCGTCACGCGAATGGAGGTAGCTAATCGCTCTTGCAGCTCCTAGAGCTATTCCAGCTCTTGATTCCCAATTCAAAGAACTCCTACCACTTGCTTTGTTCCCTGTGAATTCAAAAAGAATTGATATTTTTAACTAATCTATGATCACTAAACAATCGAAATTGCGGAATTCGAAACATTAAAAGGAGAGTCTTATTTTTTTACCATGTAAAAGCGCTGACAAGCTTCCTCTAGACATGTATTCAAAAACAACGAGCTTTTCGTCGCGGCTGAAGTAATAAGCAATCATTGTCACAAGATTGGCATGGCTTATTGATCCAAGAACCTGCATTTTCTCTCTAAACTCTTTCTCAGGAACCACCACATCTCTCAATCGTTTCACAACCACAACTAATCCGTGATCGAAGCTCGCCTTATACGATGATCCAAATGTTCCTTTACCAAGAACCTCCGCAGAAGCTTTTAGCAATCCATCGAGATCGAATTCACCAAACGACTTCACGAAAAATGTCAGATCTTTACTGTCTGCAGGGTTCTTAGATGCACCATTGTCAGATGAATGTGGTCCACCGTTAGCCACCGGAGTAGGGACATTAGCCACCGCTGATTCCTTAGCTACGGCAGCTGATGAGGTGGGAATAGGAGCTGCTTCAATGTTTCTCGATTGGACATTGTCCTCTTTCTTCCTCTTTCTGCATAGACAGAACAAGATCAAGAACAGCAAGAGAAGCCCGAAGAAACAAGCGATCACTATTCCGGCAATAGCTCCGGCGGATAACTTGTCGCTTTTGCCTTTTCCAGGCGTCTTAGTGCCGTTTCCAGCGCCATTGACGGGACAAGCTTCTAACGGCTTCCCACAGAGCAAATTGCCTTCAAAAGCGGTTTTGGGCATACCCGATAACGGATCCGGTATCGACCCGTTTAACTGATTGGAGGAGACATTGAATTGCTGAAGAGGAATCGTAATCTCCGGGATCGGACCGGTGAGTTGATTATCCTGCAAGTAAAGAGTAGCTAACCGGGTCGCCGAGTTGACATTATCCGGGATCCGACCCGAGAAATTGTTCTGGGCGAGATTGATCCGAATTAAGTTAGGTAAAGTGAAGAGATACGAAGGAATATCGCCGGAAAAAGCGTTTCCTTGGAGATACAAGTAACGGAGGAGAGTTAGGTTAGCGAAATCCGGCGGGAGAGGACCGTTAAGATTGTTGAATCGGAAAGATAAAGTTTCGAGCTTTGTTAGATTTCCGATTGCGATTGGTAATGGACCCGATAAACCCACACCGGGTAATCGGAGTGCTGTGACCCGACGATCGGAATCGCATTGGACTCCTCCCCAAGTACACGGTGGTGCGGATAGATTCCAAAGCAAAGGACGGCCATGGACGCCGTCACGGAGAGCGATAAGAGCTCGTCGATCAGCTTCTAGATCTGATGTCACGGAAACGAGACAGAAGAAGAAGAAGAAGACGGAGAGACCTAAATTGGGCTTATTCTTCATCTTCTTCTTTCCAAAGTTTAATCCTTTCGAACAGTTAAATGCTTATCTCTCTCGAGATGGTATTTTTTCTGAGATTTTGTCGGAAAAATCTTTGTATTTCCCGACTACGTGTAGAACAGTGTTTGGAAAGAGAAAATGTCGGAAGCAAATCAGCCTCTCTGTCTCTCTCTCTCTCACTCTCGCCGGGTGTGAGAAGATTAATGAAGGAGAAGAGAGAGACAGAGAGACTATAAAATTGCAGACCCGACTGCAGTGAATGGAAAGAAAAAGTTAGTTGTTGTATTTTACCTTTTTACAGAAATCTAGAGAATCTTTCCATTTAAATATTCAATTGCCCTTTATTTAAAGCAAGAAGATAATCATCAAAATATTATCTTTACTAATTTGTTGTCTACCTGTATTTATTAGTTAATGTGTAATTTAGCATTTTCGGTAAGAAATCGTCTGGTATATTTGAGCGGATTCCTTTTTCATGTTATGTAATATCTAGGGAGATCTATATATTTAAAAATGTTTAAAACCTAATATAAAATTTAGAGAGATTTATAAAATAATAGCATAATAAATCATTTTAATTAAAGAGGGCATAGTTTAATGCGAAATTACACTAATCTCCGTTTTCTTAGCTTAGGTGTTTTTTTTCTCTCTCAGTAAATATTTTTAGCGTGTAGTAACGTTATTTGTTCTAAAAAATAAATGTTTCTTTGATTGAGTTAGTTTTATACTCCCTGCTTTTGGTCTATGTGAAACAAGCAACTACTCGAAAGTTTAACATATATATACTCGAAAGTTTATAGAATAAGATTTTATTATCGTGAAATTTTGTATAATTCTTAGGACATGTAATGGGCCCAGCATTTTTGTTGCGGCCCAAACTCTAATTGTATTCAAATAAAGTTTGTTAGAGAATAGAAGCCCGTTAATTTGCATTACGGCCCATAAGATATGCTTATATACAAAACTAAGGAGAATAAGCTCTTAATCAAATTATTAATTTGCAGCCCATTTGATTGTGTGGCCAATACTACTCAACTAGCATAAATCGATGGTACAAAGTTTTGAAATGGTTCTTTTTATGTCACGTATTTTTTTCATAATATTATTTTCTAACATGAAAGATTACGTTTATGAATTCATATTTGTCGTGTACGAGTTTGTTTTTGTGATGTTACTGAGCGTTTACAGATCACCAATTATATACAATATGATATCCATAAAGAAAAACTCTTTAACTAATATCTGAAACATCTCATACTAGTTTACGCTATGTGGATATGTTTATTTATTCATTCATTTCATCAATACTCTGAAAAAGTTAAAACAACAATGTCCACTCGAAACTAACCTTATATAAAAACACAGGACCACCAATTTATTCATCGCCAGAAAATTTAATATTTGAACTGCAGGATTTAATTATCAATATATAGTAGTATTGTGACGTTTCCGGTAGTTCTTCCAAAGGTAAATCTTGGATCCATAGTTCAAACTTTGGTTGGAAAGGGAAATCTGGCCCCAACAAAGAGAACTACATGCTTCAATCTGGAATTTTATTTTCTTAAAAAAAAAACAAATCAACAAACAAGCTGCAATTCTGAAAACATATAATTTTCGTATTTACCACTACAGAAATATACATGTACTCCACTAGTTGTGGCATACATGTAATTCAAAATAAAGTTTCATGGTATAGAAACGCTAAAATGCAGATTGTTTGGTTATCACTTATCAGTTGTGTTTATGTATAGTTGTATTTATTATATGATATTTTTGAGAACTTAATAATAGCTTTTTAGTTTTAAAATTAATAATAGCTGGAAGGTAGGAGGAACAAAACATATACTATGTCATTAACGGAAAAAACAAAAACAAAACATATGTGTCATTTTGATCGATACAACAACCCATCGGTCCAACTTATTATCACTATCAAAATACAAGTTGGGACTATGTGTGATTAGAGGAGTAGGACTCTCCCACCAATGAGAATATAAAGAGCTTTCGAATTTTTATATTTCTAAATTTTACAATAAGAAAAATGTTGACATGAATACAAAATAGCCCAAAGTCACGGGAACACAACGACCCACCAACCAATTGCAATAATTGGTTATTATCACAAACCTAATATAGCACAAACCGATCCCACTTCTAATGGCATGATGTGAATGTAATAGTTACAGTTATAATTTTTGGTTTCAGTTCTTTTTAAAAAATGATAAGATTCAAATCTGTATACTTTTTAATTCTATATTTCTGTCTGATAAAGTTCTTATTTAGTTTTTTTTTTGACATCAGTTTCTATTTAGATTCAAATTTAATTTTTTAGCAAAATTTATATTTGACTAAAATAATGTTCTGAGCTCTTTCGGTTTTAAATCGTTTAGATTTTATTCTGATATGAAAATGTTATTTATCAGTTCAGATTAATCATCTACTTTTTTATCAATTTTTGTGGGCCGGGACAGATCAAGATTAGCCGACTTTGACACCACAAATAAAATATACTTTGACCATTGAACAAAGAAAAAAAAATCAAAATAGTAATACTAGGATCACTTGATCAGTAGCGAAAATAGTGAGAATCTTTTGAAGTGTAAATTCTCTGAATCTCTGTGTAGAGTAAAACAAGTTAAAAACTTTTAAAAGGAATAAATATTAGTGTTTTTTTTAATGTCAAAGTCTATGTTACATCATCGCTGAAGATAATATAAATATTTTAAAGTGCAGGAATTTCATAATTTCATAGTTAAGTGACCAAGTGTACAACACCTAACATACTACTACCCGTGCAGACGAAGAGCGTGATCGTGAGAGATTCCTTAAAAAGGGATATTTAGAAGCTAATTCTGGATCTTGACAATTAATTGAATCTTGGCTCACCACCACTCATATGTTACTGTTAAAGCCCCACGACTTGGGGAAAATATTGGTCACGCATTTTTAATGCAAACACATATTTCTTGCCGTAATTTTATATAAATATTAAATATATTATCTTTTCTTGACGATTATTCAAACTCAGGAGTTTAGTCCAAAAGTTAAATCATCACAAAAAGGCAATTAAAAAAGAAAAAAGAAAACTTGAAGAGAAAATTTCGTAAACAAACAAACAGGGTCAAAAATATTTTCGATTATTTTTGATAAAAGAAAATTAAATCTTTGACCTTTTGGGTTTCTTCCGATATACATAAATTAGGTAAAGCACTCTTCCCAGTTTCCCACTTAAACGAACAAAATTTAGGAGGTGTTAAACTCAGAATTTGAAGTGACTTGATTTTATTTTTTTCATCAGTGATTTTCTTTTTAATAAATTCTTTTTAATAAATTCTTTTTAATAAATTCTTAGATGATTTTGATGAATTTTGGTAAATTATTAAAATTATTGTGATTATTATTAAAATTTTCTAAAGTTCTGTCTAAACTCATGAGATTTGGATCTTTGTATTTTTAACTAACAAATTTTATTAAATTTCCTAAAATCATTTAAAGTCCACTAATCCAATAACATGATTTTATATATTTTTTTAAAACCAAGTTTGAATACTTCAAATTCTTGAATAAACCTAATTTATTTACTTCCCATATATTAACCACGTATGTGGCGCTCTCTCTCTCTCTCGAAAGATTCTATTGTCTCCTTTAGTGCTCAAAAAAAAAAGATTCGATTGTGTTCCATTTTCGATTTATGATACTATCTGTTTATTATTTTCGAGCGGAATTGCATATGACGAAGTTTGGTAAAAATATGTAATTTATTTAAAGAGAAAAAGGGTTAAGTGAAAATATTTATAATGGAATTAGGTCAACATTTGTTTTTTTCTCTAAATATCTTTATTTATATGGAAACAAACATGTGAAAAATACAGAGTTTTTCTAATAAACGGCAAAAAGAAAAAAGATACCGTATGTAGAATCTTTTAAAGCCTAGAATCTCCTGATAATTCGCATTTTCAATAATAGTCCAATATTTCCGCATTCTCCGTTTTTTTACCAAAATTAATTTTCACAACATAGCAAAGCCAAGCACACACCTACCCCCTTCCCTCTCCCTATATATAAACTTAGCAGGAATCTCTTCAGTGTTACACACACACAAACAAAACCTAAATATTCTTTTAGATTCCTAAAAATATGTCGGCACTTGCAGATTTAATCAATCTCGATCTCTCCGATTCCACTGACCAGATCATCGCCGAGTATATATGGTTCGTAAATTTCTTCATCGATCTCTGTAGATTTTAGTGTTTTAAGTTGAGTTTACGTCTAAAATAATGTGTTCTTATTTAAATATTTTGTTAGATATACTAAGCTGAAAGATTTTGGATCGACTAAACATTTTTGTTATTTGACGAATAGGATCGGTGGATCAGGCTTGGATATGCGAAGTAAAGCAAGGGTAAATATTAACATTTGATTCTTTTTAGAGCATAAATCGTTTAAAAATTAGGAAAATTATTTATTTTACACTATTATTGCAGACTTTGCCGGGACCAGTGAAGGATCCATCAGAGCTTCCGAAATGGAACTACGACGGTTCAAGCACCGGCCAAGCTCCCGGCGATGACAGTGAAGTCATCCTCTAGTATGTTTCAAAATTTAATCAAAATAATTAATAGTTAATTATATTTGTAAATCGTGGATCAATAATATATTGGTTTTTGTATGTGTTTTTAGCCCTCAAGCTATCTTCAAAGACCCCTTCAGAAGAGGCAACAACATCCTTGTAAATGAAAACTCAAATTTAATTATATATTCCTATATATTCGTAAAAAAATATTTATTTTGTTTTTGGGATTAATTTGGGACTAGGTGATGTGTGACGCATATACACCGGCCGGCGAGCCAATCCCGACGAATAAACGTCATGCGGCGGCCAAGATCTTTAGCGACCCTAACGTTGTCGCCGAAGAAACATGGTAAAAAAAAGTACTCTATTTAGAATAAGGTTTCCATTGTTTGAACTTTGAACATTTGACTTTAAAAAAAAAACATTTTATGATCATTTGCGTTAAGTTTCGTGTTTGGTTTTAACTCTTTTGATTTTCTATCCACTTTTTTTATATAAGTTGATAAAGTTTGTTTCCTTAAAATATGGAAATTCAGGTATGGAATTGAGCAAGAGTACACTTTGCTGCAAAAGGATATTAAGTGGCCCGTAGGTTGGCCGGTCGGTGGCTTCCCAGGTCCTCAGGTAAAAGCTTTTTCCGGCGAAGCTTTTCACCATACCCTTTTGTGGTTTCAATCCAAAAATTCAGATTGTTTCCAATCAAAAATAAAATTCAAATCCTTTTCAATAAAAACAGGGACCGTACTACTGTGGAATTGGAGCAGACAAAGCCTTTGGAAGAGACATCGTTGATTCTCATTACAAAGCCTGTCTTTACGCCGGAATCAATGTCAGTGGCACTAACGGCGAAGTCATGCCCGGCCAGGTATAGTTTTACCCTTTATTCTTCCGAATCAATATTCGTAATGATCGATTTCAGAACAAGAAATCAAATCTGTGAAAACTGATCTTGTATGTTTTTCAGTGGGAATTCCAAGTCGGTCCCACCGTTGGAATCGCTGCCGCCGATCAGGTCTGGGTCGCTCGTTACATCCTCGAGGTATATACATAATTAAACACACTCATGGTGATAATTTATTCAGACTAGTATCTCTCTGTTTCTCATTTACTCTGTTTCTTGGGTATGTTAAAACAGAGGATTACAGAACTGGCTGGAGTTGTTCTGTCTCTTGACCCTAAACCAATTCCGGTTTGTTTCTTTTACCATAACTATAAAACAGTTAACAAAGTTCTTTGATTCTTTAAGATTCATTTAATTACTCTGTTTTTTCCCCTACTTTAGGGAGATTGGAATGGTGCAGGAGCACACACAAATTACAGGTCTTTTTTTCTTTTTGTGTGTGGTTTAGAAAATTCTGCTTTGGTTCTGTTTATGTGACTTTTGCTTTGTGTTTTTGGTTTTCTGAATTGGGGTTTTCTTTTTGTGTAGTACGAAATCAATGAGAGAAGATGGAGGGTATGAGGTCATAAAGAAGGCGATAGAGAAGCTTGGATTGCGTCACAAGGAACATATCGCTGCTTATGGTGAAGGCAACGAGCGTCGTCTCACCGGAAAACACGAAACCGCCGATATCAATACTTTCTTATGGGTAAGAATCTTACTAAACCCATAAGCATTTTTTTAACAGTGACATGATTTTGATTACATTTTTTTTTTTTTTTTTTGCGTATTTTTCACGTTTTCGTTGATTATTCATTTCACATTAGCTTAGATCACGGTCTAAAGTAACCGGTTTTTACAGGGTGTGGCAAACCGTGGAGCATCGATTAGGGTTGGGCGCGACACTGAGAAGGCTGGAAAAGGTTACTTTGAAGATCGCAGGCCAGCTTCCAACATGGATCCTTACACTGTGACCTCCATGATTGCTGAATCCACAATTCTCTGGAAACCATGAAAGAATAAACCTTAAATATCAAGAAATCGTTTAAATCAGTTTCCATTCTTCTGTTGTCTATTTTTCATTGTGAAACTTTTATCAATGTGTTCTTTGCTTAAAAATGTTTGATCTAAAGTCTTATTAAATTGTTTCTCATAATGATTCCAGTTCTAACTATCTTCATATGAACCGAATCTAAACTATGTTTGATAGAAATCTAAACCGAAAATTTGCTTACAAATAATTGATTAATATTGGGACTGAATAACCAAAGTCTAGTCGAACTGAATAAACAGAATTTTCATAAAACCTAACTGGAACCTTAAACACACAAAACTTTTAGAGAATTATTTTTAACTATAACCTTAAACTTGATTTTGAGAGTTTAATTTCTTCTGTTCATCAGATTATAGTTTTGATTTTTTTTTCCAATTTAATCGTTGATTGTTCAGGGTCAGGCTCGAAGCCCAATACTATTTGCTTCAAACAAAAAGGCTGGGATTGGCTTTCTTCTGGGCCTAAAAAAAAAATCTTGACTTCTTGACCAAATTCGACCAGATTTAGAATTTTTCGGGTCAGTTCTATATTTTAGTTCGTTCATCATTTTTTCTTAATTATTAATTAATTGTGTTTAAGATTTCAGATTTCGAGACCAGACTCAAAGTCAAAGGAGTCCTAAACCAATTCGGATCAAGCTCAGACTAAATTTAAAAGCTTTAAACTACTTTGGGATGGTTTGGTCCGAAAAAAAAACACTTCTTATTTTAAAATCCTGGTCCATGTTTTCATTGTGGTTCCACAATGATGGCTAATTGGTACTAGAATTTGGTTTAAAATTTACCAAGTTAGAATTATAAAAATCTACATGTTAAGATTGACATGCATGCATGTTTACATGTTTATATTTATAATCCGTATTCACACATATACTACTACTATACTAGTTTGGAAGAATTAGCTTTGGGAAGTGAATGCTTTGGGGATTTAATCAAATAAGAAGAAGAAAATGTGAATGCTTAAAGGGTTGAAATAAGCGAGTCAGCAAAAGTTAGTATAAAGTTACTGTGGTATTTGTTGTGTGTATATAGGACAATGCAATGCATGCATGCATTCGATTATCATTTAGTCATTATACCTTCATCATCTTGCAGCTTTTTTTTTTTAACTTTTGCTTTCTCTCTTCCCTTGACTTTATCTTTTGTTTTTATTTTAATCTGTCAGAAAATAAATAATTCATTATATAAGTGAGAACACAGAGGGGAAAAAAGCTTTGGGAAAAGCACTTTGCTTATTGAATATTTACCATTCTTTTTCTCTCTTCTACTTTTTAACAGCTTTAGAGAAAAATACAAATTCCAACCCATTAATAACTTTTTTCACTTGTTATTAATTGCTCTCTCTCTCTCTATAAAATAAAAGAAAAAAATATAAATATAAAGGAGCAATCATAAAGCAATCGATTACAAAATGATTTCATCACCTCTCACATCAGGCTATCTTTTCTGCAATGGCAGAAAAGTCCTGTGCCCTTCTGTCTCTTCACATTTATCACTCTTTTTTTTCATTGAATTGCTCTTTTTCTTCCTCTCTCCCTTTGCTTTCTCTCTCTCAACCTTAAACTTACATCAATTAATTAGGAATTTTGATCCATTTATGCTGACTTTATATATTGGAATTTTTGAGGTATTCTCCAACACTTATGTCAATTTTTTATTTAGTGCCCACTTTTTAACATCTTGCGGAAAAGCTCATTTAGATTTCACACCTACTTAGAAAAATCCATATCAACGTACCCATAAATGTGATGGGTTTATAGATAGAGTTTGTTGTAAAAACTCTCATAAATGTGACGTGCTTATAGATTGCGTTTGTTGTTGTTATTATCGTCTTTCTTAATCTTTCATTTGCAACACATGATTCAATTTACGGTTGAATATTAGATGATCTATGAACAAACAAATCTTACCAAATTATTAACATTTCTAAGCACTACAACATTTGCCAGTTTAATAAAGTCAATCATTTTCATTAAAACTCCTTAAAAATTTAAAATTTTGAACCGAAATAACTTCTGGTTAATAGTTACTAACAAAATATTCATCGATGACTAATAAACTGTTGAAATTAAGAGAGGTTTTGCATACATTTGGATTAGAATAATTGTAGGTGATAAAATAATATGCAAACATACCTCTCTGTAACATAGAATCCCATCATTTATCAAAAAATAAAATAAATAAATAAATAAATTAGAATCCCCTCAATCACTATACACTAACTGAGTTTTGGTCGCAAGGAGTTTGTACGTAACGATACCATCTGCGAGATTATGAGCTTAACTTTGTAAAAAAAAAAAAAAATTGTATATATGTTTTGATAAATAAAAACAAATCTTGCTCAAATGTTTTGATCTAATCAGGTTTTAACGTGTAGATATGCTTACCTTCATGGAAAATCCATAATCCTTACAACCCTCTATATAAGTTTGTTCTTTTGAGTTTTGTTTTTAATATATAAATAAAATGTATAGTCAAATTATATCTATAAAATATTTTTAATCTACAATTACAGTCATAACGGTCATTCATTAGGCTGTGCATGTCTATCGGTCCATGTGTAACAACCGAATATTTTCAAACCTGAATTCAAAACTAGTAAATAAAAAAACAGAGGCATGAGGTTAAGAAAAATCAAAGAGACAAGTATAAATGTTAAACCCGGTATATGGTTTGGAACATACTCGGTATGGTAAGTACAATATATGTATTATAGTTACGAGATGTTGGTGGGTGTCACAGTACATTCTTTGGTGTTGTGTGCTCTTTCCCCCTCATAATATTCTAACTTTATTTATTAATCATAATAATAGTATATAATAATATAGATATAGAGAACTTTGCAATATAAATATATATATATATACACACATCTTCAACAAAATGAAATATAAAGATATGGACCCCCTCATGAACAATGTACATCACATCCCTCTCTCTATGACTGTTGTTGGTTAATGAGACAACTACAACACCTTCATGCCACATCTCATTCTTCCCCAATCTTCGGTCTTGTCCATTGCATTTGAACCAACCCATGGTACAATTTGCCAATTCCTTAGGCCCCATCTTTTTTTTTTCTTTAAATTTATTCATATAGAAGGAAAACAATTGGCATAGAGTGGCCAATTTTCGGCGAAATGAATAATATAACAGGGATTTCTATTTTATCCAAAGAAAACTCTTGATTGTTATCAAAGTTTTTGTTTGATTTTTTTCAATATATATTTTATATTTTAGTAAGTTCTATGATAAGTTAAGTTTCTCTTTAGTTATATTTGGTAAATTATTTGTTAAAGTGTTAGTTCACTTATGAGTAATTGGTAAAAATGTCTCTTATTTACTTTTACCCTATTTCGATTAGGTTTTTTTATTTTTGGGTCTTAAATAAATTCTTAGTTCGCCAAGCTAATGTAAAAACGTTCTTTTGGTATATAATTTTCACAAGTTATCAAAATAATATAAAAAATCCGAACATTCTATGTAGAATTTGTTCAATTTTGATACGGACCTTATAAATATGATATATCGTATTATTGGTAGATTGATTACTATCTAGTGATCAAACTTTAAACCTTTTATTTTCCAATGAATTATGATAATTTTCAGTGAGTTTATATTGTAAGTAAAATATCTTATATAGTTCCGAAATAGTATCAAATGAAAAATCTTGTCAATTTGAGTTCATCTTTAGATTTTTTTTTCTCACCCGGCTTAGCCGTGCAACAGTGCAACTTCATTATGTGATATGAAATATATATATATATATATATATATAGCTTCTTAGCTATAACTTTACAAAATCTAAAAGGGGATAATAATGTCAACCTTTTTCTTGTTTCCTTCTTTTTTAGATTGGAAGGGAATGAACTAATTTAATTCACAACTCTAGAAATTTTGCTATTTGCATATCATAAAGTGGTGGGTCCAAAATAGCCCTAAGATGATATTTCAAATACGTAAAACTTAAAAGTATTTTTGGGTACTTTTTTAAACAAAAATAGGGAATATTTTAATATATATTCGCTTTATTCTCCTACTATAATGGCCAATAGAGAGTTGAGAGGGATATTTTTTGCACGGTGAAAGTGAAAGGAAGACGGAAAAAAGGAAAAAAAGGAAAAAAAGGAAAAAAGGAAGAAGAAGTGAAAATGCATTTTATATATCATTGTTAACGACAATGATGAATAAATCATGTTGGGCTATTCCCATGTAAATACCAAAAACCAATTAATGCCCAAATTGAAAAAGAATAAAAAAAGTTGAAAAGCTTGACGCATAAGACAATGAGTAATTTACATCACCATGTTTTTCATCAAACTAGTCTAGTGATTAATACTTTAAAAATATATAGGTGGTGAAACCAACATTCTTTGCATTTTTTTATTCTTATATTTCACACAAGATTATAAGTAATCATATTACACAAGATTGTAGACTCAACCATATCTAAAGGTAATAATTATTTAATGAATATAAAGTTGAAATTGGGCACATCTAGTTATATGTATGATAATATATAACTTTTGACGTCGTAATAATAATAAAATTTTTATTAGATCTGCATTCTCAAAGTTTAATTATTTTCATACCTAAGAAAATAATCAAAACTATAAATATTATGTCAATGATTATATGATGTTTACTAAAATTTGAGATAGCACACAAGAAAACGCTTTTGCAAAACACTCGAATGGGGTCGAATTATTCCTATATATTCCTTAATCGCTATCTCTTTCCCTCTCTCTCAATAAGACACATGAGTAAATAATTTTATTTTTTCTCTCTAATGCGTACGACAATTTTTCCATAATAGTAACACAATGCAAGAAACATATGGGTCCATTACAAAAAGTTGAATTAATATTCAACATACATATATAGACAGAGGACGACAGCTGGTTTATTAGGCAGCTAGATAAGCCTTGCCCTTTGCCCTACTTGAATAATTTTCACTAAACATACACTTTTAAACACACTCATTTATTTATCACTGCCCTACTTGAATAATTTTCACTATATATATACTTTTAAACACTCTCATTTATTTATTATTCGATTTTAATAACCAGAGTTCATTTTGGAATTAAAATTCGTATTGAATTTCAGATCTACAACAGCCAAATAAATATATAACACAGTAGTTAGTTATATATATACCAACACATAAATGTCTGAATATCACCGATAGAGAGAATAACTATTTTTGCTTATGTGACAATATATATATGTATAAAACCTAAGTATGGTTTATTGATAGATTGATTTGTAAGAATATTTAGATTCCATTTATATCCGTTTATGTTTTCTTATGTTTTTATTAACATGTGGTATATGTTTTGATATTTGCACAAAAGAAAAAGTGGTATTATATTAATTAGTTTGATTATTTATAAGTTCCACTCAAAATTCCTTCTTATTAAAAAGATTTATTATTGAATAACCATAATTACTGGAATACAGATTTTTAATACTTTTACTCGTAAGACCAAAATTTTAAAATACTATGGATTTCCATTATTTTTACAATATCTCAATTTAGCAATTATAAAACTCTAGCAAAACCTAGCTACCAATAATCTCTTCTAAATTAGTGTTTATAGAAGGTCCTCCAGGGAACTTATTTGAGGCATATCTCACATTTGAAAATAAAACCACATCGAGAAATTGAATATTTAAGTATTTCTGTTATTGGATCAATTCAAATAGAAAAAAACAGTTTTTTTATAAAGTACTGAAAAAACTTAACAGAATGAAATCAAGTATGTATGAGCTATATACCCAATTAAAGATGTAGTAGTCGATTAAAATAGGTGCGGAAAAGAGAAGAGCTTTCAACAAGCATAAACTAGTTGATGCTCAGAAAAATGGTTTTATTTCAGTTTTTGATTTTGATTCCGATTCAAGTAAGTAATCAATAAATAATAATGAAAATATAAGTAACTACTTATTTTAAAATAATGCAATATCAACTAAACAGTATTCATATATTTAAAATAATAAAATAATTTAAATTTAATTGCTAATTATCGGTTCAATTGTGTGTTTAAATGCATATTAATTCACAAATAGAGAGCCCATTATTAAACATACAAATATGGGTTTGTTGCGAATATTCTTTGTTTTTGGCAAGAAATTCTTCATCCTCTGCAAACAAACATTTTTAAAAGGTAATTCTTACATATCTTTGTATAATACTTAAGGAAGGAAAGTTTCAAATCAAAGTAGAAAAAAGACAGTATGGTTTAAGACAAGAATCAGATTTATATATACTACAACGTAAGAATTTTTTTTTGATAAAATAAATAAATAGAATGTGTGACAAAGAGATATGAACGTCAACGGATTGGTAGAATCAACGGAGACTTTCATTCTCCGATATATTCCAAAAAGGTGTAAATTATTAATTTAGACAATATGGAACCTCACGTTCTGTTGGATCCATTTAATGCGTGCAGGGATAATTTATTTAATTTTTTAAATAAATAAAACAGTAAATTTAAAATAGAAAACATCATTAATTGTTTAATTATTTGTCATATTGAATCTCAGTCACCGACGTACGTTCGTGTCCATGCATTATTGTCACACGTTTATAGATCCATCTAGTGTGCAATTTATCCACATTTAGTAATTAATGGTTTTCATAATACAAACGAGAATAATTTTATGCAAACATTTAATTTATTACTCTACTTAATTCTTTATACCGTTGTCACAAGAACATAATTAGCAAAAAGAAAAGAAAGACAAGAGCCGTCACGGACTTGATCTTGAATTGGCCGTGATAATTCGCATACTTATATCTCTGGCTATTAATCTATACAATGATAGTAATGATTATATTTGCTTGGTTTTTTCTATCTGTGACATTTTTTTTTGTAAATTTGCATATGTGTAGAAATTCCAAAAAAACTAACTAAATGCCCCATAATGATGATCTCGCCGTTCCATTGCACATTTTAAGAAATAAAAGGATCCCAAGATTCTCAACTACACAATTCAGCAATATTACTATGTTAATTAATGTGGTGTGGTTTTTCTTTGTATACAAAATAATTAAACTTTCATGCAACATTAGAAATAATCGATAGTTCAGATTATATCCGAATTTAAAAATCACATTTTATTTTTTTTTGGTTAAAAAAATCACTTTTTAAGAATCTAGTTTTTTCAAGAATTGTTATAAAGTTGAATGATAATAATGGAAATTATTATTTTTTCGTTAAATCCCAATATACGGACATAGTCAAAATCATTAAATTAATGCGAAATGCACGTAGCAAAAAGGGCAAGGTAAAAAAGGATATAAGCTTATAAAGACATACATGCAATAAGATGGACCTACATTAATTATATATCTCTAAAATTTGTAACTAATGAATGGAAGACACGTGGGTATTAATTTGGTAGGGAAATAATAGAGATCCTACTTTAAAAAAATATATGTTTTTCAAAAGAAAGTTAAACTAAGCCATTTTCATCAATTTTCTATATGACCATTCATTGTGGCCTGGTTCAATACATATAATATAAATATTTGTCATACATATACCCTTTTATACAAGGAATTTCGTTTTAACTTCTTCTTAGATAAGTGGTCTACTCTATATTTGTTTTTTTTTCTGCTCGTAGTCGGAGGAGACTAATAATGTTTTATATATGCTTTTGACATAATTTTAAGTAGTTTATGTTTATATCGTTTATTACACTCATATATATATATATTATGAAAACACAAGTGAAAAGAGAAAATGTTAAACAAAATTTGCCATTAAAATTTTCCAAATCATAAAATTAGATATCTTTTCGTCTACAATCTATTCAGTTTAATTAATGAGTTAGATAACTGCAAAATATTAATTCAATGCTCATCAAATCATGCATATAATCAAATTAAAGTAGTCATATCAAATTTAAAGTTCAATTAAATATATAATTGGTTTTTTAAATCAAATAAAATTTTACTTGCACATGGATATAAAATTAAAATTCGTTTAGATAAAATATTACATTTGTTAAAACAGTTTTGCTACATTTTTTTTATTCGTAATAAACAAGTAAACTTTTAAAAGTATATCCTTCATTTACTCTGAAATCGTTTAGAAACAAATACTTTCTTAGTCTTTGTCTTTGTCTTTATAAACACGATTTTTTTTTTTTTTTATAGTCTATAACTAAAGCTAGAAACCTGACTTTACTGCACCAACCATATTTATATTATAGTGACCGCATAATTTTGACTGTCGTAGCTATTCAAAACAATTGTTTCCGTAGAAAAACATTCAATCTTTTTTGAATATACAATATTTTATCCGCTGCGTCATTGAAAAGTTTTGGATTTTTTAGAAACTGAGATTTTTGATAAAGGGAAGAATAAAACATAAGAGCAAAAGGAAAGCTTCTGTCCTTCGAGAATTTAATGGGGGCACAGAATCCGATCAAACGTTAATAACTAAGCCAAAAATCAAGCTTCGTTGCTCTCTAGTTTCAATGCTCCTTTAGTTAACTATAAACAGAAAAGGGTTTAGTTCCCAATATAGGAATTAATGAATTAGTTAATGATAATTCTTTGGGTGAGCTTAGAGGTGTATAAAAAACCAATTTTTAAAGTGTATAAATGTACCTCGTTGAGGGGCAATCAATCAGCTCGTTCAGAAAACTAAAATAAATATTGCTTTGAAATATAGGGATTAATGAACTTTATTTTCTAACTTAAGAATAAAAGAAATTAGTGTAGCTGTAGTCTTAACGATTTTAGAAAGCTAATTCACAATTAGAAAAACGACCTCGTTCAACAAAATATAATATAGCTATAACAGTAATATTATGATGTTTAAACCAAATTACTTCTTTATATAGATTCTTATTACCTTATTTAAGTCACATGCAGCAAACGTCTAAAAACTGCAAGCATACTGTATAAACTTAATTTTCTCCGTATTTATATTTATATTTATATTATTATGAAGGTACTATAATTAACGCATAAAATTTCATTTATTTATAATTTATTGATATGCATATTCTTTATTTCAAGCATTTATGATCTATCGTGATGGTCGAATAAAGAAAGGATTATGTTTACTGATGGTCATGTGAGAAGAGAATAGTTAATTTTTTCTTGGAAGGCAATTCAAGGAAGAATATAAAAAGAGTTTATTAAATTGAAAAAAAATGAGAAGGAATATTTGGGAGAATGAAAAGGGAATTAGAAGCAAATCTTTAGGTTCTTTAGAGTTTACTTGTTTTTGTTTACTCAAGGAAACAAACAAAATCTACTTTTTGGCTGAATATTTTCTTAGGTCTAATTGATGTATATATATATTTTTTAAAAAAATTCATGTATATACAGAATATACAAACAGTAGAATGCATATAAGATTGACATAAAAGAGTCAAATATATGGAATTAAACAACATAATACTAAAACAGTTAATGTTAATGACTTCTAAGATAAATCGACTAAGGTGAAAATATAAATTACGTGTTGAAAGCGACATATCATTTTGATTTGGCTCTAATATAGACTTCACAAATCGGTCAAACAAGTAACCGGTTGATTTAATGGTCTACATTACAATCTACATCTATACGCACTAAATATCTATACGAGCTATTCATAAACTCAAGAACGTACCTATATTTAATGTATATTTATTTCTTTAGGTATAGTTGAACAATCTACGGTCAGAAACTTGAATTTGTTTGATTACAAAACTGTATACGAAATAAGAAAAATATTTAAAAAGATGTGAGTAGAGAGTGAAGTGAGAAGCGAAGAGAGTGGGGGAGAAAATAAAAAAGGAGTCAGAGAGAAGACAGTCTCTTTCTCTCTCTCAACATATGTATCCCGTCGTCTCCGGGGTACCAAAATCAAAGCACTCAATTTTATTTATTTTAATTAGTTTGTTTTCAATTTACTATATGTTATGTTTGTTTTTTTCTTCTTGTTTTTAATTAATTTATTTTTGGCTTTTGCTTTGACTATCGATTAGATAGGACAGAAGAGAGCGACCCTTTATTCTCTCTCCTCTTGTACTCTTCTCCAATATTTTTAATTTATATTCTTCATGATAATCTGTGAACATAATAGTAATTTTATGTACCAACGGAGCTTTTGATTTATTAGTCAAATTGTTAAGGTTTGAACTAAGATTTGTATATCTTCAATCATTAACAGGTACTAATTTTTAAAGGTGTATACTTTTGTATATATGAAAATGGTGGATGTAAAATTTAAAATTTATATTTGAACTTCCGTTCATAAAAAAAGTCGACAAAAAGAAAGAAATCAATAGAAGACAAAATTTATTTGCTATTCATTTATTTCAGCTTCAAAAACTAATAATTCAATTGAGTGACTTATTAATCACTTCAAATTTATTTAACAAAAAATAAAGTCACTTCGAAAAGATTAATTAATCTAGTGGGAATTACTTAGATGGCAGTAAAAAAAAAGATGATTAAGAAAATTACCATAAAATATTTTGGCATACTAAGCAAATGAGTCAAAAGACGTTTATTACGTTTTTATTCATGTGATTTAATCATTGTAAAATGCATAATTTTGTTTAGCAAGTTATTTTCTATTTAAATATATAATTTATTAAATGAACTTTTATATACTTCTGTCTAGCATGAAATCTATTATATTGTGGAATATATAGTATTTCATGTGTATCCCATCCACAAATATACTAATGAATATATTTTTAAAAAGGTACAATCAATAAAATCATATACCACTATATTTCATCATAACTTTTTTAGGTATTCTTTTTCTTTTGTTATAGCATAAGAAATTTCCATCGACTTAAGTGAAATTATAAATCTTGTCATTTTACAAAATTTATCATTAATATAGTCGTAAAACAATCATTATATCTATAGTTTTTTCAATATTTATTTATATGAGGTTACTTCATAGTCATACTTGGTGAGAGCCAGAGGTGAAAAGGGACAAATTAAAAATATCATCATCTTAAAAAAAAAAGCTTACAATATTTGGAATAAACCAAATTACAAATTTGCCCTTTCTCAACTATCGTTTTCGAAGATATACTCTCGAGGAACAACATCTAATACATACACACATACATACAATGTACATACTCTCTCTCTCTTACCTCTTTTAATTTTCCTGGATTTAGTTTTATTCCTTTTTTCTCTTCTCCTTTTTTTTTTTTTTTTTTTTTTTCCTCTCTCTCTCCCTCTGCGTATTACTTTGAGCATGTTTGTTTCTTCAATCAGATCATTACTTTAACTTCTCTCTCTTCTTCTTCTTCTACTTCTTCTTCTTCTAAGCTCCTCTTTAACTTCAACCCTCTCACTTTCTCTTTTCTTTTTCAGATATATATAGAGAGAGAAAGATTAGAAAATAATCAAATCTTTCAGACACCCTTTTGACTTCTTTACCCAAAGAATCTCTCTTCTTCTTCTTTTCCTTAGAGAAAATCATTTTAAATTCCGAAGCAAACCCTCGAGAGAAAAAACAAAAGAAAAGTCATCGCCCATCATCGTCGTCATCATCATCATCATCACCATCATCATCATCAGTAGCAATAGCAGGAGAGTGGTTTCTCTAAGGTTTTCTTTAATTATGTCAATGGAAGGAGTTTTTCTAGAGAAACCCAAATCAAACACAAATACTAATCTCCCTGATCTATCTCTCAACATCAGTCTCCCAGATATTCATCATCATCATCATAATGAATCTTCCAAAGAACCTTATAGAAGATCATCCGAACCTGAAAACAACAATCTCATCAACAGATCGTCAAACTTCGAACTCTCTTTATCTCATCATAATCACTCAACCACAAGAATCTTTCATTGTCCTGATCGAAGAAACCTAAATCTTCCTCATCATCAGCATTACAACAACCCCATCATCAACCATCAAAGGGTCGATGAATCCGAGATTAGTAATCTCCACCGTCCCATTAGAGGCATCCCGGTTTATCACAACCGTTCATTCCCTTTCCATCAGCAAACCTCTCCATCTTCTTCTTTGCCTTCTCTTGGAGGAGGCGACTTGGATCAAATCTCAATCTTGAACTCATCTTCCGGCTATAATAACGCTTACCGATCATTACAATCTTCCCCGAGGCTTAAAGGTGTTCCGTTACATCATCATCATCACAATCACTATGGAGTCGTTGGATCTTCAGATTCGTCTTCTCCTCATCATCATCATGGGATGATCAGATCAAGATTCTTGCCTAAGATGCCGACAAAGCGGAGCATGAGAGCTCCGAGGATGCGTTGGACGAGTAGCCTCCACGCGCGGTTTGTTCACGCTGTTGAGCTTCTAGGCGGCCATGAAAGTACACATTTCTATTACAATCGCATTCTAAACATCCTTCCCTTTTTCTTCAGTTTCTTCTCAAAGTTTTGAATTTTTTCTTGTTATTTTGATTTTTTTTCTTGTTATTGTTGTTGTTTGTGACTATAGGAGCAACTCCAAAGTCGGTTCTTGAGCTCATGGATGTAAAAGACTTAACTTTAGCTCACGTGAAGAGCCATTTGCAGGTAAAATCTACGCTCTACTTAAAATTAAAATTTAAAACAAAAAATGTGTTTTGTGTTTATTATACACATCAGTGAATCCATCTTTATATGTTTAATTTTACTTTGTCTCTCATCTTCTTATTGGTTCCTTTCCCCTCTGATCAGTCTAGTCAAGTTAGTTCTTTACCAATCAAACTTTTCTAATTAGGGATATTTCATAGTTTTCATCAGCATCGTCTCTTTCTCCTCCTTTGCGAGTAATGAATAGTGCTCCAATTCTAATGTCTTACCTTTTATTTTCTTGTTTTGTCTTTGCTATAAGTTTAGTCATTTTTTTCACAAGAGATGGCACAGTTGCCAAGAAAATTGAAGCAATTGAATGGATTTAAAGAGAGTAGTTATAGCTTTGAGAGACTGGAAGCTTTCGGAAATTATTAAACAACTGAGAATCTGAGATGATAGAAGTTATTTTGATTTTAATTTTAATTTTAAAATAAATTAGCAAGAGGGGACAAAAGTAGTCATCATTACTCAATGATAATAATACAATCTTTCAATTACTCAACCTTCTTTCAGACATCAACCTCGTGGTCTTAAAATTATTAAATATATAACACTAGTTCCAAGAAAAACCCAGAAAACCACACATATGTACGTATATATATTATTTATTTAATTATATAAAGTTCGTATGTGTCTGCATATATGTCTCCAGTTTTGTCATCTGCATCATATATACAAAATAATTAGTTTATCAGGATCTATTTGTCCGTTTTATTTTGGTTTTCTTGTATCCTTAATTATATTTATCGTTTATTCTTTAGTTTTAGAGCTCTCATGCCTTTATTTTTTTGCAGATGTATCGAACTGTAAAGACCACTAACAAGCCTGCTGCTTCATCAGGTACGCATCTTTCCGAAAAATTCAACCTGACTTTCTTTTTTTTTTGATAAAAATTTGACCTGACTTTACACACACATATGAATATAATGTTATGCATATTCACATTTCTTTAGTATAGCTTTTTCAGCTTTATATATGCTAAAGAGATGACACTGGCATGGTTTATATTAAGAAATATATGCAATAAAAGCTTGGGATTCGCAAACGAAATTTAACCAGACACTATAATACGTTTATTGATTATAATGGTTATAATAAAATAATTTTCATTCAGAATTTTAATCTGTGATTCGACATTTGGATATATGAAGAAATATTTTAACGTAAAACTATTTAGTTTCATTATTTCTACTATTCCCTTTTCCTAAAAGAATAAAAAACAAACCCTAAGATATTGGTCAAGCTCAAGGCTTTACCTTTCCTTTGATTGAAACCCTAAAGTTCAGTGGTCAAGGTTAATTATACTGATATTCTCTAAGAAAACGAAAAACTTATAAACCTGGAAATCATATCCAAATCAAGGTTCATGGATTACAAATAAAAGAAATAGCACTTCGTTATATTCATATGGATTTTGCATTAAAGAGAAAAACATTCATATGGAGTATTATTATATATATGGCACAATTTCCTAGCTTTTAAAATTATTTGTTGCGAGAAATTAGATACATACAGTCAAGGGAAATGGCTGAAAACATTTAAAGAAAAGTAATTTCTTCACTGCATTGTCTTTTACCAAAAGCTTACAATAATTGTTTATTTTAAACAAGATCTCCTCCAAGGGTAAAAAGAATTGAGACGAAACTTAATAAAAAGTTAAAATAAATGTTCAGATGGGTCAGGAGAAGAAGAAATGGGCATAAGTGGAAACGAAGTTCATCATCAATCTTCGACAGATCAAAGGGCACAATCTGATGATACTTCTCCTCATCAAGAAATTGACGTTTCTTCCACACAACCTCGTTGGAGTAACTCTTCACGGTACGTTTACGTATTACAATTAATCTTTATATATATATATATATACAGATATCACACACCGTCACACACGATATGTATATATATAAACATTAAGTGAGACTGACGAAATTTATTTTTGATTAAGATTGACGAATTTTTTTGTTTGATTGACAAAATTTGATATAGGTTTAGGGTTCTCACCTAATTGTTCCTACTTCCGACCAAGTTCACATAACAATTATTTGGTTTATCCCATATATCTATTTTCATCTAACAAAATTAGTTTCTTGGATGATATTTATCCAATAGTTTTCGTTCAATTTAAGGGAATCAATTAAAGTGGTGATTTTTAGTTACAATGAGATGTTGTTGTTTGAGATTTATGGTTTATGAGTGATGAATTGATCATATGTATTATATGGTTTGTGTTCTAAGGTTCATCTAGAATAAAATAATTTTGAGTCAAGTGATTTTCCTTCTTTTATTTTACTCCAGAAAAGTTAAGCTATTATCAATGGTAACTTATTTAGTTAGCAGAATTTTAATTGATGGGAAAATTTGTTTAAGCGATATCTCTCTAGTCTCTATTATAAATAATTAACATTTTTCTTAAATCAATAACCACCTAATTAATTTATAGAGTTTATAACTAAGTAAAAATAATTCATATGCATGAATAAAGAAATAAAATTCTTAATTTGTTTTATTTTTCCTTTTCTTACATCACATAATAGAGAGACATGGCCATTAAGTAATAACAACTGCGCAAGCGACATAGATACGATGATCAGAACTTCATCAACATCAATGATCTCTCACCATCAAAGATCCAGCCTTCAAAATCAGGTTCTAATAATTCCCATCTAACCATGTCTAGATAAATAATGTTTATATTAGTTTTTTCTTTTATATTTAATCTAATTAAAGTTAACTGGCAGGAGCAAAGGTCGAACGACCAAACAAAGAGGTGTGGAGATCTTAGTATAAACAATCCAAGTTTGGAGTTCACATTAGGCAGACCGGATTGGCATGAGAAATGACTTGACTTTCCTGATCGATTTGGATTTGATTATTTATATATATATATATATATATATATATATCATTGGTTCCTCTTTCGCAGCTATCTCTACATATATATATACTCGGAATATGTATGCAGTTATGTGGTTGTGAAGGTGAAATTCTCAGCATAAAAGAAGAAGAAGAACACTTAGAGAGAGCCAAGCTACTCAAGAGTGTTGATTTTTGCAGAGAGATAATCACTATAAAAAGGAAGAAAATGTGGAGGTTCTTCTTCTCAAGTTTCCATTGATGATTTGGTTATAAAGTGGATACTCAATGTATTGAGTTCTTGTTTTATTTTTTTGTTTTTTTAAATCGGGTTCTTAGTTTTCTGAGGTTGATCTGGTGTGATCATAAGTTACATAATTGGAAGATCATCAAAATCTGGCGAAAGTTTTTTGAAAACCCTCTTGGTGGGTTAGAGGATTTCTAAATTGGGTTTTTGCTAGCTGAATGTAGAGAAGAGATCTGAGTTGAGATTTCATGATGTATGATCATTCTTAAGTATATAAAACACAAATGTATGCATACACAGATCCAAACTCTGCATCGTCGACATTGATCAAAAAATGCTCATAGATAGTTTTTCAAAGATTCCTCTTGTTCTCTGCTTCTTCACAACAAGCTCAGTAGATAACATTCCATTAACAACTTGACCAAAACTTGGGGTTTATTTACAAACTCGGTAGACACATCCAAACAGGCGAAGACAACGAGTTCTCAGTTGGATGATTCGATGTTTACCTCCCGGTTTTGGTGTTGATGACGACTGAAACTGTTACCAGAAATGGCTGATCCCACCACTGAAACCGATTGCTTCGCCAAGCGTAAGCTTCCTCTTGTTCCCAACCACACAACATAGAAGAACCCAATCCAACCTGATCCATACCAAAAATTCGTTTCATTCTTCAATACATAAAAGAAGCAACTTGGAAATTTCATATCAAGATTCCAAAAACAGAATCAGAGCAGAGTATTAAATTAACCTGAAGCTATTAGGACGCAAACAACGGCTGAAATTGTAGCGGTAGAGATGAAGAATGCAGCAACAGATAAAGCTCCGATGTAAATACCAGTCAAGCAGAGAAAGAAGAGAGCCAAGAAGCCACCAGCAACAGCAAGTGAAATCAAAAGAGAAACTATGATTGCATTGACTGTAGCAGCTACAAAGAAGAGTGTGAAGACCACCAAAGCCATTGTTGTAAGCAGAACTATTGTTCCAATCTGCAACAAACAAACAACAACTTTGACTCAAATGGGTTCAATGAAGTTCAAAACTTTACACCAATTGTACAGAGTTACAGAACCAAACACGATTTAGGGCACAAAAATGATAACAATTGAAATTGAAAATCTTCTCTAATTAGGTTCAATTTCAAAA
This sequence comes from Cardamine occulta, assembly GCA_028015245.1. Classification (NCBI taxonomy): domain Eukaryota; kingdom Viridiplantae; phylum Streptophyta; class Magnoliopsida; order Brassicales; family Brassicaceae; genus Cardamine; species Cardamine occulta. Next base: position 16,542,841 of record CM051384.1, read on the forward strand.
ATCAAAATCAACTTACAGTGATGACAAAAAGTGAACGAAGTGGGCTGCCTCGACGAGTCCAGAGGAGAATCTCGTGTCCTGTTCTTCTAGAAGCATCTCGAAGCTTTGGGCCATTTTCAGCGACGGAGTTTCTTATTCGTTGAAGCAAAGATGTATCACCGGTTTTCGAATCCGGAAACAGAATCGAACCGATCGTGAGACAGAGCAAGGAGTAGAGACTATTCGAATCCTCGTCCTCTTCCTTATCCTTATAGTCCGGTTTTAAATAACCATTCATCGTCCCTCCGTTGAGAATTTCTCCGACATCATCATCGCCACCAACAACGTCGGCGTAGGTTTTCTTCTCCGTCTCGTCATGATCTTGCGCCATTCTTTCTTGGAAATTAGAAACTACCAACTAGTAGTTTTCGATCAGATTTAGGAATTTGGATGAGTAAAAGAAAAAACTTGGGATTTTAACAGATAATGGCGGACAAAAACAGGAAACAGCTGTTTAGATGAAATCGGCCATGTGTACCAGTACCACCGACGTGTCCTGAGACCCCCAATTACCGGAACTAGATCGATATCAAATACGTGCTTTCAACGCGCTACACATGCGAGTGGCTTAGTACTTTTTTCATTACGGTTTTTATCATTTGGGTTTGTAAGGCTTCTTTTAAGGCCCATTTATTTTAACGGCCTCTTAATGGTATAATAATAGGAACAGACCATATTTTGTTTATGTATTAGACGGTTGAGGAGGAGGAAGAAGAATTTAGTGTAACAGTCAAATCATGAATATTTGATTAAGCTAAACTACTTGGCTAATATAGCTTTCTCTCTATATATGTGGAGTTATGGATTGGTTCTACTAAAGACATATTTGATTAGTATGATCTTGATTTATCGAGATTTTTGACCTGATTGAAGAAAATATATTGGATCTCTAATCTAATTATCTGATTAAAAAAAAAAAAGAATCTGATTATCTGGATTTCGATTCAAAATTCAATTATTGATTTTTTTCATAGGAAAACTAAATTGTCTTATATTTGTTCTCAGAACAATTAAATCACATACTTTAACTTATATATTCTTCTTATAAAAAATATACATATTCTTAACAATAATTAATCAGTTCGACTAATTGTTTTCCATATCTCGAATACACTTCAAAATTTCATTGAAGGGGAAAAAACATACATATTTTTTTTTCTCTAAAGTGTAAAAGAGATTACAAAAAAAAAAAAGTTGTGAAGATGACCAAAGGTAAGACCGTAAGAGAGAGATACATTGATATATAGATATATATATATATATATATATATAATCGAATTTATTATGTAATCAATGAATAAACTCCAGAGCTGCGTAGTAGGCGACGAGCACAGGTAGAGAGACCAACATCCCAAATATCACTCTACATTTTTATCAGAATTTAAATTTAATTATTATATAAAAAAAATATGGACTGATAATTTATATAAGTTCTTAATTTGGACTTACGCTGTGCTTAGTACATCTGCATGTAATCCATATTCCTTAGCAAAAATGAATGAAGTGATGGATTGTGGTAAAGCAGCCTGTAGATTCATAGATAATGTATCATTAGTTCTCCTGAAAAGAAAAAGTCTGTATCTTAGTGGATGAAAGGAAATGATAATTTTGTTGTTGTTTGTTTTTATACAGAGGGTATTATTACTTTTGTATTTTTCCAAGACTAAAATATGAAATATGAGTTTTGTTATATATAGTATTCAAATATACGATATAGAAGACTATCTTTTTTGTTTGTTTGTTCAAGTTCAAAATATATTTTGCTAAAAAGCTCTATCAAACTGATATTCACACTGCGACTCAAATCTGGATTTCTTTTCTGTAATATTCATAAACAAAAAAAAAATATCAAACTGAAACTTGATCAGACGTAATGAAAATACATATATATGGGATATGCGAAAAGTATATATAATTAATTAATGACCTGAATGATGGCGACACGGAGGACATCGCCATGGAGCCCAACGGCGATAGAACCTATGGCCATGGCGGCGGGTCCGGCAATAAACTTCAAGACCATTCCGATCACAGTCAAGCTTGTTCCACATACTATCAACTTCTCTTGAAGTGCCATGAATATCCCTGGGTATATTATTATCTCAGTATGGATACGTGATATTAACATAGATTTTATAGAAAATTTGCATGACCATATAACAAATAAACATACCCATATTGAACATGGCAGTTCCTGTTCCTGCTTTTGACATTATAAGAATCGATCCCTCCATTATGCCCGGCATCTCAATATGCCATCTATTTCCATTAATATTAGTCTTTTTGTTAGATAAAACATGTTGATCCTAGTCTGTATTATCACGAACTATTAATCAAAACCCATTTTTAAAGAATATATTTGTTACCATGTTATCATGTCATAGTCATTATAACATGGAAATGTAGACGTAAATGCAACGAAACAATTGTGACATGTATGTTCGTCACAATTTTACTATACATTCTTAGGTGCTAGACGGATATGTAATTTCGATGGTCTAAACGCTTTTAGATGTTTTCAGGAAATTTAAACGGTTGCTTAGATGTTAGACGTCGAAGAAAAAGGAAACACAATTCATAAACCTTTTATATATACTTTAAAGATTCATTTTTACCTGTTAGAAATGAAAGCCCATGCGATCCCAAGGATGCAAGAATAGCAATTCGGATTCGTTGCAAGCTTCAACCACACGAGGGACATGACCTCAAGGAACGACTTGTCCGCTCCCACAACCACTGTTTCTCTTCTTCCACTTTCGATATTGATGTTGTCTACTTTCACGTCGCTGATACTATTACTACTAAATCCGGCCTTTCTAAACTCTAAGACAAACAACAAGAGTGTGAGCCACACAATAGCTTGAAACACCGAGGATTGAACTACGAGATCAACGGCCTGTGGCCCGTACATCGCCTTAGCCAATGGTACACCAACGACAAGAGAGTTTGTAAGAGTGCATAGAGAGAAACTAGTAATGGACCAACAATAGCTTCCTTTGTTGCTATATTTGGCCCAAAACGCTAAGACCGTGACTATGATGATCTTAGAGAGGACATCGGCAGCAATGAACCGGTAATTCATGTCGAATGGGTCGACATGAGCTGTGAACTCGATGGTGAAGAGCGGCAGGGTGAAATAGCAAACGAGCCGGTTTATGGCATCACATTGATCACGAGTGAATATGTTCCACCATTTCACCGAGCCATAGCCTAAGATTAAGGCTACATAGAGTGGAACCATTGATTCGATTACCTTGTAAACATCTCCCCAACTTATCATGGTTTATTAAACAAACAAAATGTTAATAGTTTTACTATAAAGTTTGGACTTAATTAGAAGGAGTTGGCAATATATAGTGCACACGAAAGGAAAGAAAATGAAGCTCGTTAAGCTCTTTTGTAGATAGTAAATGTGTTCAGACAGAAGACCAACATGTTCATATTTATAGATGCATTTTGCTTCTTTTTTTTTTTGTTTTTATGGAGGAAAAGGAGAGATAGAAATATATGAGACATAATCCATGAGTAATATTCAAACAAAAAAGCAAAGCTTTTGGTATAACAATAATACTCCTATTTGTTTTTAATGATGGTTACAAGTATTTATAAGTCATGTGGCATAAGTCCCTATAAAATAGTTTCAAGCATTTAATTTTGAGTATCTATATTTAAATAAATAAAAATAAAATTAACGTCTCATATTTTAGCCATTAGTTTAATTGAGAAAAAAGAGAGTTATTATTATCAATGATATAATTGACCAGACCGTGCCGTGGCATATGATTCTATTCCTGTTGTTTCCTCTATGCATTGAGTACAATATTTGTGTATGACGTAAACATTTCTTTCTATATTTGACTATATATAATATATATTCCCAATTTTCACCTGTCGAGTCGAGTTGATAGTTTTTAAAGGTTCTTAGATGGCTGATAGTGCGATTAGCGAAAGGGGATATTTGATTTGTTGAAGTTTTATGGAATTAATTCATCGGAAATCTATACGCTCCTATTAGATCGTCACAGCTCATTTTTGCTTTCATTTCATCATAGATTCAACAGAGAGAGTCGTATGGCTTCCCTCCCAAATGAATGGCAAATCTTCAGACGAAACTACTTGATTTAAGGATTTTAAGATTCACTTTTTGAAATTTGTGTTAGTTTATTTAAACTGAAGTACTAATGTTAAAGTGGATTCTTTTGCTCGTAAAACTGTAACAAGAATTTTCTTCTCTCTTTTTTTTAAGCATTTTGTATCATATTGGTTAATTTGCACTATTGCAGATGTCATGACAACATTTTCAGTTAATCAACAACGAAAATAAAGAAGTGGTTTTATCAAAAAAAAAAAATTGAAGTTGTATACTTTATCAAATGGCTAAAAGTCCTTATAACCATACACCATAAGTATCAGCATTTACACCAATGCGTTAGATCGATAACATTTTATCTAGATGATTATTTAATAGATTAATACTAATAAAATGTAGTATTTAGCTTATAAATGGCGATTAGTAACAACGGTAATGAACTCATTAACATAATCAATCGCAAATAGTCGTGTCATAAGCTCAACCACATATATGAGCATTGCCAACTAATACTTCATAGAATATATATATCTATAAACTAGATGAACCAATATAATAGTTAAATTGATAAACACTATCATAAATGGGAGCAGAATAAGAATATGCTATTGCATGTAATGTAATTAAAAGTGCATGGAATAGTTAAGATACAAATGCCGAATTGAGTATTTGTGCCCTACGCACCTGGCGACAGCAACCAATTTCATAACCGTCAAAATGAGATTTGTTTAAAATGGATTTCACTTACCATTAGTAATGATCTGAAATTTAGTATATTATATATATATATATATATCTTTTTTTTTATTTGTTGACAATAACATTCAATCATTTTTTGTCTACAAATAACTTAATTTATTTTTAAAGGTTAACGTGATTTTATACTGTCCTACAAAAATCATATGTGGCTGAACCATGATTTTTTTGCGTTCTAAACTCTAATACAATCACAAGTTGTGAATCACAACCACACATTTTACTAGTCGCAAGTCGCAACATCAAACATATTACCACTTCTTAATTTCTGACATATATTTGTTTGAAAGAACCGCATTCATCACGAGTCACGACAAAGTCTTTTCTATTACATAGATTAATGATGAGAAAATTGATATAACTTAATTACACGAGACTCTGCAGATGCATATAATGATCTGGAAAGCATATATTTATATTTTGATTTGATAATCACATATCATGGTTTTGGAATGAGAACAAAATGCCCATCTTTACCACGGATTTGGAAAAAAAAACAAATAAAACATTATATGTGTGTATAGATATGTAGTGTCGGACTAAAACAAAAATATGTATTTTGAATGAACAAGAATTAAAATTGGTGGATAAAAAATATGGGAGAACGTGGAGGATGCTTCTTCACAGATGAAATTGATGGATCACACATATATAGTAAAAATAATGCTATTAGAATAAGTTCTATGTATCACTTGATGAGTACGATCTATAATATGCTTTCTATATTTCTTTGGATGTGTTGAGAGTACAGTCTTGTTAATATCGGAAAAGGTTTTATTTTCATTCATTCATTGATCGTCCATATATTTCTTTATTCTTCTTCAATTATGTCGACATAGCTAGCTTGATTTGAAAGTTTATTCCAAATTCATCTTAATTTTTTGCACATTTGACGTCATGATGTTTTTCCATAACTAAGCACAGTATAATATGGTTCAGTATCAATCATTTAAGATTGAAGAATATAATTAGAAGGGATACCATACTACAATCATATCAATATTAAAAGAAATTTTCAATATAATTATGAATATCCACACACTAATCTTTCGTTCAAATTCCGTTTAAAAAAAACACAGACACAAAACAGTTTTCTTAGAGGCATATGTTCTTTAGACTTAGGAAAAGAGGAAGCTTCAAGTGCAGCTGGAATAAATCCTCTATTTGAAACGACTTCACTTCTCTGTTCCTTTTTTTTGATAAAGATTTCTTTGTGGCTCACAAATAATCTGCTTCTTCGTGCTTCGTCACTCAAATATATGCTACAGCACCTACTTGTACTCCTCTGCGCCACATCGTGTTTTTTTTTTTTTTTTTTTTTAAATTCTGGGAACATTCGTTTTTTTTGAGAAGAGAAGAAGATATATAAGTTTTTAAGCATGGAGAATAATTAATTAATTCTAGCTAAAGACCACAAAAGTATGAACCGCATCTACACTCTTTGATCTGAATACAATTCTTAAGTTACCTGCAATGAGTTATTCATTAACTTTAGTAAAATTACTATACTTTTACCCTTTCAGAAAATGTAATTAGAGTATTCCAAATTGACGACAAAAAAAATAAAAATTAGAGTATTCCAAAGAAGGACAAAATTGTATTCTAATTCAATTTGATCAGACACACAAAACCAAATCGGGTTCCTCTTATAAAAAACATTGACGAAATCACATTAAGTACAAATCTGATTACAGTTAAATCAGAAAACTCTCTGGTTTTGGCAGTTAATTTGGTCTGGCGGGAAATTTGGATGGGTAAACCGAACGGGATAACCCAAACCCGCCGGTTTTCAATTTTGTTGGTGTTTTTTGACTTTGACCAAGTCTCGTCGAAATTCCTTTCTTGCCCCCTTTGTTCTTCGCCTCTCTCTTTCTCTGTGTCTTCGTCTTCGTTTCTTCGATTCGAAGCTCTGTGATGGCGTGCCCGAGAAACTCGATTACATACAACGCCACGCGCTGCGCGTGCGGGATCGGTCAGCTTCTAAACCGGAGCTCCGGTAGGTGCGAGATCTTCGGATGGCCGTCGACGATCTCGACTGACAAAGATGTCAACTACAACGTAGTATCGCTCGCCGAGACGTTATTCGCCTTCGATAGAATCCGAAAGTTCACGCAATCTCAAGCTGTGTTCCTCGAAGCAACGCTCGTGATGCTTCTCTCTTGGTTACTCTTTTGCTTCTTCCTGAGATTCACGAAGCTCGGCGATGGTCGTAATGTCTGGTTTAATATCCGTTGGTGGATTACTAGACTTGACGTCTTCTTCTCCACTAGACATTGGCTCGTTAGTTGCTTCTCTTTACTCCTTTTGCCTTTGATTCATTGCTTTGTTTTTTCATGAATTGGTTCGTTAGTGCATCAATTTTGAATCTTGTAGGATGATCAAAAAATTGTCAAGAAACGCAAAACGGAGCTAGGTGGAACATTATCTGTTGCGAGCTGGATCGTCTTCATTGGATTATTCGCTGCGTGAGTAGGAAAACTTGAGATTTGATTTTTGTTAAAGCTTAGGAAAACTGACTTGCTTTTCAGTTTCTTCACAGGCTGCTTTACCAAATCATAACCAAGAGAACCATTGAAGTTCACAATGTGAGAGCTACTGGTTCTCCAGATTTGATCTCATTCGAAAATGATTTGGAGTTTAACATCACTGCTCTTTCTGATATGAGTTGCTCCAATTTACGCGGTATTGGGAATGTGGTTACTGTTAATCCCGGATTTAGTGAGTTCAAAGTTGCCTCTCTTTCCAGTCTTGGAAGCTTTTCTTGTAGGAATACAACTTCAGGGCCAACTGTGAATTTCAAATGTAACAAATGTCGTCTCAACAGCGATTACATCTATATCTCGTGGCATTTCGTTGATCTTCCTGATTCGCCAGCCGCTGCTGTTGGCTTTCAGTTTAACTTCACTTCTAAGAATGGAGCTGACAAGAAACATATAAGTTTTGTTAGTGGCACTCTGAGAAATGGAAGCATCCTTGATGAAAGGCCTGTTACTTTCCGTGGAACCGAAGGGAACATATTGAAGTTTAATCTGTTTCCTCGGATTTACCATCATTTGCATGATCTAAAGTTAATCCAACCTCTGTTTCACGAGTTTATCCCTGGATCAGTTTACCGAGACACTAATCAGCTTCAGGCATCTCTGGGGAGGTCAACAGATGGCATACTCAACACCACATTGTTCATCAACTATCTTTCTGCTTATATTGTTGAGATCGACCATGAAAACATACTCGGTCCTGGTAAGTAATTTTACTCCATTTACTTTGTCCAATCACTTCTTGTGAATCCTTCAAGTAATAGTAGTTATTTCTGATCAATTTTGAGATGGAACCTTCTGTTTATAATTGAACCGCGTAATGCAGACATGTGCGTCATACCAGTTTCTTGATTTAGTATTTGCAATTAGAGAATACTAGAGCAGCGTCAGTTATAACTAAAGTGTCTTTTTTTTTTAATATGCTGTATTACAGTTAGCTTCCTTGCTGATCTTGGTGGTTTGTATTGCATCAGTATTGGCATATTTTTCTACCTATTAGTCCAGGTTTGAAGCCTTACCGTCTTCCTTGCTTTATTTTTACCCTTTTTCTCTCTCCTGTTGAAGGAGACTTTTCGATATATCGGTATTAACTTCTATGAATATAAGAAAGAGCATTAAGCATGAGATTAGCAAGTATGTACTATAGTATTTGAAAACTTTCTAGTCCTTTTTGAGGATATCTTGGATGGTGGTAACTCGGCTCTTTGAATAGTGTGAGTACAGGATCAAGAAGCTGCGAAATGAAGATACAGTTTTCAGGAAGATACGGAATCGTCGTAAAGCTCTAGATCACTGGGATAAAGTAATTGTTCTCCCCTTTCCTCTCTTTGCTTTTTCGTCTTGCAATGTTCTCTTTTCTTATCATAAGTTTCTCATAGAATACTCCTCATTTAGCTGAGAAGATATGTTGCATACACATGGGATTGCAGCAAATTGCTTGATGATGCCGTCAAAACAAGAAACGTATCAGCAATCTGTGGTTTAACCAGACCTTCAACATCTCCTAGTAACTCTAATTCAGAACGTGGATCATCAATAACAAGGAAAGAACATTCTATCATGTCGAACAAGAAACCAAGCTTAAGTATTGAGAAGGTAACTAACTATTTATTGGTGGATTCCCTTTCTTTTGACTTTTTGAGTTCTTAATTGCCTATTTTTATCCAGAATGTAATTCCACAACCTGCAAGCTTAGAAATGAGCTATTTCAATTCGGCTTCCTCTCTGGCTCATGGAGATAATTTGTCAAATAAGAAGAATATAAGCCGCTCCTCTCCAAGCCATCCACTTTCTCGTAGTGAAGAAGATGATATAATTCCTCCACCTCCTCCAATGGGTATGGCTTACATTTATACCATTGTTTATAACTTAACAGTTAACATCCACATTGTTCCTATTGTCTTGATTCAGTAGCAGTAGCTGTCATATGGTTTAGGTTTTGGAAGTACAAGTAAAAGTTAGATGTATCTATCAAAATCTTGGGTTTATATTAGTATTATGCTCGAAAACCTGAAACCTCGTACTGGTACTGTTACTATTGCAGAGTTCATCGAAGAGTCTTCTGGTTCAGCAGTGGACGCAATCGACATCAAGAAGAAATTTCAACTTCTCTATGACTATAATGTATTGCTTAGGGAAAAACTTATAGACACTCAATCTTTGCTCAATGCTTTGGCGACCAAAGCATCATCATAATCTTCTTCAACCACGGAACACGGCCCCTAGACCAATTAGGTTTCCTGACATGTAATGTTTGTATTCTCTTTGTAACTTCCACATTTATAGAACAAGAGGAATGACTAATGCTTGTTGTATCTTTGTGAATATACCAAGTTGCTAGTAGTAGCAAATATATTCTACAAGATTGATATCAGAGAATCGACTAAGAACCAGAAGAAAAAGCTAAGCAATAGATATTATCATCATCAGAGTCGAGAACCACATCAGTCAAAAGTTTACATTATTGAAAGCCTCAAAAAAACATGCTTATAATTAGATTAAAACAGAGAAAATAAACATGATGATACTAAAAAAAAAGCAAACGACTTTGGTAAATCCCTGAGACATGATAAATGCTTAAGAAGTGATGAAGGAACCTAAAGTGATAAAGGAATCTAACCTCGAGAGATAGATTCATCGGTTCAAATTTAACTGCTAGAATTAACAGAATTCCAAAGCTGGATCCACTTAACCATAGCATCAGCAGCTTGCGTGAAGGCAGGATCATCTGAACCCAACTGCTCTTTCACCGCTTTGGCAAGCTCAAGCACACAATCTTCAACTTTAAGTGCAGTCTCAGGCAATTTCAATGACTCGAAAAAGGGAACACTTTTCTCCATCAGCTTCATTCCTTCCCATTTCTTCCTCAAACTCTCCACCGCATCTCCTCTCTCATTTCTCCACACATAAGGTAGTCCGGTTTTCACACCATAGCCCAAATGATCAGAGATATGTTTCAGACACATCCCACCCCAAACATCTTCAAGTGTTTCCCATCTCACTTTCCCTTCTCCAGCCAATCTAAGTGCAGGCACAAAAGCTGGACCCACCAACTCGCGGTTAAAAGCGATGTTGATTCCGCTTATGGGTAGCATAGCCTTGGCCGGGACAGTCATAACCGCATCAACATATGAAGTGTTCCTTTGCTCTGTCTTGAGAGCTTGAGTCGGAGCATCAAGATCAGCTAGATTAAGCCAAAGTCCACAGGATGCAGCACAAGGGACACCACTTCTGAGGCTGAAAGGGTATCCACGGACAAAATCCGCTCCTTCGCAATAAGGATCGTAAAGTGTATTGAAGAAGAGAGGTGTGGCTGGATTTTCGAGGTTGGTCACGTGCTGAGAAACAGCATCCACTAGGAACCCCTTGAGATCTTTAGCAGGGACACAATCATCATCGATTGAGACAATGTACTTCTTTTTAGATATGAGATAACCAAAATATCTGCAAGAATATCCCGAGAACATGGTGGAATTGGATGCACCCACAATTTTGTCCATGTCTATCTTTGAGTAGACATCTACATCAAAGCCTTCTGGTATGTTGAGTTCTTCCTTGAGCTCAGGATCTTGGACAACAATCAGATGGAATCCAGAGAAGAAGGGCCTCCAGCTGGTCAAGAACGATGTTAGGTCAGCATTAAGAGCCCCAATGACAATGTCGACTTCATTCTTGTTTATCTCGGCCGAAGACATATGAGGTAACTTTAAGCTTTAAGTAGCAAAGTTCCGAGGTGATCTTCAAAAGCTTTCTTCTGCAGATACATCAAAACTTGAACTTTGTCAGAAATCCTCCAAACAGCATCAATGTGAAGCAATATTTACAGAATCAAATATCGAAACAATTTAAGGGCAAAAAAAATCAGCTTTCTAGATCACATCAGTATATCACTCATCATTAGAGAAACAGAATCTAATCAAAACACACGATCCCCATAGCCTCAAACCTAATCAAGATCTACTTCTCAGTCAACTCAGGATCGCATGAACAGTACTGTCAAAATAATTGAGATCAAATAATTATAAACCGATTAAATCTAGTAAGATCCTGCTATCAGAAAGAATCAAAGTTGTTTTCAAAAGACCGAGAGATTGAAGTAAACGAACGATACCCAGAAAGAAAAAACGAATTAGCAGATCAAACAAAGCAATACCCACAAGTTATAATAAATCTACGAGACGAAAAGAAGATAAATTTGCGAGAGATTGACCTGATTCAATCTATGGAGAGAATGCAGTAGATCCGAGGTTTTTTCTTCTCTTTCACAAGGATAAACACAAATCGTGGGAATGCATTAGATTTATCACGTTACTGTAGAATTGGTCCAAAAACGTTTCGCGCATTTGCTGCTGCGTCCCGCAATTTCCTCTTCGATCGTGCGTTAAAACTTAAAACCGAGCTTAACCATTTGGTCTAATTCAATCCAAAATTTACCAGGTTTTGATAACCGAAAGTGAAAACTACTAGATTTGGTTCTTGAATCATACCAAATCTATCCAAACAAAATTTGATTTCAACATAATAAGCCAAAAAAATCTAAAATAGAAACTGAATTAAGAACCGGATCAATTTACTGAAAACCTGGTTAAGATAAGCCCATCACCTATTTTTTTCTGATTGAAGAAGACAAGTGTCTTTCTACAAAACAAAAACAGTCCACAACTTGAAACATTATTACAAGTTAAATGAAAACAAGAAAGAAGAAGAAAGGTAAAAAAAAAAGAAATTAGTGAAAGGTTGCATCAAATGGGCTGTGTGCATTTCTTCTGAGAATGTCCAAGCAAATGACACCTTCCACATTGCACAATCCTCTTCGGTCTCTTCAAATTCTCAACTCTAACCACTTTCTTCTTCGGTCTACCCGGCGGTCTCCTCGTTTTCGGCGGTCGTATCCTCAAGCTCCCTCCTCCTCCAGCCACTTCTCCTTCGTCTTTCCACAAGCTTCTATCTGGAACCTCCCCAATCATCTGCGAATACGTCTGCTGATAACTCGACACTGTGAAACACGGTTCCGCAAACAGATGCACGTTCCGACCGCACGAGATCAGGGCTGCAGCCGCGTGAGCGCATGGCAATCCGTAAAGCTGCCAGCGACGGCACGAGCAAACCCTTGTCCTTATATCCACGATGTTCGTTCTCTCCGTCGACACAATCTCAAACTCTACCTCGTTTGCTCGCAGCACTTGGTAACACCGGGCGTCCGAAATTGCTTCTGTTATCCGTCTCTCTGCGGATGGCACGAGTATTGAGTTCCATCTCATGCTCAACTCACGGCGGTCATCGAACCAAGACGATATCTGATGTCGGATGTGTTCCATCATCTGTATGATTGGGAGTTCATGGCATTCGAGAGCCCAATTATATAATACCTCTGTGATCCCTAAACCAAAATGTCCATACCGCACGCCTTGGAAATACGCTACAGCCCAGAGATGCGGAGGGAAGAGTTCGAACCACGAAACCACATCTTGTGATACCTCAACCATTTCGGTTATCTTCGACTCGAACTCTGCAGCTGTGAGTGCATAAACAGCGTTCCAGAAGATGTTAACCAGCTTCGTGTTCTTGAAAGTATCCCGAAAGTTTTCGCTCACGTAACGGAGACAAAATCCGTGGAAAGCAGTCGGGAAATGTGTTTCCACAGCTTCCACGATTCCGCTCTGTCTCTCCGAGAGTATCGTGAGCCTCGGCATGCTATCAGTATTCATCCCGAGAAGCTCCCTCAGCTCTGAGAGAAACCACAACCAGTTTTCATCGCTTTCGTTATCCACAATCGCGATAGCCAACGGAAACAAACCTTCATCTGCATCAACAGCTGCAGCGCAGAGGATCACACCCAAATACTTCCCTTTAAGGTGTGCTCTATCCAATTCAAGAAGAGGCCTACAAGCACTAACAAACCCGGAGATACATGCTCGATAAGCAATAAACAACCGCTGGAAACAATTCTCCGGTCCAGAAGCAGAAACAGATGCAAAAGTCCCAGGATTGACTAGCTTAATCTGCTCACAATACGCAGGAAGAAACCGATACCCTTCCTCATAAGTCCCATGAAGCGCAGCCATACTCCGCTCTTTCCCACGCCAAGCCTGCATATAAGAAACCGCAACCCCATGCTCATCGCGTATATCCTGCAATATCTCCTTTGGCTTATACTGCGGATTATCTCTAATCCGTGCCTCTACAGACCTAGCAACCCAACCAACCGATGCTTGCTGATGATGGAGGTCACGAACACCTTCACAAGTATGCTCAGCGTTAAGCGTCCTAACCGAAAAAGTCTGAACACCTGGACATTTAGCGGCATGGATACGCCACAGACAACCTTCTTTAGAGCATTTAGCTATGAATCGACTACGGTCTGATTTCACAATACGGAGATCAAAATGCAGAGCTATAGCCAAATCTTTTAAAGTTCTTCTACAAGTTTCTACATCGGGAAACTCTTTACCGACAGCTAAAGTATGTTCTGCTGACAAAATATCGTCGGAATCTAGAGTGATTAAAGCTCCATCAGCCATTAGGCATTGCATTTGAAATGAGTTTCTTCTTCTTCTTCTTCTTCTTCTTCTTCTTCTTCTTCTTCTTCTTCTTCTTCTCAATGCGAAACACTTATCATCAATCTCACGACACACCTGGAACCTACTACGAGAAACACAAATACGCAAAATTTCAGAGTAAAACTTTATCGAAGCACACAAAATAAAAACCCTAATTCCATACTTGGATCATAAGCTCGATAAACAAAAGTATCATCTTTTAGGAGATTAAACGAGACCCATTTCAAAATCAATAACATTTTTAAGATTCTAGACAATGAATTAAAAGGATAATCAACACACAGCAAAGCTAAACCCACCTTTCCCAGAAATTGGAAAATTATGGAGGATCTTCGCTTGCTTCTGTCTACAGCGACCGAATCATGTTCATTTCAGAGTTTCGGACTCGGTGTTAAGGGACTGTAATTTCAAGCCGCTAGGTTTTTTCAGCGTCGGGGAGAAATTGCAGACGGCGACACAAAAATGTAACGAGGAAGAGATGGGAAAGTGGAAAGGTTAGCTAAAGATTGTGCCACGTGTCGAGCATCGAATGGTGAAAATGTAACATTAAATTTGTTTCCCCATAGTAAAAGGATAATATAATGTTTGTTGACAAAAGTAAAAAGTAAGGATAAGAATGTATAAAAGTTAATCTTTCTTGTTTCAGTATCAAATCTAAAATCTAGCAAATCATGTTTTGTTAGAAATTTTTTGTTTTATCAATTGAGAAATCAAATATATGTTTTGCTGTCACAATAATATTTTTTATCTACTTCATAAGTAAACAAACATTTGGGTACATTAACCTACATAATTTTAAGAAAAAAATACTAAAAATTTAAACAAATGCATTAGAAAGATTTAAATTTTATAACTAACACTAAAACTAGATTTAAAATTAGAATGAAGAAAATTGTAATAAGAATGGCTCTCCATGCTTTAGGGATTTGAACAAAGTTGCCAAAACAAAAAATAGAATTAGTAAAGAAGAAGAAAAACAAAACAAAAAATCCACTAAAAAAAAAACGAAACTTTTTCCCTTTCTTCTCGCATGGTTGATCGGAGAACAACATTGTTCTTCATGTATTCTGATTGGCTTCAATTTGACTTCTGTTTCTTTTCTTTTCAATCTCTCCAAATATTTTTTGGCCTTTAACGTGGGTCCTTCAATCTTTTGAAGGACCCCGCCATTGTTAATCTCCCTCCATTTTTTTTTTTTGGTTTTAGGCTTTTAGATTTGTAACACGAAATTGATTTGATGAATATGATGAATTGTTTTCCATGTTTTACTTCGAATAAGAGCAAAGACTCTCCTTGTACGAACGACACTAACGAAAACGATGAATACGAATTCAAAGCACCTGGTAATTATAATTATTTGACTTCTCCGATTTAAAGATTTTTAAAATGCCACAACTGTGGAATTTGAAAAACCCATTTTCTTTGATTATTGATTCGACCCTTCGTTTGGTTTCACTGGCGACGACGAAACGAATAGAAGAAAAAGAAACAGAGCAAACGCCGGTAAAAACATTCAATTTCCGGGAATTAGCTACGGCGACGAAGAATTTCCGGCAAGAATGTCTTTTAGGAGAAGGTGCCTCCGGTAGGGTTTACAAAGGAACCCTTCAATCTACTGGCCAGGTTTGTCACCAACCTAAATCTTCTCCAAAGTTCACAACTTTGGCTACCTTTTCATCATTCAGGAACAGAGCATTATTAGTTCATTTTCTGCGACTCTCTTTGAAGTTGTTCTGTTGCTTTTGTTCGTGTAGTTGGTAGCTGTAAAGCAGCTCGACAAGCATGGATTACATGGTAACAAAGAGTTTCAAGCTGAAGTCTTGTCATTGGCTAAACTCGAACACCCCAATCTTGTTAAGCTTATAGGATACTGCGCTGATGGAGATCAACGGCTTTTAGTCTTTGAATATGTCTCTGGAGGTTCCCTTCAAGACCATCTCTACGGTAATATATTGAGGTTTCAAAACATTTAACTTTGTTTTAAGTGTTTAAAGAGGGAACTTTAGGCTTTTGTTTAGAGAAATGATAATGGATTTGATTGTGCAGAACAAAAGTCAAGCCAGAAGCCAATGGATTGGATAACGAGGATGAAGATTGCGTTTGGTGCAGCGCAAGGATTGGATTACTTGCACGATAAAGTGAATCCACCGGTGATATACCGAGATTTGAAAGCTTCTAACATCTTGTTAGATGAAGCCTTTTATCCTAAGCTTTGTGATTTTGGTATGCATAATCTAGAGCCTGGGACTGGTGATAGCTTGTTTCTTTCTTCCCGGGTTATGGACACTTATGGTTATTCCGCGCCTGAGTTCACTCGAGGGGATGATCTCACTGTCAAATCAGATGTCTATAGCTTTGGAGTTGTGTTGCTTGAACTCATCACTGGTAGAAGAGCTGTTGACACCACTAAGCCTAATGATGAACAAAATCTAGTTGCTTGGGTAACACTCATTAAACCTCACATCTATTCCTTCTCTTTGAATCATCATCAAGTTGGGATCTCTTTGATGATATGTTTTTGGGTTTTGCGCAGGCACAACCGATATTTAGAGAACCTAAAAGATACCCGGATATGGCAGATCCTCTCTTGAAGATGAACTTTTCAGAGAGAGGGTTAAATCAAGCAGTGGCAATAACATCAATGTGTCTACAAGAGGAACCAACTGCTCGTCCTTTGATAAGCGATGTAATGGTTGCTCTTAGCTTCCTTTCGATGGCTACAGAAGACGGTATTCCAACCGCGGTTCCAATTTTATCCTTCAGGGACAAGAGTATGTCGATTGCTTTAAGCAGGCATGGTTCTTGTTCTGTGGTTCCTTTGTGTCTAGCTCAGAAAGAGGAAGACGACAAATCCAGTTCTTCATCAGACTCAGAAGATGAAGAAGAAAAGGAAAAAGAAAAAGAGGAATCAAGAAGTATGAAGAAGCAAGTAGAGGAAGAACATGCGACAGATTCAGATGATGAGTCTGATTCTGATTCCGAAAAGGTTCAAGAAGAGAAACATTCTCAGTTAGAGAAACACAGAAGCTCTAGCAGCTCCTCCTCTGACTCTGGAAACGATAAAAGAAGGTCTATTAATGAAACAAATGCAACTGCACAGAGCTTGAAGATAAATTACAGTTATAGTTCTGAGGAAGAAGATAACGAGAGACTAAGCAGTAAAAGCAGCTGTAAATCAAACGAAGAAAGCACTTCTTTGCGGTATGACAGCTATAGGGAGCATGATGATTCGCCAACGAATACAAGCACTCGAATCAACAGTCTTGCTCATGATGATGATGATGAAGATGATAAGGAAGACGAGGATGTGAATCATCCAACTCGGCGTGATTATGATGATGAGGAAGACGAGGAGGAGAATCAAGAAACTCGGCTTGAGCACATTCATAGCTCAAAAGCTGAAGACCAAAGTGTTTATTCAGATGATGATGAAAGTGGTGGGTCGTCTTTGCATCGGATTGAACCAGAGGAAGAAGAATAACACAATTCTTCTGATCCAAGATTGAATCTTTTCAAGAGTTTTTTTTTCCTCAGAAGTTATGATCAAGAAAGTCATCTTTCAACACGAAAAAATGTTTCAACTTTTCGTTTTGAAACAACCCAATTGTCATATAAATCTAATATACATATGTCTGCATTTCTTTTGAGAAACATGAAACTTACACAAAAAAAATTTATGTATATATCTTGAATACTATATGTTAGGAAGAAAATGTTCACACTATATTATCTAACCATTTGTTTACATGTTATTTTCAATATGTTGTTAATTTTAAGCTTCAATAAATTTGTTAGCTCAGAAATCAATGTTACAAGTTTATAAATGAGTAGCTATACAAAGTATTAAAAAAATATGCGTTTTCTAAATAAATTATATGCTTTCATCAACAAAAAAATAATACAAAACTCGTAAATTTTATAAATTGTTTATTAAATCTCGACCTGGTGAGATATGTTATGTAGTAGATGAAATGTGAATGAGTGAATCTAGGAACATTTGAAGGACATTTTTCTAGATTTGCTTATTGTGATGGTCTTAACTTGCTTATTGTAATGGTCTTAACATAAAGTTATATTGAGAATGTCAATCATTGTGATAGCTAGTTGTACGCTTCTACTATATAAATATAAATAAAGGTTCAACGATATGTATTTATTCATGATGATAACGGTATCAATGGTTGAAAAAGCGACGAAAAATATATAGGGAAACCAAAAAAAAACGGAGACGGAATAAAACAGAAAAGAATGCCTTTGCTCTTTGGGATCATATCCATTTGATGATAGTATTTTGCAAGAAAATGTTCAAAAATTAGATTGCTTTGATTCCAAGGGGGTGTAACAACTAAAATAATTTAAATTTCAATCATTTAAGCCATCATTATACATACATTATAGTCTTGAGTATTCATTATGGACTCCATCTAAAAATTAAACCATTCTCCACTCCATAGATTTCTTTTGAGTAGACATAATTAGAAGTAAACTTTTGCTTTTGTGATGAAGAACGTTAAGAAAAAAAAAAAAGAATGTGTAAAATAAATCGAGACATGAAATTAAAAACCAGATTTGAAAATCTTGATATGATATGATAAATAACATAATTCATATAGATTTTTTAATGTTTTAATTGATATTCAACATCGTTTACAACTCACACATGTATACTCTCCAGTTTAAGTGTAAAAACTTTGTAGCCAGAATCCACGAAACTTAAATCATTCTCATAGTCACAACTCAATTCTTATATGCTTGTATATAAATTAGAATTCGCCATATCTAGTTTTTTTAGAATATCGTGTATTTAGTGCAAATTATACGTCACAAAGATAACAGTCTACCAAACAGTAGTTGAGCCCAAAAAACAAAACAAACAAATTAAAGCTATCACTTTCTTTTCTAGCGAACCGCAACTTCAGATACACACGTATACATCATTGTAACTTCACAACAAAGTCATCAAACACACATAACACGACCACCACCAAATTTTATTCTAACAAAGATTACAAACAACACACAAAACAAGTTGCATTAAAACATTTGGTGGGTTGTCATTTTCATCGTATATATACACATAGAGACACATATATACTCTTATATATAAATATAAGTATTTTAAAAGGAAAGGCTTAGTAGAAAATGAGAGATAGAATGGAGAGACTTGTGGTGCTTCCTTTCTCCGTCGGATGTATCTCTGACTCAAGTGTTGCCGTTTTATCTCCTCTCTCTAAGCCTCATCATCATCATCATCAGTCTCCACAAGGTTCTTGTCTCTATATATCTATAATTTTGTTATATACATACATACATATATTGAATTGATATCTCATGTATCTTCTCTGTGATCTCTTGATGTGCTCTCAAAAGAGATTTGTGACCACGAGGAAGAAAGCATGAAGAATGTATTCAAGTTCCTTGCTGTTTCCAAACCGGAGATTTCTACCGGTATTAACCGGCTTTTCAAGAGCTTCAAGACCATTTCTCAACTATTTGGTAATATTATCTAATATTTGTTATTTATCGATATTTTACGCAATACTAATACTAGCTACCATCAAAAACTAAATGTAAACAACTTATTGATATAAATATTGTAGCTTACAAAGAAGAAGAGGATGAAGAAGCGGAGACATCATCAGGAATGGAGATAGGAGTTCCAACAAACGTAAAACATGTATCACACATCGGTTGGGAAACCGGTTTAACCGCTGATGCAGGTCCTGGTCAAGGATGGGAAGATCTCATACCACCGGAGTTGCTAGCAGCCGCTGCTACAAAACAAGATGTTGATCCTCAGCTTCATCCAACTTTATAATTCACTCGTTGCTCTATTTAAATATATTTCATGTTTTGTTTTTGAATTTAGACATATGGAGAATTTGATATATAGTATAATGTGTGACATACTGACATGGTGGCGTATATATAAACATTATTGGGATATCTTTTGTGAATTAATGCTTTTAGTATATGTTATATGGGGTAAACTAATTTTTAAAAAACTAACATGGATATTTTAGTATTTTTATAAGTAGGTATAATGAGTTATATATACGATCAAACACAAAGATTATACACTGTATAAACATTTATTCAACTAAGTTTTTAATTTGATTTTTGAATTCGTTTCTCTTTTTGTCTCTTGTTTTTACTCAATGATAAAATTTGTTAATGGCATTTAAGATGGTTATTAAAAATATTATAACAAAAAAAAAGCAATTAAAATATATAAAATCCACTGATATTAATTTAACCGTAAGAAACTAACAATAACTTGTGGGGCCTTAACGAATCTTCGATGTGCGGAAATAAATAAATTAATAGAAAATTCTAAAAATTGACTCACAGTCAAATAAATTCATAGGAATTTCCAATCAGTTAACAACTTGGACCACTGAAAAACGAAGAATGTGACACGTGTCATGATCTGAAGAGACTACGGAGAAACAAACATTCCCCTAAAACCTCAGAGGATCCAAGAAAGACCAATCTGTTTTATTTTTTAGGTTTAATTTAGTTTTCAAATCTACCAAAAACTCCTAAATCTTTTGTCTTCTTTTAAAGATTAAATTAAAACCCCACTTGATAATTATCCATTAATTATATAAGTAATGTTTTGTTTTGTTTTTCTTCTTCAATCAACTTATCTCAATCTCTCTAGATTTTGGGGTTTTTTGCTCTGTACTCTCTCTCTTTCCCTTTCTTGCTCGTATTAATCTGTCTCCCAATTGAGAGACGGAGGGAGAGAGAAACATTGAATCGAGATGGGTTTAATCGTGGATGATAACGACGGCGAACTTTTGATTCCGCCGCCGAATTTTTCGATGGTTGAAGATGGAATATACCGATCTGGGTTTCCTCAGCTGGAGAATTTCGGATTCTTATCAACCCTAAATCTTCGATCCATCATGTAAGATTCTCTTTCTCTTATTGATTGATTCTGAATCTCCTGAGCTGTTTTAAAAAAAAAAGGAATCTTTAATCTACACTTCGTTGTCGTTGTTTATTGAGAGATTCCTTAAAAATTACCAAACTTTCACTCTCATGGCTTTTAATTAATTTATTAATTAATCTTTAAAAAAACTCAGAATTTTGTGGATAATGATTAAATCTGTCGTTGAAATTGAAACGCAGAATGATTTGATTACAAAACGAGTTTTGTTTGACGGGTTTTATGGAAAACAGCTATCTGTGTCCTGAACCATACCCTGAGGAGATTCTCAAGTCTCTTGATTCCAACAACATTAAGCTTTTTCAATTCGGTATCGAAGGCAAAACGGTAATGCTTTCTTCTCCTTCTTGTTATTCCTGTTTTAAGTTTGAATCTTTTTATGTTCATCGTCAACGTAGCTTCTTTGAATCAATGTTATAGCTTCAAGAACATATATATACTATACCCTTTCTTGTTCCTGTTTTGTATGGCTTCTTTGAATCGTTGTTATGTCTTCGATTTCTGAGTTTGGACTGTTTTACGACCATAGGATCCTCCAACTCCTATGCCAAAGGATACAGTCTTGAGTGCTCTTAGAGTACTAGTTGGTAAGGAACCATAAGATACTCTTTGATGTCTTATTAGCTTCTCCTTTTTAGCTGACTCATTAGGTTCTTCTGTTTGTTTTCTTACAGATGTTAGAAATCATCCAATTCTCATCCACTGTAAGCGCGGAAAGGTAACTCAACCAAACCAAATACTTCTCGGGTTTAGTAAGCGTTGTTGTGGTTGAGTTATAACAGATGGAGTCTAATGGTGTGTTTCTGTATTTGTTGGCTAATTGCAGCATAGGACAGGTTGTCTTGTTGGATGCTTGAGGAAAGTGCAAAATTGGTGTTTATCATCGGTTCTTGAGGAGTACCAGAAGTGTGCAGGTTTGAAATGGAGACAAAGAGATTTGAGGTTCATAGAGGATTTCGATGTGCTCAAATTAAAGCAATGTCTATACAGCATTATCTATCAGTACAATGGATATGGTCTCAAGAGAAGAAAGTTGCTGTATCAAGAAGAGAATGTTGTCCAAGAACAGCAAAAACCTCAAGCCACCAAAGGCTGAACCTAATTTGGAATCGGATTTTTTCTCCTCTCTTTTTAGATGTTAATTTTTTTTACATTTCTCATGATGATGATGATGATTCTTTTGAGGTCAGGGTAGTTTTTAAAACCTTGAGAAAACAGAGGATTTGAGTTGCTCTCTTTCTTTCTTTTTTACAGTAAGAGAAATTTACAGATGGATTCTTAATTGTTCATAAGAAAATTAACAAACATGTCGCTTTTGTTCTCTTAATTCTGATTGGTCAATTGTGCTCAAGTATTAACATGTCCTGTCTCTTGATAACAATTGATTTCTAGGTTTATGTGGGCCTCAAACTATAGACCCATGATCAGCTATTGGGCGATGCTATATACTCTGTTTTGTGGGCCTCTAGCTTTCTGAAATTTCCCTATCTCCCTTTTTTCTTCCTTCAAATAAGCGAGAGTTGTATATTTTAGTTTAACAGTTTATGAATTGACAAATACTTTTTTAAGAACACCTTAGAAAATAGATTTTTTGTATTTTCAAAGTTAAGATTTATTATATAATTAATAAGCAATCAATTATTAAGAGTATATTGTTTACTTCAAAAAAAAAATTGTTTACTTCAAAAAAATTGTATATTGTTTACATTAAAAAAAAATAGAAAGATTTTTTTTCTACAAAACTTTGTAAGATTTCAATACAAAATAGAAAGATGTGTCTTCACAATTTTTATTTTTATATTGAATACATGAAGACATGTAGTGGTTTACCTTGATTTTAATGTCGTTGTGTATCGCCAAGATTTAGATTTGTATAATGCATATGGTTGAAAAGAAATATACATACAGTCAACTGTAGTTTATACTTTATAGAGAGGTGAATCTAATAAGTAAAAGTGATAAAACCAAATTATCTCTAAAATCAACAGCACTCAAGATCAAAAACAGCTGTACTCAAGTCCATTTTGATTTTGATTTGAATTCAAAGAACCACATGTGCATCCTGACGCTGCACAAGCAAGCACAATGAGAATCATAATCTTTCTTTTTAACAATGAGAATCCCTATGTTTGGTCGATAAACATGATGTTTGGGCGTCGAGTGGGAATTCTTTTAAACAAGAATGCATCTTACTCGGCCAGATGCTTTGAAGACTTGGAAGCTTCGAAAAAGCAAAAGCCAGTTTCAACAATTAACACACACACTTGTTTCTCTAAGCTTTTCAGACAACAAATCAAAGTACGAATCTCTTGTTAGGTTGCAGAAACTTTCACGCTTCCTCAAGTCCCCACAGATTTCATCTCACCAAAAGATTGGCTTATCTTAATGACCTAACAAAAATGTCTCTTTTCTTATCAAAAATTCTGAACAAGTATATTAAATTAATTAATCAAAAGAACCAAAACCGAAACTCGCTTCACTAAAATCACCAAAAGACAGGCTAATCGCTAACATGTCTGATCAAAAACAGAGTTGCTGATATAAGAACAGCTTGTAAGAATTATGAACAAACACATAAATCAACGAACATCTAATGAACAAAAGAAGACAAGAACAAAAAAAACCCATAAGTTAGAAACCAAACATTTATAAGAGCATATCATTAAAACATCAGTTACTTTATATGATCACAAGAAAAACAAAATACGACAAGACATAAGCATATCATCATCATCATCATCATCGCAATTTATAATTCTCACATCAAGCAACACTCATAAAGATGACAAATTTCAATACGAATTCGATACATCCAAAGGATCACGATCACACACTTCACTTCTTAAGGCTTCCTCTGATACCAGGTTTGGCCTTGGACGATTCTGGGGCAGCTAAAGCCTCATGAAGATTCTTCGGCTCTTCATAAGGCAACTTAGGATGCTTCGATTCGTGATGGATCTGCATCGTCTTTAGATCTGGTGCAGTGATCTTGCAGTGAGGACACTCGTACTTAGCGTGCCCACCTTTCTCCTTACCGGTTCTATCGGCGAGCCCGGCCTTTCCTCCGCCTCTGTTGGTCAACGCTGCATCGGCTTTCGCTTGGAGCTCCTTCGCCGTGTGCTTCTTTGGCTTTGCTTTGCCTGTCATCGTCGATGGCGGCGGCTACGAGAGATGAGAAATCGCAGAGAGGGTGAATGATAACCCTAACCCTAATTTTGTTTAATGGAGAGAACGATTTGGGGCTACGAGAACTTCAAGGGTAGATTATTTATCTTTCGTTAAAAGTAGGAAAAAAAAAAATATATTTTATCCTTTTTTTGTGAAAGGTTTTATAGAGTGCAGTACGGTGCATCTTAAGACTTTTGCTCCCATTTTGCTCATATTCGTTCAAATCGCTAGCGTTATTCCTTTTTTATTACTTTCTAAACTACAAAAATATATATATATTAAATATATAATAACTAAGAAACTGATCGATTATTAGAGAACTTCAAAGAGTTTTGGGAATAAAAGGTTATGAAAATCCCAACAATTTGTACATTCATTACCAAAATCTTTCAATTCTAAAATTTGAAAGAGATGTATTGGACTAAGCATTTTAATTGATTTGGTACGTTTTATATTTGCAGATGTATTGGACTATACATTCAATACATAATTAGATCAGGGGATGTATGTTTTAAGATTACTACTCATGATATAATTGTCCATTGAATGTATAATTTGAAGTAAGATAAAGAATTACATACATCCAGCTGAAATGATTCACTAAAACAAATGGTTAAATTCACTATAACAATTGCACTCTTTAGCTTAATTATTTACATTTTCAAGTATGAATTACAGTAAAGACAATAGCGTAGAATAACATTTTACTTATACAACTACGGTACTATATTTTTATCAAATACTATACTTCTGTGGTAACTATTAGATATATATTTCGTTTATTTGAAAATAATATCGATTTTATCTATAAAAAAGTGCTGAAGACCCGAGCTAAAATCCAGATCCAACACTTGTGGTCTTGATAAACTAATTTACCCATACAAAATTTGTGCTTACATAATTACATTTTGAACTCATATATATCGCTTCTGGTACATTCCGTATGATCTCATTGCAGCAACGTGGCACTACTCAAGAACACGAACCAACACGTTTCAATTTTCTCATGCAGATATATAAAAGACAGCGACCTTTATCTATTTCATCGTGTCATAAGCGGAAAACCGTAAGAATCCCGAAAACAAAATTTCAAAAAAAAAAAAAAAAAAAAAATACACAATGAAAGATCAAGACAACGACCTCATGATCCCTGAACCATTACGAGCCGACTGGTTCATGGTTCTAGTCACTATCCAAGCCGATCTCATCCACAACGCCCTCGTGGTCTTAACCTCACCTCTTTTTCTCATATACCGCTCCTACCGCCGCGCAGTTGCGACCGTCTCCTCCGCGGAAAAAGCGGTTAAACAGGCTCCATCGCGGATAACGGGTGGTGCGGCGCGGGCTATTAGGAGGACATGGTTTGGGATAATGGGTGCATGCCACGTGTCAATGGTTATGGTGGTGGCGGCGGCCGTGGCTGTTGTTATCGGTGTCGGGATAGTGAGTTTGTATGTAGAAAAGCCTGTGGTCGTGAGAGAGAGATTGTTCTTTGATTACACTGAAGATAACCCAAGTGCTGTTTTTAGCTTCGACAAGAAGAAGAGACCGTTTGGTGTTCCTGTTGGTCATAGTGTTCATGTCTCTTTAGTTCTTTGGATGCCTGAATCTGATCTCAATCGAAGAATTGGTTTATTTCAGGTAAAAGTCATTCTTGAGGCTCTTGATCACAATTCAAATGTTAATTTGATCCGTTATATTATCTTGTGTACGTATACAGTTGACGGTAGAGCTTTTATCGTTGAAAGGCGAGACAATCGCTAGATCAAGCCAGCCTTGTATGTTACGGTTTAGAAGCAAACCCATAAGACTTGCACGAACATTTGTGATGAGTGTTCCACTTATAGCAGGAATAGCAAACGAAGCACAAGCAATGAGAATCGATGCGTTAAAGCACCAAGAGAAATGGCCAAGAACAAAAGCCGTGAGAGCTACTCTGATTCCGCGTGCACAAACTTGGATGTTGCCTCAGTTATATGAAGCCGAGATCGTTATAAACTCGAAACCGCCATGGATTAAACGAATGGCTTATCATTGGAAATGGACTCTTTGCGTCTGGACTTCAATGTATCTTTACGTTACTATTCTAGTCGCGCTTCTATGGTGTTTTAGACCAGTTTTATTCCCTGACATTGCTTCAAGAACCATTGAGGAGAGCGATAACTCAGAGATCGAAGTAGTTGAAGAAGAAGTAATTGAAAGAAGATGGAGGGAAAGAAGAAACAAACCTCGTCGAAGAAGTTTCACTACAACACAGAAAACTTATACATAGTAAATTAGTAACAAGATTCATCGTTTTTTTGTTTTTATCAAATTCTGCTCTGTAATAAACCGGCAAATAGTAATAACAAGAACTAAAAAAGAGTTGTGAATACCTTTTACGGTTATATAACCAAAACAAATCCAACGAATATACACTTATACCTGTTTTTGTTGCTTTTAAAGTTCTTCCAAAATGTTAAATACTCGCTCAATACCGAGACTCATAGCAACAGCTGGGACTTGCCGTGTTCTGAATAAGGCTATCGTATTGTCCACAAACACTGAGGATCCAACCTTAAGAAAGTTTCAAACTTTTTCAATGGTTTTATTTCAAATTTCTAGAAACAAAAACCCCTCTAGATCTTTCGATTTAAGATTAAATTGGTTTCCTTTTATTCTTTGCAAATTAATTTCATTTCCGTTGACCAAAAAATAAAATGTCATTTCCATAAACGCAATTTCCTTTTCCTTTTTTTCTCTCTCGAAAAATAAGTTGTCAAAGTAATAAAACGTATTTTGAATTTAATTAACTTACCATTCTTGTGTTAAAATTGTATATATGGTGAGAAAATCATGGTGATTATTTCCTTTTAAGCAAACAAGTGAATACTTGATACTTGTGTATATATATCACCACATGTTTTCATCTAACAACTTTTATAATCATACTAAAATCTTACAGAGTTGAATAGATTAAAAAAAAAACGATGGCCTCCTCAAAATTCGTTCTTTTTGCTATCCTAGCTCTGTCTCTTCTACTTTCCGGTGAGTGCTAATTCTTAAAATCCATTCGGAACCTAAAGAAAAACAAACATTTGCATTCACAAGAAATTGAATTAGATAATTAACGATTTAACACACGTCTATGCGTACTTGCAGGTACAGAATCAAGAAACGTTGGGTGGCCTAGCAGTGAATCCGAAGCAACATGTTGCAACAATCAGCCAAATTTCGGACCATGTGATACAAAAGAAGATGACGAAAGATGCAGCAATATGTGCATTGATGGTTGTTCATTTAACAAAGGTGGTGGCTGTCAACCTATTGATGCTGCCCCTGGTGCTGTTTGTCAATGTTACTGTTAACTCTTCTTCTCAGAGCCGTGCCTACGATTTTAGAGGCCTAAGGCGGAAAAAAATTTAAAAGCATTTATATATTTTAAAAATAAAAATATTATTTAACATATTATTTTAATTAAAATTTAACAAATTATTTTATAAAAAATTAGAAATAATTAAAATTATTTTATAAATCTACAAAAAAATATACTATTTTCTTAAGCTATACAAATATAATTTATACTATTATTGTAATTCATTTTCTTAATTAACACTAGATTTAATCAATAAAATACTAATACTTACAATATTTTTTTTGTAAAATATTATAAATAATTAATATTATATTCTTAACATATGAAATAGAATTGTAAACTCAATAAAATAACACTTAAAATTGTAAATTTAACATATTTT
Source organism: Cardamine occulta (assembly GCA_028015245.1). Lineage (NCBI taxonomy): Eukaryota > Viridiplantae > Streptophyta > Magnoliopsida > Brassicales > Brassicaceae > Cardamine > Cardamine occulta. Next base: position 16,570,683 of record CM051384.1, read on the forward strand.
ACTTATATTAAATAAAACTTTTAAAAATATGGAGCCCTAATATTTGATTAATATTATGGGGCCAAGGCAAATGCCTTTTTTGGCTCCACGTAGGCACGCTCCTGCTTCTTCTTCTTGGCTTTTATTGATTCATCCATAATCAAATATCAATACTATAATGTTTGTTTAACAATCTTTCAAGTAACAAGATTCATAAGTTTAATGTAGAACATAAACGAGAAGAAGAACACAAACCAAGATAAACCTTTTTTTTTTATTATTGTTATTAGATGGATAACTCAATCTGGGAGACAAGAATCCCATCAGTATCTGCATAAACCCATTCTCCATCACAAATCCTAGTTCCTGCAATATTAACCGGAACTCGTTGTTCTCCAAGTCCCTTCTTACTAGCTTTTATCGGATGAGAGGCCAAAGCTCTCACTCCAATATCACAACCGTTGATCTCATCGACGTCTCTGATGCATCCGTTCACAATGATTCCTGCCCATCCGTTGTTTTGAGCTTGAACCACGGGGTTACCTCCGAGTATTGCACATCGTTGACTCCCTCCACCATCCACTACAAGAACTCTACCGTTACCTAATAACATCCAAAGCATGTGAGAATATGGATAGTAAAAGAGATGATCTTGAATAACTAATAAGAGCCTGAAACTAATACGCGAGGTTTCACTTTCACAAATTAACTTTGAATCACTGTCAAAGTATAACACCTTTTCATCATAAAAGATCCATTTGCAAAGTGACATGAAAGGCTGATCTCGATACATGTAAAAGATTCCGAAGCTTTGGCTCATTCTCGTCTCTAGTTAAGAAGCTCAAAGCATTACCCTTTTCATCATAAAAGATCTATTTGCTAAGTGATAGATTACAATAAGAGGTCAAGATGTAAGAATATGAGAGACTGACTCAAAGTTTTTAAACTAGAGATGATAGATTACACACACTAAGCCACTAACACAACTATGTCTTATGTATAATAATCATAAAGCATTGTCAAAGTTCACAACTTCATATCATATCTCTCTAAAAATCTCTCTGTTCAAAGCCATTGAAGTTTTTGAACTTTTGAATTGCAGTATAATTTCATTACCTTTCTCCTCGAGGAATTGACGGATTAAGCCATTGTCTTCAAACACTTTGGCAGTAACTACTGGTCCTGAAAATATTTGTCGACGGCCATAAATCTGGAAAATTGGTTGCAAAGCTCGAAGCTGACCACTCCGAATCAGCTCTTGATTTGCGTCACAAACTTCCGCAGTGGTCACAAACGCCATTTTTTTCTTTCTCCGCTAGTTCACTATGAATCAAAAGTTGAAACTTGTGAGTGAATCAATCAAAATTTGAAACTTGTGAGTGAATCAATCAAAAAGTGATCTGGGGAAATGATGATATGATTACTCAAATCCAGAACTATAATTATGTTCTCTGGAGCTCATTTAAAAAGTGATCAGATTTTCGATTAGCTCGAGTATGATCACCGAATCTAATTTCTATTACATGGAAAATCAAACAAACCCAGAAGGAAAAAAAGATATAAAAAATTTGAAAATATTTGTATGGAAGGAATCAGATGAAGACTCGTTACCTGGATCAGACGAAATTCAGATTCAGAAAAACTCTTTAACGGTGTTACTATTTCAGAGAAGAAAAGAAAAAAACTTGGTATAAATTAGATCAAATGTAGTGGTGAAGCTTAGAGAAAGGAATCATCATCAGATTACTTTACAATCTTGTGGTCTTTAATTTTGCTTTTTTGTTGTTGTTCTGTCTTCTTCCTTCTTTTTGTTTGTTTCCCTGTTTCAACTTGTTATATACTTTCTTTACCTTTGTAAATTGTAAATCAAGAAGTAAAAAAACAGATTCAAATCTTGTTTGGATGCAAACAACTTTGAAGATTATAACTAAATTATAGATGAGTTCAAGGGAAATAAAAGAGCAAAAATCCTAGGAAGAGATCTTTTTGCCACATTTGTCTGGAACTAATAAAATCTCATCTCTCAAATTTATTATGTAAATAGGAAGATCCAAAACTAATGGAAGTTTCAGAGCTTGTGAATGGTTTTCATGTCTGCAGCTTCAAGGAGAGTTCCTTTCTCAACATGATCCCACCACTTCATCAAGAAATTGTCCACCACCAATCTAAACCATGGAGATAGTTTCACAGCTTCATCACCAGCATCTGCTTTCTTCACCAGCTCCTTTAGCTTTTCCTTGCTCACATACTTGATCTCAGCCACTTCATCTGGGTTTGGTTGAACCTTCACATCCCTCACGATGAAAAGTAGATAGTCAACTGCAAGAAAAAATCCACAGAGATTCAAATCATCAAGTCAATGGAGTTAAAACGAGAAATGATCAAACATGGAAGGGTTGTTCACGTTCGTGCTCGCCCCATTTTCCATCAGAAGGTGCCTTGTAAAGCATGCGTCCCAAGGGCGTGAACTCATCAACTGGTACATCTTCAGCAACAATACCAAGCTCATCAAGAAGCTTCCTTTGTGCAGCATTTCTCACACCTGATAGGGAAAGATCAAATAGTAGGGATCAGTATCTGGTACACCAGTGAAAGCTTCGCTATGTTTCATAAAGCTTAAGAGTATTCCAGTAAAATACCAAGCACGTTCTCTTGAATCAGCTCAGATTCACGGTAAAGGGGATGGCTGCAACAAGTGTTTGTCCACACAAGTGGGAAAGTGACCTTTGTTTTTGACCGTTGCTGTCCATCAGAGAAGAAGAAAATTTCAGTAGTATGGTACATAATATGAAGCAAGCAGATCCAAAACCCAACCAACCATTTTGATAAAGCTATGTGATTTTCACAGGCTTGGCTAACAAATCCCTTGAATCAAGATTAGGATCCAACCCATTGCCTTACCATCAAAAGCTACAGTATTTTTATCTCTACAAGTGTGACTAGTTTCAAACATAACAGAACTAGAGTATCATAGAGACTAGAGAGTAAATGATCACTATTCAGATATCGGATTTCTATACCTAGAGTCATCTTCAATCAAGGTGATCATAGGAAAATACCTGGAGAAGCAACTCATACTTGGAGTTGAATAAAAATACACTGAAAGCTCTGTGAAGCAAATTCTCAGCTTCAATCTTTTCCATCAGATGACCTGCAGATCAAAATAAGGAGTCAGTATTATCCTGGATCAACCAAATTTCAACAGTTTAAGAGAAGCAAATTCGAATTAGGTTGCAAGTAGACACATCGGTGACAGGCACATGTGTTTCAATGAAAAAAAACAAAGAAAACAAATCCAAAAGTCATTCTTCTACGAGATTGAACAGAATCAAACTTCACTTACAGTTATATTTAGTGTCATGGCCCACCACACGATCATTTTCATCAACGAGAATGCATCTGCGGAAGAAAACAAAAACAGATTTGGATTGAATAAATGCTCAAGCCGCAATAGTGTATCAAAGCAAAAATATTCATGAAAACTAACTTCAGAACACCAAGCTGCCAGACACATTTGATCATATGTTCGGTCTGTTACATATCTTACATATCTTACATTTTTACGGGTGGTTTTAATCAAATGGGCATTATGAATAATAAGAAATCAACATTTTTTTAAAGCTCAACACCTTCATCAAAACATATCACTATGTCTTAGAAATATAGATTCTCAGCTTAAGCTTTCTTCAGGGTTTTGGATCCATTCATTCGAGATAAATTTTGCGCATAGCTGAAGATTTCTTCTCGATTAGAAAAACCTAAATTTGGGTTTCTTAATAAACCAAAACCCAAATCAAAATTAACGAAAAGGAATCGAATTTCTCACTCGTCCTCAAACATGAGGCGTCTCTGAACAGCATCCATTCCAGCATCATTAGCGTCAGTCATGGTGACGGCTGAGAAAGCGCGAAAAGACAAGTGAGTCCTCGGTGGAGACCGGATCGGAGAAATACGAAGAGGGGCAAATTGGGAAGAGGAAATGAAGGAAAGCTAAATAGTGGATTAAAATCTCCTGGGCGCTTTTTTCTCTAACTTCAATCTTAAAAATCCCACTTATTCTTATTGTCCCCTCTTATTTACAATACTATAAAAACCCTAATTTACCCCAGATTTTTAATATTAAACTTAATTTCTAAAACTAAAAATTTATAATTAGAAAGTAATCAATAGAGGACAATCTCTATTGCTCTCAGATTCAACGCAAGAAAAATGATTCTAAAATCGGGTCTTCATCTCCTCTCTTCTTCTTTTCTGATTTAGATCCACATTTCCTCTCTTCTTCTTCTCCATTACGTTTATCCACCATTGAAGCTCAGTTGAAGGTAATATCTTTTCATATTCAAAAGAATTTAATTACATATAGCATAAGGTAATGATATTGTTGTGGAATCTCAATTTGAATTGAAAAAATTGTAGAATTGTACATTTGTTTGGTTTTTAGGCTCATTAGGGTAATAAACTTCTTTTCTTAGTGGATTAAGGTCTTACATTGGTAATTATGATTGAGAAAGGATGTGTGCGTAGCTTGAATGCATATATTTGTTAGAAAATTTGGGGATCTCAGATCTGGTACAACTGGGACAAATAGGTACAAATGTGTAGAAAACTTACAAATCCAAAATCTGGTACAACTGATACAACTATGTACTTACAGTACCAAAATTTAGGACAACAAGAACAACTGAGTACAACTAAGTTTATGGACAGCTACGAAAAAATAAAAATTATAGACCGTTTTTGTTTTTTTTATTTTTTTCAGGTGGCAATGAAAAAGAATTCGGTCATACGCTTCGTTTATAATGGATATTACTCAAGTGTCGGAGAAGATGTACGATGGATTTTAAGAGAAGATAATGAAGTGTATTCTTTTCTTATGAAGACATCGATTGGTGAGGTATCCTATTGTAGGTTGGTTGAGAAGATATGCGGCAAAATAAGGGTAGATGAGACTACAACAAAGCTGAGGGTTAGTTACTTCCCCTTTTCATTCATGGAGTATAAGATACCAAATTATATTCGGGATGATGAAGATGTTGTGTGTTATTTAATGGAAGTGAATAAGGAAGGGTTTAGAAGTGTTTTGCATGTGGAAGTTACCAAGAATGATGAACAAAATCAAGGGATTGATGAAAATGGTGGGTTTGGTCAAGTTTCAAGAGAGGATAGGGTAAGGGAAGCTGTTTATAAGTAATGAAGAGATTCCTCTAATTGGTGGAGCTAATGATAGCGGTGGTGGTATCCTTGCTATTCATGTAGGAGAACCATCACAAGAAAATCTGGTGGTGGTAGAGAATGATGGAAACGATGACCATGTGGATAAATATGGTACATTTGAAGATATTGTTGTAGAGGAAAACATGACATCACAACAAAATCTGGTGGTGGTGGAGGAGAATGATGGAAACGATGTTAATGTGGATAAATGTGGTACTCTTGCATGGGAAGATGGTCTTGAAATTACGGTAGGCCAAGAATTTGGAAGCAAAGACGCAATGCAAAGTTTAGTTGAAAAGGCTGGATATAAAGAATGTTTTGAGTTTGTTGTAAAAAAGTCAGAGCCGTTGAGATATGTGGTAAAATGTGGTGAAGCACATAATGGTTGCAAATGGTATGTACGAGCTGCGAGGAGTAATACGTCTCAGTATTTCTCTATACGAACTCATAGGAATATTCATACATTCTCTCGGACAACTACAACTAGATCTCAAAGTAGAAGAAACGACACACCAACGTTAGTTGCTTCTATTTTGGCTGAAGATTATCCGGGTAAATTTGACAAGCCAAGTCCAAAAGATCTCATTGATTTGGTTCAAAGAAGATTTGGTGTGCAAGTTTCATACTCTACTGCGTGGAGAGGGAGAAGAGTAGCTGCAAATGATGTTCGAGGTAGTCCAGAGGAAGGTTTTATGCTTTTGCATTCTTATATGTTCATGTTGAAAGAGATGAATCTTGATACAGTTTCATATGTGGAAGTGGATGAGAAACAAAAATTTAAGTACTTGTTCTTCGCACTGGACTTTCCATTGAAGGATTCTGAGTCATGAGAAAAGTGATAATTGTAGATGCAACCCACCTTAAGACTGTCTATGGTGGAGTGCTAACTGTTGCTACAGCTCAGGATCCCGATCATCACCATTATCCAATTGCTTTTGGTGTAGTTGATGGTGAGAAAGATGCAACTTGGATTTGGTTTTTTAAAAAGCTCAACTCGGTTATACCTGATGGTCCTGAAATTATGTTTATTTCTGATAGAAACCAAAGTCTCCTCAAGGCAGTAGCTATGGTCTATCTGTTGTCTCGTAATGGGCATTGTATCTATTATTTGTCTAAGAATGTTGAATTAAAGGTTTCTGGAGTAAACAGAACAACATGTGCAAAAAAGTTCAAGGAATGTGCTCGGGCTTATACTGAGGGAGAGTTCTTACATCTTTATGGTGATTTTTCGTCAAGATATCTTTCTGCACGTTTGTATCTAGATAATCATGCGAAGGTGGAAAAATGAGCTAGATGTCATGCTCAAGGAGAAAAGTACAACATAGACACCTCGAATGCTGTTGAATCTATTAATGGTGTTTTGGAAAAAGTAAGGAAGTACTCATTATTACAGATGATAGATGCGATTATCGATAAAATGGGTGAGTGGTCTACAAAATATAGGAAAGAGTATGCAGAAATATCGGTTGGGCAGAAGCTGGTTCTTTTTGTAGAGAATGAACTACATGGCACATGTAAAGAAGCAAAAAAGTTTCCGGTGCATGAGCTTATCGGTTTTCGACTTGAGTATAGTGTGATAGGACGCGATGGTATAAAGTATTTGGTTAATTTGAGAAGTAAAACTTGCAGCTGTAAGCATTTTGATATAGATAAATATCCATGTGTGCATGCAATAGCGGCTGCAAGAGAAGCAAAGAAGGAAGCAGAGCCTGAGATGCAGTTACATGACTTGTGCTCAAAATATTATTGGGTTGAGCTTTGGGTTTTGGCGTATTCTAGGACGATTTATCCTGTTCCCCATAGGTCTCAATGGATAGTTCCCGAGGAGATTAAAAGTTCGATTGTCTTGCCTCCGGATTATGATGTAAAAATTGGAAGAAGACAAGAAAAAGGTACGCATCCGTTGGAGAACATCGAGGAAAGGGAGGAAAAAAGAGGTCGAAGAGGAAGTGTGGTATCAGCGAGTGGTTTAACAATGATGATGCCAACGTTGATTTTTTAAATGCTTGTATTTGTTTGTGAAACAGATCTGTTATGTTTGGTACGACTTTTTTTTTATTTGTTCCGTTATGGTACAACCGAGTACAACTGGGACAACTATTGTTAATTGGCTTGTCAAATTTGCAGAATTTTTTAATCTTTTCTGTTTTAGTACAACTGAGTACAACTTGTACAACTAAGTTAGAAGAAAAATTAAAAAAGAAAAGTAATAAAAAAAACTTTGAAAAATGCAAAAATTCATACTTTGTGGTAATGAAACCACAAAACAACACATTTTAAACAATATTGTACATATTGTGTTAAGTTAATGGAATCCATGTCATATAAATCCACATTGTTACATTAACAACATTATACTTTCATGGTTACTTTGTAGATATTCACCACAAATTACAAAAAATATTTAATAATTATATTTTGATACATATAAATACATAAATACATAGTAAATATACTTTAATGATGCAATACTATCGGTTTCACCCATAAAATTTGATTTAGAACCGAGAATAACTGATTATACTCAATTCTGAACAAGAGTACAACTATGTTCATTTTGGTACAACTAAGTACAACTGTACAACTATGTGTTAAATTTAAGTATTATGTGGTCTATGTTGGGACTTAATCCTCTATGTTGGCAGTATTTTAATATTAATTTGCAAAATGACGGCGCCATGTTCTAAATTCTTTAAAAAAAATTTTTAATTACGGAACCACATGTTTAATTGACCAAATTGTACCTAAAATTATATTTATACACAACCTAGTTACATAGTTGTACCTGAGCGTACCGGTTGTACCTAAAATTATATTTATACATAACCTTGTTACATAGTTGTACATGAACGTACCAGTTGTACCAAAAAACCTGAATTCAAACATAACTCCTCCACCCACAAACGTCAATTGTACCTTAAGCGAACACACAAACAAAATGCTTAAACGCAAACACAATTGTCATCCTTATATCTAAGTTATCACAAATACAAAACAAATATCATTTCTTCTCCTTCATATTGTCATCCTTCCTCTGCTTCTTCAGCTTCTTCTGCTTATTCTTTTCTACAGTATAAGGCTCTCTGATATGAATTGAAGGCTTAGGTTTCCTCTTTGGTGCCACCTGACCTTTCTTCCTAGCACACGTCTTATCATCAACATCCTTCTTATCACCAACCATCTCAACACCAACAGTCTTATCACCAGCCACGTTACCATCACCAATCATGTGTCCACCAGCCATCATATCATAATCACCAACCATGTGTCCATCAGCCCTCATTTCATCATCACCAACCATATCATAATCACCAACCATGTGTCCATCAACCCTCATTTCATCATCACCAGCCATCTCATAACCAGCCACAGTATCATCATCAACCAACTCCCCACCAGTCCTCATATCATCAGCCGTCTCATGACCAACCATGGTCTCACCACCAGTCCTCCTATCATCAGCCATGGTATCACCACCAGTCCTCATATCAGCATCCATCTCCTCACCAGTCCTCACATAATCGTCTGTCTTCTCACCTGTTACTTCTTCTTCTCCATCTTTTCCTTTATCTCTCGTTGCTACAGTTTCTACTTCCTTTTGATACTCTAATTCTCTCAATGCTGAATTCGGATCCTGATTCCTTTCAACAATTGTCAATCTCATTTTCAGTTTCTTAATCTCATCTTCCATTGATTTCATCTTCTTTATCATCCAATGTTCCGACAGTTGCAGCTCCGGAATATGTTTAGCTACTGGAACATTTGCATATTGTGGCTCTCCCATACCTTCAACTGCTGGAATATTTATCTCTCCAAATCCTCGAGCAGCAACATCTAACTTATACAGCTTTTCCCAACAAACCTTCTTCTTCTGTACATCGAGACGCTCGTTCCACGCATCAGCAATATGGTCAATTGAATCTTCATCTTCATCTCGCTCCATAATGTCAAGCAAAAGAGCTTCCTCAGGCGATGATGGTTCCAAGATACTAATGATGTCCTACAAAGAACAATAATATAGAGGTTATCATAATGTGTATGGTACAAAATAAGTGTTAATAAACCAATACAAAACAAGTTCTTACATCAGTTTTTCCTAGTGCATCGTTTAGGTCTTCAAGTGGAAAACCTGGCATTCCATTATCTTTGAATTTCTTCTTGCACATCAGTGGACAACCATCCTTTGCACCGCTTACATCTTCTTGAAATCGTTTGGACAGCTCAGGAATGCATATAAACGCCAAAACCTATACAAAATATTACACCATCACATATCTTAAATCATTAAACACAAATAGACTTATTAATGGAGCTTCCTTTTTACCTCAAGTGGAATTATGAAACCTGGAAATAAATAGTCATCTTGCACTCTGCCATCGAAATGGTTCATCGCGTGATCGATCTCTTTCAAATTGTCTTCAAAAGTAATCCGCCCCCAAGGAAAGGTTTCTACCACTTTCAAGTCGTTCACTATCTTTAGAATGAAAAGATATATGGTATCAAACTTTCTCTTTCCTCTTATCACCGTGCTTAAAAAGTATAAGACAGCCACCTGCAAACGATCCCCACCACACGTATCATCCATTGACTCCAACTTCATTCGCACATCCTTCACTTTTACTTTTTTAGTTCCAAAGACCCTCTCCACAAAATCGTATCTACCAACTTTTTCTTCATCGAAACATGAATCATACTCATGGCAATCAAAACCAGTGATGAGAGCATGTTCTCTCATTGAATATCGTATTAAAACACCATTCACCTCGAACCACCGCACCCTCTTCTTCTGTGTAGAAGCAGTCCGAAGAAGGAGCATCCACATACCGGTCAGCTTATTTTTCTCCTGCCTAGCCAAGTGCCAAATGTGCTTGAACTGCTTGTGCTCTCTAAACCATTTCATTTCTGTCTTGTTGAGCTTCTCTAAGGCTTCCAGCGTTTTAGCAATGCTACATCTTGTTGATAACTTGCAACTCTTTCCATAGTCGTTGTGACTAAAGAAAAAATTCTCAGGTTGAAGAGGTTCGGTGTCCTCCTCCATATCCATCTCTATTTCCTGCAATACAAACACAGTATTACATAATTTTTTAGACCCACAACATAGTTGTACCTATTAATACTTTGTTATACGAAACTTAATTAAACATGTATATACTTGTATATACTAATTACCTTTGATGCAGCAGGGTCAGAAACATCATGGACATGTGATGAATTCACCGGAGCCGATTTGTCCACTTGATCTTCACCGACATCATCCACTATATTTGCAGCTGGTATCTCTGATAGGTTCAATCTTTCGGACCTTCTAGCTGCAGTAGATCCTCCTCTTGTCTTAGGCAGCATTGTGATTAGTACATGCAACAACAAATTCAATATCAAACTTTCATAAAATAATCTCTTACACAAACTTGGATCAAACTCTAATTCGTTTAACACATTTCACAAACTCACATACAAACTCATGACGCTCTCACATATTTCACGCACAAAACTCATATAAGAGAAGTTTAACACATTTCACAAAATCTGAACTCACATAAACTCAAATCCGATTCACATAATTCACAAAACTAAATCCAAGACAATCAATCAAAATTGGGGATTTTTTCAAAAAAAAAGAAATAAATAATCATATTCAATCTCACCAAAATATTTATTTCTTAACAAATTAAGCTAATCGCTCTCAAAATTTTGTTGTCTATCTCACGCATCAAAGGTGATCAACCAAGAATATTAAATCACACTACACCACATTTACATTTTGAGGACTCTATATGTTAGTATAAAAATAATTACCATTTAGTTTTAAAATAAATTAAAATTTGTGATTCCTCAGAAAGCTATAATGGCGACACTCCACAAAACCAATGCAGTATATGGACACATGTCATGACTTATTTTTTTCATCCGTTTAGGATTATAAAGGTTCATCAAACAAAGGGAACAAAGAGAATGATGAAAATAAAACTTACAATGAGCGGCAGCTGAGAGGGCAACGACGGTGGTTGAGATGACAAGATCTGGAATTTGAAAATAAAGAAGATTTTGCCGAGAGAAACGAGTGAAGAAGGAAGAAGGAAGAAGAAGGTTGGTCGGCGGCAAGAAAGGAAGAAGAAGAAGAAGTTTCGCCGGCGGTGAGACACGAGAACTTCTCAGCCGTCGAGAAGAAATTGTGGAGGTTGGTCGTCGGCAGAGAGAATGAATAGCCGTGGAAAAGAAAAAAAAAATTAAAAATTTAGGGATTGGATTTTAGATTTGGGAATTAAAAAAGGATCCGAAATTGATATGGATCTAGATCCAAAATATAAGGTTGGGTAGTAATAAACTCAAATAGTATCAGGTAATTTGTCATTTACTAATTAGCTGAATTAAAATAAATAATTAACTATCTTATTCTTATAAGGGGGCTAAATAGATTGGAAATTGAGTAAAAGGGGCTCACGAGATTTTAATCCCTAAATAGTGAGGCAGACATTGGATGGGTCTTTGTTTCTTTTTTTTTTGTTTTGTTTTTTTTTTGTTTTTTTCAATGACAGTAACAATCTATAAATATACAACACAACTCAGTTTAATATTTGATATAATAAGATGTTATAACAAAAGCAATATATACATCAAAATATATTTTTATATGAACTAGGTTAATTTTCCGCGTATTTATTTAAAATTTTAAACCGTTGATTTATAAATATGATTTGGTTTCTTATAATATCAAAATTATGTATAAAATTAGCTTTCGCGCGTTTATTTAAAAATTTATATTGACTGTAAATATGATTTATTTTTTATATAACATCAAATTATATATTAAAATATTTTTGGTTATAATTTTAAACATATGCATAAAATAATTAGGTTAAATGTAATATTTGTGTATACTAAATTAAAACATCTTGAATATTGAATATTTTGAAACTAACAGCTTTTGTGATTTACTGAAATTAATTAACTAATTAAGTTATTTTAAATTAGTAGAAAATTAAGGATCAAATAAAAAATTGTTAATAATATCTTTCAGATTTAGGTATAAATAATAAATTTAGTCCTAATTAGTTTTTTAATTTTATTTGGCATAAAATTTGAGAAAACTAAATAATAATTTTTGGACATTAATCAGAAATTTCTTACAAATTGTATAAAAATCTATGATTTTATAAAAAAAAAATTAGTTAATTATTGAATTTTTATATTAATAGATACATAATCATGAGATTTAGTATTGTGTTTTAAAGTTTAAAGTATTAAGACACATTTATGATTTAAACTTAAACCATAATCTATGAATTTGTTTCAATTCTAATTTAAAAAAATAATTAAAGAAATTTTGCGAAATCCCATTTTTGAGAACCTCTTTTAAAGTCTTTACCAAAATAACAGTCAGAGAAAAAAAAACCAAAATTTTTAAGTAAAGTACAGATGCTAGAAATTCAGTCAGGCCAAGTTTTGTTCAAGCTATCGTCAACCTGGCTGTTCATATTAATAAGTTATGACGCAGAGACAAACACCTATGGGAGAGTGTCTAGAGACTCTTGTCTTGTCCCTCTACACAACGTTGATATGTTTGATTCTTTTTCACATTCATCTCTTCCTTTATGGTCATTCTTAGGATAAAAGATACATGTATTGTTAGTAGCATATCTTATGAAAGTTCAAAACATAAATCAAATTGCATTGACCAATCATACATTGAGCACTTGAGCTACTTCCATGATCAAACATGGATGTCGAAGCATACGCAGCCTCATGTCGCTGCTTCTCTTCCTTTTTATCTTCATCTGCCACAAGAGCTTTTTATCTTATTTTTAGTATCTAAAACAATGCATCTAAATGTTTCGAGCACAAAAAAAACAAAAGTCAAGAATCAGATAGATACCTTCAGGACATCGATAGTCTTTTTAGTATTGATCACAGTCTTGGACTCTTGGTTCCTCAAGAGACAGATATGTCATGCAACAGCTCTTTAAGAAAAAGAACCCCATTATCTAGTTCACCAGCAAACTTCATCAAGAAAAGTTCCCAAGATTCTTTATCGACTTTCCCGCTCATAACAGCTATTGAAACAATCTTAATTGCATCCTCTTCTTTCCCCAACTCCTGCAACCCCTTGAACAATATCAAGAACGTTGTTTTGTTAGGAAAGCAACTATTCTCCAGCATCTCTTCGAGTACCCTAACTCCTTCTTTAACATTTCCGTTCTTGGACAAGCCTTTGATCAAAACATTATATGTGAAAGCATTCGGCTTTGCATCTCCTCTCAAACATGTCATCCCATAACCGACCCGCCTCTGTCAACTCGCCCTTCTCGCACATCCCAGCAATCAATGTGTTGTACATTAAGAGACTAGGGATCGAGCCTTTCTCAAACTCGTCGAATAATTTCCTCGCTTCTGAAACTCTCCCTTCTTTGCAAAGCCAATGGATAAGAGTGCTCAGAAGAGCATTATCAGGCATACAATTATTCTTCAACATTTTTCTCCATAGACTACAGGCTTCATCTACCTTGTGATCTTTACACAACACGTCAATAACTTTACAACAAAGAGAAGAATCGGGCATGAAACTTCTGTCAAGCATTTCATCGAACATGTTACGTGCTTCCCCAGATTTCTTCTCCTACATAAAGCTCTGATCATAACTCCATATGTTACTTCATTTGGCTCAATCTCGTTCCTTTCCATATCATCCATCACCTTAGCCGCCTCAGAAAATCTCCCTAACTTACAGTAACCATCCATGAGAACAGTGTAAGTGGTCGCATCAGGATCCCAGCCACGATCCAACATTTCTTCCAAAACCCTCTTGGCCGCTTCCATATCACCTCTAGCAACGTATCCACCTAAAATCGTTGAGTAAGTCACCAAATTTGGCACCAAACCCATCGCCGGAATTTCGTCGAGCACTTTATATGCACTTTCTATATCATTTTTCTTGCAGAGAGCTTTAACTAGTAGATTACAAGTGAAGATGTTGGGCGTGATGCCGAAAGACTCCTTACTGTTCTTATAAAAGGAATGGACCAAATCGAACCTCTGATTCTGGATTAGAACGTTTAAGAGTGTGTTTAACGATCGAACGGAGCGTTTCACACCGTAATCAGGGATCCGAAGAAAGATCCTCACAGATGATTCGAATCGACCGGCGAGCCCGTAGTTTCGAAGCAAGTCGATGAAGATATTTTCGCCGCATTTAATCGGCGGGTAAGAGTTCCGAAGATCTGCCATGAGAGATTCCACGGGCTCGAAAGCGCGCGCACGAGATAGTTTGAAGAGGATGGAGTGGTAAGTATCGTAATTATGAGTAAAACCGGGATGCGATTTACCGGCGTAGAGAAATATCTGGAGAGCGAGATCGATGTTCTGCTGTTGAGTGATCATTGAGACCAATCGCTTCGGGAATAGCCTCTGCGGCCACGGTTTGATCGGCGGCTTCTCCGTGCAGTATTGCTGGAGAGGAGCTGCGGCGGAGATGAAACGAGAAGCTACGAAGCGCGTGGTGTTCACACGGTGAATGAACATCGTTGCCGTTCTTGAGCAGCGATGAATCGACGAGAAGCTAAATTACATTGGGGACGAACGCGACGAAAGATTGATTTTTAAATTTGCCGGTGGCTTTTAAAGAACCGGATACCCGGTTTTCATTAACCGGCTTTGAAAACGTGGTTTATTAGTGTGTGGCTGTGTGGCCGTTGACAGAATGCAAGTAAACAAATCATTGAAATCAAGCATAAGATCATATCACACAAATCACGTTACAGTGTTTTTTTCTGATCCATTTTCCCTCTCTTGATAGAAAAAAAGGAACCAATAAGTTCTTGAAAAGTGTTAGATCTCTATAAATCAACAACATAACTCTGTTTTTGTTTGCTCGCTGATCCTGTTTTAAATTGTCTGAATAGGTAACTGAACTGAAATGTGGGAGTGTAGTTGTGGGATGTACATTTGATCACCGTATAGCAGATGCTTATTCCATGAACATATTCCTTGTATCGTCGGCTGAGATCTCTCGATCCAATGTATCGATCTCTTATGTACCTTCGTTCAAGAGATCTCTGCTAAACCCACGACGACCCTTGATCATGGACCCATCAATAGACCAATTGTACATGCCAATAGCGTCCTTGACCCCTCCACCAGAAACCACTAATCCAGATAACATTCTCACAAGCCGTATCTATTACATCAAAGCAGATGTTTTAGAAAAGCTTCAAATACTGGCTAGAAATGGTAAGAGGACGAAACTCGAGTCTTTCAGCGCATTTCTGTGGAAACTCGTGGCTAAACACGCTGCAACAGATTCGGTGCTTCCGAATAAGAACTCCAAACTTGGCATCGTTGTTGACGGAAGGAAGAAACTCATGGAGCAAGAAAACAACACTTATTTTGGAAACCACTAAATTATTGGCCTTACATTATGGGGATAGAATCGTCATTTAGTAGAGCTGCGACAAATATCCAATTTAATTCCTTGGATAATTCTGCACCTCGCGTCCATCGAACACGAAGACCAAAAAATACGTAAACGCCATCTCAATGTCGTCGTTCTTCATAATCCATTTGAGGGTATTTTTGTAAAACAATCACAATATTCCACGGATAACGATATCAACACCAAATAAAACAAGTTTTAGTGTTTTTGGACTCGAGCTTCCTTCTTCCACAATGCCTCTCTTTCTCCGAATCGCTCCATCTCCAACGTCTTTCCGTTACTCTTCGAATTCAGTTACCGGCGGCGTCAAATTCGCCCCTGTGAAGCAGCGGCACTGCCGGATCCCTAATTCCGGCGTCGCAACGAAAAGTGGATTCTACTCCGGTGGTGGTGATGTATTAGATTCCGGGAAGAGGATCGGTTCCTATGTGGTGAGGTGTAGCTTAGAAACAGTGAATGTCACTGTCGGTCAGGTGACGGAGGTTGACAAGGACACTTTCTGGCCAATTGTTAAAGCCGCCGGTGATAAGATTGTTGTCCTCGATATGTACACTCAATGGTAACGTTTGATTCTTCTTCTTGGTGTGAATTTCGCATTCCTTGTTTGCAATCTCGTGTTTGGAACTCATTGATTCCGTCAGATGTTCTGGAAAATTGGGAATTCATGTAAAGTTTGTTTGATTTCTTTACTGCAGCATGAATCGTTGAAATGTTGAACACTTAGATTTTGGATTATTCATTCATTTGAAACTTAGATTTCAAACTTTGCTTGGCTAATCGTTATGTATTCGGTTCTCAATTCTTGCTATGACATAATCATGTCCTGCTCTAACCATCTCTCTTGCTTCTTGCCCATTATTAATCTTATCATTAGCTCGTCTCGTCTACTTTGCTTCTCACATTGTGTAACTTCTATAGTTTAGTTGATCTCCTTGCTGTTTTCATTGGTATTCAAAAGTTACAGCACTGTTAGGATCATTCATAGTCTTTACATCATCAGGCTGCTGCTTCTCTGCGCCCATTCATTTAAATTCATTTTTTGTTTGTTGGTAATGTTTAGATACAAAAGGATATGAAGTTATGAATTGTAACACTTTCCAGAAAAGTAGAGCATGTGCATTGAATAAATAAGCCTAAACCATTTTACATTATAGTGAATGTTTAACATGAGTTTCCAAATAAATGTTTTGTTTTGGTGTTGAGAGAAATAAAAGTTTGCCTTCTTTTTTTGGTTTCCAATCCTCATTGGGCTCTCTGCAGGTGTGGTCCTTGCAAAGTGATTGCTCCCAAATACAAAGAACTATCTGAGAAGTATCAGGACATGGTGTTTCTTAAGCTTGACTGCAACCAAGACAACAAGGTTTGTTCTTCTATTTGCACTGAATGTTTCTTTATTCTTATGTTAACTTGTCTCTTAACACCAGCATCTTGAGAACAAAAACTCTTGCTTGCAGCCATTGGCAAAGGAGCTAGGAATCAGAGTGGTGCCAACCTTTAAGATCTTGAAGGACAACAAGGTAGTAAAGGAAGTGACCGGGGCAAAATATGAAGACTTACTTGCAGCCATTGAAGCAGCAAGGTCAGGCTGAGTCTCTCTCCATCACTCATGGTGTAAAGTATTAGGATCATTCTCCGTCTACATGTAATTGGTTTGGTTCTATGTATGTAAACTCTTTAATCGGTTTAATTTAACAATGTATGTATAATAAAATGCATGAGCTAAATGTTTATGTATCATAAGTTCATAACAAAGTGGTCTGGCTATTTCTGATTGAGGTCAACTATGTTTTCCATTGCGCAGCTTGATTACTATAGATATAATTTACATGGAAACTTATATTTGGAGATTAACATTAGGATTTTAATTTTGGGGTTGAAAAATAAGCATCTTATCTATAGTTTGGCTTACACGTATGATGTATGTGCTTTGTTTTCAATGAATGTTCCAACTACATTGTGCTTAAGTCATATCTTCATTTTAGTTGTTCACCAAATCCAATCTGGCCTAATATTTTAATTTTAATTCATTTGTCATATATCTATCAGGCTAATGTATTTGTATCTATTCGTATTTTTATAAAATTTGGGGACCCCGACAACACTTTAAATACAACTGTTTTCCCCAATGTAGTAAATGTATTTTCCACTAGAGAAAATATAATTGCGTAGATAGGAATTTCACCCAGCAAATTGAAGAGGATCATTCCCTTCTTCTAATTATAAAGTGTTTATTTTCACTAAAAGTACAGTTTCTGATAATAAAAAAATTCTTTAAAACCTCTAAAAATGAATAAATCTCTGCTAATGTTTTTGGATAAAAATAGTAATTCATTTAAATTCTTAAGGTAAAAAAAAAATCGAGGGGCATACGGAAGTCCAGAAGGATGGGGTTTAATCGCAAATACAGAACAACAGATCACAAAATGACACGTGGCGAAATCTTAAAGCGAGTTATAATCGAGAGCCAACGCGTCCCGAGTCTGTCATCTCTCTTTCTCTCTGGAGTGAAGTGTTGTGTTCATTGGTTTCATCGAGAGAGACCTAAACCCGATCTGCTCCAAGAAGAAGAAGAAGAAGAAGAAGAAGAATGGCGTCTTCGTCGTCGTTCTCAGTCACGTCTCCGGCTGCTTCCGTCTATGCAATCTCTCAAACCTCCTCGCACATCCCTTTCTCTACCCGCTCTCGCAGAGTTTCGTTCCTACTCTCTGCTAAGCCCAAGCTTCGGTTTCTCTCCAAGGTACACGATTCCTTCCCGATTTCTCTCCGATTTAAGATAAGATTTCGTGCAATGTGGTTTTTTTGTTTTTCTGATTTTGAAAATTTTCCATTTGCTCAAGTTTTTTTGGCTAATTTTCGCCAATCTTATCCAAAATGTTGTTATTTGCATTTGCCGATTCTGTTCTATCTGTATATTTTTGGCGTTAATTAGAAGTCAGTGAATCATCTTCCGAGAAGAATAATGAAATGCGATTTCCGGATTCATGGGAACTTGTGATTTGGGGATTTTCCCATTAGTTGGTTCCACATTGATTGTTTTTTTCGTTTCTTTTCCCAAAAGAGTTGTAATTTTATATATTTATCAATTGCTGTGCTGCTTGATCTTGTTGTCCCTCATGTTTCGTCACTTTTATGAAAAATTTTTAGTTAGTTATTGTTTGGGGATTCTTCTCTAAAGCTAAGGTTTAATTTCCTATCGTAGCAGTTGATCTGCAAGGTCTTAGGCTTCATATATATATGAAATTTCATAACTTTTGGTATATGACATTGCAGCCTAGTCGCAGTAGCTACCCTTTGGTGAAAGCCCAATCTAACAAGGTAAGCTCTTTTTATACTGATTTCTTTGAGAAACTGTTTTTCCAAAATCTTGTTCATTTTTGGACTCTCCTCCTGCCTTTTAAGGTTGGTACTGGTGCATCATCAAATGCTGCAAAAGTTGAGGAGCCATCAGTTGAAGGAAAGGAGAAGAAATCATTGAAGAAACCATCTTCTTCATCTTCACCTGATTTAGCTACAGAAGAGACTATTTCTGAGTTCCTTACACAAGTAACGACTCTTGTCAAGTAAGTAGAGTTGCCCCTGTTTTATTTACTTAAGCGTGTAAACCAGGATCAGTTTAACCATGTTTGAATACTCACCTCCATCACGCAGGCTTGTGGATTCGAGAGACATTGTCGAGTTGCAGTTGAAACAACTCGACTGTGAACTAGTCATTCGAAAAAAGGAAGCCTTACCTCAACCTCAATCCCCTCCACAGTATGTTATGATGCAGCCACCAAATCAACAATCTTTTGCCCCATCAATGCCTCCTCCCTCTGCACCTGCTGCCTCACCAGCCCCTTCTACTCCAGCTTCCCTGCCTCCACCATCCCCACCTGCTCCATCCAAATCATCGCTTCCTACTGTTAAAAGCCCCATGGCTGGCACATTCTACCGTAGTCCAGGACCTGGTGAACCACCTTTTATTAAGGTTGGGATATTTGCTAAATGGCCTGGACCTTATTTGCAAAACAGCAAAAAAGTTCATTTATTTTCTGAAGTTAAGACATGCGGTTTTTGGTTGAGGTTAATATACGTTTTGAAAGAATGAAGAATGAAAACAATGTAAACTCTAATAGGATAACCAAGAAATTGTCATAACTAGCATTTTTTTATTTATTTTTTGCAAATTCATACCTGCTGCATTTCAGTGACTGGATTCTTACCATGAGGCTTTCTTGTTGCTTTTAGGTTGGAGATAAAGTGCAGAAGGGGCAAGTTATGTGCATCGTTGAAGCCATGAAGTTAATGAATGAAATAGAGGTGAGTTTCTTAATCATCTGAATATGGACTACCATCCTTCTTCGTTTCTATAGAACTAAACTATATAGTTACCCTAACTATTTCAAATCATCACTTACCAAAATTGTTTTCCATTTACACCGAATTAATCTGTTGTTTATCTTTTCAATCCCACTTAGCCAACGTTTTGTTCACTCTTCAATTATATTTGGATGAATACTTGTGCTTAAGGTGTAACCATTCGATTATGATTCCAAAATACTACCTCTTACCTTTGAGTTTGAAGAAACTGAGAATTTTCCAGTTTTGATTTAACTCTGAAACTTGAACTTCTTTTCCTCAGTCGGACCAAACAGGGACCGTAGTTGATATTGTCGCAGAAGACGGCAAGCCTGTCAGCCTTGACACTGTAAGTTTACTCATTTATCTTTACTAAAAAGGAAACACTTACTGTATCTCAAGAACTCACATTTTTTGTTTTTACTTGAACTAGTTCTTACGCTATCATCATTTCAATTTGAAAGATAAGATAACTTTACTGATATCGATTTTTTTTGTTTTTGCGGTTTCACAGCCTCTGTTTGTGGTTCAACCGTAGAATCGGCCCCATGAGAAATGCAGAAAAGATCCACTACTAAATTCAATCTCTGTGCTTTGGTAAAACAGTTTCTTGAGAGACTGTAAGAATGTTTCCTCTTCGTGTTACTGTTAAAAGTCTGTTAGCTTTTTTAGTTTGGTGAGGAAGAATGAGTTTTTAGTTTTCTATTCGTTAAAAAAAAGGAGACATTTTTTTTTTATAAGCTCTGTTTTATTTCCTTCTTATAATTTATTTATACACGAATCCTTGTTTCTGTTGTATTGCAATTTTCCAATTTCGAAATAAAAGGCCGTAAGGGCCCAACCTTATAAACAAAAAAAAGTCAGATAATTAATGAAGTGTTTGATTAATCTCTTTGAAGAAACGGATTATTTGCTGACGAGAGAGGAAACTTCAACCACTTTGCTTGATCCCTTCTTCTTCTTCCTCAGAGAAAACGAAAACTCATTCTTTCTCTGAAACTGTCCTTTATTAATTCAATTCAATGGCTTCTAGTCGAGGTCTCTTCTTCCTCATCATTTGCTCGATTCTCTTCCTTGAGCTTTCCTCGTTACCAGATCCGTCGTTCTACGATTATCTCCGGGAAAGCGGTCTTCCCGCCGGCATAGTTCCAAAGGGAGTAACCAATTTCTCGATCGACATCAAAACTGGGCGTTTCACCGTCGCTCTCCCGGTTCCATGCGATGCTAAATTCGAGAATCAGTTCCACTTCGATTACAACATCTCCGGCGTTCTCTCCGATGGCCGGATCGGGAATTTATCTGGTGTGACACAGAAGGAGCTGTTCCTATGGTTTACTGTTAAAGGAATACACGTGGATTCAGAGAGTTCTGGGCTAATCCACTTCGATGTCGGTGTTGCTGATAAGCAGCTTTCTCTCTCGCTATTCGAGTCGCCTCGAGATTGTACCGCCGCCGAATCTGAACCCCGTACGGTTGATCTCTTTCAACCCCGTGATTTGAAGGTACGCCGTTGCTATTGGAATTCCCCGTGTCAAATAGCTAGGGCTTTAGATTTTCCCCAAATTGTATGAGTGAAAAAGAGAAGCAGTAACGTTGAATCTGCTCAAAAATTCTATGGAATCTTGAATATTAGCACAGTGCAAAAAAAGAGGCAAGATTTTCTTTGTTTCTAAGAATTTTTATGTGAATGATTTTAATCTTGAGAGATGAATTGAAGAACTTGTTGATGATGTTTTGAAATCAATGTTCTTATTACTTTGTTTCCATTACTCGTACAATGCAGAAGCAATCTGAAAATATGCAGTCGATATTAGGACCACTAAGAACTCGCTGGACAACAGGTTTTTGATTGAGGCTTGAAGGAACTGCAAATTCCCCTGATGATGTCTTCTGGTGTGGTGGTGTCCTGTAAAGAGTTTTTGGCTTGTATTTTTTTTGGTGTTTTAACCATATCATAGTATATCATCAGTATAAGCTTCATCAACTGCAATAGACAAACTTAGGAGACGTGAATACGTTTTCGTTTGTAATAGCTTAGGCGTTCAAAACATATATATACATATATGCTTGTGGAATTTTCATCAGACACTTTTGGGTTTTGATATTACACTCTTTACTTGGTTTTACATAGTCAAAGAAAGCAAGTCTAGAGGATACAGAGTGATTCCAAGTTGAATTCCCCGGCAAAACTTTTATTTGATGGATATCTTTACCTTTAGGTTATTGACATGTCTGGGCCAATGAAAGATAAACGAGATTTCGATTGTAGAACAGAGACAGAGAGCAGATTAATCAGTGGATGATGAATCAATCGAAGCTCGTTACATATAAGCTTTTGGCTATTTTTTTATTTAATCAATTTCCAAAATTTGCGGTTAATAAAAATATAAAGGTTTCTCTACTCGCGCTGTCGTTGTGGGTCTCTTCTAATCTAAAAGAGTAAAAAAGGTGCAGCATCATCATCCTTTGGAATTTTCTCGACGACTCGTCGTTTCCGGCAGTGGGCCTTGAACTCGAGAAAACGGAAAAGTGTCAAGTTTAAGCGTCTTTCGCTACCACACGTGCGAAATGTTAAAATATGCAAAATAAAAAGCGTGAACGGCAGGATTCGAACCTGCGCGGGCAAAGCCCACATGATTTCTAGTCATGCCCGATAACCACTCCGGCACGTCCACATCTTGTGGTTTTTAATCAACTGCACAAAATAATTATCTCCGCTCGCATGGTCGTCTCTTTTTAATCCCATTAAAGACACCACCAAAACTGCGCCAAAATAAAAAATAAAAAGTTATCGGTGAGATGGGTAACGTTTTTTTATAATTCATTTTCAAAAAGTTCAAGTGGTGCAAAAAAGTAAAAAATATATGGGTGGAATTTATCGTATATTTTATGCCCCTATCTATAGATTTGACCAGAGACTAATTCTAAATAGTCAAATCAGTTTACTCGTTTCTATATAAGATGAATCATCTAACATGCGGATTGGCTTAAAGATCTGTTAACCTTATCCCCGTTGTCGTCACTCGTCACCAAGGTGTCCTAGAAAATCACGAAACTCTTTATTTTTACATATTTTATGGAACTATTTTGATTTAAACCGATAAGATATTAGAAAAATAAAAAAAAACAGTAAGAAGGATATGGAGGAGATGAAGCCATGTGCCGCTAACTCACCGGCGTTGACGCCGATAGGGTTCTTAGAGAGAGCCGCCACCGTATATGGTGATTGCACCTCAATCGTTTACGGCAGTAACACCGTTTACACGTGGCGGGAAACAAACCTCCGTTGTCTCCGCGTCGCCTCGTCTCTGTCTTCAATTGGTATCGGCAGATCCGACGTCGTCTCCGTCATCTCTCCCAATACTCCGGCGATGTACGAGCTCCAATTCGCTGTTCCGATGTCCGGCGCAATCCTCAACAACATCAACACACGCCTTGACGCGCGCACCGTCTCTGTTCTTCTCCGCCACTGTGGATCTAAGCTTCTCTTCGTCGACGTCTTCTCCTGTGATCTTGCCGTCGAGGCGATCGCGATGATGACAACTGATCCGCCGATTCTCGTTTTCATCGCCGATAAAGAAGAAGAAGGAGGTGCTGACGTGGCGGCAGATCGCAACAAATTCAGTTACTCTTACGATGAACTTATCGAGCGAGGCGATCCGGGTTTTAAGTGGATCCGACCCGAAAGCGAATGGGACCCGGTTGTGCTAAATTACACTTCCGGTACGACTTCGGCACCTAAAGGAGTGGTACATTGCCACAGAGGAATCTTCGTCATGTCAATTGATTCTCTAATTGACTGGACCGTACCAAAAAATCCGGTTTACTTGTGGACCCTACCGATATTCCATGCCAACGGTTGGAGTTATCCATGGGGAATTGCCGCCGTCGGAGGAACAAACGTTTGCTTGCGTAAGTTCGACGCGCCGCTTATCTACCGTTTGATCCGTAATCACGGCGTTACACACATGTGTGGAGCTCCGGTGGTGCTCAATATGTTGTCGGCGACTCAAGACTCTCAGCCTCTGAACCGTCCAGTCAACATCTTAACCGCCGGCGCTCCACCTCCAGCAGCCGTGCTACTCCGAGCAGAATCAATCGGATTCGTGATCAGTCACGGTTACGGATTAACGGAAACCGCCGGATTAAACGTCTCTTGCGCGTGGAAGCCACAGTGGAATCGTTTGGCGGCGAGCGATCGTGCGAGGTTGAAGGCACGGCAAGGAGTGAGAACCGTCGGATTTAGTGAAATCGACGTGGTGGATCCTGAATCAGGTCGGAGCGTTGAGAGAAACGGAGAAACCGTCGGAGAAATTGTGATGAGAGGAAGCTCGATCATGCTTGGTTATTTAAAAGATCCGATCGGAACAGAGAAAGCTCTGAAGAACGGGTGGTTTTACACCGGAGATGTCGGTGTGATTCATTCCGATGGATATCTTGAAATTAAGGATCGATCGAAAGATATAATCATAACGGGAGGAGAGAACGTGAGTAGCGTGGAGGTTGAAGCGGTTCTGTATACGAATCCGGCGGTGAATGAAGTGGCGGTGGTGGCGAGACCTGATGAGTTTTGGGGAGAGACGCCGTGTGCGTTTGTGAGTTTGAAAGAGGGGTTGACTCGGAAACCGACGGATGAGGAGTTGATAGAGTATTGTAGGAAGAAGATGCCAAGATATATGGTGCCTAAAACTGTGTCGTTTCGAGATGAGTTGCCTAA
The DNA here is from genome assembly GCA_028015245.1 of Cardamine occulta. NCBI lineage: Eukaryota > Viridiplantae > Streptophyta > Magnoliopsida > Brassicales > Brassicaceae > Cardamine > Cardamine occulta. Next base: position 16,595,357 of record CM051384.1, read on the forward strand.
GACTTCGACCGGGAAAGTTATGAAGTTTGTACTTAGGGAGATTGCGAAGAAGATGGGTACAACGAGGTTGAGTCGGATGTAAAGTATTCCAACATGCGATTTGATGTAATAATAAAATGGTTGTTACTATAAATTAAAGCGTAAGTGCATCTCCAATGGTAAGAACCCTATGAGAGGTTTTTACCATTATTTTCAATATAAATATTTGAAAAGTGAAAGTTAAGAACTTTATGAGAGTTTTTTAAATTTTGTTGCTCTAATAGTAGAATCCAAGTGGGAGTTTTTAAAAAAAAATGAAGATTAAAAAAAACAAGTTTTATTTCTATTTATGCACAATTCAATAAAGAATGAAGATTTTTTTTAAAAAAGTACTTAGAAGAAAACATTGAGTAGAAAAACCAAACCATTGCCCCACAATCAATAGGTAGACAAAGCGTGCTTCCTTTTAAAGTTTTAGTCTTTTCTGTAATTGAAAACAAAGCTTCATCAGAGTTTGCGGCCTCTCATTGACAACCAACTGAAAACTAACATAGAGAAGCCTACAAGTTTGTTTTGACTGAACCAAGCTGATTTTCTTAACCATCAGCAGATGTCTCATTCATAGTGATTGAATGTTAAGAACACTTATTATGATAATCTATAATCAAGGTTCAAAAGCATTCAGAACGAAAAAGAATTAATTGCTAACCTCAGCTCTCATCTTTTATGCAGAGATAACAACATTTGCTCGTGCATTAGCAAATCTCCATTGCAGCAACCTATTATGCAACAGCCTTAACAAGTGAGCAACAGAAACCCCATTCTCTCTAATCTTCTATTTAGCATCCACAGCAAAATTCAGAACCAAAGGCACTGTGTTTCTCACTCGTAATGGACTCATTCTTCTAAATTTTTCTTTTTTACATTAGAGCTTAATGAAGAAACAGTCTCAGTTTCAGTCTCAGATATCATAGAATTAGATCTAACCTTCTCTAAATTCTGTAAAGCTCTAGCTACACCATTGTTAGAAGGTGAAGTTACCTACCTAGTGCATCATAGAAATAACTTGGGTCATATCCATAAGGGTCGAATACATCTTTACTAAATCAGGAACCTATCTGTTTTCCTCTGCAAACACATCCACAAGACAACATATTCAGCAAAACCCCTAAAAGATGTATCAAACCAAGTTCTAAATAAACCACAAACACATGAAAAAAATACACAACTTGTTAAGCAAAATCCTTAAAAGATGAATCAAACCAAGTTCCAAATGAATCACAAATTAATCAGCTTAGAGAACTACAAAGAGACCCCAAAACAATACACTAAAGAGTTCTTGCCTATACTCATATCTAACAAACCTCTACAAGCAATAATGCAGTATCAATTAAAAAACTTACTTGGAGCTCCTCGGAGCACTTCTCTTTCGGTGGTGGCGGTAGAAACTGATCCAACAACGAATCAGTACTTTCCCCTGAAGCATCATCGATTCTATCATCAGACTCAACAATCATTCGACTATTCCAATCAGGTCTCAATGATGACGATTCGTTGTTATCAAGTGATCGAGGTGTCGCATGAGCACTAGAAGCTCCATGACCATCTAAGACCTTAGGCGTTCTAGAATCTTCTCCACCTTAGACTCTCTCTTCATCCATGAAATTTGCTTCTTCTTCTAGCTTTTCCTCTTCAATTCGTTTTTCACTTTCTACTTGAATTCTCTGCTCTTCTTCTTCTTCTTCGTCTTCGGCGTCTTCCATATCTTCGTCATCTTCATCACTGTAAACGGAAAGTAAGTGATTCCTTTAGAGTGTTTTTTCTTCGAAGCCATAAGAATCTTCTCAGATCAAATCGAGACTACAATTACTAGAATTTGAATCCGATTACAACACAATATATTGAATTTGGGGGAAGAAGAGAAAGGAAAAAAAATCTGATAATCTTGAGTTAGCCCATAACAAACCGCCATGTCATCATTAAGAACCGATCCTAAAAACTCTTAACTAAGAGCATGTTTGATGATAAAACTCTGTGGGTATCAGTTGACAAAATAATATTATTAATAATAGGGATGGGTTGAATTAGAGAAGAGCTGTATCATTGTGGTGAGTTTTGTGAAACAGTTTTAGCTAGACAGGTGTCCAAAACTTACTGGACGAATCTTCTTCTTCTCTTCTCTTCTCTCCTCTTCTCTTCTCTTCTCTTCTCTTCTCTCTGTCGCGAATCTTATTCTTTAGATACTCATTGAGTATCACCATTAAACATACAAATCTTTAAAATTTTTTAATGAGTCTCATATATTAAATTACTAATAAAATCAATACTAAAATAATATTCATGATACTCAAAAAGTATCATGACTAAACATGCTCTAAGGATCGGTTCTTAACTTTTAAATTAATTTTGATTTAATTTTTATGGATTGTGGGTTAAGAACCCCTTAAGAATCCCCTGTTAGAGATGGTCTAAGGGCTTGAAACGACGTTTGTAATGGCAAGTTTTTTTTTTGTTTTTCAGCACATTATTGACCCAGCCAACTTCTTTTTTTTTTTTTTTTGGAATCAACTATGAAATCATTTACTAACATTTATAAAAGTTGTCGTATCGAGGATAAAAAAAAAAGTTATTATCCCTCGTTCGATTGGTTGAGCATTTGGTCCAATAACTTTTAAAAGACATCAAACTAGAATTTTATTTCAAGGAATCAGGAAGACATAGAAGAAGTGAAGGCTGGAGATCACATCCACTCATGGCGTGCTTCCTACGTCTACGCCCACCATGGTTCTAGTTTCTATCAATGATCCATCTTTCATCTTACTTATCTTCCTCTGTCTGTTTAATCTTCTTCTGTTTCTTCTTCCCACATTAACGTGGTTTCTCATACATTAGTAGTTCATCTAGGACCTTTTTGGGCAAGATCATCGTTAGTTCATCTCCTAATTATCCAACGTGTCTAATTTGCAGAGATCGTTCCAGTTTAGACGGTGTCATTACCTCTTGCCTTGACTGTTTTCTCGCCGGAGGAAATATTTACCTGATATAGGTATGTCAGGGCGAGGTGATGTTATCAAGGTCCCTGTGGATTGTGTCGTTGCCATGTTTTGTTCGGCTCGTATAATACCCAGAAAAGGTGTTTCCTATTGTTGATGCCTAGTGGTTGGTGCTGTGGTCCTAGTGGAGTAGAGAATTTGTTCCTGTGTTTTGTTGTATTTTAAAATTCTATTTTCTTCTCAAGCATAATATTTTTTATATTAATAACCTACCCGGTATGGTGCTATGCAAAAGTCGGCTTAGCCGGTTAGGAGTAGATAAATTACTAAATTTTGAATAGAGTCTTCCTCTAAGCAATGATATAGTTCCCTAGGCAACTCTCTCGGAATGGGATATAGCTCTTATCAACTCATAATCACTTTCAAAGTGAACTACCATAATGCCTAGATTGTCTAAGCTACAAACGAGATGGCCCAAGCCAGGGAAGAGGTACGATTTTAGATCCAACCCAACATATCTCACCCATTTCATCCGCACTGTTTCTATTCTTGCCTTCCAAGAAAAAGAAAAGTCTCTGAAATGAAGTTTACTCTTATTTTAATACAACTTATCCTTGTCTAAGCTTCTCTACAAGCAATAAAGAAGAAGCAATCAGACGTAAAAAACAATATCGCTGACTTTAAAAATTTGGGTTTTTAACATTTCAACAAAAAACAAAAACAAAAACAAATTTTGAGTGTAAAACAACCATATAACAAACTAGGAAGAGAGATAGTAATCCACCAAAACGGGACTCCTCTTTCTAGAGAAGATGGGAATTATCAGCAGAGATGAACTCAAGGCAGGAGATCACATCTATTCATGGCGTACGGCTAGGATCTACTCCCATCATGGTTCCATCTCTCTCTCTCTCTCTCTCTCTCTCTCTCGACTCGTATATTTCATTCAGTTGCTGGGTTTTTTACTTGATTAATTTGTTTCAAGTTTGACTTTCTATTTTTGTGAAATACTTGTCGAGGATCTGGAATTTGGTATTAAATCTGTTTTGGATTGCATCAAAATGATCTAGTATTTATATAAAAAAATGATTAAAGTATTTGATGATCCATGCCTCAGGAATATATATAGGCGATGAGAAAGTCATCCATTTCACTTGTGGAGGTGGTCAAAAGATCGAAACCCGGACCTTCTTGGACAAGATCACCAGTCGTTCAGTTCTGAATCATGGAGGAGGAGGAGACCAGCCTTGTCCTAAATGTGGAGACCAATCGAATCTCGACGGTGTAATCTCTTCTTGCCTTGACTGTTTTCTCGCCGGAGGAAACATCCATCTCTTCGAGTACGGTGTATCTCAATTTGTCCTTCTCACCAAACCTGGACTCGGCACATGCACAACAGCACCTTCAGATCCCTGTGATGAAGTCCTTTCCCGCGCGAAATTCCTCTTATTGCATAATGGGTTTGGTGCTTACCATGCTTTGGAAAACAATTGTGAAGATTTTGCAGTATATTGTAAAACTAGCTTACTGGTCGGTAAAAACGATGTGTTGGGAAGGAGCGGTCAAGCCAATGTGATAAGTGTAGCTGGGTTCCTTTCGTTAGTTTCGTTACTGGGTAGTCCTCTTCCCAGCATAAGTAATCGTCTCACAGCAGACATTGGTGTAAGAAAGGATGCTACGAAGGTGTCCGTGGAGACCCTCGTTGCTCGGTCAAAGAAGAACTGACTTGCTTTAACTCTGATTGCTGTATGTGGTTCTTGTGTTGTGACTTATCAGTATTGTTGATGCATATTTTTTCTACGGGACTGAGTAGAGAATCTGCATTACTGCATTGTATGGAACTCTTTCTTATGACTTATCTCCGATTGCGGTTTATGGTTCTTGGTTGTGACTTATCTGTATTATGGTGTGTGACTACAGTTACAGTTTAATTAAGGTCTACATTGTTTGTTTATTTGGTGTGTGTATTTTTTTCTAAATTACTAGATCACAACATTTAACATCTCTATTAAAACTAGGGAGATTGCGAAGAAGATGGGTACAACGAGGTTGAGTCGGATGTAAAATATTCGGACATATGATTTGATGTAATAAAATGTTTGTTTTAGATTTAAGTTTAAGAGACTGAAACAAACAGTTTTTATTTTTCAGGACATTGACCTAGCCAACTCTTTTTTTTTTTCCTTTTTCTTTGGGAAACAAATATGAAATCATAGTTACTATTAAGAATAAAAAAAGCTGTCGTATCGAGAATTAAAAAAAAAAAAAGTTATTATCCCTCGTTCGATTGGTTGAGCATTTGGTTTTAAGGAATCAGGAAGACAGAAAGTCAGCAAACTAGCGAAACAGAAAAAAAAAACGAAAATGGGATTATTCTCAAACAAAATCTCAAGGGAAGAAGTGAAGGCTGGGGATCACATCTACTCATGGCGTGCTGCCTATGTCTACGCCCACCATGGTTCTAGTTTCTCTCAATGATTGATCCGTTTTTGTTTTGTTTGTTTAATCTTCTTCTGTTTCTTCCCACATTAACGTTGTTTGTGGATGAAAGGCTTTTAACGTTGTTTCTCTCTGGCAGGAATATATGTAGGCGATGGGAAAGTCATACATTTCACTCGTGGAGGTGGTCAAGAAACCGAGACTAGGACCCTTTTGGGCAAGATCACCGTTAGTTCATCTCCTAATTATCCAACGTGTCTAATTTGCAGAGATCGTTCCAATTTAGACGGTGTCATACATTACCTCTTTGATTGTTTTCTCGCCGGAGGAAATCTTTATCTCTATAAATATGATGTCTCTTGGGCCAGCTTTCTTGCCAAACCTAGAGGCGGTACTTGCACATTAGCACCTCCTGAAGATGTCCTTTACCGTGCAAACTTCCTCTTATTGCGAAATGGATTTGGTGCTTATGACGTCATCGACAGCAACTGTGAAACTTTTTCCCTCTATTCTAAAACAGGTTTGCTGATGGTCAACCTAATTCAGCTGGTGCAGCTTGGTTTGCTACAGTCGTGCTTAGTTTTGGTGGGTCACCTGTGGCCGGCTTTGGTACGTACTGTTTGGGTCGCCTGATTGGTGACATAGGTATGTCAGGGCGAAAAGGTGTTATCAAGGTCCCTGTGGAGCGGCTCGTTGCCATGTTGAATTCGACTCGTAACTCCGCCACGAAAGCCAGCCCGATTGAGCGTTTGCCTTTGTTGATGTCTAGTTTGTGTTATGGACTAGAGAATTTGCTTCTGCTTTCGTTGAATTCTACAACATTCTATTTTCTTCTCATATCTTAGTGAATTGATCTCCTAGTCCAAAATGAAGGCATCAAAAGCCAATAAGTTAGTTGTTTCATAAGAAAGCAACTCAACCCACACTTTTGAGTTGTGGTTCTCTTGAACTGAAGGCAACTATTCATGGCCAGCAAAATGTTTATCTTTTTCCCAAATTACTCCATGCCACAAAATGTTTAACCAATCTTTCAAAAACCGTAAGGTTAGGTTCCAAATCTTTAATTCCACGCCATAACTCAATACTTTTAACCATTTATTTTATTTTACTGAAATTTGCATTTAATGGAATCTACGAATTATTGCTAAGACATAGAAAAATGTAGATAACGTTTTAGACATAGAGATTTAGTTTAGGTTTTTGGGTTGGTATGATTTTGCAAAACCATAGTAATATAGATAATAGATACTTAGATAATATAATACCCACTCGGCAAAATGTGCAAGCCGCTAACATTTGACGACGATCCAACCAACGCTTTTTCGAAAGTCATAATACATTTTTAAGATAATATATTGCCAACGAAAAAACAAGAAGAGGAAGAAGAACTTTCTGAAACGTCCTCGGCCTGAAGATTGATACCTTCATGGCACTTTCTGATTTATAAGTAACTAAACTAAGTCACCTAGTTGTTATATATTATGGAGTAGAGAGTCTGCGTTTGCTTTTGTTGAATTGTGAACTCACGTACGTCGTTGTTTGTGTTGCCTCTGAAATGAAGTTTACTTTTTTTATTTTAATACAACTTCTCCTTGTCTAAGATTCTCTACAACCAATAAAGAATAACTAATCAAGCTTAAAAAAACAAAAAAACAATATCGCTGACTTTAAAATTTGGTTATAAAACCACAACCATAATTACAAGCTAGGAAGAGAGATAGTAATCCAGCAAAACGGTCTCGAGAAGATGGAATTGGTGATCTCAAGAGATAAGCTGAATGCAGGAGATCACATCTATTCATGGCGTACGGCTAGGATCTACTCCCATCACGGTTCCATCTCTCTCTCTCTCTCTCGTTAATACATTCAGTCAATATTGCTCCATCTTAGTTTTGTTTTTGGGTCAACATTGCTCGATCTTAGTTATTGCTGAGTTTCTTACTTGATTAATTTGTTTCAAGTTTGACTTTCTATTTTTGTGAAATACTTGTCGAGGATCCCGCATTTGGTATTAAATAACGTGACTTTTCTGTTTTGGGTTGCATCAAAACTATATAGTATTAAAAAAAGAAAATGATAAAGTATTTGATTATGCATGCCTCAGGAATATATATAGGCGATGAGAAAGTCATCCATTTCACTGCTCGAGGTGGTCAAAAGATCGGAACCCGGACCTTCTTGGACAAGATCAGCAGTCGTTCAGTTTCGAATGATGGAGGAGGAGGAGACGAGCCTTGTCCTAAATGTGGAGACCAATCGAATCTTGGCGGTGTAATCTCTTCTTGCCTTGATTGTTTTCTCGCTGGAGGAAACATGTATCTCTTCGAGTACAGTGTCTCTCCAGCTGTCTTTCTCGCCAAACCTAGACAAGGAACATGCACAACAGCACCTTCAGATCCCAGTGACGAATTCCTTTCCCGCGCGGAATTCCTCTTATTGCGTAATGTGTTTGGTGCTTACCATGCTTTGGAAAACAATTGTGAAGATTTTGCAATATACTGTAAAACTAGCTTATTGGTCGGAAAAAACAATCTGTTTGGAAGGGGTGGTCAAGCTCATTTGTTCAGTGTAGTTGGGTTCATTTCGCGAGTGCTTATGCCTTTCGCCAGCAGAGCTTTTCGTCTCACAGCTGACATTGGTGTTAGAGAGGATGCTACGAAGGTGTCCGTGGAGACCCTCGTTGCTCGGTCAAAGGAGCTTTAACTCTGATTGCGGTATTTGGTTCTTGGTTGTGACTTATCAATATTGTTAATGCATATTTGTTCTACGTGACTTAGTAGAGAATCTGCACTACTGCTTTGTATGGAACTCTTTATTATGGTGTGTGAATTCGGTTTAATTAAGGTCATCATTGATTGTTTGTGTTTTCATCTCATTTGGTGTGTATCTTTTTCTAAATTATTTCACACTCTATCGTGCCAATGTGGCTACCGAGTGTAGCCTCCCCATTTACGCACGGTTCTTTGATTGAATGAAAAGTTTATTTTGACGTCATAAAAAAAAAAAATTCACAACATTTAACATCTCTATTAAAAGTAGATGAATACCCTCCCATTCATGTCTTTTTTTTTCTAGTATCAAATTCACATCACAAATTGAACATAGTTACAACCAATATGTTTTTTTTTCTTGTTTAATGTTCCATGAACAAGTAACTCATGTCACATCCAAGCATGAACAAATCTATGTTTACTGTGCCAAGGAAATGTATTAACAATACGGCTGGAATGATCATGCACTGACTAAGAGGCATCTAAAAACATCTTGTGGGCGGTATGTTTTTAGTTAATTTAACCCATAGATTGAGTGGAATAAAAAAAAACAATGTAGTTGGCAGGGGCTAAAGGGTTGTTTTGCGGATTGGTTTGCATTTGTCTCATAATCACTTTCAAAGTGAACTACCTTAATGCCTAGATTGTCTAGGCTACAAACGAGATGGCCCAAGCCAGGGAAGAGATACGATTTTAGATCCAACCCAACATATCTCACCCATTTCATCCGCACTGTTTCTATTCTTGCCTTCCAAGAAAAAGAAAAGACTCTGAAATGAAGTTTACTCATATTTTAATACAACTTATTCTTGTCTAAGCTTCTCTACAAGCAATAAAGAAGAAGCAATCAGACGTAAAAAACAATATCGCTGAGTTTAAAAAATTGGGTTTTTAACATTTCAACAAAAACAAAAACAAAAACAAATATTGTGTGTAAAACAACCATATAACAAACTAGGAAGAGAGATAGTAATCCACCAAAACGGGAATCCTCTTTCTAGAGAAGATGGGAATTATCAGCAGAGATGAACTCAAGGCAGGAGATCACATTTATTCATGGCATAACACTTATATCTACTCCCATCACGGTTCCATCTCTCTCTCTCTCTCGCTCGTATATTTCATTCAGTCAATGCTCATTGTTGGGTTTCTTCTTACTTGATTAATTTGTTTCTAAGTATGACTTTCTATTTTTGTGAAATATACTTGCCGAGGATCCAGAATTTGGGTTGCATCAAAATAATAAAGTAGTTGATGATCCATGCCTCAGGAATATATATAAGCGATGAGAAAGTCATCCATTTCATTGGTTCTTGGACAAGATGACCAATTGTTTAGTTCTGAAACATGGAGGAAAACACAAGCCTTGTCCTAAATGTGGAGACCAATCGAATCTCGAAGGTGTAATCTCTTCTTGCCTATCAGACATAACACTCTCATTCCAACAGAGAGTTCTGCTGTCTTGAAGAGTAAAAGGACTGAAAACTTGGATTCTCCAATACATATAAATCCTTATGTCTGCTTCCTCGTGTGAGGAGCTGTTTTGTCCGTTTGTCCTTCACAATAACAGAGTTAGCATCGAATTTGAAAGAACATGGGTAATTAGCAGTGAGCTTTGAGACAGACAGTAATGATTTTGCAATGTTTGGACAGACTAGAACATCATTTAAAGGTAGAGGTTTACCTTGGAGAGTGTTCAGGGGAAGCTTCCAATGTGAGTAATAGGTAAGAAGTCTTCATTTTCAACCATTACTGAATCATTTCCTTCATAAAGCTGGGAGGTTTGAAGATGAACTGGAGTGTTGGTGATATGAGCAGTTGCCCCAGTATCGGGATACCATTCTTGACCTGATTTGTCACTAATCTTCATAGCAGCCATGGCACTGTGTAATTCCTCAGTTTGATAGGCATGATCAAAGCGTTTATAGCATTTGTAAGCAGCATGTCCATACTTTCCACAAATATGACAAGTTGGTCTCTCTGATGAGGCTTCAGAATTTGTGTTATTGTTGAACTGTTGGTGAAATCCTCTTCCATGGGTTGAGTATGGGCCACGACCTCTGCTATTTCCACGAACTCTGTTGGAGTAACCTCTACCAGTGGCAAAGGCTAGATGTGGTGTGACTGTAGAGGAAGACTGATAACCTTGAAGTTTCTTGTCAAAGTTTGTGAGCCTAAAAACCACATCCTCAAAGTTTGGGCCCAGGAAAGTGTCCATTGAGTTTTCAATGTAAGTGAATATAGACTCATATTCTGGACCTAACCTATTCAAGACACCATAAATCTTCTCTTGGTCAACAACAAGATATCCTCTAGAATCTAGTTGGTCGCAGATTACTTTAACCTTTTCTAGATACTCAGCCATATTCTTTTCTTGTTTTGAAACAGTGTTTAACCTTCTCTGTAGATCAAACTTCCTAGACATAGAGACCCGATTAAATTTCTTAGCCAGAGAGAACCATACCTCCTGAGAAGAGTGAAGACCGTAGACTACTCTTAAGGCTTCTTCAGAGAGAGTTCCAAATAGCCACGCCAAAACCATCTGATCGTTTCGAACCCATTTTGCAAAGTCTGGATTTGGAACCTCTGCTACAGTGTCTCCGTTTCTGACAGCTACAGTTGTAGCAGGTTGAGGAGTACCACCATTGACATAGCCAATCAGTTGCTGGCTTGAAAGGAAGGATTCAATCTGAGTTTTCCACAGAAGATAGTTCGTGGAGGTAAGTTTTAGAGTAACACATTGAGAGATGTTTAAAGACGGAGGAGAAAGAGTATCATCCATAGCTCTGATACCATGAAAGCTTCAGCAAAACCCTAAAGGGAGCTAGAAGACGAGAAAGAGAATGTTTTTTTTTATTTCATTAATTCTCCATAATCAGATCAGATTACAATTCATGTTTATATAGAGAGAAATAGAGAGAGCTCAGATGATAGAGACCGCTCATATGATGGAGACAACTCAGATGATGCCATCTGTCTTCAATAACATGTGATAGCACTGCAATTCAAGGCTTCATAACGGTTTGATAGCTGGATTGGATGAGCTGTCTTCTTCTCCGTACAAGATGCTCTGCTTTTCGTGTTTGATTTTGAATCAGAGGTTGAGTTGGGCTTGAGTGTAGGAGCTGATTTATTTCTTTGATGTGCTTCTCGTGGCCCATTCTTTATTTCTGAAGCTGCAGCAGAACTCTCAGTTGGAATGAGAGTGTTATGTCTGATATTGCCTTGACTGTTTTCTCGATGGAGGAAACATGTGCATCTATCTCTTCGAGTACAATGTCTCTCCAGCTGTCTTTCTCACCAAACCTCGACGTGGTACATGCACAACAGCATCTTCAGATTCCTGTGATAAAGTCATTTCCCGTGAGAAAATCCTCTTATTGCTTAATGTGTTTGGTGCTTATCATGCTTTGGAAAACAATTGTGAAGATTTTGCAATATATCGTAAAACTAGCTTACTAGCTTACCGATATTCCTCTAGTATAATAATGACATTTAAACGTAGATTAAACAGATAAGTTTACTCTAGTGGAAAGGCCTGAAATTTTATCTTTGATCCGCATTGAATTAAAACTTTTAAAATACTACTCCGTGTCCACCGTGTTAACACACAAGTTTATGATAAAACACACAAGTTGCGTGTCATTTCACATTTATTGTTATTCTCTAAATATTTGATGACTGTTTTGCAGTTTCCGTAGTTTGAAAGTTATCTTATAAATAAATATCTTGACGAAGAAATGAATTGAAATTGAGGAAAATCAGAAAACCCAACTCATCAAGCAAAATCGGATCTTCATCTCTTCTCTGTCGAAAGATGGGATTATTCTCCCACAAGATCTCCAGAGATGAACTCAAGGAAGGAGATCACATCTATTCATGGCGTAACGCTTATATCTACTCTCACCACGGTTCTTTCTCCTTCTCTTAATGCTCTTATCTTATTTATTTCTGGGTGTATCAAATATCCCCACCAAAATTGGTTTGTTTTCATAACACGATTTCTCTGTTTTGGAAATTCGCAGGAATCTATGTAGGAGATGAGAAAGTCATACATTTCACTCGTGGAGGTGGTTTAGAATTCGGAACCGGAACTATTTTGGACAAATTCATCGAAATTTCAATTCCGAATCATAGAGACAACAATTGTCTTGATTTTCTATCATAGAGGCTCTTCTTGTGGTTGCTCAATGACATCAATTATATTGAAATTAAACTTGATTTTGGGTTAAGCTTAATTATGGGTTCATAATCTAATTATCTATTATTAGACCAAACCAAAAATTAAGCCCAAGTTTTAAAATTTTTCTAGAAACATCTTAAAAATTATCACATACTTTAAGTGTTTTAGAAAATTCTATTAGATAAAATATCTAGAGATTAGTGTAGAATAATCTAGATAATTGTAACATAAAAAATCTAGATATTATGTTAGAGAGTTCTAGAGATTAGAAGAAGATTTGTAAGATATTTTGGAGCCTATAAATAGCTCTCTCCTCTCTCATTTGTAATCAACTTGAAGAAGTGAAATAAAAAAAAAGTTTAAAGAAAGAGTGTTCTTCATAAGTTCTCTAAGTCTCTCTAAAAATCCTTTAAGTGTTCTTTAATTGTTCTTCCAAATTTTCTATCATATTTGGAGGGTTTCTCATCTTAGTTATTTCGAGTTTCTCGGGGTATTACGGTCTTGGGCTAGTGCTAAGCACTATCGGGGTTTCTTTACATGGTATCAGAGCCATTCTAATCTTGTGCTCATCAAGATCGGGGTTATAGAGAGCTCGAATTTACTCTAAGTATGGAATCAACGGGTCCTGTTCTTGGATTGGGAATGTAGATCTTAAACCAATCTAACTATCAGTTTTGGAAGTCATGTATGGAGTCATACTTGGTGAGTGAGGACTTATGGGATGTCGTCGGTGGTAACAGCACTAGACCACCAACTGGAGACGCTGTAACTGCAGAAGCGACAAAAGAATGGACATGGAAAAATGCCAAGCCGGAGTTTGCCCTAAAGAGGTCAATATCCGTGAGAATATTTGAGCATGTCTCAAGGTGTACCTCTGCTAATTCTATTTGGCAGGTGCTAGACCAATTGTTCAACAAGAAGAACGAAGCTTGTTTACAACTATTAGAGAATGAGTTAGCGAATGCGAAGCAGGGGGAGTCTTCAATCTCATAATTTTTTATCAAGGTAAAAAATCTTTGCTCGGAGATTAATACTCTTAATCCGGAAGAATTTATTTCGAAAGATGGGCTACACAACCTTCCTTGGAGGAGTTTGAAAACTTGCTAGCTTCACAAGAATAACTAGCCCAACAAATGGCAGGAGTTAAAATTCATGAAGACTCGGGGAGCACGTTTGTGGCCCGAAGGCAACAAGGCTTAAATCCTAAACCCAAGGATGGAGGCCCAAAAAACTATGATGGACGTCAAGGATCATCCATGGGAGATAAGAAAAAATTCAAGTGTTATCGGTGTGGGAAACTTGGGCACTTTAAAAAGGATTGTTGAGTCAAACTAAAGAAAACAAATATGGCGGAATGAAAAGATCATACTGAAGACGAATAATGGGGGAAATGTTTCACGGTGCATCCTTAGGTAAATCCAGTCCAATGAAAGTGAAAAATAATTGGATTGTGGATTCCGGTTGTAGCCATCATATCACGGGAGATGAGAAGTTATTTTCAAGTCTTCAGCACCATGACGAAAAAGAAGCAATCGTTACTGTGGATAATTCAATCCATCATGTTGAGAAGGATGGAACAATTGTTATCACAGGAGATGATGGAAGCCCAATCACTCTCAAGAATATATACCATGTTCCTAGAGTAAAGAAAAATCTTCTCTCAATGGTAAACGCGGTGGACTCAGGTAACTACGTTTTATTTGGCCCAAAAGACGTTAAATTTTTGAAAAACATTCAAGAGTTAAAGGCGGACGTAGTTCACATCGAAGCAAGAATTAAAGATCTTTATGTTTTATCTGCCTCAAACACTTATGTGGAGAAGATGAGTACAAATGACAATGCCTTTATATGGCATGCTAGACTTGGTCATATAAATATGACTAAGTTTAAGGTCATGGTGACTAAAGACTTAGTTAACAGGCTTCCAAAGTTAAAGATTCAAGATGAAGGAAGACTTTGCGAAGGATGCCAATATGTAAAGTCACGTAGACTTCCATTTGACTACTCCACCTCACGATGCAACGCTCCGTTGGAGAGGGTCCATAGTGATTTAATGGGTCCGACAAAAACACCCTCATACTCCGGGTTTCGCTACATGTTGTTGTTCGTTGATAACTTCTCACGGTATACTTGGGTATACTTTGTGAAGGAAAAATCAGAAGTATTCTCCAAGTTCCAGGAGTTCAAGATCACCGTGGAAGGGGAGTTAGGTCGGAAGATTAAGACCCTAAGGATGGATAATAGAGGAGAGTTTATGTCAAAGGAGTTTCTCTCTTTTTGTCGAAATCATGGTATCAAGAGAGAATTTACATGCCCATATACACCTCAATAAAATAGAGTAACGGAAAGAAAGATTAGACATCTTAGTGAGACATGTAGAAGTTGGCTACATGGGAAGGATTTGTCTAAGGCCTTATGGGCGGAAGGCATGAGATGTGCAGCCTATGTCATCAACCGAATGTCGCTTAGTCCAAACAATATGAAGTCTCCTTATGAGATGGTTCATGAAAAAAAACGAACGGTGAAACATTTCAGGATATTTGGATCAATTTGCAACGTCCATGTGTTTGATTCTCAAAGAACCAAGTTGGAGGCAAAAGCGAACAAAATGCATTTTTGTCGGCTATGATAAACAAAGGAAAGGTTGGAGGTGTATGGATCCTGAGACAAACAAGTATGTTGTGTCTCGTGATGTTGTCTTTGATGAAGTTTCCTCATACTATGGGCCACCTCAAGTCTTGGTTGAGAAAGATGGTGTGAGTTCCTCCAAGATCGATGAATCAACTCTTCAAGTCCACTTGAGAATAGAAGTCATGAAAATGAGATACAAGTTAAAAGGTGGAGCAATAACCAAGAGCAAGAAGAGGAGGAAGTTCATGGTTTCATTGCAAGTCAACGACCTAAAAGAAATATTATTAGGCCGGCTCGGTTTAGAGATGAAGAGTTTGTCACCACCTTCTCATGCTTTTTTGCAGCCCCTTTAGATGAGCATGAGCCAACTTCATATGAAGAAGCAAAAGGAGTTCAAGAATGAGAGACCGCAATGAATGAGGAGATGAACGCTCTAATGAAAAATGAAACTTGGAATTTGGTTCCAAAACCCAAAGATGTCCAACCCGTCTCGTGCAAATGGGTATATCGAATAAAGCGAAAAGCGGATGGGAGTATTGATAGATTTAAAGCAAGGCTCGTTGCTCAAGGATTTTCTCAGAAATATGGAGAAGACTATGATGAAACTTTTAGTCCAGTAGCAAAGATGACCACGATACGCTCACTCTTATCTTTAGCTGCAAGCTTTGGTTGGAAGTTATAGCAATTAGATGTGAAGAATGATTTTCTATATGGTGAGCTTGATAAAAGTATCTTCATGGAGCAACCACTTGGTTTTGCATCTCGAGAGTATCCTAATTATGTGTGCAAGCTTAAGAAGGCTTTGTATGGGTTAAAACAAGCTCCAAGAGCTTGGTATGGTAAGGTTGCTCAATACCTTCAGTTTTGCGGTTATGAGGCATCAAACTCTGATCCGAGTTTATTTTTAAGAAGAATGGAGGAGTCCACGTAGTAGTTCTCATTTACGTGGATGATATGATAATTACCAGGAATAATGATGCTGAAATTGCTCGTCTACAAGAAGATATGTCGATAAAATTTGAGATGAAGAAGTTGGGTGAGCTAAACAACTTTCTTGGCTTGGAGATTGAAAGGGTGAAGGATGGAATATTCATTGGCCAACAAAGTTATGCAAGAAGGATTGTTGAAAGGTTTGGGGTACATGAAGAAAAAACACGCACTACTCCGATGGATATCAATCTCAAGCTTAGACGTGATGAAGGGTCCTTGCTACCTGATCCTCGACCTTATCGCGCCCTTGTGGGAAGTCTTTTATACTTAACAATTACAAGACCTTATATTGCCTTCGAGATAGGTCTCGTAAGTCGATTTATGCAAGCACCAAGGAAACCACACTTAGAAACGACAAAGAAGATATTAAAGTATGTCAAGACAACTCTTGGGATGGGCTTGGTGTACAAGTACAATGCAAAGATCTCTCTTCATGGTTTTACAGATGCTGACTTTGACGGAGATCTAGATGACCGAAAATCTACCTCGGGCTATGTGTTCTTATGTGGAGACACAAGCGTTTCATGGTGTAGCAAGAAGCAAGCAACAATGTCAATGTCTACCACTGAAGCAGAGTATAAAGCTTCTACACTCGCAGCTTAAGAATGTATATGGCTTCGAAGACTCCTTGAAGATTTGTTCGAGCCTATAAAAAAGTCGGTAACAATCTATGGAGATAATCAAAGTGCTATCAAGTTGGCTAACAATCCGGTGTTTCATGCAAGAACAAAGCACATTGAGTTAGAGCATCACTTTATAAGGGAGAAGGTGCTTGATGGAACAATTGAAGCTTTGGAGATTCGAAGCGAGGACAACGTTGCAGACATCTTCACCAAGGCATTACCGAAAGGTCACTTCGAAGTACTTCGTTCAAAGTTCGGGATGGTTGACAAAATCAAGTTTAAGGGGGAGTATTGAAATTAAATTTGATTTTGGGTTAAGCATAATTATGGGTTCATAATCTAATTATCTATTATTGGACCAAACCCAAAATTAAGCCCAAGTTCTAGAATTTTTTTATAAACATCTTAAAGATTATCACCTCCTTTAAATGTTCTAGAAAATTCGATTAGATAAAATATCTAGAGATTAGTGTGGAATAATCTAGATAATTGTAACATAAAAAATCTAGATATTATGTTAGAGAGTTCTAGAGATTAGAAGAAGATTTGTAAAATATTTTGTAGTTTTGGAGCCTATAAATAGCTCCCTCCTCTCCCATTTATAATCAAATTGAAGAAGTGAAATAAAAAGAAAGTTTAAAGAAAGAATGTTTTTCATAAGTTCTCTAAATCTCTCTAAAAATCTTTTAAGTGTTCTTTAATTGTTCTTCCAAATTTTCTATCATACTTGGAAATTTTCTCATCTTAGTTCTTTCAAGTTTCTCGGGTATTACGGTTTTAGGCTAGTGCTAAGCATTATCGGGGTTTCTTTACATGGCGATCATTCGAATCTCAAGCTCGGTGGTGTAATCTCTTCTTGTCTTGACTGTTTTCTCGCCGGAGGAAGTCTCTGTCGCTTCGAGTATAGTGCCTCTCCGTCTATCTTTCTAGCTAAACGTGGTGGTACTTGCACAATAGCACCTTCCGATCCTTGTGATGAATTCATTTCTCGTGCGAAATTCCTCTTTTTGAGAAATGGGTTTGGTGAGTATGATCTTTTAGACAACAATTGTGAAGATTTTGCCATTTATTGCAAAACTGGTTTGTTTGTGTTATCGATCGCTACCAAGTTTGGAAGTAGTGGTCAAGCCAATTCTGTGTCAGCAACAGGTGGTGTTGTGTCTTTGACACTTAAGGTTTTAGGTGTGAAAAAGAAGAGTAGTGGTCAAGAAGATTCTATGGTTAGTGTTGTAAACCAGGTTATTTCTTCGACTGTTAAATATGTAGTTGCCGGTTTTGGTGGTCTGGCTTTGGCGGAATATGGTCATTACTGTATTGGTCGTCTGTTTTACGACATTGGTGTGAGAAAAGATGCTTGCAAGGTTTCTGTGGACGAGCTTGTTGCATTTGTAGGAGCCAAGCAAGGTATATTGGAGAGCAATAAGTGTAGTTAGTTAGCACTTTGTTGCGCATTATGAAAGAGAGATTTTGCTTTTTTTCTGCTTTGTTTGTATTGTGGTAAGTGTATTTTAACTAATAATAACACTATTATTTCCAAGAACTGAACTCTTCAAGAGCTCATATTTACAAGCTCCCTCATTTGGGTGATTATTAAACTATATACAGTAGGTATTGTTGTGTTGCTGAAGTTTGGAAATGGAGATTTTTGTATGTAATTTCTTGTGCTGTAACCGTACACAAAGGTGAGATATTGGTTCCACAAATTACTAATCACAGCTATTGATTTTGTTTAGTTGATTAAAAACCGTTTCGCAAATTCTTAATCACAGCTATTGATTTCTATTTTTGGTGGAACGCATTTTTAGCCAATAGACATGGTCAATGGATTTGTAACTCTTGGTAGCTCAAAGCAATGACACGATTGATGGGATGTGTTCCCTAAATATGTAAACAAAAGGGTTTTATGGTAAATTGGTTTGGGTCTCTTTTGCTTAGTCGAGAAGGAAATCATATATATATAACTAGATTAGGACCCGTGCGTTGCACGGGTTGAATTCATTAGTAATTTTTGTATGAATTTTTAATATTTGTTCAAATATTATTGTACTTTATTAATCACATATTGTATGTTTTTCTCGTAATAAATTTTAGTTTAATGTTCTATATTTTAAAATGTCTGAATTTAAAATATGGATAAATTTTTTAATTTTTTATTTAAATAAGGACCAATAAAAATCTTATATAAAGCAAGTGAAAATTTAAAACAAATACACCTGTTTCCATAAGATTTTTTGTTGTCAAAAAATAAATAAATGTAGATTTGTTTTTACCGGTGATTTTTTTTTTTTTCTTCTTTCTCCGACAAGACATAAAATGGACAATAATTCTATATATTTTTAATTCGATGCGTGAGACGTTGAAGTATATATGCTCGTTTGTGTTTATTCGTATGAAACTGTTTGCGTTTTTTATTAAGAAACGACATCGTTGTTTCTTCTATATTGTAGAAACAACAAAACACACTCTTTAACACAAAAAAAAAAGCAAAAAACTCTCTTCTACTCGTTCACTCAATCTAGTCTCTCAATCGATCTAACTCTCCTCTACTCTCTCAATCATCTTCTTCTTCAATTAATCTTTTTCAATTCTCCACCTCCCGAGAACAACTCTCCCGCTTTGAGAGCAATTCTCCACCGCTTGAAAATTAAAACGCCCTATGGATATTGATGATTTACTTTGTCTTCCCAACCGTGAGCTCTACTTGCCGTTCTTATACCCACTCCCAAGCGAAAGCACTATTTGGTATGATTCCAATATCAATTAGCTTGTGCTCTGTCTTTCTTGTTTAGGATTGATATCGCAAATCTCCGCTTCATGTTTTTTTAATTGATATCGCCCATTCGGCATCTTGTAAAGTGTGTTAATTGATTAATAATACTACTTGTAACGTGTTTTAATGATTGATAATACTACTTGCTTTCTTTGTCATGTTTCAATTGGAAAATTTTAGTTAAATATTGTCTTGTTTTGTTATGTTTTACTAATTGCAAAGCTCCATGTTGCTTTATACATTACGTATGTTTTTAATCTCAAAGTTGTTTGTTGTTTGACTGATTTTCTTACAGTCAACCTGTTTGCTTTTTGTTGTTGCTCCATGATTCCAAATCAGTTCCACCTGATGATTGCTTGGTTGTTTTTAGTTTGTTTTGTCGTTTTGATTGGTCTCTTGATGTCTGTTTAGTCTCTTGTCCATATTTCAGATTGAACTGCTGAGATTTGATGTAAAAAAAAATATTGTGTCTTTGTTTCTAAGATATTCTTATATTGAATGAATTAAAGTGATTGTAAAATTTCATATGTTGTTGAAAATTTCTTGGTATACAATGTTATCTAAGATATTATTGTCGTATTTGTTCGTTCCAACATTAAGAATTTTGAGTCCTGCAGTTGTTGTCACTCTTGATAACGCAACGTATAGTTGTCCGTGAGAAAAAACTGGATTTGGCAAATATAGACCAACTTTGTTCAAGCTTTGACCTTGGCTTTTGTTGATAGTCATTGCATAGCAAACTCAGTCAGGAATTGACGTCTTCTTAGTTTGAAAGGCCATCTTGCATCTGTTGGTGTTAGAATTATTCTAGGAATAAGAACCTTTTCCCTACTTGATCTCCGATAAGTATCTCCGCTCGATAATCCTTGTGCCCATGCGAGTTACTATTAATCTTGTCCCATTGCAAAGCCCTCTCTTTGATTTAAATTCCTTAGTAACATGATTGGTGTATTTATCTTGAGAGTTAGTTGGTGGTTTGGAATACCGAGAATTTCGAGTGTTTAAAAACTCCGTGGGGTAAAGAATATGTTGATTTGCCACTTCTTCTTTGTCATCACCGATACTATCGAACTCAAATATTCCTTTTCTTCTCCTTCAGGCAAGATAACATGTAGTTATTCACTTTATCTACTGTCTCGTTTGTAGGAGTAAGAATTGCACGCTTCAATCGGATAATCCTTGTCTTTAAACAAAGTATGGAAATCTGGATATGTAGTCTTCGTAATGTGTTCTTCAGAATCTTCATCGTTTTGCAAGAGCAATTCCTGGTCTATTTGCAGCTTGGATGTTTCATCATTTGAATTTCTATGTTTTAGAGGCTTAGGTGTCGTGCCATCACCAACACATAGTAACCATCTTGCAAAATCTTTTTTCCGCTTGGTGCAACCTCATATTTCTCTCAAGAGTGAATACAGAGCAGTAGTTCCATAAATTTGATCGGTTGATCGTTGCTTTAACTGTTTCTTGTCTAGTGCCTTGCGGTATGACCGGAGAATTTGTCTAAAATCGCCTCCAAGAAGAACTGTTTTCCCACCAAAGGTTTTGGCTGCATCTGGATCTGTCTCAGAGTGCACATCTCGCAAACTCTTATCAAGAGCTTCGAAAGCAAATCGATGACACCTTGGTGCTTCGTCCCAAATTATAAGATCTGTTTATTTAAGTAATTCAGCGAGCATAGAACTACGATTGATGTTACACATGCTGTCTTGATGAAGATCTATCGGAATCTTGAAACGGGAATGTGCGGTTCGGCCATTAGGTAAAAGTGGAGCTGCAATTCCAGATGACGCCACTGGTAGAACAATTTTTCCTTGTGATCGTAACTTCGAGATAATCGTCTTGTAGACGTATGTCTTTCCTGTTCCACCCGGTCCATTTAAAAAAAACAATTTCCCTTTTTTATGGTCGATGGAGTTGATCACAGCGTCATAGACTTTCTTCTTCGTCATTTAATGTTTTTATCAACCTGCAATGTTCTTCTTCTTGTTCGAAATGTTGTAATTTTTCTCGTCGATTAGCATTGTGTTATTCATTTGCTTTACCCACTCCTTCACCGGTATTGGCATATCTTTGAATTCGCTTAGTGATCTATCATTCAGTGCCATGATTCTCTCTATCTCTATAAGTGTGTAACTTTGTAAGACTTGATCTGGGAATTCCATACTGTTGAAGTCTAACGTCTTCCTTTGTATACGTGGAATATCTTCTGCTAGATGACGCCAACAATGCTCCCATAGTGAATGTGGGGTACTTAACTCGCAGAAAATTAACAATGTCACAAAGAGTTCACGGAGCTGGTAAGGATATGCATATTGTGCTGCTTCATCCATGGCCTCTTTCCATTCTGTATCGCCATTCAACATACCTCTTGCATAGCATCTTGCTTGGAATGATGTGTGCTTTACATTGTCCACGGTAAGTATATCATCAAAGCTTGTTTTACCTCTCTATATTCACCAACATTCGCAAATAGTATAGATCTCCTGCTCTTGGATGAATGTTCACTAACCTTCCAATGCTGAATCCTTTTTGTCTTTTTTTCCATTTTTTCTCATCTGAATTCCACACAAACTTTGTAGGAACTGGCTGTATGTAAGTTTTCTTGCTTCAGGACAACGTTTGTTCATCTCCAAATATTCGGTAAACATTGTTCTCTCAATTCCTTCTTTTGAAATAATGTTTTCTAGATTGCTCCCTTCAGGTAAACGATGGTCTTTTGGTCCGGTAAGTGTAACGGTAGCCTTATTCTGCAGGTTTTCGTTCATGTATATCGAATCCGAAAATTCGCCACGCAGCTTCACATGCTGAAAGGTAACGACATTCCAAGTAGTTCTTTATTTCATTAATCTCTTCTTTTGATTTTTTCTTCTTCTTTTTCGATTCACTTGGTTTTACTTTCTCGATCAGCATAGTAGCCATGTCTACACCTTTTGTGATATATTTGAATAAATATTTTATGGCGACGACCTTTGCACCACTCTACATTGATGTGAGCCTTGTATTTTTCAGGAGTAAGAGATTATGAGGCACAACGTAGCGATTGTCAAGCTTTGTGTCGCTTTCATTACAAATTTTGTTTCATCGGATCTTCTACGGTATGTAATGTAGCCAGCTTCACGATAGTTGTAAGCGTCATTATAGGGCCTTGGAAATTTTTTTGTGCATTTATTATTTTCCATACACTTTCTCCCGCATGGTCCATGCATCATAAGTGTTTCAACCAATCGAAAACCTTCGGATCACTTTCTTTGTTTGGTAACTCGGATGTAATGAAACTATCAATATCTTACGGAGATGGATTTTCTTTAGACTTGTGTAGCCACAAAAGTATATGTGCATGTGGAAGGCCACATTTTGAAACTTCGATTGTGTGAACAACTGTTTATAAATTTTAAAATCATTAGTAAATATAGCTCAAGAAAAATAATTAATGGATATAGTTAATATTAGTACTGCGAAATGGGGCGAAGAATAGTCCATTTTGTAGATCTGCAAGAAGTTCGTCTAACTTCATTTTAAACACTCGACATACAACATCCGGTCTATCATTTGCATTCTCGTTTCCTCTCTCTATATGATCAGTCACCTCTTGCCACTTTGGATTTGCGAGTTATAGTAATGAAAAGATCTGGATTTCCATACCATCTGCATATTGCCATTGCATCTCGATAATTCTCCGCCATGTACCGCATCCGCTTTGTGAATGAAGAGGGAAGAATAATTCTCTTACCAAGTGTTTTTGAATCTGAATCCCTTGATCAATTGCATCACATACATTGTTGTATAGGTCGCTTCTAAGCTTTGTCTAGTTATATTGATAAAAGTTCATACGTTCTTGTTCGATAGTAGTATATGCATCAACGATGTATTGGTGAAAAAGACGACTGAACGAACTATTGTCCCTGGAGAAGATAATCTTGTATGTATCTGATATGCATAATACTCTCGTAGTAACATATGATCTCTTGATTACTGACGCTTTATCGCGGAATGCTTTTCTCAATGTAGCCTTGCTCACCATATGGAAACAGCAAAGGATACTGCGATGTCATGTACAATGGATGTAAGATACTTATCCATTGAGGTTTATCCATTTTAGGATGCACTATAATGTCTCTGCTGAATTTGGGATAGTCAAGTCACCCACAATAAGGCCCTGAATCTCATCTCCTTCGGAATATCAAATTGTCTGCCACGCTCTTTATTCTTTATCAGCCTAATTGAGAATTCTTCACCTGTTCCCAATTCAGTATCT
Organism: Cardamine occulta; assembly: GCA_028015245.1. Classification (NCBI taxonomy): domain Eukaryota; kingdom Viridiplantae; phylum Streptophyta; class Magnoliopsida; order Brassicales; family Brassicaceae; genus Cardamine; species Cardamine occulta. Next base: position 16,618,991 of record CM051384.1, read on the forward strand.
ATCTCTAGCGATTCTGAACACCTTAGCTAGCTTGTTGTTAATGTCTATCATTTCAATCAATCTGCTTCGACTTTCTTCAACTAATTCATTCGTTTTTCCTTTTGCTAGTGCTTTGAGGCGGTTTTGAACTTCGTGACATGTATCATATATGTAGAGCTGCATAAAAGCGTGGTATTTCTCCTTTGTCCGTAGCGATGATCCAATTTTGTGGTAATTCGACCATGCATCTGAAAAGTGTAAGGACCATCTCCTGAGTTGATATCGTAATCTATTTTCCTCCCATAGATGTAAAAGCAAGCATTGAATTGTATGCTCTTATATTGTTTCTAAACGATGTTGATCGTGATAGTAGGTCATCTAAATAAGCTGGAGGGTGTCGAGGTCGCGTGAGGACAACTCGTCCTTGTTGACAACAAATTGTAAATTTCAATGCTTTCCCAATCAGTTGCACACTTTCAGATTTCCAAACCAATGTATCACAGTAAGTACATGTCATCAACTCGTAACCATTATTTTTTGCTAGTTTTCTTCTTAGGCATCTGCGTCTTTTGTCTCCAACATGTTTTCTTTGATTCTTATCAATATCTTCTCCGTCTGATGTATTGCTATCAGAATTATCTTCAGTTTTCGTAATTGTTGAGACATTATTTAGAAAAATTTCCGTATTTGAAGTTGATGGGCTTGATTTGTTGGTAGTTCGAACTACCTTTGTTTTTTTGTTGTAAATCCTGCAATATATTTTTGTTACATAGAAGTGTAAAATTGTATATTTTAATAGGATAGAATATCAGTTCTTACCAATTTCTAAGCTGTGTAGTTGTAAGCTCGGGACCCTATATTTTGTAAAGTAATGTTATGCTGGAATTTTCCAAAAATATATGTGAATTTAAAAGTGGGTTTTATACTTACACTTTGATTTAGTTTGTCGACCCATGTCGTAATGTAGCTGCTTTGATCCGCTTATGAGGTTCTCGCTATAAGCGTCTTCTCCATTATAGCAATCGAGCATCATTCATATCTGGCGTTTCCTTTTGTTATCTCGTTGTTTATCTTTTTTCATTATTTGCGTATTTATCTTTGGTATTCATGTTTTGATGCCTCGAGTTGATTCTCGTAATTTACACAATGCATGTTCTTCAACTATTTATAGATTGGATTATATTGTCAATTTCCTTATAGCTCTGGTAATTATAGTGGACTATTTTTTCCTTTTGTTTGAAAAAAGGAATGTGTACTAGATTCCTTTTCTTCAATAGCTTTGGATTGAATAACTAATCATCCTTATCTTAGTAGCATTAGTTATTTTTACTTTTTTAAATGTTATAAATATTTTTAAAAGTAACCATATTAGCACATTCGTTTTTTAATTGCTTTAATTTATGTAATTACTAATTTAGTATATTTTTAACGTTTGTATTTTAAAAAGAATATCCCTTTTCCTAAAACTTTATTTTACTTTCATGGTATATTATTACTAATTAAGTATATTTTTAACATTTATATTTTAAAAATAATATCCCTTTTTCCTAAAATTTTATTGTACTTTCAATGTTTCATGTCATCTCTATTAATCTTTTTTTTTTCCTTTTCAATTTTTAAAAATTATTATATTTAGAAAATATAGTGATGTTATTTGTTTTAAGGGTGAGATCGATTTCGTTGATTTCACGTAATTATTGGGTTCTTGATATGTATTAAGATGAACATAGAGTTCCAAGCTGTGAATTGATAGATTTGACTTATTATCAAAATAAACCATCAGATTTTGCAAACCGCAATTGATGATTCTGGTATAATTGTAATGCTTGGGTAATTACTGTGTTTTTGGTCTAAAGATTTCCAGTTGTGAGGAAAGAATTTGTTATACGCAAGCGTAATGAGCAATCAAAATCAGAGTAACATGTCTATATTCCTCTGTCTATAATTAAGAAACAAAATTAAAGGATAAAAGGGTGAAAAGATAATAGAAACCAAAACTATAGTATAACTTTAGGTGTTTCTCATTGTATAGTATATTAAAAAAATTTAAAGCAACCTAACAAACTTGACCAAAAAAAAAAAACCTAACAAACAGCTTAGTCTTTAAAAACTATCTTATATAATAAGATTTAGACTTCAATTCGTTGTTTTTTCTTAAGATTGCCAGTTGGTTCTTTCGCTCTTCGCAATTGTTTTCACAATTCTTGTCGTTCAAATTGGTGAAGATAAAAGACAAAAAAAACCAAATGTTAAGTTAACTAATATACCCTTATAATAACGCAAGCAAAAATTGGCATATCTTATATGTACCTTTTTGTGGTTGAGAATCTTTGACACTGTGAAGCTCGATACGATCTTTCAAAATCCTTTTTCTTAATTTTTATTTGAATAAATAAGTTTCACCTACGATAGACTTCACACTTTTGGGAATCTGTGCAACTCTTGTTCGTCGAAGTTTTTTTTAATCTGTATCAAAATTGGCTCAACTATTAGATAAAATTTAAGTCAACACAAATATAATATATTTACATTATATATCATTCTTACGGATTCAAGCATTGTTCCAAGGTGATTTTAGAACCATCTTCATCAAATATGACAAAAGTTGCGTAATCTTTTCCATCGCTCTACTATTATTTCAATTACTCGGAAGATAAATAATGAGTTAGTATCTGCAAAACTTAATGATAGAAAAATAATAGATATTATAATATTGTGAATAATACCTCAAAAATCCTACGCATTGTGATTTACCACATTTTTGCAAAAAGCAAGATGATTCGACTTTTGTTAACTTTGTTGAGCAACTTGAACCACGATATGTAATTCCAACCTTTACGTGACACAATCTCGGTAATAGTTGCCTTGCAAACAAATTTCTTATCCTGAAATTAATAAGTTTGAAAATATTTCGCAATTATCTTAGTATCACTAACATTTAATAAGATATGATGAAATTATCAATTGAATGTAGTTGCATTACGAGGGACATCGGATGAGATAAACTCCCAAAGATCATTAATTGAATGTTGGGCTTCAGAATCTTTATTATCAATTGATTGTTCTTGATCATGTAGCCTAGATTAACAATACACCCTCCATCGTATTTAAAGCTAAAGAGATACAATATAGATTTTAATTAATTCGATAAATTAAGTATCAACAAATAAGTAATTTTGAAACTAAAAAAAAACTTAAAATATACCTTTTTCAAATGCAATATGAATCAAAATCATGATTTAAATAGAATTTGGTTCCGAAGATGCCGAAAGACAAATTGCACTTTGATACGTCTTTATCAAAACACTTGTCATGATGAGAACAATGTTATCACTTTTCATCCCACGATATTTATCTTCCAATTGTTCTGCTTGTTCTTCCCATATTGTTGCTTGATATTTCTATTCCATTGTTTATTCATTAAAAAATATGAACAAATAAGAGACACAAAAATAATAGTAGCCGTTAAAAGTATGATGAGAGTGCAATCTAAACGAAAAAAACTTACCTTTCTAATAATAAAGTCAGAGTAACCCTTCTTAGTTTGGTGTGGTTTGACTCTGAACATCCTGTTTTGTCCATATTTTTGATATAGCCAATTACATCTATATTTAAAAAAAATCAAATACACATATAAATATATATATATAATATAAATTTTAAATTTAAAAAATCAAGAATGTACCGTATAAATCTTCAACTGTATCTTTCAATTTAGCCAAATACTCGTAATTTGAAGTCGAAATTTTTCATGAGCTATTTGGCAAAATTGTTAATCCTCATAGAGGCTATTTTTGTTCTCTCGATTAATCGATCATAAATTTATGATCAGAGACTTTGTAATTCTTATTGCAGTCTTGCAAATTGAAATTGCAAATTTCAATAAGATTTCCTACACATAATTGATCTCCAAACTTTTCAAAAAAGGAATGGTGTACAGAACCTTGAATAGTATTTTCCTATAAAAAATTGGATTAGAGTTAGATAATAAGTTTTTAAAATTAGGTAAACATATTTTTAATTTAATAATAAAACTAACCTTCTCATCAAGTAAGAGGAAATTAATTCCTATGAGCTCATTGTTTTTTTTTCAGATTTCTTGCCTCCCACTTTCGATTAGGCGAACTACATTGACGGTATGGCGTTTTATTTAACCGATCCAATGTCAAATACTACGCCTTGTTGTTTAGAATTTCAAAGACTCATTGTAGTTCTCTTGAAACCCGAAAACAATTAAATAAAAGTTTATGAACTGTTTAGATCTGTAAAAGTTTTTTTGGTTATGAATTTGTGAAGGTGTCAAACAGGTTTTATAGAGGTGGGAAATTAGAATTCCTTTTCCTTTTAGAATTGTATTCCTTTTCTAAATTTCTTTTTCTTTTTTTGATAATTCTATGGTTTTATTCTTTTATTTTTGATTTTAGGTTTTAGGATTAGGAAATAACTTTAAAACTTCCTTTTTCAAATTAAATGTTGTAAAAATATAATTTTAATTTAATTATAAACGTTTTTATCCTTTTTTTTTACTTAATAACTATAGAGATGGAATAATAGAATTCCTTTTCCTTTTAGAATTGTATTCCTTTTTTAAATTTCTTTTTCTTTTTTTTTGATAATTCTATGGTTTTATTCTTTTTATTTATTTTAGGTTTTAGGATTAGGAAATAACTTTAAAATTTCCTTTTTCAAATTAAATTAAATGTTGTAAAAATATAATTTTAATTTAATTAAAAACGTTTTTATCCTTTTTTTTTACTTAATAACTATAGAGATGGAATAATAGAATTCCTTTTCCTTTTAGAATTGTATCCCTTTTTAAATTTCTTTTTCTTTTTTTGATAATCTATGGTTTTATTCTTTTTTATTTATTTTAGGTTTTAGGATTAGGAAATAACTTTAAAATTTCCTTTTTCAAATTAAATGTTGTAAAAATATAATTTTAATTTAATTAAAAACGTTTTTATCCTTTTTTTTACATAATAACTATAGAGATGGAATAATAGAATTCCTTTTCCTTTAGAATTGTATCCTTTTTAAATTCCTTTTTTTTTTAAGATTATGGACTGCCTTTAAGATTTTCTTTTTCCTTTTATGTATTTTCCTTTTTTTGATCTGGTCATTATCTTTTATTTTTTCTCTGATAATCTATGGTTTTATTTAATTTAACACGTGTCAAAATCTGATAATTTTAATTGACACGTGTCACGATCATGCGAGTTACTAACTTTGAATCATTCTCCTTTATATAATAAGATATCAAACGATTCAAACACATTAAAGCTAAAGTTATTACATATAGTGGAGTTAGGCGTGGCATTTTATATTTGAACCGTAGTACTGACCTAAAACTTAAAAATATAAAACTCTCTATTCGGATTCAGCCAGGTTTTAAACTTAAAATTACAAAGCAGTAACAAAACAAATATCAATAAAATTAATCTCAGTATAAAAAGACTTGGGGCTAATAAGCTTCCTTGTTATAAGAGTGTACCAATAGTAATTTCTCAGCAATTTAAAACAGAGTTTACATAATTTCATACAGACAACTACATTCAACCACCTTATTTAAATATGGTTAGCAATAGAAGAATAGTCCTCTCTTTTAAATTCGCGGGACTGACTTTAGGAAAGTAATATCCATAGTTTGAAGGTTACTTTACAAAATATTGCTACTTAGGAAATTTCGCTTTAAATACCGACGAAATGGGAGTGAATTATGCTCAGATATTGAGGACAAGAAAGAGTGAGAATCAGAAAACCCTAAGCGTTTAGCAAAATCAGATCTTGCTCTGCCAATGGGTTTAGTCTCCAACCAAATCTCCAGAGATGAACTCAAGGCAGGGGATCACATCTATTCATGGCGTAACGCTTATATCTATTCTCATCACGGTTCCTTCTCTTTCTCTATACATATGTAGATCCCAAAATTGGGTTTTGTTTCCATAACTCGATTTCTCTGTTTTGGAATTCGCAGGAATCTATGTAGGCGATGAGAAAGTGATACATTTCACTCGTGGAGGTGGTCTCGAAACCGGAACCGGGACTTTCTTGGACAAGTTCATCAGTAGTTCAGTTCCAAATCATGCAGGACGAGACAGCCCGTGTCCTAACTGTGGAGATCAATCCAATCTCGATGGTGTTCTCTCTTCTTGTCTTGACTGTTTCCTTGCCGGAGGAAACCTCTATCTCTTCGATTACAATGTCTCACCAGCTGTGTTTCTCGCCAAGCCACGAGGAGGTACCTGCACTATAGCTCCTTCAGATCCTTGTGATGACGTCATTTCCCGTGCGAAATTCCTCTTTTTGCGAAACGGGTTTGGTGCTTACCATCTGTTTGAGAACAATTGTGAAGATTTTGCTATCTATTGCAAAACTGGTTTGGTTGTCTTGTCAAAAATCAAGCTTGGAAGTAGTGGTCAAGCCACTACGGCGTCTGTAGCACGTGGTGTTCTTCCTTGGACATTCAGTCTTTTTGGGGGTAAAGCAGCTTCTATGGTTACTTCAACAGTTAGTTATGTATGTACCGGTTTTGGTGGTTTGGTGTTGGTAGGGTATGGTAAGTTCTGTATTGATCGTCTGCTTTCCGACGTTGGCGTGAGAAGTGATGTTAGCAAGGTTTCTGTGGAAAGGCTCGTTGCCATTGTTGAAGTTATGGAAGGTAGATCGGACAACGACAGGATCAAGTCTAGTTAGTTTAACAACATTGTTATGGATGTTTGATGAATAATTGTCGTATTCTAGAGATTTTGTTCTTCTGCTTTGTTTGTTCTATTGTGGAAACTGTACTTTTAACTTATCTATCAAGTAGTAAATACAGTTTAAACAAACAAGATTCTTATTACCAAGAACTGAACTATTCTAGACTTCACGAAGATCATCTTGGTTATCAAATAAACCAGCAGTTGTAATTGGTTTACGCTGCTTAGGAGAATGGATGAAAATGATTAGGACATAACATCCTAATTGATATGTGAGCTGTGGCAAAGCAAATATATAGAGTAAAATCCATCATTTTTACATCAAGGCAACTATTCTACAACGATGCATTTTGCATTGAAGAGATTAAGATCTTACGATCAAAATACTGCTACCGAGAATAATAAGGTGGGTGGAATTGAGGCGGCAACACAAATCCAGTTTGCGGAGTATAGTAAAGAGATTGAGGAGTTGCAGCTGAACCAAAGAGCCCAGCTAATGGGTTCACAACAACTTCAGTAAATGCTGAGGTCATAAGACCAAACGGGTTTAACTGTAACCCATGATGACTAGGCTCAGGTATAAGAACACCTTCTTGTCTATAAAATTGTTGCTGACTAGAAGAAGCTGGAACTTGTGTCCCATTGCAGTCTCGAGTCCGCTTTTTACCCTTTTTCTGCGGCTCTTGCTGGGAAGGATTAGAGGTGACGCGTTTCCTCAGTGCCTTGAATTTCTCAAGCTCTTCTACACGTTCCTCAACTTTCTCCTGAGTAAACTCAGACTCAAGGTTCTGATCTTTGATGATTTTGATCGCTGCTTTCAAAGCAGCTACTTCTTTATCAATAGCTTCGTTCTGTGACTTGATATAGTAGTTATCTTCCATGCAAACTCTTACAGCAGCTTCTCTCGAATCTTTAATGTAAGATCTCAAAACAGGGATTGGCTCGAATTCATCACTCATCCCACACTCATACATGAATTTGACTGCCAAGATTGATTTGCCAGAATCCAAAAGTTTCTTGATGAGTTTTCTAACTCTAACGCTACCTAAACCAATCTTGTTACACAACGAAGTAGCTTGCTTATACTTAGCAATCATGAAAACGTAATCACAAAGCTCCGCTGAGCTAAACTCAGATCCTAATTCAAAAGCTGCGACTAAATGTAGAAACCCTAACGCCTCGAAAGGTTTGATATCTATCTTCGATTTCCAATCGTAAGCCAATTTCTTAGCTCTCTTACTCATATCAAATGTGATATTCACATTGATCTCAATCAAAACTTCCATTAACAAAACAAAAACTCTCCTTACATCGAATGATTTTCCCGATGACGACGGAGTGTGATTCTGGTTCGAACCTTCGATTGCGTCAAGCAGCATTGACGCCGGATCCGGAGAGTAACGAATCGCTGCAGCAACCTCCAGATTTAGAGGCGCTGCATCATCCCAACGATCAATCAAATACTTGCTCAAACCAATTCCGTCCATCTTCTCACACAACGTTCTCAACTCCGACTCAACAACCGTTTCCTCCTCCGCTAAAGGAGCTGTAGATTGGAGGAGGCAGAAACGGTTAGAGAGGAAGGACTGTAGAGAGGAAAAGTGGGAGTCGATATCAGACCAGGAAAGAGAGAAAGACGGTGAAAGGAGAGAAAGGTGTGCTTGAAGATCGTCGAAAGCTTTCTTCAGCTGTGCCTTCTTCTCATCAATCCGATCTATCGCGGCGGCGATTGTCTCAGTCGCTGTCATTGTTTGAAACCCTTATAAGATCACTATTTGCTTTTACCGGCGAGTTTATAATGACTATATATATAGAGGAGCCAGTTCGGTTAGATTATGTACGAAATTTTATCTGAATTGGTTTAAATTTAAATTCGGTTTAATACGTTCATATATTTCGGTTTGTTCGGTAATATAACGGTATGGAAAAGTCAATTTCGTTTTGATTGTGGATTCGATTCGGTTTAAATGCAAACCTTATTAAGACAAAAACAAGACCACACCAGTGTAGAGAGAGCTATCGGAAAGACGATGAATGCGAAGGGAGATTTGCGAATTTGACAGAGAAACCCTAATCCTCTCTTCATTTGTTTGTTTCCGTTTCTAGATTTCGTGCGTGGCGAGTCATCGGTGGTTGAATCATGTCTTGGCTTCCTGTAGAATCTGATCCTGGTATCTTTTCTCTCCTCCAATTTGGGGTTTTTTTTTTTTTTTTTTTTTGCCAATAAATTTCATGACTTGCTTTAGCTCACGATTCTTTGATCAATTGGTTTATAGCATCCAAGCTTTTTGTTTATGTCTCAGTTCTCTTTCATAGTGAGCTCTAAAAGCCAGATAATGTATTGATTTTGAAGTAAAGTTGAAATGAGTCTCTTTGCATCTAAACATGGCTAAAAAGGAAAAAAGTTGATAGTGTCTGTATTTTCTCTATAGACATAGCCATATATGCAAGACAAAGTTTCCCTATCTTCTCTGTTGTTGTTCTTAATATTTTCGTTTTCGGTGCTATATATATATGTGTAGGTGTTTTCACTGAGATTATACAACAAATGCAAGTGAAAGGTGTGCAGGTGGAAGAATTGTATTCCTTGGACATTAATTCTCTGGATGAAATAAGGTAGTTTACTAGTTAGTAGTTACTTTTCGATCTTTTATTGTTTCAAAACAAGAAGAAATGTATTCATATAATTAGGTTCTTTTCGACAAGTCTTTTCCCCCGGAGGTGTCTGATATTATCTGGCCTGAACACTTGCAGACCTGTTTTTGGATTGATATTGCTTTACAAGTGGCGTCCGGATGAAAAGGAGAATCGTGTTGTAATCACAGAACCAAACCCGAATTTCTTCTTTGCAAACCAGGTCACTTGCTTTCACATTAGGTTTCTGACTTACACAAGATTTATACTCGTAATTTGCAAACCATAACCTTTTTCTTTCCTAAAACTATGTGTTTCTTGCAGATAATCAACAATGCTTGTGCGACCCAGGCGATCTTATCAGTCCTCATGAACTCTTCGAGTATCGAAATTGGTTCAGAACTATCAGAACTGAAAGAGTTCGCCAAAGACTTTCCACCTGAACTGAAAGGTTTAGCCATCAACAACAATGAGGCGATACGTGCTGCTCACAACACATTTGCCAGGCCCGACCAATCTTCAACAGAAGATGAAGAATTAGCTGGGGCAAAAAATGAAGACGAAGATGATGTGTATCATTACATCAGCTACGTACCTGTCGATGGTATCGTATATGAGCTCGATGGTCTAAAAGAAGGACCCATTAGTCTTGGACAGTGTCTGGGTGACCCAGACGGAATCGAGTGGCTCAAAATGGTCCAACCTGTGGTACAAGAGCGGATTGACCGGTATTCGCAGAATGAGATTCGGTTTAGTCTCTTAGCTCTGGTTAAGAATAGAAAAGAGATATATCGAGCTGAACTGAAAGAGTATCAGATGAAGCGAGAGAGGATTTTGCAGCAGGTTGGTGGTTTACAAGCTGATAAATACGCTGAGAAAAGCAGTTACGAGGCTCTGGATAAATCTCTTTCGGAAGTCAATATCGGGATAGAGGCTATTTCGCAGAAGATTGTAATGGAGGAGGAGAAGTCTAAGAACTGGAAGAAAGAGAACATGAGAAGGAAACACAACTATGTCCCTTTCCTCTTCAATTTCCTCAAGATTCTTGCAGACAAGAAGAAGCTGAAGCCTCTCATTGACAAGGCTAAGCGTAGTAATTAAATCAGACGTTTAAGGCTTTTAGCAATCTGAAAACCGCAGTTATGTGAAATTAGATCATATAACTTATTTCTCTGGTCACTCAATGTACGAAGCTTGATACCGGTTTGAGGATTTTGTAGAACCAAATCTTTTACTTAATTACATGTTCCTTACAAAAATAGTGTATAAGAGACAATAAATCAAAAGCTATTACAAAACCTGTTCTCTTCGTTTATGTAAAACTTGTATAACAACTCTAGTTTTTGGTTCATGAACTCAAATCAGCTTCTTCATTTATCTTCTGCGTGAATCACACACCGACTGCAGACACTCAATCATAAACCGGCTGCAGAAACTCGGTTTGAAAATGACGGTTTAGTCACAAAACTGGATATCATCACTCAGACCTGGTGGTTGTGAAAGAAGAGAGTAAACCGGCTGCTTGGGCTGGTAATATATCGCCAAATGTCGACATAGCAGCTGCTGATCTATCCTTGAATATTCCCACTTGTCCATCAGTTAGTATTGATCCCAGTTTTAATGTGCTTTCCCCAAATCTACTACCAGCCTGAACAACATTTTTTAGATGGTGAAAGATGCTAAACCACATTACAACATTATCGTCATTAACTAACCAAAGACTAAACCCTTACCTGCATGAAAGACTTTATGAATGGGGAAGCCACGCCGAAACTGGAATTTTCGTCCAAATCACTCGTTTGAGAAAGCTCGCCATTTGTAAATGCCTTCCATGAGTTTCTTGAAGAAGCTTCATTTAATGTAGCTGGAATAGAGACCTTATTTGCACTTCTAGAAGACAGAGCCGGAGCACTGCATCCACCCGAATAGAAGACTTCTAATATCAGAAACTAGTTACCAAATTCAACAAAGGCTGACCTCAAAAAAAAAAAAATTCAACAAAGGCTACAAACATTGTTTGGTTTGGAAGAAGAAAAACTAACCTTATGGGAAGGTATTTGAAGCGAGGAACTGTGGAACATGGCATGATATTTGATATTGAATTAGTTGGTAGTTTCTGGGGAGTATCTGTGTACATTCGGTTTAATTGCACAAAGAATCCAAAGAGTACAGCGTGGCGTAGGTATGACTGCTTTTCGTTCTCCCAAAGATAAGGCTCGTACCTTTTTTTGACATTTAAAATTCTAGAATCAGACTTATTGAGCCAACAAACGATAAGAAGAGACTCCCAGGAGCTTCTTAGAGCAGCCAAAATAATAAAGATGCATGTCGTAGACAGGGATAGGGGTCCTTACGTGAGCCAGTCTATGGGATCCAACTGTTGGGTTAGTTGGGAGATCACTCCATCAATGCGACCTCTATTGACTGATTTTGTTTGCTGTTGGTCCTGCTTTCTCCTGAAAGCCGATCTATTCATTGTACTCTTTGGTATCTCCACATTGGTGCTTGTATCACCCCCAGAAAGAATGTCAGATGCAAATCTCAAATCCAGCAAAATTTGTAAAACTCCTTTCTCTGAGATTTGGAGTTCGTTGGCCTCCCTGGCAGATAAGAAATCCTCATAAATAATGGTGATCTGCATTGTACAATGGAAGATTGAAATAATCATTCATATAGGCAATCACCAGCTTAGAGATATTCACTAACGAAAGGGAAAAAGTTTGAATAGGAAAACAAAATATCAAACATTTTGAGCGAACCATTTCTTTGCCAGATAGCAGATACAAATTTTACATAGGAACAGAAGTAAACAGAGACAACACACCTTCTCCAACAGGCCTGAAGCAAATTTTTGCAAAATTGACTTATCCAGTACATGACCTCCAATTCGATGAATTTCTTCTGATGCCCGACAGAGAAATGAAATCATATATAGGGAAGGCAAGGACGGAAGTGATATCTTCAACTCGGATTGACTCTCGTCCTGCTCTCCCTTGACTATTGTCTCTTCCCAGCCCTATATCATTCTTCAAAGATGAGTAAGCACACTAGAAAAGGAACCTTGCATATGATTATCAAAAATTATAAACTACCACATTAGCCAGCTAAGCAAAAGAAATTGAAAGACAAGGAAATGCAGACGTGTAGGAGTGTAAGCAGAAACTAGCAATATAGCAACAAAAGATAAGGATCGTTTTTAGTTACCCTCAACGGAGTTGTAGCTGACAATCCATCATCACTCCTAAGATCACGCAAGAGAATAGCTGATAGCTCATCAGATAACCACTGTATCCACAATGTATGAGCCTTGATGCACAGATCACGCATAATTCTATTAAGCTCTTCAAATTTTGGACTTGTCTTCTCTTCCGCTCCAAGTAGTGCTGCAACAGCTAATGAACTCTGCCTTCTAAGATCAGTATGCAGCTGCTTTCCAGGGCTGTCAGCAGTGAGTGGAGTATTCGAGCCAAATCTTGGTTGCCTCAACAAGGATGACAACTTATCAGAAACTGAAGTCACAGTTTCTCTACACCACAATCTTGGAGAACCGAGAATCAAAGGAACATGTTTTGAGTGGTTCAACAATGCAAACAAAAGGCGTCCCATAAAAAGGGATTTCTCAATTATTATAGCAGGTGGAATTACTTCACTGTCCTTGCTCTCTTTTTTCATGGCAGCACAGAGATATACAAGTTCTTTATCTACATCTGCAAGAAGTGTTGAGACACTGTCATAACACTTATTCTGCACATATGGAGCAAGATCCTTTAACCTCGGACTTGCCTTTTCTGACTCAAAGAAGCTTAGGAGGTCTTCCAAAACACTCTGGCAGCGCCTATCAACTGCATCTCTCATTTGGCTAACTTCAGGACCAAAGTATGCAGTTAGACAACTTTGGAAGTCGCTTTCTTCAGGTGATGATTTATTTCCAGCAATAAGACCAGGTTTCTTTGTATTAGGCTCAATGAACCAAACACCACCACCTGTAGAAGGTCTGTTTAAGTATGCTTGGAAATTGATCCTCTCACCATTGATCTCGCTAAAAGCATGAACCGACTCTGCCACATTGACAGCTTTGGCCAAATCCTCAAATCTGGAGTCAATAATGGATTTCATTCTTTCCACAAACGCCTTCTCAAATATTTCATCCCATAGGTTCAAATCGTCTGCCAGAACAAGCTCCCGGATTCTATTCCAGGGCTGCTCGATCTCAGACCCAAACACACTTTTAAGCCAATCTAAACTACCCCTCAAGACATCTTTGCTATCCATGGTCTCCCTTATCAACTTTTCGGCTGACCCAAGCTCAGCACCAGTAACAATAGCTTCAATCAAATATTTCCCACTAACCTTACCAACAATCTGTCCACCGCCTTCCCTCAACCAAGTCAGGCAAGACTTAGCAACGTCATTTTTATCAAGAATGACCATGACGGATTCCAAATTATCTCTGAATGATTTCCACAACCCAATCTCCTCTTCTGGATTTGGAATTCCACCAAACAGCTGGGAAGCTGGAGGAGTAGTCAAGATTGTTTTATAAAATAGAGGCATATCAGTCAAGGCTTGCAAAAAGAGTTCCCCAACTTGTCCTACTGTAACCTGAATCACACTTAACACATCACAAAATACTGAAACCACATCACCAGCATCCTCACCAATACAAGCATTCAACTTTTGCAGAATCCAAGTCTTCCTTGAGTCGAGAAACAACTCAAGAACTTGCTTTGGATCAAGCTCATCAACCACTGCGACAGCAGTTAAGGCGTCCACGTAATCTCCCAGTCCTAAACCCGGATCCAGAAGCCGCTCATGGCTTCTCTGCGAAATCTGAGCCTTAAAACTCTCTACAATCTGCCATTGGTGTTCCAATAGTGGAAAATTCGCCAACAGCTTACTCTGATCCACCTCAGCTGCACCACCACCGCCACCGCCACATCCTTCCAACTTGATCAGTCTCTGCTGCACATGCTGAGCACGCATGTACCTCCCCGCAGCCTCAAGAAACATCGACTCGTCAAGGCATCCCCAAATATTCTCCGGCGTATCAACCAAATACTTAACTCGACAAGCGATCCCATAGACATTGACTCGGACTGGGTTAGGGCTAGCAAGTTTGGGAGTTTCTGCTATAGAAGACGATGAAAGCGATCGAATGTTACCATGGATCGAAGAGATATTAGCCGAGATCGACTCACACAGCGACTTCATATGCACGATCGAGTCAGCTGAGTCTATTAAATCACGGTACCTAGTCCCCACGAGTTGCCGGAGCTCCTCTTTCTTATCTTCGATGTTCTTCCTAGTCGCCGACTCCACATTTCGAATCTCTGACATTGGTTTCGTGCGAAATAGAGACTCCGCATCTCGTTGACCACCTCCGCTACTGCCAAGGCTCACGGCGGCAGACCGGTATTCCCCGGTGGAAGCCGATGACATTCTCATGGTTTCTCGTGCGTGCTTCGTGTATATTCTCTTCTAGCAATACATCATAGCTTCCACTTACTGATGGAGAAGCGAAACAAAACGGATCTGATCGGATCTGGGAAAGCCTTGCCTCAGATTCAGAAGTAAATTCCCGGAATTAAGATCTGAATTTTTTTAGTTCCTGCCATTGCTGCGAAGAAAGACGACGAGATTTAAACGTTTTCTGAAAATTACAACTCTGCCCCTCTTTTTCTAACCAAAATCGAACCGATACGGTACTTAATAACTTTGTTGGTTTAAATTGTTTAAGTAGGATCAGTGGTATGTAAAACATGCATGTATCGACTCAATTATTATTTATTCTGCCATATATTTGCCACCAAGTCTTTGAAAGCTACTAATAACTGACAAACTAGAAATAGTGTTTTTACATTTGACAATAGCATCCATCAAAAACTAATTAACGAGACAAACATGATTTTTTTATTTAGTTCTCTAAATAAGTCCTATAACAACAACTCGAAACGCCATGAGACTCATGAGGAAGTAATCAAACACATGATGAACAACGTGAAGTCCTTGACTAGTTTCCAGGAACAGTGAAGCTTACGGCAAGTCCTCTGCACAAGAAGATCCTTTAATATGTTAACTCAAATGATGATGATGCAAAACGACACCAACGCATCATGTATCTTTGATTGTTAAAGAATTAACCTTTTGGAATTACAAAGGAAGAGAGTATCCACGAAGATAAGTCGAATCCACTCCAGATTCTCTTACCAATGCGACTCTTCCCGTCCGAGCCACCTTCAATTTTCAACACAAACCGTCAAAATCGCCAAATCATAAGTAATCAAACACAGATATAACAATGTGTCTGTGAAGACACGAATCAGGTTTCAAACGCAATAGTAAATGTGTCTGAGAAATGAAAACTTTTTTTTTAATAACCTCACAGATTCCATAGACCTCTAACTGCGTTTGTAGTGCAGCCATTTTTCTGAGATCGCCCGTAACCTGCAAATTGATGATTTTATCATACTATATCTCATCTCAAGCTTGAAAGATTCGAGCTTTTCTTGTAAAGTTTAGGAAATATGATATCAGCACCTCAAGAGTGATAGTATGATCAGATACATCAATGGCTTTAGCACGGAAAACTTGAGCGATATCAAGAACATCTCTCCTTGTAGCAGTATGAGCAGCAACTTTGATGAGCATCAGTTCTCGCTCCGCAAATGGCATGTGGGTTATATTTTGGACCTAGAAAGCCCAATGAAAGGAACATGTTGTTAGACCGACCTATAAACCAAAACCCCAAGTACTACGCTTTCAAACCATTTGCTCACCTCGTGAAGATCAATCAACTTCTGAAGCTGCCTAACCAATTTGTCTATATTTTCATCAGTTCCAGGGATAACTGTCGTAATTCGAGATAAGCCCTCTTTCTCAGCAGGACCAACAGCTAGACTCTAGAGCAATAAAAGTAACAACTTTCACATAATCTTGAGAGAAAAGGAGAGCAGTATGCGTGCACAAGGGTGAAACTAAAAGCAAGAGTGTGTGACCTGGATGTTATAACCTCTCCTGGAGATAGCTCCGGTTATTAGATTGAGAACTCCAGGGACGTTGGTCACAAGAATAGATAATGTGTGGGACCGGAGTCCGCTCGACTGCAATAAGTTAAACAGTTTTAACGTTTATTTTGAACTCCAATTTCCCAAGATTTACTGGATCAAAAAGAAAATTCTATTAAACAAATGTGGTAACGGAGAAATGTATCTTACATCTTCGTCATAGACCACTCCCCAGTGAGCGTCAAGGACTGGTTGGATATTATTATAGGGCTCCACTGGATAAACGTCACCCTAAAATAAAGTATTAAATTATCTCGATGAATCCATGGGTGCTTAGATATGCAGAGGGAGGAAAAAAAAAGGATTAAACTAATGTTTCCTATACCCCGGATGATGCATTGCCATTTCCAGTCAATGCTGGCTTTGTTTTCTCTGCAATAGTCGGGTGATGAGATGATTCGTTTACGACATGTGGGTATGATACCGCTGAAAATCTCCAAAAGGGAGCAGTTTCTCCCATCTTTTCCCGTCTCAGAGCAATCTAGAGTTAACAGTAGTATACAACAACAGTTAGGAATGATAACTGGTTCTTGATATTTATTATTAGTCACTGAAACACAGGAACTGACTACATGGAAAATCAATGATTCCACATTTGAGATCAATTAAATTAATGAGTTTTCTAGTAAGATGTGAGCATGTCATTTAAAAGCTAAACTGAGAGTTTCATGTGACATTGGCTCTGCTGTTAGAGTGTGCTGAGATGTACCAAAGGAATTCGGGTTGAAGTCTTCCATGTGTGACATAATAGACAAAAATAAAATAAAATTAAGGCTGCAATTGGCTACAAGTAATGATACATGTGAGTCCAACCGTTCAAACAAGCTTTTTCAAGACAAAAGATGCAATTTGAGGACATTTAGTGCCAGAGGTTGTTGACAGCTAAGAAGGATGGAGCAAATTACCTTCCCTGTTCTTGCGATTTCTTTTATTCCAAACTTCTCTAAGTTTGTTTTTAGTGCAACCATCTTTCCCGGGTCTCCAGTTACCTAAAGAATGAAAAACATAACTTCTTAATTTCTCAGAACCACCTTGACTATTTGATCCGAGTACATATAAATTGAAGAAAGTTCTGACCTCAATCGTTAGAGAGTGCTCCGAGGTATCCACGATTTTTGCTCTAAAGATATCCACCAACCACATGATCTATAGTACATGGAAACTCTATTAAAAAAAAACTTTTTAATAGCAGAACTTCATCTATATCCTTGAGATTTTGAAGTGAATTGACTAATTATACGAAGAAAAAGTCCCTTTACTGTGACTCCATTAATAATAAGAAAGAAAACCTCTTTTCATCTATAACTCGTCTACTATATCCTTGTGATTTTAATGCAATTTGACTAATGATAAGAAGATAAAAAAGACTCCGTACTGTGACTCAATTAATCACAAGGAATAAAAGCTTCCTTTCAACCATATCCTTGACGTTTATTCAATGTGACTGCATTAATCATAACCAAAAAAACCAACTTTGACCATCCACCCAATCTTAAGAATTAAGTTCGAGTGTAGTTCCTTCTTGCAAGATCAACTATTCTTTACCTCTGTGCGGGAGCTTGGATCAGCGTTAAGTTTAATGAGCATTAACTCACGTTCTACATGCGGTTCCTTGGAGAGATCTTCCACCTGAACAGACCATAATGAGTGCAAGATTAGAGTCATGATCCATGAAACTACACATATCTCCTGTTGCAAGCTAAGCTCAGAGAAATGAAAGAAATTGTTAACCAAAGTAGTAAACCGCAGCAAATGCTCGAGTTAATAGAGAACAACATGAAAACCTTGATGACATTGACGAGTTTGTTAAGCTGTTCTACGACTTGTTGCAAGACTTTGTCTGTCCCAAGAACCACTATAGTAAACAGAGCCTTGTCTTCATTCAATCCCACGGCAAGGGACTCAATATTGTATCCCCTTCTAGCAAACACTCCAGCTATTCGGTTTATTATGCCGCTCTCATCACCCACAAACACCGAGATTGTATGCCTCCTTACTCTGCAAATTAATTGGTGAGAACTTCAGACGCAGAAACATATAATCAGAACTGTATAACGAAACCACCAATAAAGAACTTGTTGACCAGATAAACAAAACCTCAAGATGTTTGTTTACCAAAGTATAAATTTCATGTGATTAGGCCAATTTATTTTCAGGAGAATTACTAAAATAGAACCATTAGTGGCTTATCAAATGAAGAAGAATAGTATCGAACTTTAAAAAGCTTTAAGAAGAAAAACTAAAGAGGAAACAGAATCTTCCTTGATGTTGACCACACATTTTTGAATCCAATACTGGAAAAGGGACGATCTACACTAATACTGAAAAGCATAGCTTGATTTTTTAGTATTGAACTATACTCTTCACGCAATGCCAAAAGAAACTGAATAAACAAAACATTGTTGAGCAAAATATAAATAACAACAAAATTTACTCGTAGAAATTGGAAGCGAGACAGAGAAAGAGAAGAAGAACCCATTTCGGATCAGAGAAAACCAAAGTGAAAGAAGACTCTTTTTTTTCTCAACCCATTCATGAAAATTAACAAAGCTTTTTTCATTTCTGACTGAGACACACCTTTCACATACCGCCGGAGCAACAGACTGAGCAGTGATGATGGCTTTATCGGTGGAAGCAGCTGCGGAAACAGTGACATTCCTCGTCTTCCTCCCGTCGATGATCTGAGCTACTTGAACGGAGTTAGGGGTATTGACCGGAAAGGCATAACCTTTGCTCGGATTCTTGAAATGAACACGCGATAGGTACAGTGAAGCAGCCGTCGCCGTAGCCGTCGCCGCCATTGCTGGGGAAAGTAAAAAGATGGTTTTGCTGTGACTGTGAGGCGGAAAATAGCAGAAGAAGAGAAGAGAGAAAGAGCGAAACTTGGGTGAAAAAAAAGGGCACTTGTTGGTTGGCCGCTAGTGGAGGAGAAGTGTAAATTATGTGGTCTTTTATAGTTTTAAGGGTTTTGATGAAAACGTTTTTTATGTTTTTAAAGTAGTCTTTGTTTATGGGTCAGACGATCTATTTCCACACGCGAACGATGCATATACGATCATATGCACACAGAACTAAGGTTCCGTTTTGTATCTACCCAATATATAAGTTCCATTCTTTAATACCCACAGATTGAAAGTTCGAATTCCAAATCCACATATTTTCGTTTTTCATTGGTTTTCCAATGAAACTTGATACAAAACCGATACTAACCCGAGTAACCCTAAACCAGACATCTCCTACTACCCGTCTCCATCTGAAAATCCGACTCCAACATAAATCCCCAAATCTTCTAACGGTAACTTAAAATTGAAGAACCCTAAATCCCTAAATTCAAAAATCGAGTGTAAAAATCTCTTTTCTTGTTTAAATTTCACAGGTAGAAGGTTGATATCACATTCCAGAAGCTCGATTTCACAATTGAGAATCGATTTCTGGGTAATTTTGTAGCTTGAACTTCGAGATTGAGAATGAGCAATTGTAGCTTATGGATGAGCAATTGTAGCTTATGGATGAGCAATTTGTGGATAAAGTCGCTTTGATTTTCAGTTTCTGGGTTTCTAGGGTTCGAGAGAGATTTGGGGTTTTTTTCGATTTAGGGATTTGAAGATTCTGATTTGGGGATTTTTGGTTAGGGATTTGAAATCGGCTAATTTTGGTTTAGTTTAGATGAAATCGGGTTTGTCGAAGTTAAAATTGGTTTCTTTTCAGAGAAATTAAGTGGTTAATTGGTTTTTAGTTATCACTAAACCAATGAAAACCAGAGATTATGGATAATTAAGCTTCGAACTATTAAATCTATGTGGATTTAGAATTCGAACTTTCAATCTGTGGGTATTAAGGAATGAAACTTATATATTGGGTGGATACAAAACGGAGTCCTAGTTCTGTGTGCATCTAATCGTATATGATAGTTTGCGTATGGAAATAGATCGTCGATCCTTGTTTATGCTATTGCTAGTTGTAGTACTAGTACTAAACATTACCAAACTTTTTGTTTTATACTAGTCAAATTTTTAACTATTCAATTATTAGAAATTTGTATCTGAAAATTCAAATAATGATGAGAGCAAATAAATTAAAAAAGTTTCTGTTTTTTTTTTTTTTTTTTTTTTGCAGCAACAAGGGATCTAGTGTACTACTTATGCAGTCACGAGACTTATCATATAGTTTTTTTTTTTTAAGTCATATATCAAACGCAAATGTAATTTCTGGTAACAGAACAATTGAATATTTCGAATCTGGATGGAACCGAACTAAATTCAAAGTATTAACACGAATGAATCTTAGGTCTCTAAACTCAAAAACCTGAACGAATACCTTTAGATTGAGCTCTGGAAAATGTAAAAACAACAATCATCTTTATTTAAAAAAAAAAAACAATCATCTTTATTTTCAGCATGTAAGGGCCAACTTATAAATAAACGGGCACGAGTGCAATTTTGGCCTAAATAGAGGGGAGATAGCATAAATCAATAGATGAAATTGTTTTTTTTTTTAATTTTTTCCATGTAGCTCGACTCTCCTCCAATCGACTTTGCAAACCTCTCAGCCTCTACGTCGATCTCGATCCCGATCACGATCATCCCTCCATTTTCCGGTGAAATTCGCAGTAGACCTTTCTTTTTCCGTTTTACACACTCCACCATTTACCGAGATCTTCAATTCTATCTACATCAACTCCGGCAGCTGCCGACGACGGCGTCGTAGCTCTGATTAGCTCAAAAGAAGAGATCTAGGTATTGCTTCGCCCCGCCTTCAAAATCTATCCGACCTGACATCAGGTTAGAGAGAATTTTGACACACAGCGAAGAGATTTGAAGAAACTTGAGAGAGAGAGTTAGAGGAAAAGGAAGAATGGTGGAGCCGGTGAACTCTTCGCTTGGGAAAATGCTCTTGGAGGAAGTTAGTCCAGTGGTTATGGTTCTCTGTACGCCTCTTGTTGAAGAGACTTTCCTCAAGAATGGGCTATCCCTTTTGGAAACGCTTAAGCCATTTTGCAACTTTAGTAACATCGATGGTGAATTCTGATTTTTGATTGCTAATTTTGATTGTGTTCTGCGTTTTCAAGTGGCTAAACGTCTAAATTGAGGATTCTAATTGTAAAATTTTGCGGTGCAGTTCCTGTTCGGACTTCAGGCGATCAGCTCTATCGGCTAAAGAAGTTTACGTTGAGATTGTTTTATGCCTCCGATATCAGACAACCAAACGTAGAGGTATATGTAAATGTGCTTCGGTAGAATATGTTAAAATTTGGATAATTAAGGTACTTGGCAACTAGTTCTTACTCAGCTATAATGCGGATCACCTTTAAGTGAATATATTGAAATCATTACCTGTTTTTACCAAGAATGCAATGTGAAAGAGGATGGTTTTGGTTTAGGCGTATGATTGTATTTATAGTGTTAGAGGCTCCTCCATTCTGTATCATTGGTGTTGAGCTCAAAATTTGATTATGTTTACTTAATGGCTAGGTTGCAAAACAAAGGCTTGAACATGTTATTATTCAAGCTGGTGAGAAGGATTTTCAGGATTTGGAATCTGACCCTCCTCAAATTACTGAGATACTCTCTAGTAAGTCTCTACTCAAATTTACGTTTTTACGAGTAGCAGTTTATGAGTTTTTCTTATCATCATGCACTAAAAGTTTTCAAATAATTGATACAAAGAATTCTCTAACTCATTGCTTTTCTAATGCTGATGGCTTTCCCTCCCTGCAGATCCAGAGTCTGAAATTGCACCAACGTGGTTTCAGTATTACAATAAAGAACTTATACGTACATTGTCCTTTTCAGACCATGAAGCTTTTGATCATCCTGTGGCTTGTAAGACATTAAATGGGTTTTACAAAATTGCTGTTGTCTTCTCTCTTTAAACTAGGTTTGCTGATTTATTATGTTTCATAAATTTCTGTTGTGTACCAAATAATTTTAAACATGCTTTCAGGTCTCTTGGTCGTTTCATCAAAAGACGAAGAACCTATAAATAAATTTGTAGATCTTTTCAACACCAATAGATTACCTCCTTTGCTAAATGATGGTGCAATGGACCCAAAGATTTTGAAGCATTTCTTGTTGGTACATGACAATCAAGATGCAACAACAGAGAGGTAGTTGTTCCTTCTTCCATCCTATATGATATGATTTTCATCATAAATATATGGGTATCAAATGTAATGTTTTAGTTGACTGGATGATATTCTTCTGTAGAACGTCTAAAGTTCTGTCTGAGATGAGAAGTACATTTGGAAATAACGAATGCAACTTACTTTGTACTAATTCATCTAAAGACGGGAACGTGGAACATCAGGCTAATCCCTGGGCTTCATTTGTAAGTCACTCATCAAAACTTTTATCCAACATACTGTTCAAGGTTCATATATCAATCCATGTCAACTTTGTAAGTTCAATATGTTGATTACCTTTTTTTCTGAAAGAAATCAAGTGTGTCAGCCGACAAGCTTGGATGTGCTCTCACTGGTGACGATATTGTGGAGGTACTTTTAAAGGATTCTGGCTGCTAGTTCTCGAGTTACATTCTTGCTCATGATATTCACACCTTTCAACTGTTTAGGAATGTTTACGATATTACTTTTCCTTGCATATTCAAAGCAGATCAAAGATCTGATGCAAGAGTTTGCTTCCAGGCATATAATTCCTTACATGGAGCAGAAAGTTAGAGAACTTAATCAACAGGTTAGCCTTAAATTTTCTAACATGTTATTTGTGAGAACATATCTTACTTTTCCGTATGCTTAACATGGGCTTAGTTTGTTCTCTTTCCTTATCGTTTAGTTTGCATTTTGTTGTGTCACTAGATTTCTGCAACAAGGAAAGGACTTAGAAACCAGATTAAAAACTTATGGTGGAGAAAAGGAAAAGACGATGGTCCGGATTCGACCAAAGGTCCTATGTATGCTTTCTTGAATTCCTTGCTCCTTTTATGACTACCTTGACATCATAATAAGCTCTAACGTTTTTTACTTCCACTTTTGAAGGTATACCTTTAGCTCCACCGAATCTCAAATTAGGATTTTGGGTGACTACGCCTTCATGTTGCATGATTATGAACTTGCATTGTCAAGCTATCGCTTAATATCAACAGATTACAAGCTCGATAAAGCTTGGAAGCACTACGCTGGTGTTCAGGTAGCTTCACATCTTTGTAATTATGTTTATGTAGAGGTGTTCCTGAGGCATAATTTTTAATCAGTATTCATCTTGTTTAGAAACTTACTTATAGTATAGGTTTTCCATGTCTTGTGGTTGCTTCTATAATTCATTGTTGATGGGGCATTGTTTTTTTGCTAAAATTTGGGCGGGCTACTCACCTTTTCATGCATGTTTGGAAGGAAATGATGGGACTTGCATATTTCATCTCAGACCAGTCAAAAAAGGAAGCTGAGTACTGCATGGAAAATGCATTCAGCACTTACATGGTATGTCTTTATAACCCAGTCTTTAACGTAAAACAGTTCTTTAGTGAGTTTCCCGCGGTTACTTGAATTGGTGTTTATTTTAAGCAAAACATGAAACTGAAATACTTAAACTTAAGCAAGTGATAGTACATGGTGAAATATGCTTTTAAAATTTCATGCAGAAACTTGGGAAGTCTGGCTTCCAAAATGCTACGAGATGTGGGCTCTGGTGGGCAGAGATGCTAAAGGCTAGAGACCAGCACAAAGAAGCTGCTTCTGTTTACTTCCGCATATGTGGAGAGGTGCTTCTTTTTATGCTCAGACCATATGCAGTTTATACAGTTGCTAACTTTTACTCATTTTGCAGGAACCCTTGCACGCTGCAGTAATGTTGGAGCAAGCTTCTTACTGCTTCGTGTTAACTAAACCAGCGATGCTTCACAAGTATGGATTCCATCTAGTTCTCTCAGGAGACCACTATAAAAACTGTGATCAGGTACATGTCACTTTGCTGTAAGGGCTCAAGCTTCATGCATGCTTTACATTCTAAACAAGTACATTTTGTTTGCTTTTTCCAGGTTAACCATGCAATTCGTACATATAGAAGTGCTATCTCTGTTTATAAATCAACTACATGGAGCCATATCAAAGACCATATATATTTTCATATAGGACAGTAAGTTTTGAATATGGTGAATGTAGGTCTTGTAAGATGTGATGTTTAGAAATTTGTGGTCTAATACTTGCTATGAAACTATCTGTTCAGGTGGTATGCAATTGTTGGGATGCATGATGTTGCAGTTAAAAACATGCTGAAAGTACTGGACTGTGGCTACCAATCCAAGGCAACCCAAGAGATTTTTCTCAGGGACTTTTTCGACATTGTTAAGGTGCCTAGGCTACTGAAGCTGCTCAGAAAATAAGATAGCGCTTCCAACAGTCACCCTGGTCTCAATTCTTTGTTGTTTTTTTCTATTCAAAAATCGTTTTTATTTTCATTTTCATTTTTTGTCATTTTGAAGAAAACTGGAATGAAGCATGAGGTGGTGGGACTTCAACTACCAGTTATTAGTATCTCCTCTCTTCAAGTGATATATGAAGACCATCGTACTTATGCGTCTCAAGCTTCTGTAAGTTGCATATTCAGTCTTTGGAAGTATGTACATATTAAATAGTACCTGCATCAGATTCTAAAAGTGCAGAAACACATCTAAGAGTTTTTGTAATCCATTATGAACAACATAATAGGCATCAGTATTTCTGGTTAAAAATTTTGGATAACTTGCATATAAATAATCTTTGTCCATCATTGAAAATTGTTTCCTGCTCATTAGTGGTGAATTTGCATCTTTTGTGTACCACTATGATTCACATGTTGTGGTCAGGCTCTTGTAGAAGAGAGCATCTGGCAATCACTGGAGGATGATATCATTCCATCATTAAATTCTGGCAAATCAAACTGGCTGGAGTTACAGTCAAAGCTTCTGCCAAAGAAATACAAGGAATCAAATGTTTGTGTCGCTGGAGGTATGCAGGTTGTTGTTAGCTGCATCCGCAGTTTAACTAAATCACACATTTTTCTTCATGATTATCCTGCATTACTTATGCTTGAAGTCTGAAGGCTAAATAATGCAATCTATTCCAGCTAAAATAGGCCCAGTTATATGTGAAATCTGTTTTGCCTGATGGTGCCAGTAGCAGGACATTTCAGTTTGATATTTGGTTTTGATTTGACTCTGGAAAATTGAATATCTTTGAACTTCGACTAGCTGTGATACTTCTGCATTGAGATATGGAAGAGAGAGGAGAGACAGTAGGAGATTTCATCATTTGTGATATCATAGTATCTGTAAATATTATTATCACTTGTGCGTCTGCCAAAGAAGGAGAATTTCTTTTGGTTTGGCAATACATTCAGGCCATACTGTTAAGAACATGATATTCTGGCATAGCATGCTTGATTTTTTTTGTAACTGTAGATTTTTATTGTTTGCTCTTCATTGTTTTCAGAGTCAGTGAAAGTGGATCTGGAGTTTAGGAATCCATTGCTAATATCTACTTCCATAACAAGCGTTTCTCTCATCTGTGAACTTACAGCAAATTCTGATGACCTAATATTAGGTAAGCTGTTTCTGTTATTTGATGTTCACTTTATAAATTTTCTACATCCTTCCGTTTGTATATGCGAAACGTATTTCCATATTTGGACTTTGTAAAGTAGATAAAGAGCCAAGTAGCTCAAACTTGGGGCCCCAGAGTTCCACAGAACATAGTCAGTAAGCAGCTAATCTCCTCAGTCAGGTTTCTTTCAACTTTTTTGACTTAGATTTGAATGATTAAGCTGTGTTTTCTATGTCAACAATACTACAGGGGTGCAACCTCTGGTGTCTCTTCTTTCACTTTGTCTGAAGTGGACTTCACATTAGGTGGAGGCGAGAAAAAAATGGTGAGTCTGCTAAATTGGATACTTAGATTGATTGATATGCTTTAATATTTAAAATCTTCCTCTATCTGAAATTTTCCTTCATCTTGTGTATGTATAGAGAAAAATATTCTTTTAAGTCTTGATGGTTCACCTGTAGTTTAAAGCAGAGTTAGAGAAAAATATTTTTTGAATCAGAGTATAAATGTCTTTGAATTGTATGTGTTTTCATTTCAGAAGACAATTATAATTTTTTTCTTTGGTTAATTATAAAATAATTGCTTGGTCAAATGTGCGAAGAAACTAACAACAAGTCATAATCTATTGATTGCCAAGATACTGAAAATATGAGACGATACTTCATTTCTACTAACCTAAATTGAAGACACAACGTTGAATGAATTCCTTGGTCCTTTCTAACTTTTGACTATTATATCTTCCGTTGCTTACTATATCTCCTTGGTGAAGTTCTGAGGTTTTAATTAGCTGCTAGTTGTTAGTTACGTCTTACTTATTGTCTTGATTTTTTCTTCTAGGTGAGACTCACTGTTACCCCCAGTGAAGAAGGTATCCTCAAAGTTGTCGGTGTAAGGTGGGAGTTGTCTGGCTCCATTGTTGGTGTGCGTTACTTTCAATCTGTGCCTGTTAAGGCAAAAACTACCAAAGGAAGAAGGAAAAACAAACTTACTCCCACTGATGCCTTGAAATTTTTAGTCATCAAGGTGCAAAATCTTCCTCTGTGGTTTAACGCTTTAATTTTGTATGATTTGTTGCAATCTATAAAGTAAAGAAATTTTGACTGTGCAGAGTCTACCCAGGCTTGAGGGTACAATTGATCACCTGCCTGAGAAATTGTATGCTGGAGATCTACGTTATCTTGTTTTAGACTTAAAAAATAAGTCAGAATCCCCAATAAAGGTAGTTTTTTTTTCCTGATCAACTCTTAATCTCTTATCATTCATGTTCTCTACCGTTTAGCCAATTAATTCATTTTGTTCTGCTTGGCTGTTACTTGTCTGTGAATGTAGTTTGTTATGGTCTGGTTTATCATATTTATTCTTGCTGGATGACTGGATAATGTGCTGCGCTAAACTATCCACTGGATTATTCTTGTGCTAACAAAGTGTCTCTGTCTTCGTAGAATCTTAAAATGAAGATTAGCCATCCAAGATTTGTAAGTCCTGGAAATCATGGAGAAGAGCTGACAACCGAATTTCCAGATTGCTTAAAGAAGCGCGATGAACAAAATATTGTTCAGCGTGAAACAAATAGAACAAGTAGTGTTTTTGCATTTCCAAAGGTCTGTGACAAACCTTTTCTTCAAGCCTCGAAGGAAAATATGCATGTCAGGTTATTCTAACATGGTTTTGAATCCTGATATCTCTCAGGATGTATCACTGCAAGGAGATAGATCTTTAAGGTGGCCTCTTTGGCTTCGAGCTGCCATTCCAGGAACACTATCTTTGTATTTTACAATATACTATGAGATGGATAATGTATCAAGCATCATGAAATACCGCACCCTGAGGATGCATTATAATTTGCAGGTGATGAATCTTTAGGCTGCATTTTTTTTGTTTTAAAAATTTGACTATGGTATAGGCAGATTTGCACTGTCCAACAAGTCTAACCATTTCTGTATTGTACATTTTCATCTAGGTTTTACCATCTCTACAGACCTCATTCGAAATCACCCCCTCTCCATCAAGATTGCAAGAATTTCTTGTGCGTATGGATATCGTGAACCGTGCACATTCAGATTGTTTCCAAATTCTCCAGTTGTCAACAGTTGGGTACCGGTGGAGTATCTCATTGCTTCAGCCTGTTGATACAATCTTACCTTCCAAGTCTCTACTCGCTGGGCAAGCTTTATCTTGTTTCTTCATGATAAAGGTAGTTGGAACTTACAAAGTTCATTAATGCACTTCTAGTAGCTACTTGGTCTTTGTCTTTTCCAAGTCTGATATTAGAATGTTGTTCAATTTTCAGGATTGCAGAAAATCCGGGACTGAAGACGAGAAAACCATGTCCCTTCCTGCCAGCCAAACCGATGTAAAACTGTTTACTCAGGATGACGATGAAAAGATTTTCGATATCGTTAACTCACCTTTAGCAAGTTTCCATGAAAGCGAAAGGTCATCTCAAGGAGCCTCAACTCGGGTAAGCAAAAATCCTCTTTCAGGGACATTAATCTTATGCGGTAGAGATTTTTTTAAAAGTATATGTTACTCTCTCTAAAACATAACATCACTTCACTGGTAACTTTCTACCATCAGAACTGTAGTAAACTCAAATTTGTATGATGAAACAGGCAATTCCAAATACTGTTGACTTCATTCTAATCTCTCGCCTGGCAAAAAGCAGCAATCCATCCGCAGTTCCTGATTTACCAAAGATTCTGTCTCACCATTCATGTCACAATAGGTAAGAGTATCCACATAATTATCTTCTTCAGCTTTCAAACCTGTTTTTCCACTTCTAATCCCATTGTTGTTCAATTACAGTATCAGAAGCTCGAGCCCGCTCTCGTGGTCACTAGACGGTCCCCAAACCTTACACCACGACTTTTCGACATCCTTGTGTGAAATAAAACTAAAGATGATAATCAGAAACACATCTGATGGAGTATCATCTGTGACCATCAACACCAATGATTGTCTACCAGACGCAGCAGTAGCAACTCCTTCCTCTGGAAACCAATCCGGATGGCGCTACATACCTACTGTAACAGAGGAAATGAAACTAACTTCAGATGTCATGGGAAGCCGTCTGGGAAAACCGCCATCTTCCATGGAAACCTCACCTCCTTTCATATGGTCAGGTATAAGTTCCACAAAGGTCCAAATCCAGCCATTATCCACAACAGACATCCCGCTGCAGATATCGGTTTTCTCTCCAGGTATCTACGATCTCTCTTCATATAAACTTAACTGGGAGCTATCTGAGCATGAAAATGCATCATCATCAACATCATCAGGGACATGCCAAGGATATCCTTATTACCTTACTGTTCTTCAGTCTGAGTGAGCTTATATAGCTCTCTCTAATCGTAAGCATGAGAGAATATTCTCTTATGATGTGTCATTGTCCTCTGTGTATTCATTTTGATGGTTTCTGTATGGTGTACGTCTGAGTTTTCAAGTTTTGATTGTAGCAAGTTGTTGTCAAGAAATGGTTTTAGTAGGAAAAAGATGAATTTTATTTTACGCTAAAAGGGAAAAAAAATTAAATCTTATTTTTGTTTGTGGAATAAGAGATTACAGAGACTATCCTGGCCTATTTATGTCTTATACTTTTTATTTTTGTTTTTATTCTGTTTAGCTGAATCATTAGTTAATTTGTTTCGTTTATTTAATTAGATTATGTGATTTATATAAAAGTGTAAAATTTGAAAAACTGGAAATGCGAAAGAAAGTAGGATTTCATGGAGGATTAATGACGTTGGATGACGAATTATCAAAAATGGTTCACTAATCATTACTATCGTGAATTCAAACAAAGTCGGTTGTTTAGAAAAAAAAAGAAATTTATAAAAAAGGTGTTGGACGCTGAATTAGTGATATGTACATGTTATATATACATACATACATATCAACAAATAAACGAGATACTAATTAAGTGGGAAAAGGAGACAATAAAATAGGCCAAAGGAATGTCACGATACAAGCCAAATATACTAAATAAATAGGCCAAAGAAATGTCATTATTAGACGTTCCACTCAGATGAAGAATCATCTGAAGGTAATGATTTATAATTATGTTATACACCTAGACACTTACAAATGCTTAAGTGTCATATGCCGATTCAATCGAGTAGAACATCTACTAATAAATTAGCTCTACTCTTAATCTGTATTCTTCTCAACACATACTAAAAATACCATCTTCTTTTGTTGAGATATTTTTACACAATTGATACTTTCCCAAATATTATGCAAAACATCATTTGCTAACTCTAACATATACTTTACAATGTGATTCAATATATAAACACAACATCTCACATCCATGTATATTTATTTCTGGATAAATTAATAAACTGTATTCCAAGTATTTCACATCCATGTATTTCATGTACTTTAACTCTTAACATTAATAATGGGGAAATGATCATTTACTATAAAACAAATCTGTGGAAAAATCTTCACTTCACAAGAAACTTAACTTTATCTTAGATGAAAAGTATTATTCAATAGATAAAATGTTTCCTCAGCATTCTCAAGTTCAATATCACAAACCCGAGAACTTCGGTTATCCAAAGAAAAAAAAATTAGCATCTCTCAAATTTAAACTGGTGATCATGGTTACACCAATATATACACATACAACAACTCATTATATATATAAAAGATAAACAATGACAAACACCAACCTCCACCTACTTGGAATGGCCTACAACACCATTGATACTAATACTACTACATTGCTTTTTAAAGGGAGTGTATAACTTTAGAGAAGTAGAATCATTTCGGATGAGATTTTCCGATTGGACCAAACTACCTATCTGCAACTATTAGACTCGATCTTCTCCGTCTAGAAGATGGATTTGGTGAGTTTTGGTCGCGGTTTTATGACGATGCTTTCATAGGGCTTAGCTTGTTCAACTTGGATGTAGTCTCTTGTCTTCAGAACCTAAATTGGCAAAGCAATAAGACAGATTCAACAGAGAGTACAACCACTTGGTCTAGAGTTTATCCATAGTTTGTTTTCGCTAGAGAAAGATCAGAGCTTTTTTCCTTAAGGGCTGTGTTATGGACATACCAGCGTTTCGAAAAACATTCTTGATGCTTCTTTACGGGTTTTCCCAGTTAAAAGTTTGTCTGCGACAAGAACATTCTTCCCATTCTCAGCTTCTTTATCAAATAACGTCTGGAGATACTTCGCCACAGCCCTATAAGTAAAGAGAAACAGAATCTTTAATAAAGATATCAAAAACCTATCACGTCTCTCATGTGATAGAAACTAAAATCTGCAGAAGTATAGCTTATGGAATGTGCAAAATATTATTCACTGTACAGACCTAGTACGAGAAGACCACCCACTATTCTCTAGAAGACGAGTTTCTTCACCATATTGCATGTCATCATCGTCCTCATGATCTTCATCTACTTCATCATCATCCACGTTCAAAAATCCTGAAGACACAGAATGAAATAATTAAAACACAGAAAACACTAAAACATCATGGTAATAGCAGCCTCCCATATCTAAGTCATGCTCAAAAGTTTTAAGCTTGTTTAGTCCAGTTTTAACCAGGCTATGAGGACCAGAGTATTAGCCCCATTGATCAAATGAAGAGTATACAGACCATTTGGATAAATTTGAATTGAAATTTGCAAAAGCTAATAACCTGTGTCATGTGCAATCTCCATGGTATCCATTTCCTAGAGCACAAGATAAAAAGACAAGAAAGAATGAGAGGCATGTCTTACTTGAATATAGATATGAAGCCACAAAGAAACTTACATCATTATCTCCCATAAAACCATCACGAGAAGTAGGTTCTCCATCTACTGCATTTTGCATGTAAACCTCCTCATTAGACATCTCATTATACGGTTCATATTTGTTATAAGACTCTATCTCTGGATTCACCCCATCATTATTTTCTTCCACAAGAGGTTCATTGCAAATTTCCAAAGCCATATTACTCAAATCACCAGCTTCTACGAATCCAGTTTCAGTAGAACCAACTATGTTATCGCATGGAATCCAGTCGTCTATCCCAATCTCACTAGCTTCAGCTGATGCATCCGTTTTCTTATCTTCAAGTGGAAGTTCATCCTCAACTTTGAAGTCTGTTTCATTGAGAATTGCATTATTATCTATATCGCCTTCAGCAATTTCAATAACGTCAGTGCAACTTTTTTCGTTAAGATCCGCACACAGATCCTGACCGGCTTCTCCATCAGGGTTTTCATGAGATCCTTCCACCTGTAAATCCTCTACACGATCAAGTTTTTCCTCAGATGGCATTTGACTGATCTCGTCACTCACTACAAGATTGGCTTCATCAACAGCTCCATTGCCTTCCTTCAAAACTTCCATGTCAGATGTTTTTTCAGCAAGCTTGTTATCGTCTTTCATTTCTTCCAGTTGATTTATGATTTGTTGGTCCTGTGGGTGAGTATGAGTCTCACCAGGTTGCTCCTCGGAGTCATTTGGGCGAGCTTGAGAAGCAGAGTTTTCTTCCACAGCCCTAA
The DNA here is from genome assembly GCA_028015245.1 of Cardamine occulta. Lineage (NCBI taxonomy): Eukaryota > Viridiplantae > Streptophyta > Magnoliopsida > Brassicales > Brassicaceae > Cardamine > Cardamine occulta. The sequence goes on from CM051384.1 coordinate 16,651,405, forward strand.
CAGACCATTCGTTATCCTCTATTACTCCAACAGAAGCATGACGGTCATCATTCTCGATTATCATGATTCCTCTTAGATCATATGGCTCATTGTGCAGAGATACTAATTCCACTGACATCCCTGAAAATTATTGAAACACATTACCCTGTGTATCTGCATTTTTCAAGAACAATTGACAGAATTTGTATAGAACAGTCTACTTTATAGAGTCATGAACTTACCAGTGAATATTGGCTCTTTCAAGAATCCATCCTCCAAAGCCTGCCTTTGAAGCATTACGATTTCAGGAACGGTGCAAGGTGCCTTCTTTCGCACACGGCGTATACCTTCAGTGTTTGTCAGTTGTTGACGTATAACTCTAATAGAAAAGTAGGTAACATCAGAAGAAACATATACAAACGGAGAGAAAGTAAAGATAAAATATCGCTCCAAGGTAATTAAAAATATGAGACCTAAAAGGAAGATTAAACTTCAATTTGTAGAACAGTAAAAAAAAATCAGTATCCAAAAGTTTTTGGTTCAACGAAATCAAGACTCGCACTATTTTACGATTGACTTTAGCTGCTTGCACTTAAGTGCAAAGCAAGGTGCAGCTAAAACAAATACTTCTATGAAAGGTGCACATGGAGCAATGAAATAATAGCCAAGGTATAAGAAATTCAGAGATAAAAAACAGTTAGATAAACATACTCGCCATGCAAGACCATAGGGTCATCCATTAGAACCTTCCTCTTTGTGGCAGTAGAACGGGGAGCAGATCGTATCCGTTTTGTAGATGCTATTTCAAGCACAGGGGTAGACCTCATCTTCAGAAAAGATGCCTTACCAACTGAAAAAAAGTAAATGATAATTGATTCATAGAGTTAGCTCAAAGGGGTGAAAACTTAGTTTAAAACCGCACAAAGCTCTTTTGCCCTCTTAGATAGGTAAGAGCAGTGGAATAAGAACAGACAAAACAACCAAAATAATCTGATACCTAAGATAGAAGACAACAAATCATCGTCATCAGGAACAGAATCTGCAGTTCTCTTTGACTGAATCAGTCCAACTGACTCAACAGAATTCAAACTTTCTGCAGTTAGTGTGCTCTCAGTAAATGTACGTTTTTTCCCAGTAATGTTATTATTCGTCGCATCCTCGTTACACGTGCCAGGGTCTTCTTTATCTGGCGTAGATTCAACCATGAAATGATTTCCATCCCCGAGTCCGTTAGGTATAGCTAATACCTTCTCAGGCGCAGGTAAATCAGAATCAGTAAATCCAGTCAAATTCCCCAACTGTTCATCAGTTATATGGGCATTTGTCAGCTGCTCATCTGGTCTACTGTACGCTTGTGCATCTCCTTGTAAACTAGAGTCTGTTTCCTGATTGACCTCAGTGACACTGGCAAAATGTTCTGGCAGAAACAATAACAAATATAAGAATAAGGTAGACACTAAGGTTGCATCCATTACTCAGGTGATTTGCATTTTATTTGCCAACAAACCTTGGTTCTCTTCACCAGGATCTTTTGGTTCCTGCGATAAACAATGCTCAGGATTACTCATTGTAGGCCTTTCAGGAGAGTCAACTGCAGGAACAGCATCAGACTTATCAGCTACAGCATTATTATTAACATTGGTTCCTGCCTCAGTCATTACTTGACCAGGATCCTCCATCTCCGTGGTGATGTGAGAACAGCATGGAGATGTAACATGTACGTGCTCCGCCCTCTCCTCCTCCGGCTCAATTTGTGCGTTGACATTTTCATCTATCTGCGACTTATCCACCCCCATGGGAGTAACTGCTGATTCTCTGGCATTATATTCAGAAGACAGGTCTTCCTCACGTCTATGGATCTCATTTCCATCCAGCTCCCCAGAGGCCTTTCTCCCTTCTTCTACATTCAGTTCCTCTCCCTCCATGTGATCATCGCATGCCAGCTGTTCTCTGACACTAGACGAGTTTGGCACCTCAACCAATCCAGGAGTTTGAGGAGCTTGAGCATCTTCGATGAACTCATTATGCATAGCAAGATTTTCAACCTATCAAAAAGAGAAATTCATAAGAAATAATGATACTATACTTTCCAAAAAAAGTCTTAACAGAAAAGTAAACCAATAAGTCTGGAAATAAAAATTGGAAACTTGGTGTCTGTGATTGCAAAGTACATTCAGCCAAGGGAAAATATATCGAATTAAGACTCAGGTGAAAATTGTTCAGTAACCATAAGTATGTCCCTTGTGCATTATGTTTCTGATGGTACGCACCTGCTCTTCATTGAAATCCCTAGGTATGGCTTCAGAAACTCCTACTATTGCATCCTTTATCTCGGGTGTTGCCGCATCCAGATACGCATCGTGATCAGTGCTATCAACAAATAAATATCTTCCATAAGTAAAAAAAATTGATTGGTAATGTGCACATTCATATTATACACCAAATGACCACATCCAAAAAGGATAAGACTCACTTATGCGCAGTTGTAATTCACAATCTAATTATGCACTCTCAGAACAAACAAAAATCAAGGATGTAACGGAACTTAAAAAGCATGGTTACGTAGCTTGAAAACACACATTCAAGCACCAAAACGGAAGCCTCATTTATAGTTCAGTCAACTTGAGTTTTTTCCATTTCTAAAACTCATCTGAAGCATTTAAATCTAGATTACAATCTACAGTAGCATACAAATTAAAATTAGAAAAGGTATGAACAGCTCCAGAAAAGAAAATCAAGCTGCCACTTTGATAATTAATTCAAGAGAGACCATAGGGAAGTAAGAATGCAACTGACCCTGGAACTCCCACATCTTCGGATCCAATAACATCTTTATCCTGGAATACAGCCTGCACAACAATAGAGGGATGAAAAGAAGAAAAAAACAATGAAGAGATGAGAAAAGATAAGACCCAAGATGAACAACAAAAGTGAAGTTCTGATTTTCAAATAAGCAAAGCTCACTGGGAAAAGAAAACATCAACTTTATCCTGACCCTACAACATGGCTGCAATCTAACAATTCAAATTACAAGCTTTTCACGGTCCAGGACTCCACAACTGGATGCCCATCAGAGCTTCCAGCTGCTGCGTCTACCCAAACCGTGGAGCGAAAGAACCCAAAATCTAGAAGCAAATGAAATCTACAAATAAACCAAAAGATTCTCTTCATATATCATCTTTCCATATGGTTAGCCTATTTCTTGTCCCAAAATGAACTGAACAAATGGAACTTTTCTGTTCTCGAACACGAAAAATACCTCGTCAAGATCCAAAGCAGCTTGAGAAGTGTCACCATCACCAAATCGCTCTGGAAAGGTATCAAATATGAAATTGCTTATTTAAGGCACAACTATCAATAAACTAAAGACAAGTAGCATTCAACAACCACTGACCATCTAATCCAAATTGAGATGTTGAGTATACAACACCATCCATGGTATCCTGAAGGGTGATCTGCTCCCTTGTACTAACATGATGATCAACATAATTACTGCTAGACAGAAAAACAAGGAGCAACAAATGAACAAAGATTCTGAAAATCAGAGTGTGATTTATAATGCATAATGGCTTAAGAGCAACAGAGGAAAACAAAATAAAAAAGGAGCTCGTTCTTTATGACTCCAAATACCATAGCACGACTAAATAGGGAAAACAATGAGTGTGAATGTTAAAACATCAAGAAACCAACCCCTGAAAGATCTCATTGTCTGGAAGCTCAAAATCATCAAGATCAAATGTCTCTGGCAACGTAATTGAGTGATATGGTGCTGTGGATTCTTCTGGGGGTAGGTCAACCGCAGCCGAGCGAAAAGCTTGCTTCACCTTAAGCAATGCCTCACTGCAATCATCAAAGAGGTAATTCACCTTTCTTGAATATATACGCACCACACCAAGCAGAAGATGACTAGACAATCTCAATGCAATTGGAGCTTCCGGAAAGAGAATAGAATCTGCTCAGAAAATAAATTAGTTAGAATAGGAAATTTTTTGATGGGAGATAGTAGGGCAAAGAGAAAACAACAGCATGGTATTGAACTAACTTAACGTGAAATTCATGTGACATCAAATCATTTCTATTCACATATAGAAAATACAGCACTTGGATTTGCGGTTAACAGAAGAATTCCATTTAATATAGAAAGACTTGTAGAAGTAAAGGAATTTCCTTATACTAAATGAAGATTTGCATATATATATCAAATGACAACGATCAAGAAATTTATAAACTGAAAAAGAACAAAAAGTTAGCCTCTGCTAACCCTAATCTGCTCACAAAGTATTGAGAGCTGAATCAGAGACTAGACACAAAAGCAAATACTCACCAACGGAGACTCCAATATCAGTATCAGCCACCTGATTCTTTCGAAGCTTCCTCTCCAAATGGGCCGCAATCCATATTGTCCCAAGTGGCCCTTTCTTAGCTAATATAAACTGCGAATAAAACATTCCTCGTCCTCGATACCAAACTAACCCTAAAATTTTGGAACAAAAAGGAACCAACTTGTTAGAATTTCAGCGTAACAAATTGAGCTTCAAAAACTAATCAGACAACTAAATCCCTTTCTGACCCACTAAAAGACGAAGAATTTTCAACCCAAACATACGTCTATAGAGAAAAATCATAATTTTCTAAATTCGGACAACAGAATCCAAATTAGCTCAAACCGACAACAAAGACTCGAAATTTCCACGGAACAGAGACCCTCGACGGTCCTAAACTAATTTGCGAGCTTCGTAAGTAGACTACATAGCAAAAGTTAGATCAATTACCGAAGAATTCACCAAACTCCAACAGACAGCTCGATTGAACTGAAACCCTAATTCACAGAAACTTCAAAAAGAAGACCCAATTCAGGAGAAGCTGAATCTTCAGACAAAACTCTTTCTTCTTGGAGATCAGACACAACAGCGAGACCGTGAGAAAACAGTAAATTTGTGGCAGAGAGAGAGGAATTGCAAAATGGAAAGTTTCGAAATTTGGATCTTTGGATGATTTTTGATTAAATGAGGGATTTGGTGCGGCAAAGGAACACGAGTTTTGTGACATACGTCGTGCTCCTATTGGTTGAGAGATGAGCGGGTCCCGCATAGCTTTAAGATTTAGTCCAACAATTTTGTCTTTGTCAACAGTATTTAACTTCATTTAATTAGTTAAAATATTTTTCCATTTTTCAAAACATTTCAGCTCCGCGGCTTCTTTGCCTCATTGCGGGAAATATGAAAAATTTCACACTTTTAACTACAAATAAAGATGACAAAAAAACTCATGTTATTAGAGATCTGATTAGAGTTATTTGATTAAGATAAACAGATTCAATCTGATCCGAATTTAACTGAAATAAGTGATCCGAAAATCAAATCATATTTTGATATGGTTAGATTAGATATAAACTACTGGAATAGGTAATAGAGCCAATTACTTTTTTCCCCTATATAACAATTTGACAAATGGTAAATATTTGTTTCAATTTCAAAATTTTCAAAGTGAAGGTGTCACATGAAAACTGAAAAGTACCATGATTCAACAAATAATACAAAAGGAAAAAAATAGTGAAACCTGACTTTAATTTCAACTTTTAAAATTTCCACAAAATCCTATTACATAGTGATTAAAGATTTTAGTCAACGAATATTCGTTCTTACTACAGACAGACATACTATTAAGATAAAAAGCTGAAATAAACTGTCCTCTGATTTGCCTTGGTCCATCCGTGCCTACTTACATCAGAAACCTGAGTTTCCTAGAATAATCATCTAATTCTTCCCATCTTTAGATTTTTGTGCTTTTGTTTTTACTCAGCTTCCAGTTCAGCTGCAAACTGATCTAACCGTTCGGCTTCCAAATCAAAATCCCGAACCGTGGCATGGTTCACTAATCCATCGTCGAGGCTCGCATGTATCTGTCTCTTTGCATACCTGCATTCACCCAGAAACATAACAACGCGTAAGGTAATAATAAATCAGAGCCAAGACGGGTTCTAGTGACTCAGGATAGTGTGTACCATCGACCATGCATTGCATCTATACATTTCTGTGCATCTCTACGATCCTTGAATCTTATAAGAACAACACCCTGAGGATGTTGCTCACAGACCTGTAGAAGAAGAAAACAATTGATACTCCAAAATAATTTCAACTTTCAACAAAGCTATATGCATTAGAACCACAAGCTTAAGAAAAAAAAAACCACAACATGTTACCTTCACTGAGTCAAACGGTCCATGCTTCACACTCTCTTCTTTCACATCTTCCTCTAATTCAGTAACCAGATTCTCATCAGTCTGCAAACAGAGTAAACGCTTGAGCTATATCAGGTATACTTATAAATGGGAACATTTCTCATATTAACATATTGGACAAGACCCTACCCTTATCTCAGCTGGACTGAACATGTAGCGCAGAACAACTGTTGCAGGTATTGAGACCTTAGCATCATCTGTACCACCTATACCAAGGAAAGAGAGAAAATGTGATCCCGATAAATATGCTATGAATCCACTAGGAAAACTCCAACTTCAACAACTAATATGGCCACTTCTTTGTGATTTCTTAATATGCTTAAAATCAACTAGGAATAAACAGAAATATATAATATCAACACACCTAAATGTTCTCTTTTGATCTCATGCTTAGGACAATGCCCACTGAGCTAAAACCCCATGATAGCAGGAAAGATTTACTCAATAACAGGAAAAGACGATTTCATAATTTAGAAAATCACAAGTCATCAGAAAGAAGAAGAAAATAATGATATCTCCGTAACCCCTATATCGACTTTCTAAACTCTTCTTTCATTTTGATAGCCATTGAAAGATTTCCTTTCAAAATTGATTAGGTCAGAGGTTTCTTGTGCAGTCTTTTTAATAATAAGCTCCCTATGGTCGTACGGGAATGAATCTCTAGCATCTCCCATAAGCAATAACTTCTAACAATTTCGGTGTTTTTCTAGAGATAAAGGTAAGTTTCTAGTACATAGAAGCGAAAACTTACCCCATCCAAGCAACTTTTGCTCGACCTTTTTAAGCTTCTTTTTCTTCTTGTTGTCGGTTTGCTTAGTTATAAATCTCTCCCCTGAGTGAAAAAAAAAAGTAAAAGCCAATAAGAACCATACCCAAAATATTGTAGAAACCAACGCCACGGATGAGGAAAACTGGTTTCCTAACCCACAAACGAGTAAGATAAGATACAACTAATGTTCAATTCACCTTTCTGCTCAAACTTAGCCCGAGAAACCGACATGAGGAGTTTGTCAGCAGGACGTAATGAAGCACCATCCAAGATTTGAATTGCCAGATCCACTGAGGGCTCCTAAAGAAAACAAAGACAAATACACATGAAGAAAAAACAGAGACAAGTTTAAGAATCATAACCTTATACATCCCAGGAGGGAAGAACTTCAAGTATTGTCATTACCTTCATATACGTGATAAGAGCATCACCTTTTAATTTTCCTGTCGCCTTGTCACTGTAAAGCTTTATGCGAGGCTTGCCAGAATCATCCTACGATGTTTATCAGATCCACATTGTTAGGGGAAACTTACACAAGACTCTAAAATAACACAGAAAGAATCACAGGATAGTGAGATTTACCTCCTTAATTATGCCGCATTTAGAAAAAACTTCAGCTACCTGTAATTAACATCGCTACTATCAGTCCATTTTAAAGCTTAAGATATTCATAATGGTAGAAAAAGTAAGACCACAACTTACTTCCTCGATAGTGACGTCATTGGGCAACCCAGTAACATAAATATGTGGGTTTACTTTTAACTCAAACCACGAATCTGGAGGCTTGTTTGCTTCCTGAAAATGACTTCGAAACTTAGTAAAGCTTGCAGAAATTTTTATGAGGAAATACGGCTTTATTTCTGCCTTTAATGAGGACATACGGCTTTTTACGAGGAAATTGTTCTGCTAGTCCTAATAAGATGTCTAAGAATCAGAAAAAAATGGTTTTTCTTTCCCCTTTTACAATGTGTATATGGGTCAAAAAGCAAATTTACCCACTACAATTCAGCAGCTGAAGAAAAATCAATACTTCCCAATCAAGAAATCTAGTCCTTACAGCTCAAGGTTGAGAAGAGTGAGAACAAACATGATTTGGCGAAAAATTATAAAGTAGCATGCATGTCCACAAGAAAGAGAAATGATGATTTACAAAACAGAAATGAAGACAAAAGAGAGAGAAAAAAAACCTTCTTTTCAGTTTCTGGTTCTGGCAGCTTTCTCTTGCCGTTAGTGTTTATTTCAGCGGTCTCATCAGAGACCTCTTCTTCTTTCTTACCAGCCACATCATCCTTAGAGGCATCCCCCTCATCAGCAGAAGTATCAAGAATGTTTATTGTTGGAAATACTTCGTCTTCCTCGGCAAAGGTCATCTCTTCGAGACCATACGGGTCAACGCTACCCAGTGGTGGATCATCCTGTAATAAACAGCATCAGCACTTGGGATATAAAATGATATTTTAATCATCGCAAATGAGCATTTCTTCGGATAAGGCAAAACCATGACCCATCAAACAAGATGACACGAGTAAAACAATTTCACTCGTTACTTGAAAGTCGAGGTGGAAAACGTGAATATCCATTAAAATAGAAGAAAACAGGAAAGAATTATCGATTCGTTTGAAAAAATAAATCCTCACCTGAGGAACCCATGCCCTACGAGCCTTGTCCCATTTATATCTCGTTCCATCATCATCAGTGAACTCATCTTCGCCCTCAGGTGGTGAAGAAGCCCTGTCATGATCATCTTCGACAAGCTCAGTACCAAAGCTACCAGAGACAGAACCATTTTTCAACCTTTCAGCCTCGGCTTCTGCTTCTTTAATCTCTCTCTGCCATTTCTCAAATTCATCCTCAGTACTAGTAGAGGCTGCAGAAATAACATAGGGTGGTTAGCGTCATCCTCACTCTGCAAATTCTGACATTTTGAGGAATTCATTTTCTGTTTAAATAACTGACCAGTAATATCTTGCTTATGTTGCTTGGCTCCAGCATTAGATCCATTTATCAACCCAGATGCACCTAGTCAGATATCAGATAGTAAGTGCCATTAATCTGGGAAACAAATCTAAACTAGAAAAAAAGCAAAAAAATCCAATTATGTAGGAGTGGTAAAAAATATCCTACCTACAGCTTGATAGCCAACATCAGCTTCAGAAATCCTTGACATTAATTCCGGTATGGCAGAGAGTGGTTGCCATTCGCTTCTTCCGTCAGCCCAGACTAGGGTAGTTTCTAGTAGGTAACCATTCCTGAAATTATCTGCCCAGTCAAAGCAAACAAGTAAAGTGCAGCGTTTAATAGCCCATTACAGAAAAGAGGTTCAGGTCGGAGAGTCTAGATGTCTTCTAAACCTTAGTACAACAAAGAATTTGTTTATATGAAACACTTACCACAAAGCTCAGGGAAGGTATATGGGCCCAAGTTTTGCTGATTTTCACCAAGAATGTACCAACCAACATCAGTAGCTGCAGCTGTATGCCATAAAAAACCTCGTGAATCTGAATACTTATCTGACCAAAACACATGTTACACACAATGCCTTAGTACTACACCTTCAGATCATCTATTCCATTACAGAGATAATATTACATTTCCACTGATTATTCGAATCAAGTTACTCACATTGAAACACCAAAACAAAGAAGAGAAACACATAAGCTGGAATACACAACCTATTCAATTTGTTATCCACAACGTTAACATATGTTTGCTCTCCAATACCCTTAAGAAAAGTTTCTTCAAAGCCCTCCAAATTATTAACCATTAAATACAATTATTTTGAACTAAACGACCACAAATCTCCCAAATCCATCTCTGATCAATCTCCTCCAACCCCTAGGAACTGTCTCTCACAATAAAACAAATTCGAAATACCTCCCAAAACATTTCTAACAAAACTTGTCCGAAACCGCTACTTTTATAGCCACGCCTCGCGAAAAACCAGAGAAAAAAAAGTACGTCGGAAATCAAAATAAGCGAAAGAAGAGAGTTTCACCTGTCGATGATTGTGGAAGCTGTAGATTATCAGAGTCGGACATTTTAGTTTTTCCTTAACCTTCGAAAATCACGAATACTGACACGAAAAAACCGACTAAAAGAGTGACGCGTTCGAGAGACAAAAGGAAAAGTCCGAAGAAACGCGGAGGCAGGAGTAAGACGGTAGAAGACCCTGATCTTGTTTGGATACAGAGACAAACATTATCCCTATCTCGGATAAACATAAACTAAATCTACGGCCCATTAGGCCCACCTTATTATTATTTTGTTTTTTTTACTCAATCATTGGGCCCACATTATTAAAATCAACATTAAAGAAAATAAAAACTAGCCGTTTCAAAACAGCCGTTCGAGATCCAACGGTCATATTTAGAAACTTTATCGTGTCGGAGTCTCTCTCTTCACCTTCTACATAAACAAAATCGTTGTGCTCATCCACCAATCACACTCTTCTTCTTCTTCTTCTTCTGATCATCATCACTGAGAAAACCCATTTCTCAAAATCAGAAATTTCCAAAAACCCATATCAGAAAAACTCAAAATCATCACCATGGGTTTGATTTCTTCATCTTCATCAGTTGAAGAATCTCATTACCATACCCACAAGATCTTCCTTTTCTCCAACTACATCCTTCTCGGTGCTGCTACGAGCTGCATCTTCCTCACACTCTCTCTCCGTCTAATCCCTTCGATCTGTGGATTCCTCCTCATCCTCCTCCACGCCACCACAATCGCCGCCGCTGTCTCAGGCTGCACAGCCGCTTCCTGTGGAAGAAACAGATGGTACGCTGCTCACATGGTGACCACTGTGCTCACAGCTATATTCCAAGGCTCTGTCTCTGTTCTCATTTTCACCAACACATCGAAATTCCTCGGGAGTCTCAAGTCGTATGTGCGTGAGGATGATGCTGCTATGATTTTGAAACTTGGTGGTGGGCTTTGTATTGTGATCTTTTGTCTTGATTGGGTTGTTCTTGTGTGTGCTTTCTTCTTGAAGTACTATGCTTATGTCGATGTTGGTGATGCTCGAGGAGGTGTTGCGATGAAGAGAAGTGGTAAGGTTCAGAGTGAGGAGAATCCCAAGGATTGGCCATGGCCGTTCCAAGTTTGAAATTTAATTGTCTCTTTATCTTCGTGGTGAGTTAGATCAATATCAAATGTTGGTTTTTGATCTGTTTCGGTGGGTATTATTGTGATTTGTTCATTTGTTTTATGAGTGTTTGATGTAATTTGTCAATGATATTACAATGTTTATCAATGATTTTAATGAAACTTATGGAACCTATAACAATCTCTAGAACTGGAATACAAATTTCCAATTGAGTGAAGACAAATAAACTCGGACTTGAGCAGGAAACACACAAAGATCGGAAGCTTTAATGCAAAAAAAAAAAGAACCTTTACAAAAGTTTAATCTGAAAAAATCGACCACTCATGAAGAAAGTGTAGTACAACATACTTACGTCATATCCTTTGACTGTAAACCACAAAGGAAACAAATTTTGAAAGTATAAAGAACGAAACACACAACTTCTGAATCATTAAATCTTATTAGATTTAAGAGAAAATACTACAGAATGGATACAATACAACAAATAGATGATTGGATATAATATAACAAATAGAGGAGCAGAAATAAATTAATAAATAGTCAAAACAAAGCAAACTCTTTGGAGGAATTCATTTAAGTGATCCAAACAAAGCACAACCCAACACATAATCTATACATGTTCCATTATAACATTCTTCTGCCATCCTCATCATGGTGTTGGTGAAGATCTTTATCACTAGCTTGGGCTTATAATATGGAAGAAGTTGCATTATATTACTTCTTTCAAGCCCTGATCTCTCGACCGAAAATCCAGCTGAATGGTATGTTTCTTGCAGCTTCTTTGGTTCTCCCTTGAGCCCTCTCTTCAAGTTTGCGGATCCTGCCAGGCAATCCACAGAGATACTCCTGTTCGAAGCAATTAAAGAAAGCCAAAAGTCAAAGTAAAGAACTCATATTACAAATTCGTTTCAGATTTGATGACTAAACAATCTCCAAATGCACAAAAGAAGTCACAATGCAATCTAGATAGGATAGGTTTTGTATTTCAAGTCAAAATAACTAACTTGGAGGTTTCATTTCAAGTAAAAACAACAAAACAAAGATGGTTTCATGGTTCTAATGTTGTTACCTGGGCTCTGTGTCCTTCACCAGAAAGGCCTGACAAGTTCTCTACATTCCACCTTTGCACAAGAAATTCCAGTATATCAGCATAGTCCCTGGCAGTGTAGACACCAAGCCTCTGTGCCACGGAAGAGAAGTGCTCAAATAGATTATCATCACGACCATCATACATCAAATGAGCAGGCATCGAGATCTTTTTCTTCATCATGCCAGCAAAGCCCACGATGGTGGTGTCAGGATCAATTTCAAAGAGCTTTTCTACAATCTTGGTGTAGGCAGTTTCATGGCGCTTCTCATCAGCAGCAATGGTGCCACAAATCTGCGCGAGTTTCGAGTCCCCAAGCTTCTTCGCCAGTCTGGCAGTGTTTCCATGGGAAATGAAGGTAGCTCTTTCTTGAAAAGAAGTGTAGATGAAACCCAAGTAAGGATTGTTTTCAGTTTTTGGATCCTAAAAAAACAAAACAAAATCCATGCGTAAGATATGGTAACATCGCATTCCAAAAAAATACACATAGTGGCTCGGCTAAGATAACTCTGTTCAGACTTTATCATAAAAGCTAACCATCTTATATTATAGGAGCTTACCATTCCAGAACCAATCAGGTATTGAATTGTTCTTTCAATCTGCTTCATGTCTACTCGACCAGACAGATAAAGATACTTGTTAAGAAGATCTCCATGTCTATTCTCTTCCGCAGTCCATGCCCTCGTCCATACCGCCCAAGGAGTAGGACTTGCTCCTGTCTCATCTCTTACCGCATCCAAGGTATTAATCATGGTCTGATAAGTCGGGAGAGCTTCCTCTGTGATCATATCACCAATAAGCACTATAAAGTAATCATCAGAAAGCTCCTTACACCTTTCTCTTAACTCTTTCACTTGGTCAAAGAATCCTTCTGAGTCAACTTCAGGGAGAAAATCAGTAGGCTGCCATGATTTTTCAACAGGTTTTAGATAAGCCAACAAATTCTCATTAGCCCATCCTTCTAAGGACTTAAAGATCTCAAGCTTTTGTGGTGGCATTGAATATTTCACTTGAAGATGCACCTCTCTAGGAGGGATATATGGTTTCCTTCCATTTGTAACCTCTCTGCAATTCCACCAAAGAAGAATCCCAAAATGATCAATGGGAGATGGAATCTAAAAAATATCGTTATTAACACAACCACCAGAAGTAGATGATAGGGTTCCGTGTTCTTTAGGTAACCAACTTGCAAACAAGTTATAGTTATTAAGACACCTCCAAAAAGGAGATCCCAACACGAGAAGAAATATCAGTTTCTTGAAAGAAGAAAAGTAAAAGGCACTAATGCGTGATTTTATGTTCATCATATAGATGATAACAACTATGGAGGATATTGCAGTACAAGAAGAATAATCCTGCTCTAAATCACAATTCTTCTAACCAAAACTGTATCACCAAAATAACAAGCAACACAAGAAACATTTCAGACCTAACTTGACCAATATATACACATAGACATAGATTTATTGCATTTGCATCTACCAAGGGTAAGGACAATATTAAAAGCATTTACCTTTTTATTGTTGTTGTTGTTGAATGTGATTTTATTTAAAAGCCTTACACTTGCAATAAATTAATAAGAAAGGATTGATGAACATTGTGGCCTGATAGGCCAACAACCAAATTAATTGATATTTTATTAGAAGAAAAAAAAACGGAACAATCCATGCATGCATATAGAGAAGTGTCAAATATTTGAAGAATAACAATTGGAAGGGAGCTAGTGATTACAAAATTTCAATTGATTTAAGTAAAAGAAAGACAAAGATTGGTATTTCCCATCAGAAAAGCAATTGAATTGAAAGTTTTTTCAGATATTGATGATTAGTGTTTATCTGTTCATAGATACGTGGGAACAGAGCACAAAATCATATATATATATATACATATATGTATGAAAATCCATGTTTACATTAGCAATCACAAAACGAAACAAATCTGCATTTGAATACAAAATCCAGTGTCGATTATGATTATCGTTGCACAAACTTAAACCCCCATAAAGAATTTTTAAAAAAAAACTTAAATCAGGAAAAGATCAGGGAAAATAGAAGATTTGATTGAGATGAAGGGAGAAACTCACGCAGAGGCGGAAGGGATAGTGGAAGCCATGAAAACTCTGGAAGATCTGGAGCCATGAGAATTAGAAGAACGATGATAAACGGATGAGGAAGAAGAGATCAAAGCGATCCGATCCATTGCCATAGCCATAGACATGGTTTCGCCAACAAAAACGAAAATCGAAAATTAGAAAATTTTCGATGATAACAGAGTGAATTGTATGTATTTACGGAGGCAAACAGAAAGCAAAAGAGCTGAAAGTTTAAGAAACAAACGATCAATTTCAGAAACACAGGAACGTGATTTTTATTTGAGCAGGTGACATTTAATGCAACTCTTTTTTTAAGTCACCTAAATATCCCTCTTAGCTTCGTTTATTACATCAATGCCATTCTTTCCCTCTGGATCTTTTTCTTCTTCGCCTGTTAATCTATTTTTTACAGAAATAAAATTCAATAGCCCATGGGCCAAGTTATTATAATCCATCGGGCCCTTTAGAGTTCGATCAAGCTTATTCACTAAAACGCAAAATTGCTAGTCGGTTCATAAATACTTGTTGCTGTCAAAGCAAAATCATATAACGAAAACAAAACATTTAGAGCACGAACATAGGTGATACCACAAGTGTATCACACACAAAAAAAAAATTTTTTTTTTTTTGGACGAACCGACGTGCAACACGTGGTGAACCCGATATCGGAAGTATCACTGCAGTGATACTCTCATACCCAAATTCGCCACGTGTCGAGTGCCGGTTCGTCAAAAAAAAAAAAAAAAAAAAATTTTGTGTGATACCCACAAGGATATCACCTATGTGCATGATCTTACACTCGTCATAAAGTCATATTTTGAATTTGATCACAAACATAATTTATTTATTTTTGTGTTTGGTTCTTTCATTGTTCCCTTTGGTTATTTAAACTTTCTCTACAGTTCCACCTCTCTACCAAAAACCCAGCTAAACGAGACAGAGGGTTTTGACCCAAGTTTGATCCGATCATTAGCTCTTTCCTCTAACCTCTTGATCCTCTGCGGCAAGGTGCATAGGTAGTCCTGTGCTCTCCTTCCTTCTCCTGATAATCCTAAACCCAAGCTCTCCACCTTCCACCGCCGCAACAGAAACTCTAAGATCCCAGCATAATCCGCCGCCGTGTAAACTCCCATCCGCTGCGCCACGGCGGCGTAATGATCAAACAGATTGTTATCTCTACCGTCGTGCATAAGATGAGCTGGCATCGTGATCCGTTTCTTCATCATGCTCGCCAGCGCCTGAACCGATCCGTCGGGATCGATCTCGAATAGCTTCTCCACGATCTTAGTGTACGCCGTCTCGTGTCGCTTCTCGTCGGCTGCGATCGTGCCGCAGATCTTTGCGAGGGTAACATCGCCGTAGGTTGTGGCTAGCCTCGCCGTGTTGCCGTGAGAGATGAACGTTGCTCGCTCTTGGAATGAAGTGTAGATGAATCCATTGTAAGGATTGTTCTCAAATTTTGAATCCTAATAATATCAGTAAACAGTGGGAAATTTCTCAGATTAATAAAAAATAATCCAAGATTTCTGCAAACTATTGAACTTCTGAGATTGAATTTTTATGAAATTGAACCCGTTGACCAATAAAAACAATAAAAATGTAACTAAAAACTTATAAATTTCACAGATCAGTATTGACTAACTTACAACTGTTATAAAATACTTAAATTAATATAATGAAGTTTCAAGAGGAAAAAAATCTAAAACCAAAAAAAGAGCCACTACTGCCACACAACAACAAAAAAATGACGCCAATATGCAATTTTAAAAAAAATAACATTTCTATAAAAAAAATGGGAAAAAATTCAAATCTATTAACTTGTACGGGAATTTCTCAAATTCGTAATGAAAAACTCCTACACGTGCCTATACACTTATAATTTAAAAAGAATGATCAAGAAAACGATGTAAAAATAGAATACTTACCATACCAGAACCAATAAGATATTGTATAGTCTTCTCAACATGTCGCATATCAACACGACCAGTTAGATATAGATACTTGTTGAGTAAATCACCGTGACGGTTTTCCTCCGCCGTCCACGCTCTAATCCACACAGCCCATGGCGATAAACTCCCACCGGTTTCATCCTTAACGCCGTCAAGTGTGTTTAACGTCGTTTGATATGTTGGAAGTGCTTCTTCTGTGATCATATCTCCCACAAGAACCACAAAGTAATCGTCAGGTATCTCTTTTGTTCGGTCTCTAATCTCTTTTACTTGGTCGTAGAATTCGTCGTCGGTCTCCGGCGCCGGTAGAAAATCTTGTGGTTGCCATGAATCTTCCACCGGTTTGAGATAAGGTAAGAGTTTGTGTTCCGCCCAACTCTCCATTGATTTGAAGATCTCAAGCTTCTCTTGTGGGATTGTGTGTGTTATTTGGTTTTTTACTTCTTTGATGGGTCGAAACTGATTGCATGTTTCATTTTTGTTCCTATAAAAAGAAAATTTTAATATCAACAGAAATGGGTCATGTGTACGTGCTAAAAAAGATTTATGATATCTCTTAGAGTACAAAACTATAAAGAGAGTAAATAGTACAATTAAAGAAGGGAAGACAAAAACTCTCATAGTTATCATTTGTCAACATGTAGTAATTTGACATAAACTTCATTATATATAATTCATCCACATCTTTAATAATTAAAAAATACAAAATGAAAATAATTTATTAATATCATTTGTTTTTCTTCGAGACTGAAATAGCATTTTATTTTTATTTTGTACAACAAAGTGATTATATGAGTGGTCCATTAGCTATATCGTTTTTTTGAAGACGTTCAGTCACTAATTATTGCTAAGGTTATATATATACTGTGAGAAGAAAGATTTTTTTTTTTAATTCCACTAAATTAGTATTAATAATTTAGAATTTATATGTCAACTAATGTCTATTCGTTTTTTACCAACAAAAACAAAAACAAAAACGTTTGTTCAATAATTTTGGCATGGTGGAGTAAAAAATTGTGGAAAACAACCCAGCCCTTTAAAGTAGAATGGTACCTTGCCTGACAACAAATATTTCACCTAACAAATTTGCGTTCTATATGTTATTTTTAAGTCGACCATATTAATTACATTAAAGTACATCTTAAAGTTTATTCTAAATGATTAAAATTTGACCAAAATGATAGATTTAAACTTATATCTATATAATCTTGATGTCACATAATGTCATGATCCGTGTGAAATTAACCAGACACCAACTTATGCATACCCTCACACACATAAAGTGGATATACATAAAGTATATATAGTGATTCTGCAATATAAAAAAGTTTTTAACAAAAAATATATATATAAGAAAAAGTTTCCAGGTGGACCAAAAAAATGTTGATATCATGATACGAAAGAATATCGGGGTTAACAGCGATGCATGGAATCCAATGTCTTAAAAACTCTATATTATTATAATCACATTTGACAAAGCAATTGATGACGAATTTAATTAAACATGAAGTGTTATTATGCTCGTGTATATAAAAACACATAATGGACGTACGATCGTGAATAATAAAATCTTGAAAAAATAAAAACGTCAAACTGCGGAATAATTTTATTTTTATTTACTTGTGTTAAGAAAACGACGGAATAATGTAGATCCGCATAATCATTCACATGATTTAATACAAAACAGGGGAAAGAATGATAATCAGGTTATATACCCTTAAGAGCCAACCCATTTTTTTTTCCTTTTTTATTTTTTTGGTCAATAAGAGCCAACCCAATTGTGTTCATGTATATCTTCTTCTTTTTTTTGATCAAAATATTAATGTATATCTAAAAAATAAATAAAGAAAGGAAAAAATGAAATCGAAGATCTAATTTAATTTTGTTTTTGTTTTTAAACGAAGAAATTGTACCTAGCAGGGTTCGTGGTGACACATGAAACTCGAAGACCACGAGAATGAGAAGATCCAAGGCGAGGAGAAGATATCGCCGCCGGCTTCTGCATCATCGCCGGCGAGGTCAAAAGCAAAGCCATCGACATCTTCACTCTCTCTCTCCCCCTCTGCAACAGATCTCTTTGATTCTTTTTATCTCTCTCTCTTGTGCTTTAGCGTTTACCAGGAGGAATATCTGTATATATATATACACAAGAGTACACAAGAAGAGTTGACTTGCGTTGGAGTGTTCTACCTCTCATTGATTATTTATATCTATCATTAATTATAATACTTATTTTAAAGTTATCACGGATAACGTGGAAAAAATAATACGACCATCGACGTCTGTTTAGCTTTTAATTTACATGTAATTCATTAATTCGCTTCTTTTATTGAAAGATTCATCAAGCTTTATTAGATGTATCTTTCGAAATATATAAGTAAAAAATGATGGTGAGTAGTGTATTCCTTTCTTTTTTTACTATCGTTTGCGTAGAAACGACATTTATTAATCACTGTCATGGAAAATCATTTATCGAAGCAAGAAAATAGACAAAAACAAATGGAGACGTAAACGATAATTTAATAATATTATTAAGAGGAAATGTAATTTTATTGGAATAAACTCTACAAGATAACATTATTCGTACAAATTCAGTGAGTCAAGTTCGTAACCAACGGTCTATATGGGATGTTGCTCGAAAGTAAAGTTGTTCTAAAGCAAAATTTGGTTTTTGTAACAATGATTCATTGGATAATAAAAGTAGCAGAGAAGTCACCAAATACGGAAATACCAAAACTTTTAGTAAACGTTATTGACCAATTTAGTATTCCATTACCTGTCGTTCTACTCTAATAAGAATATACTAAGCAACACAATCATATAGTTGACCCAAAACAAAAAAAAAAGGCAATACAATCATGATAGATTTCTTGCACTTGAAAATCGATTCTTGAAGGAAAGTTATTTGAATTGATTTCCTGATAAGATATTACTACGAAACTTTACGTTATGTTATGATATATTTGTTCGATTATATATATGTTTATCCTTTTTTTTATATAACTGATTATATATATGTTTATCGAACATATATAAAAACAATTTTAGTCGTGGTGATTTGTTTTGTTAGTTTATTACGATTCTTTAACGTATAACCGTTACATAAATTTAAATATATTGATTTTTGACAAGATATTGATACATAAAACATTAAAGTGAAATGCAAAGTCTGAAAGATTCGGACGGTTCAAAAGCTTTTGTAAAGGAAAAAAGAGAGTTAAAAATATTATTTTTCGCCATCTTTCTATCGTTAATTTTGGTTTTTTGAATCACAATCAAAACTATAACCTTATTTTTCAAAAAAATTTATTCTAAAGTATAAACTATATATATTTTTAATATCGAAAGCTTAACAAAGCGGATTGAACACTCTAAGTAAATGGAAGCATGCACTCTTAGTGTGATGAGGTAGTGGAACTAAAAGGTAGTACAGACCATGGAGACCACAAGGCCTATATTGGCCGGTCTAAGCTGATAAGTTTGATCGATTTCAAAAGTAGGCAACAAAGTGTTGAAAGGAGATAACAAAGGGAGCATATACACAAAAATGACCAATTTTAACATGAATAATTTTCACTGTGCATTTTCATACATGAACTAAGATGCAGTGCGTTTTTCAACTTCAACTAAGTAAATTTACAGTTTCGGTCAAAGTTGATTTCAACATATATATATATTAAAGTTTATGTAGATTCTTTGAAAATTTACTAAACTGAAGTTAAAAAACGCATTGCATTTTAGTTTGTGTATAAAGAAACACCGTAAAAATTGTTCACGTTTCCCGCATATACACAAACAAACCTACTGCAAGAAAATATTTTACCCATAGATGCTAATAAATCATTCATGGGTTACTATGCATAGCTACGCCGCATGACCTCGTCGTACCGTCAAAATCTCGATTCTTCCCAAATAAAATAAACCACATAAATCCCTAACCGGCAAAAATAACCATTTAAAACCATTCTTATCGTGTTTTTATGGTAGAAAAACACTAATTTCTTGTTCTTGATCTTTCTTTGATAAATGTACATATAGATGATAATTCGAGTCCAGTAACCAACCAAACCGAGTATTGATTTAACCAAATCCAAATTTTATATAAGTAATTGGCACTGTCAAACCAAATTTCTATCATATACCGTATCCAAAAGAATCAAATTACGATTGATCTAATAATATTTTTCGAAGCCGAAAGAACTAAAAAATCGTATCAAGCAGAAATACAAACTGGACCGGGTAAATCCCGGTTTTGGATATATTCTTAACCCGACCCGATTATAAACCCGTTTTAAAAGTCACGCGCTCGGGACGGCCCCGCATCTCTATTCTGATACATTCAGTTAATGATAACGTTCCCGTCACAGCTAAGCTAAAACTAAAACAAACTCACCTCTTATTAACGGCGTTTGCTCAAGAATAAGAAAAGCAAAAAAAACGGCAAAAGTAAAACCCCAAAATTGCACCACCATGACCACCGTATCTTCCTCTTCCGCCGCTGTAACGGAAGGCGCGAAGTTTGTCACGCCGAGCTGTATGAAGAATGTAAGAAATGGAAAGCTGCGAGTGATGTGTAGGTATGGCGGTATTATAGTTTCAAATCTGCAAACGAAATCGCCGCGCTACATAGGTGGAGATACTCGAATCGTCGCCGTTCCTTCCTCCGCCGAAACGAGCTTCACTTCGCTTGTTAGCCACCTTAAGGTTACGCTCGGAATCTCTTATCCTTTAAAGGTTAAATATCAGCTTCCTGATCAGGAACTGGATTCGCTTATCTCCGTTGAGACGGATGAGGATGTTCAGATCATGATGGAGGAATACGGTTATCTCTCCTCCGAGTTCTCGATTCCCAAAACGCGCATCCGATTGTTTCTTTTCCCTTCGAAATCACAATTGAGTGAAACCGATGCGAGTCAGGGAGATTTGGCTCAGTGTAAATCGGAGACAGAAATCGATTGGCTTGGAATGGAAGAGTCGAAGCCTATTCGCCAAGAGTTGACTCCGCCGGTGCTTCAGCACCCAAAGACGGATACGTGGTTCGTAGACGCGTTGAAGAGCGTGGAGATGATGCAGGCTGGGCGAGATAATAGCGGAAGTAGCGGAAGCGGAGATAGTAACGGCGGGATCTGTGGACAGGAGTCGATGATGCTTGAAACTAGTTCGCCCTTTGGCTCGACTTCATCCTCGGTTTCTTCCAGCAATTTACCTCCGATGAAAAGCACCGGTGAGGATATCATGGCGAATTCGCAGGTCAAATTTGCGCCAGTAGAATCGGTGACAAGGTATTCTAAGCTCTAACTGCTTCACGTCTCCATATAATTGCTTTGTCGAATAGTCTCTACTCTCTAGGAAATGCTCTGTGCTTTGAGTTTTTGAATTGTTTAGGCAATGGCACAAATGAACCTGGTAGTGTTGCAGAACTAACTTACATATGGTGTGATATAAAAAATATTTAGCTCATGAAGTAATGTTGAAAAGAAAACTGAATTCTTGGAGTGATCCTGTTGTTGAATTAAGTGTTCTACTATACATGGTCTGTTGTTAAGTTCATAGGCTAAACCACGTTTAGTTCAAATGTGATTTCTTAAGTGATAACCAATCTTCCGTTTGTTTTTACTGTTTAACAGCGACAATACTGTTGTCACCCCAATATCTTCTCACCAGCTGCCAATACGCCCACATGTTTTCGAGAACAAATCATCTTCAAACTTGTACGAGGCTGAGCTAAACAAACCAGTTCCTATCCCAGTTTCCGTGTATCCACCATTTATGAACCAAGCTCAATAACAACATATCCAGGTCATTTACACTGGACAACCTTACATTACCGGAAACACACCTATGACATTGCCTGCCACAACATACCAATACCATCACACAAACCACCCCATCCATTATCGGCTTCCACCACAGCCATACCCAGTCTATTACATTCCAGTCGAACAGTACAGTTCGAGGCACGTTCAAGCACCACCTGTGAAACTTGGCACTGTTATAAACACCCACCAAGTTGATTCCCCGGTGATCCGCACCAACAGCCCTCTAGCACCAGAGTTGTCCTCGCAGGTTTACCCTCCACCTAAACCTGTTGATTCATCGGAACAAACATCAAGTGAAGCTGCTCGTAGTACTACTTGCGGAGATACTTTCATCTATAACACCGACCTCGATGATGATACAGCTCATGCTCAGATTTACAAAACTCAGCCTCCAGCTCCTGCAGTACCGTCTGAGTATCAAACCAGGATGCTAACCGAAGCTTTGAGTCAGTTACACACCCACAATACTTGATAGAACTAAGAATCTGTTCTCATGTTGCTGCATTTTCAGGTATTTGGTTTTACAGTTTTGTTATGGTTCCCATACATATATACATATACTTCTGCTTTTTGCCTCTTTCAGTTAAAAGTGATCCTTGTTTCACCTTCTTTCATTCATTTAGTTGTTGTAACTAATTCACAATGATCTTATGTCCTTTTTTTCTGTCTGAAGTTTTCAGTGTTTAAATTTCTCCAAAAGCATTTATGAGGAAGTTTGTAATATCATTTTTTTTATTTTTTTTTTCCTGCTGTGAACTTATTGTTGCTAATGATTTTATTGGTTATCCACTGAAGAATTATATGCTCTTTTACGAGTTCTTACCAATCAATTATGTAAAATCGTGATTTTATTTTGATGTTCTTCAAATTTACTAAAGTTAATACCAAACGACAATTTTTTCCTAAACTGCCAACATTTTGCAGTAGTAATTTAGCATTTTCTCACTTTTGTCATTCAGCATTCAGCAAACTGACTAAACACACTTAGTTAATTTCTTATTTTCGCTAAAAAAGCAGACGTAACTTTGACGTTGACTTTGAGCTTGACGAGATCGCCTAGGCACGCACGCACACATGTCGATTGCTCGTTTAGATCTTGGAATCTGAACCGTCCACGTGTCTCGTATAGGTCCACTACTTACACAATTGGCATCTCTGATTCAACAAGATCTACGCTATGTACCACTACATTGTTGCACCTGATTCCTACCACCGTCACTCTCTTCCGGAGAGATTCCTCGACGAGAAGATACCGACACGATCTGGTGAATCAAAACCGATCGCGCATCAAATCGAATCGAGAGAGAAAATTTTAATTCTCTTTCGGAATGCAAAGTGATATTGGAACGAATGAAGAGTTTCCTCTGATTGGGTTTTAGAAATCCCGCAAAGGAAGAAGAAACAAAATATGGACGCGGAGCGATCGTCGTTGTGCAACTTTTTCGTGAACTTCCTAATGGAGGAGAACTACCTCTTGACGGCGTTTGAGCTTCTTCACGAGCTCCTCGACGATGGCCGCGATGCACAAGCAATTCGTCTTAAGGAGTTCTTCTCCGATCCTACCCGTTTCCCTCCTGATCAGATTTCTCGGTATAATTCAATTCGAGGTTGGCCAATTCTTCGCCTTGCGTTTGTATTGTATACTCACTGGTGAACATCCGCCTCACATTGTTAGTTTCTTCTGTTTGTCACTTAAATTGTCCGCTAAATCGTCCATGTCAGTGTGGTTTAGCTGGGTTACGGTTTAGAGATTTTTTTGGGGGTCTGTTGTATAATGTGAAGAAATTAGCTCTCTTGTCTGGAATTACTAAATACAGAAAGCACAGGAGTTAACAAAATGATTGAGAATCCTGATAATAGTGGAGTCATGTTTTTGTTCTGCGTTCAGTTTGATGCTCTTCTCCATAGTCTAAGTTTGAAAAACAATCATAACTGAAGGTTTCTTGAAGGGTGATTGTTCGGCTTGTTAAATAGGGTAATGTCATACGACCAAGAGCAACACATGTTGTATCTTGTGTCGCATTCTGAGGGTTTTGATTAGATAGTTTTGTTTTGATTTAGCTTCAGGCTTTCTTAGACAACGTGGTTGGTAGCTAGTAATTGTTACCATGCAATGCAGTTGCGGATCCACAAAGTTTGTTGGAGGAGAAAGAAGCATTAGCTGAGAAGCTAGCTATCAGCGAATATGAATTTCGTCTAGCCCAGGAGGATATTACAAGATTAAAAACTGAAGGACAGAAGAAATCTGATCATTCGGTTGAAAAGTTAGAAGGTATTTTCTTACTGAAATATCTATTCTGCTCTTTCTC
This sequence comes from Cardamine occulta, assembly GCA_028015245.1. Lineage (NCBI taxonomy): Eukaryota > Viridiplantae > Streptophyta > Magnoliopsida > Brassicales > Brassicaceae > Cardamine > Cardamine occulta. The sequence goes on from CM051384.1 coordinate 16,675,758, forward strand.
TTTTCATAGTAAATCTTCTACTTGGCTAAACATGTATGCATAAACACTCGTTCATGCTTTGTGCCATGAACGTTATTGGTGTTTCAGAAATTTCGATGATGATTGACCAGTTAAGGAGTTTACCTAGCTTAACTAAAATCTTAGTCTCAATTGCAGACACTTGAATGTATCTAGAAGTTTTCTTTGCAATTAGTAGGTGCTAGTCTAGCTTTCAGTTTCTGTTCGTTAGCCATCTCCTCTTCTCTTTCGTTTTTTTTCCATGGAGATATTTTCCGTATAGGTATACTCTATGCAAGCATCATTAATAATGCATATTAGTTTTTTCCTTTGTTATTTTCATCGGTGCACCAGCATGGCAACGACTAAATCACCAAACTATGTCCTGATACTGTTCATTATTTCTCAGAGTTGGACTCAGATGAGTTTGGAGACAACAGGCCAGAGATTCAACGGAAAAAGAAAGATTTTTCCTTCACTGATATAGGGCCTTTGAAGAACAATGAACGTCGAGACTTAAACTGTGCAGTGAAAGAATATCTTCTTCTAGCAGGTTACAGGCTTACAGCAATGACTTTTTATGAGGAGGTATCTTAATTTTATGTCTTTATGTTTTTATTTTTTCTTGCTTACTATGACCCACCTAGTTGAAAATTGTTTTATCTTTGATCTTCTGTTTTTATGGTCCGATTGCCTCAAACACCATTTGGAAATCTTGATTAGCTTTTTATGTTTGTGCCTATTTTGTGGCCTCATTGCCACTCCTAGGAAAGTCGTAATGAGGAATAACTAAAAAGTACCTGGAGCTTTTTGGTAGCTTATTTCAATTTATAGTTATCCATTTTCGTTACTATTTAGATTTTGTAAACTATTAAGGTTTATTCTACATCTCAAAACCTCAAAAAGAGTAGAAATCGACGTCTCCATTTTGGTAAAATAGATTTTGGCTTTGTATATTTTCTCTCAGAAGCTGCTGTCACTGTCTTGTTGTGTTTGGGTTAGAGTTCATATATTTGTTTGGTTATGAGTTAATCTTTCTATATCCTTAATTCAGTTGATAGACCAAAACTAAGTTTCTGACCTATTATCTCTACTGGCATTGTAGTTGAAACAATTTTGTAAGTATTATGTCTGATCTGTTTATCACAGGTGACAGACCAGAACCTGGACGTTTGGCAGGACAGTCCAGCATGTGTGCCTGATGCCTTGCGCTATTATTACTATCAGTACCTTTCATCAACTTCAGAAGCAGCTGAGGTAATTTCCTGAAAGCTTAATTTGCGTGTTCATACTTCAAATTTAACTCATGCCGTCAGAACGATCAATACCTTGACACTTTGATCTTTGACGTCATTGTCTTATACAGAACCAACTTCCCTCTCATTTTCCCTCAGCATTTTTCCCTTAGTTATTTTCTGGAAAGTTGATGCTATTCTGATTGTGGGGTGAATATATAGAACGGGATCTTGCTTTAAGTGTAACTTTTTGTATTTGAGAATAATACCAACCATTTAAGTTGCACTTGGAGCATCTGCGAGACTAAAAAGCTTCCAGAATGTTCAGAATGCATTTTGGATTTGAATTCTCATGGTTCACAATTTCTTGGTTGCAGGAGAAAATAGCTATGCTTCAGGAAAATGAATCATTGAAAAAGGAGATTGAGAGGCTAAACAAAGAAAAGGATGGACTACTTAAGAGCAAAGAAAAATTCGAAGAGCAAATCAGTGCTTTTAACAAGTCTACGGAATCACTTCAGAAGGATCTTAAGGACAGAGAAAAGCAGGTAGTCTTTTTTTAGTGACTGGATTTGTCAAAGAAACTGGCACTTTCATATCTGGAAATGTAAACACCTGAAATGACACTGATAGTTTTCAGGTGCAAAGTTTGAAGCAATCATCAGAGCATCAGAGGAGGAACCTCAATGACTGTAGAGCTGAGATCACTTCTCTTAAAATGCATATTGAAGGATCTCGTGCTGGTCAATATGTGTCAGCTAATGAAGGTGATCCTGTACAATTGCAATCCGTGGAAAATGTCGAGGAACAGATAAGCTCTCTGCCAGAGGAAGTTGAGAAACCAGTAGTCAAAAAGGATGGTGGTTTGATTTCGGAAAGTTCTATATCTACTGAGAAGGGGCACATGCAAACAGAAGACGAACTGGTTGTGGAAGAGGTCAAGAATATAATTGCTGATCAAAGAGAGGTGGCAGCAGAGGCCAACAATGTATCTTATAAAACCTTGAACTTGGAGAACCAGAAAGAAGTCTCAAACTATTTGTTAAGTCCTTCAAACGGTAATTCTTCATCCAGAGACCTTGGAAGCATCTTGAAAGTGGATTCTGGAATTGGTCGTGGTTCTAATTCAAAATCGGAAAATGCAAATGGTGAAGCTACTGCTGAGGAAATGGCAAGTCTTAATCATGCTTTGGAGTACTTCCTCTTATATCATGAATACTCTGTCATTTTCACCTTTTTTTATATGATATATTATTTTTGTCATCAGCAAAATTTGTAGCGGTCAATGTTGCCATCACTATGCTACTGCTAATGTTGTGGTAACATTCAGATACTAGGAAGATATTGGCGAAAGATGCTTTCAATGTTCTGATAAACCATCGAGAGGTTTGAACTCTTTTCAATTTTACCATTCAATATGTGATTTTAATCTATTTTTTCTTTGGACCAATAGGAACTCCTCCCCACTGATGATGTGTGCAATGGGGGCATCCAGTTAGCATATCCAAAGAGCTCCTTGAATCATACCTTTTTCAAGGAATGATTAGTGATATCAGAATAAAGCATTTGCTTTATCTCATATCATTGAGTCTATTGCTCAATCATGTGGGGAGCTTGCAGAATATGTCCATCTATTTGAATGCATTGCATATTATGATTGACTTCTATCATTGTTTCCATTTTCATAAATCTTAAACTACACAAAAGAAAAAAAAATTTCTTTAATTAATAAATAAAAATTTTTTTTGTTTCTTTTCCTTTTTAAATTTTTTGTTTTTAAATTAAGAAAAAAAAAAAATTTTAAAATTAAATAAAAATTTTTATTTATTATTTATTTTCTAGTTTAATTATAATTAATAAAAAAAAAAAATTAAAAAATTTTTTTTTGGGGTTTTAAAAAAAAAAAAAAAATTAATTTTTTATTTATAATGCAATCCCATAGGATAAAAGGTTACCTATTTGCTGGATATATATAGCTACACAGAAATTCCCAATAATTGGATATGACATAGATTCTTGTTTCCTTTCTTCAGGCCTGAAACCAAGAACTGCTGTAGCCAATAGACTTGCCACTCTTTGTATTCTACCACTTCTTTTGGCAGGAGTTCTTGGTGCACCAAGTAAACACGAAGAATTAACAAACTTCTTATTGACAGCTCTTAGTTAGAGCAGAGCAAAGGAAAACCAGTCATCAAAGCACGGTAACGAAGTTTTGGATGCAGTTCGCTTCCTTTGGTGCGTTTTCTTAAGCTTCCTCTCTTTATTATGGTTTCCTGGAGCTGCTTCTTCTTACCAATGAACTCCTCAAACATTACAGCACATTTGAGGAACACCATAACATGATATTCGGCATTTTGTGGGAAATGGTTGTTGATTCCACTGCAGAACTCAAAATCAACGCTGCTAAATTGTTGAAGACTATCGTAAGCTTCTCAACAACACACACACTTTCACATTTATCTCAAGTTTTTGTAACAGAAGCTTTGTTATTTGCTTGCGCAACAGGTTCCTTATATCGATGCAAAAAGTGCATCTGCCAATGTTTTGCCAGCCTTGATCACTCTTGGCTCGGACCAGAACCTGAATGTGAAATACGCAAGCATAGATGCATTTGGATCTGTAGCACAGCATTTCAAAGTTGACATGGTAATAATTCATAATACACTCTCGAATTACCTAAAGGTCTATTCTTTTATGCGCTAATCAAATTGTATATGATGCAGATTGTTGATAAAATCCTAGTCCAGATGGATGCTTTTCTCGAAGATGGTTCTCATGAGGCTATAATAGCAGTCGTTCGTGCACTCTTAGTTGCTATTCCACACACAACAGAGCGGCTTCGAGATTATCTTTTGTCCAAGATTTTACAACTTTCAGCAAGTCCAAGCTCTATAACAGATGTGATCCGTCGCCGAGAAAGAGCTAATGCTTTCTGTGAAGCCATTCGTGCACTAGATGCAACCGGTAAGAAATATCAAATTCAAAAGTTTCTTCTTCTTAAATGTTTCAATGTTCCAAGACTAACTTGTTTTTCTTTTGAAACATGTTTCTAAAGATCTGTCTCAAACAAGTGTCCGAGAATACCTCCTTCCAGCGATTCAAAACCTACTGAAAGATCCAGACGCGCTCGATCCAGCTCACAAGGAAGCGTTAGAGATCATAATGAAGGAGAGATCAGGTGGGACATTAGAAGCAATCGGTAAAGCCATGGGTGCACACTTGGGGATTGCATCATCTGTCACAAGCTTGTTTGGAGAAGGTGGCTTATTGGGGAAGAAAGAAGCAACCGAAACCACGGGGGTTGCACCGTCATCACCGACACTTCAGGGACCTGAGTCACCAAAGGTGGTGGCTGCAGCGACTGAAGACACCAGATTCAGACGTATCATGAGAGGCAACTTCACTGAGATGCTAAGGAGTAAAGCCAAGAACCAGGATGAGACACAGCCACAAAGTCACTAAACCATAATATAAACCAGGTTTTAATTCATTTAATATTTTACTGCATATATTCTTGATACACATATAAATCATGCTCTTTCGTTATTTGGCTTGCTGAATTTTTTTTTTTAAACTGTAATCTGTCCATTAGCTTTTTTGTTTTACATAGGAAGAAGAGTGAGATTACATCCCTTGAGAAAGTTTATGATTTTTATTAATAACTAGAGCTAGGGCAATTTTGTTCTATCTCGCTTTCCCCTTCGTAAACTGTAAACTATAATCCCTTTTGTACGTAATGCAGTGTTATTCTCTAAGGCTGGTGAAGCATATGAATACTGTATATAACTGGTTGCGATTTAAATTTCATTGCGAAATACAGTAGTGAAATGCGTAGTGCGGTGAATATATTTTTCTTCAAAACATTTTTTGGGTCAATGTTATCCAAATGTTTGTGATAAACTCTGTAATGAGACGATTAGAAACCTTGGGAATTATTCGATTTTACCAAGTGTGACAAGGAAACAAGAATATTAATGCACTCTAAAAACGCGTCAGGTCTCAAAATGGGTCGATTACAGTCCACAGATTTTGGGCTTTTTCGTGTATATAATAATTGAGTGGGCCACGTACGCGTGGTTAGGCTTTCGCAAGGTTACAGAGAGGCTAATCTGGTGGCGATTATGTAACCATCACACGTCTCAAAATTAAAACTTTATACCAATAACCGGTTAATGTAATTAGACTATTCCGGTGCAGATTATGGCTTATATACACGTCTTACGTGTCAGTGTCAGTGTCAGGTGTGTTTTCAAACATTTTTTGGTTTAGGCGCACGAAGCATACTATCCGAAAATGCCGAAACCATTATTAATAAACAACTCATTAGCAATCTGATGATAATATATATACATATAATATATATATATATATATATATCAATCAACTAGCAAGCAACTAATAAGTAATAACCAAAAAAGAAAGTAATCACAATTTAATTAATTAGCGACTAATAACTATTTTTAAATCGTTTTACGAATCCAAAATTCACCACCGGACTACAAATAAAAAGTAGAATTTTATTCTTTTTTTTTGTGTGTAATTTGGTGAATTTCTTCAAAGGTTTACCAAATAATTACATATAAATCATCTATTACGTATTATTTTAAAATGATTATATAAATAGTTCACAGTTACTAAGTTTGCTAACTTCTCACATCTTCTATAAATGTGATAGGAAAAAGTAAAGCGAAGAAAGAGCGATCGGACGGCGAAGTCGAGATCGTCTCGATACACCGCTGGATCTCACCATGTCATTCTCCGGCCTACACAAATTCAAGCTTTTCGCTGCACATCGTAGCTTGGAGGCATCCGCCGCTGGAAACCCCGCGATGAGTCCGACGAAGAGTCCTGTATTCAATCTCCGGCGACGCAAAACCCTGCGAATGTTGTTTGAAAAGAGCTCCGAAAATCGCAGACGAAATCTCCGTCAGATCCTTGAGGATTCGCCGGAATCGGATGTGAATTCCGGGAAAAAGAAGAGAGGAAACGACCGTGCTAGGCGTAAATTGAAAGAGCTCATGGTCACATCGCCGTCGCCACCGTTCAAGGGTAGAGAAGATTCAGACGGTGGTGGAGAAGAGGGAAGCGAAATTTCGTCGGTAACCGCCGGTTCCATTACTCCTAACGGTGACGGCAGAGAGTTAACAGCTCGACGATTGGGTTCTTCCGGTTCGGTTCAATCATTTCGGTTGAGGATTTTGAGAAAACCATGGCGACCAATCCTGCTTTCTATTCCTGAACAATAAACCTTTTTGTTATTTTGTTTATTTTCTTATATTTTTCTTTTCTTTTATAAATAGATAAAATGTATATGAGATCTTACTATAGTTTAAAATTTTCATATTTTCCATGGCCGTTTTTTTGTTTTTACTGGTAGAGAGACTATAATCTTTACTCTCGAGGATTTAATTATTTTTAAAATGAATACGAGCGAAACAAAACAAATGTTCGAGTTACATTATTTAAATAAATAAATAAACAATCATTGGATCTAGTGAATCTTTTCGAATAGAACATACATGACAAACCTTTTTTTCCCTAACATCCATAGAACCAGACAAACTCACCACATGGAGTAATTTCTTTGGCGTATAACATATTTATTATATAATTTACTGAAACAAATTTTGAAACTTTCGCAACGGCTCTTTATAGTCAATAAAATTATTTGGGATTTAGCATGTGGAGGGCAAAATGATAAAATAGGTGGTCATGAGGAGGAGGAACACACAAAATTACTTCTTCTTAAAGTTTGTCTTTTTTTTCTTTCTGTCAAATTATAATTTTATTCTACTATGCGATTATCTTTTTAACATGGACTATTCAGAAAATGTGATAGTGAGTCAGAATATTTCCTAATTTAAAAGCCACTCTATAAAAATACGTATAGCTTTGCAGTTCCTAAAAAGACATGTGTTAATGGGCTTTAGTTGTATTGATGAAAACATACGCCAGTCGAGCTCGGTTAAATACTTTTAGGCCGGGCTGACCGGGGTTTACATATCTCAGCCGCGCGTGAATTACACCGCACATGACAATTCGAGTCATGCTAAATAGTTGTAAATGAAAGGGACAAAAGTCAAGTGGGACATTTTCTTGTAGTGCAATGACATTTTCCAGATCTGACTCTTCATTTCTTGTTTTACATTTATTAATATTATTGGACATTTCCATTTTCTTTTGTCGTCAATATTATTGGACGTTGTGTACATATATATATGTGTAATAGTGTAAGTAAGTAAGTTTAGTAATACCCTCGTCCTCGAATGCAATTATTGAACGAGCTATGGATTAAAAAATGGAACATAGAAGTTTGTACTTTTTTTCTGGATCGATGTTGTGTTTTATATGCCAGTACTATTTTAATGGTGTTAATTTACAATTAGCCTACCAAAAACTAGTTGCAATTAACACTTTTTCCGTTTCATACTAGTTGTTGTTTTGGATCTTAAAATTCGTTTCATATTAGTTATCATTTTACATTTTTAATGCATATCTTTGATATGATTTTCAACTTTGTCTTTCATGTTTTAATGTATTGACCAATGAAATAAAATCAAATAAATATTAATTAAAGGTAAAACAGAAAAATTAAATATTTTTTTAATATGTATGAAATAACCTTAAAAGACAACTAATTTGAAACGGATGAAATATATAACAACGAGATGAGATGATGCAATGCAAGACAACATTGAAAGATATTCTCTCAAATGAGTCAGTCACTGTGGTTTTAGTTTGAACTTTGAGTTGAGACATTAAAAGCATTTTTCCGCTCATACTATTTGACTTTTTTTTTTTTTTTAAACTTATTGCTATTTGACTCTTTCCTACGAAACAACTAGGAAATTACGGTTGCCATTTAAATTTAAGAGACGGATCATTAAGTGTTGTTCTTCTCAAAATTACAGTATGCTTATTTTACAGAATTCAAACTGATTATATCGAGGTTATGTTTACCATTAATTCAAACTGATTTCCACTCAAACGGGATTCAAACTAAATTATCTATGTAACACATCCTTTGGTTGGATAAAACTTAGGTGCGCTATTAAATTACCACACACTTGATTAATATACCATATAAATATCCGATACCTATATAATTACAGCTAATAACATGCGTATAACTATCACGTGAAAATCATGAATAGACCTTTATCAAAAAAATAGAAATAGCGATACTGAGTTAAAACATTGTTTGGTCCTTTTTCCCATTTTGTGGTTTCCACTAGCTATGATAATGTCCAAAATCTGGTCCACATATTACGGTAAAACGACGACGAAACAAAAATAAAATATATAATTCTTTAAGGAAAGATAAGTTACTTAATTCAACGAAAAACAAAGAGAATCTCTGTAAAGTCAGTCACTTATCGACAAAAACAAAATAAACCCATTTAGAAATCATCTCGTCTTCTACACAATTATACGTCTCTCCCAATTATTGAGAAGAATGGTTAAAATTGGTTTGCGATAGATTGAGGATATGCAGCTGCGAGTTTGGAAAAGCTTGAAGCATATAATGGTGTGAAGAGTATATATGATAAGCATGGGAACTATGTGGTGGAGACAAATGAGAAGTCTACTTATAGTTCCAATGTTCAAGTGTTTGGTGGCTATATGTTTGGTCATCTCACTGTTAGTTTTCATAGAGAGTGTATATATGAACATTGTAGTAATGTACGTCAAGGTGTTTAAACGCAAACCAGAAAAGATCTACACATGGGAGGCAATGGAAGAGGACATGGAGCTCGGAGATCAACACTACCCCATGGTTCTTGTCCAAATCCCAATGTACAACGAACGAGAGGTATTGAATACTATAGTTTTACGAATTGATCAAATTATTCGATGATGATGAAGCCTTTAAACTTGTATTTATTTCGAATCCACAGGTCTTTCAACTATCCATAGGTGCTGCTTGCAAACTCATTTGGCCTGTGGATCGACTAATCGTTCAAGTTTTAGATGATTCCACTGATCCCACCATTATGGTCTGTATATTTAATTACTAATTAGAATGTTTTATCTACATTTAACATTTTTCTTTTCATTTTCTAAATTAATTAACTGTAAATTCAAACGCGAAACACAACGAAAACAATTCTTTTTGTTTCCATTTTCCGAATACCATTTATTAAAAACACTTAAATGCTGTGATTGTTTTTCTCTTATAACGATAATGATTTAATATTAATACCATGAAGCGTTAAATGTGTAAAATGCAGGAAATGGTGAACATGGAGTGTGGAAAATGGGCAAGCAAAGGCATAAACATAAAATGTGAAAGGAGAGATAATAGAAATGGGTATAAAGCTGGAGCTCTTAAACAAGGTATGAGACATAGCTACGTCAAACAATGCAACTTTATTGCCATCTTCGATGCCGATTTCCAGCCAGAGCCTGATTACCTCCAACGAGCTGTCCCATTTCTCATCCACAATTCCGAACTCGCTCTTGTTCAAGCTCGATGGAAATTTGGTATGGCTACAAATAATTCACATTTGAAAAACACCATTAAATTATTGTCAATTTGCTTAATTTAAGATAAAGTATATATATGCACTTACTCATAGTGACAATAGTTAATTGAAATTATTCATTGGTGCAGTGAACGCAAACAAGTGCTTGATGACTAGGATGCAAGAGATGTCCCTCAACTATCATTTCATGGCTGAGCAAGAATCTGGTTCCACTAGACATGCCTTCTTTGGCTTCAATGGTACATCCTTATCAACATTTATTTTAATACTTTATCCTCTGCTCCGTATTTTATTCCTTGGATCCTCTCTACTTTCATTGATTTCTAATTCTAACTAAAACCGTCCACATATATTTATTTATTTGTTTAAAATATTACTAATAATTACACAAATATTGGTGTTTTTAATAATAATAAAAATATATATTCAAATCGATCTCGTAGTCTCAAAACTCTCTGAATGTAATTGTTTTTTATGTCCAATATATATAGTTTTAGTTTTAAACAATATAATTGGATATTTGTACGTAGGAACTGCAGGTGTATGGAGAATGGCGGCCATGGAAGAAGCAGGAGGATGGAAAGATCGGACGACAGTAGAAGACATGGACTTGGCCGTTCGTGTTGGTCTACACGGCTGGAAATTTGTCTTCGTCAACGACATTGCGGTATTTTCAAATTTTCCAAACCTATTTGTATTTTAAATCAAATCTCACCTCGTATAGAGCATGCAGTCCATATCTTAATTAATATTTGTCACATGTCTTGTTGCTGTGCACACACTTTATGGACAGTTTGTACATTATTTAAATCCACAGTATATCTAATATGTATTTACGTGTTGATATCAAATTATAAGCTTTTGATCGTTTTGAAAATATATATATACAATTGGCAATTGCGGTTGTAGGTGAAAAGTGAGCTACCAAGCCAGTTTAAGGCTTTCAGATTCCAGCAACATCGATGGTCTTGCGGTCCAGCTAATCTCTTCAGAAAAATGACTATGGAAATTATTCACAATAAGGTACTACTATTATTCTCTCTGACCAAAAAAGCTACTTTATAATTATTTCATTTTGATGATTCACACACGTGCCCTTAATTTTTGGTAGCACCAATATACTTTTTGTTTGGTCAATTATGTATGAGAGACAAACATCCAAATGTGAAGCATGCCAATTTAATTAACTTTCTTCATGGTTTTACTCTTAAATTAATAAATAAAACGTTTTGATGATGAATTTGAGTTGATAATTTGAACAGAGAGTGACGATTTGGAAGAAATTGTATGTGATCTACAGCTTCTTCTTTGTACGAAAGATCATAGTCCATTTCTTCACGTTCTTCTTCTATTGCGTCGTTCTTCCTACGAGCGTATTCTTTTCCGAAGTCCACATTCCGACTTGGTCAACTATTTACGTTCCTTTTATGATCACTCTCTTCAACGCCATTGCCACACCAAGGTTAGTACTTAGTTCTATTTTCTATAACCAAAAAATTAATAATTGTTAATTAACTATTCCAATTTTTGTCACGATTATACCATTTATTGTATATGAGCTATTTGTATGCATGTAGATCATTCTACCTCGTGATTTGTTGGGTCTTGTTCGAGAATGTAATGGCTATGCATCGTACCAAAGGTACTTTCATCGGTTTACTTGAAGGAGGAAGAGTGAACGAATGGGTCGTCACTGAGAAATTAGGAGATGCTCTTGAGACTAAGTTACTTCCCCAAGTTAAAAAACCTTGCAATGGGGTTCTCGAAAGGTAAATAACAATCAATCTAGGATTCATTCATCTTTAAAATATTTATTCAGCTTGGTACGACATACAAACACCTAATTAATTAATGTCTAGTGAAAAAATAAATAAACTAATAAGAACGTAAATGATAAAAGAGTTTTTTTTTTGCAGAATAAACTCAAAGGAGATGGTGGTGGGGATATACATATTGTGTTGTGCCTCCTATGACCTTGTCTTCGGCAATACATTGTTATACATTTATCTTTTCATGCAGGCTCTTGCATTTATTATTTCCGGAGTTGGTTTTGTAGGAACTTGAATGTCTTATTAAGACATTTTGAGTTTCTATGAATATATACTTAGTAATTTGTATCCATTATAAGAAAATCTTCTTCATTTTTTTCAGATTTCAGAATTAGTTTAGATTTCGTTATAGAATTATCTGTTTATTAAAAATAAAATAATTAGTCATTTTTTCATGTAAAGTAGGTGAAACATCTACTTTTTTGTACAAAGTTAGTTCTTAGGTTTATACTTCATAGTGGGCGTAAGTTATGTACAGTACTACAGTGTAATTAGTTGTACATCATGATGATTTTAAATTCATTAGTTTCCTCCACTTCTTTAGTTCTTTCATGTCCATTAACATTTTCATTGATTCTTAAGAAGTTAAAAAATAGTAAAAAAGGAAGATCAACGAGCAAATATTCAGCATGTGACAAGACTCTTTTAGACAGCAAAAGTTAGGGTATCTTCAGAATCTTTTGAAAAGTATGGGAAAATTTGGATCGATGCCTAAAAATCCAAAAGAAAATGACTAGAAGATTGATGTGGATGCCTTTAACACCAATCAAAGAACTCACGGGCCTCTGTTTTACTGCAAAATGCTTTTGGGACCCAATATTGCTTAGCACTCCATGATGCCTTCATCAATACGCTGCCTATTTCGAATATAAGGCAAAACATGCTTCTGTTTTATTCAGTCGAATGTTATTTTTTTGAAGTATTAAAATTTAGGAGAGAAAATTGTAACACATAAGATCTTGAAATTCCATCCTTGCCAAATCTAATAAATTAGTAAATTTTTTATTTACCGAAGTTGCATTTACAAGGGTTTTTTATATTCAGAAAATGTGGCACTACATGATAATTAAGCACTCAATAAAATATTTGAATAATTACTCAGTAAATGAAAAAAGAATATGTGATCCAACAATTGAACATATCTGCCTTGTTCTGTTTTTTTTTTCCAGATCTTGCTTGCAAATCATTTTGCATCAACCTAACTCAGAAGCACAGTCTTGAAGATTTACCAATCTCACCTTCAAATCTTCTATTGCTTTGTCTCTCTGGTAAGCAAAGAACTTAAGTGACTGCAACAATGGAGAAGAAATAACAGAGAAAAGATTCATTCAAATAAGATTAACAACATTCTCTCAATCAAAAAAACAACGGAAAGTTTTTTCCATTCATTTCACTTACGCCGAGTCCCTGCATCGCAACAGATCTTTGTAATGCTTTCCTTTTCGTCAAAAGATTCTGTGCCATCAGTTTTGATGAAGGACGTGTGTAGTTCTTGCCACGGTATATGAGTATCGCGTGCCCTTCTTTAAGTTTTTCAATTGAGATTAGTACTCCATTGCTCTCTGCTTCAAGAGCTTTTGCTGTGTAAACAACTCTCGAGAAAATCTTCTGCATCGTCATCACTTTAGCAACCTCTGTGTTTCCAATGCTGATGCAGACCTTCCATTACACCATCAAAAACTCCTCTTCTACCTAAAAAGGAATGTGAATCAATCACATAACCATTGGAATTGGAATAAGAAGAAGCCAAGAATGGATCCAGTGGCTCCTACCAAGAACCAAGCTGCTGTTCATCTTCAGCCCTATTCTTCTGAAGCATTCTCTTTCTTCATTAGTCAATATCTCAATGTCATCATCTCGCTCAGATAGTTTCCACAAAGAATTCAATTTGAACAACTCCATTGTTGATTTCTCTATCTTTGATTTTAGCTGCAAAAAAATGGAAGTTATATTACAATAAGAGAAACTAAACAGATGCAATTTTTGAAGTTAAAAGGCTTACAATGGAAAGCTTGTGTTCTTGGCTTTTGAGTTCTTTTTCTAGTCTTGCTTTCTCAGCTTCAGTCTCTAGGTTTCTTGTCTTCATTTCTCCGAATTTTCTTTGAAGTTCTTGAAACTCTAATAAAGTTCCAGTTTTGGTTGTTTCCTCCAACTGCTTACCATTTGTTACCACCTCCAAGATTTCTATATCGCTCTCGCGTTTGGTTTCTTCAAAATGTTGATATCTCCTGAGTAATCTCTCTCTGTCATCAACCAAATCCGTAACTTCATCAGAAAGGAAGTCCTTGCCTCTGTAAAGTATTATCAAGTATCGGTTGCGTAGTATCAGAACTCCTCCAGTGAGATGCTGAAAAAAAATTATAGAGCCCCAAAAAATTCGCGTCAGCCACATCGATTTCAAATATATATTTAGAAACTGGCCCAAAGAGAAAGAGAAATTGCCTTCAATTCATATGCCATTTCTTCATTTTTTGTATTGAGAGCTCCCTATTTGATTGCAATCTTTGCAATAATACATTTCTCCCATAGTTTTACAATAGCAGAAGGCTTCTGCCAGAAGCTAATCCTTGAAGCCCTTGGTTCCTACCTTTACAAATTAAGAAGAAGAAACAAAACCGTTGAGAGCTCGAGGAAGAAAACCGCAGGCAAATGCAAAGAGAGAAGCACTTAGTTTAATTACAAACGCACAGAGAATGATGATAAGTGGTAGTATACGCAAATGAAAGGTATAAAGACTGAGAATTTAACCATTTCTTGATCTATCTCTTTCTCAAATTTCCTAATCTACTCAAGAATCTGTTCATTTTTTGTGAAAAAGATATAGTTTCTTTCATGATTTCTTCAGGAAACATATGAATAACTCTCCCTGAAGCTTAACTCTATATCAAACACACAGATACATATACAAAGTGAGAAAGACAGCTAAAAGTAGTGAAGGCAAATTACCAAGGACGAAATGAAATGGTAAATATGTTTCTCAAGTAGGTAAGCTCTTCATCACTTAGCTTTGCTCTAGTATTGGGTGGACAACGTCTAGATGGAGTTCTATATCCATTAACCACTTGAGGAAGTAAGTCAGCATCAACTGGAAACGGTCTTCTCATCCACCAATCCATATATCGAGGTCCTAAACCATCCAATAACCTATCAGCTTCTCTCTCGTACAATGATGAGCTAATCTCATCTTGTCCCGAATTGGTTTTCTCTGCTGAATAACTCGGTCCTCCTCGATAAACAACGAGAAACTCCTTCTTGCTTAACACAACCAAACCTCCAGTCTTCATCTATTCTTGAAAAAATGAAGAAATTATTTCAGAGGAACATCAAGATTTTTAACAAGTTTCCAACAGTTAAAACTAACCAAACCTCTATGATCTCTTGAGCTCGTTCCATGTTTCGACAAAGAGGAACATCAAATCTCACCATAGCAAGCTCATTTGACTTCCAGATCGATCTAATCTCATTCACAACTGTCTCTGTAACTCCTGCTTTTCTCACATTCACCCATTTTCTCATCTTCCAAGCTTCACGTCTCAGTCTATTCAACAATCCTTTGTCCAGGATAAGCTCAGCTGTACTTGGAACTCTCTCCTTCTTCGTCCTCCTCAATATAAACCTCTCTTCTTCTCTATCCCAAGGCATTTTCCCGCCAAATCTCTTCTCCAACGACTCGGTTTTCTCAGAAATTCGACCTAAATACTCGAATTCGCTCAATTCATCCACCTGGGTTTCTTCGGAATCGCTGTTTTCGTGGAGCTTTTCAACGTTACGGACGATTTTCTTCATTGCTTTTCTTCCCCTGACACCACTCTCTCTACGGTTCAACGCCTTAAACGTCTTCTCTTCATCATTACGTGATTTGATCCTCTTCTTAGTGTCGAGAATCTCGTCATGTCGAAGCAAGAGAGGACCTTTCATCCATGGAGCAGTCGGAACCTTAATCGCAGCATCAGAGAGTTCTCCATTTCCCTTAAATTGATCAAATTGAGAGGTTTTGGCGACATTTGAAGAAGGGTTTTGATTAGGGTTTGAGGAAGAGTTAGTGATCAAAGATGGAAAAGCTCTCGCCGAGAAGAAGAGCGAAGTTAGCATGAGTAAAGTATGCAACTTTGAGTTTTCAACGAACAGAGCCTGGATAAGATAATATTATAACTTTATTATTAAAAAATTTATCATAATTTTGGAGTATTTACGGACCAAACCCAAGAATTAAAGGCGAAATTCTCAGCAAAGGCTCTAAAGTCTCAGCTGTAAATTTCCTAGCAAACAAAAAACACTTTGAAGTTACAATCTTTTCAGCATCACCATGACCATAATACACACACTCTTCCGTAAACCGGATCCGGTTAAGAAACTCATCGTTCACATCAGGCCAAATAAATCGGCCAGGATGTGGACCAGCTCTCGACCAATCAACCCATGTCAAGGTCCGGTTCGAATTCATCTCACTATGCAACATGTGGACGAGAGTTGGGATATAATGCTCGTCCATGTAACAAGACGTTTTGCAATATTGATCGAAGATTTTGTAATACTTTGTGTCTGCGATGATATGTAGAGCAAGTTCTCGAGTTGTTTCAAACCATTGTGATCCTTTTCGCCAATGCGTGATATTGATTTGTGGATACATTTTCGGGTTGTAACGGCCTCGACCGGATTTTCTTGGATCATCGAATGAGCCGATAAAGCTGAGATTGGTACCGGTTAAGTAGCTGTAGATGGTTGTGAAGTTGAAGAGTGGAATGCAAGAATCAGACAATAGGACGAATCTTTGGTTCAATTCCGTCAAGGAGAGCATTGGCTAAGAGTTTTTTTTCTGCGTCTACCATTGACGATGTTCCCCAATACACTGCCTATTTCACAAATTAAACATGATCTAAAATATTAGTATGAATTCAAGCTTTTTAAATTTAACATATGAATTCATAAAAACATACAAAACATATCTTATTATATAAACTTGGGTTGTACTCACGAGAAGCCGACACAAATCAAAATTCTAATTCACGAGATCATGACATGAATCGCTTGATCTATCAGATTTTGACACGTATTAAAATTATTTACTTAATTAAAAAAGAAAACCAAAAGTATTTATAATTTTTTTAGAGCCTTATGACCTATTCGGGTATTTATAATTTTTTGTTTGGTTATGTTGTTCCAAGTTTGAGTAAGGTTCCGATACCCGAAATATCAAAAAAAATAAATGAAACAATTTGTGAAATTTTTACAAATATAACTATAAAAGTTCATATATTTTTTGTTAATTTGGGTATTTTAGTTATTTAAGTATAAAAGTAATTAATATTTTTAGGTTTATAATTATTGGGTAGTTAAGTTAAATAAAATTTAAATACAATTAATATTTTTGGGTATATAATTGTATTTCAAATATTTCAAATATCCATTTGGTTTTTGATTTGGTTCGAGTTTGGTCCTTCGGATATATGAGTCTAGGACCCATTCAGATTTTTGTCTGGTTGGTACCCATTTTTGGGTTTGATTCGGTTTGGTTATTCGGGTTTTAGATATTTTGTCCAATCTTATCTTACATGGTGGCCGAAAAAATAAACAACAAAATGGAACCAAAAGTTACTAGCCATGATATAAATTTTTAATATATTAATAATAAAAATTTAATATAGAAAGTTAAATTAATTTATTTATATAAAAAAAATATTTGTAAAATAACTATCTTTTCTAACTAAACATTTTTTCTACTTTTTTCCTAAAATAATTTAAGATATATCTTTAACAATAAATATTTAATTTAATAAATTTGCTTATATTTAATTTATTTTAAAATTAAGAAACACGTCCATCGGCGGTCCTAATCTAGTATAAATAAATATAAAGTTAAATATGAATACTGTGTTCTTAGACTAATCTAAATATGTTGTCACTTGTCAGTTTTACGTTTTTAACTTGAAAAAAGAATTAGCAAAAAGCTTCAATTAATATATACAATCGGTTTTATTTAACTTATATATCTTTAGAACTTCTATATATGTCGAGTCTATGCAATTTTTCACTAACATGATTTAAGAAATTATCTATTTTAGGAGTTTATTAACATGATTAAGAAATGTATCTATATTAGAAAGGAGTTCATGGACCATTATGCCGATGGTCGAATCAAGATGCATACACGTGCCACGTGAAAAAAACAACTTGTCAAATCCAAGAGATATATATCTTTGCTAAACTAGTGATCTGTACTAATCATATATAGAGGTAACTAACTATTAGGAGAGTAACTAATCAAGAAAAGAGAGAAAGAGGTAATTAACTAACAAAATCTGTTAATTATCACCTGGCTTGGGATTCTTGTTGAATAGAAGACGGAAGTTTCTGGGTAAGAATCTTGAAAAGATGGATTAGTATGAACATATAAAACCCTTCATGTCCTTCAAAGAACTTCTCCCACAAGCCAGCCAATGGGAGCCTGCTACCTGTCAAGAACATGAAAGCCACCTTCACAACCATCTTCTCATCATTATTATGTCTCCTCCCAAACCATGATGAGGATGATGGTGAAGATGATGATGACGAGACCTTGGTGAAGAGTTCTTGATCACTCATGTTGTGTTGAAGTACTTGTAGTTGTAACTCTTGTTTGATCTCCATCATTCTTGTGTGGTTGAATAGTAATTTGGACCATAAGGGTTGATGTTGTATCGTCATCGTCAACATGTGGAAAGCTTTCAGTTGCAGAAAAAGGAAGAGACCAATTGAGAAACCGGTGATAAAGAAGAATGAGCCTAAGACACAGCTACCCTTTGTAAGAGAATCGATCTCAAGGGCTTTGAGATCATAGGGTACTTTTCCTCTTCTTTCTTGCTTTTATGATCAATAATGCCCATAGTAGAGAGAGAAAGAAAGAGAGAGAGGGAGAGAGAGAGAGATAGAAAGAGGTAGTGATCGTTAAGGATTTTGCAACCAAAATAGTTATAAATGTGTAATTACAAGTTGTAAAAGAATAACAAGGTGTTTGTAGTGTATTAGACAAAGTCAGAGAAGAGTTTGCCTTTAGAATGAAGACTTGACCTGTCGACTTTTTAAAATTGGTTCTCAAGTCAATATATAAAAGATCATGTGTCAAATACAAAACTTAGGTTTTAGATCTTAACATTCATACGATTTGACGAAGTTTTATTTCCTCATAGGACGGAGAAAAGAGGTACAAAAGATTGCATTTTAAGTAAGGGTGGTAATGTGATATATTGGAAAAATAAAAGTAAGGATAATATGTTGTTAAAATAATCCAAGGCTAAATCCCAAGGGTGATGAATCCACGTTAAAACGTCAAAACAATGAAAAAAGAAGAAGTCAAATATGGGGATTTGAATCGAACCAAATCTTAAATTAACTGAGTCAAAATTGAACACATTGCTGACTGGAAGATAGACTCTATACTCTAACCTATACGTTGATAGTTGGTCAAGTTATCTACCTGTGTATGAAGTTTTCTTTTTCTAGTTGATATACCCAAACATAATAATTTCTGACTCAGTAACTACAAATTAAAATAAATCAAATCAAATATTGAGAAGAAAACAAACAAATTTAAACCAAGATGATAATTCATACTAAAAAGGTAAAAAGTAAAAACTGAAAGGGTGCAATATTGAGAAGAAAAATTAATACCTAGATTACTTAATTAAATTCAAAATTTAATATTTTGGGAAAAAAAAACGAGCGTGCAAAATGTTCGGTGCTGACCCATGAATGATGAAACCAAGGAACAAGATTTCAGTGTTTCACGCCTAACTTTAGGTGCACCACTTAATAATGACATTTGCGAATTTGCCAGAATTTCCCCTTTGTTTTTTTTGCTAGATAATCAAATACTACGAGTACGAATTTAAATGTTAAGAAAAAAATTAAATACATACGAATTTTTGTTTTGACATCGTGATTAGCGTAATAGATTAGTGGATAAAAAAATATTTTAAGATCTAATGACTTTGCTTTAGTCAAGGCACAAAAGTAATTAAAGACCAAGCTTGAGAAATTTACTTCTACTCAAAGCTGTTAGAGTCAGATCATTAGTTTTCTGCACGATAGATGATACAATTATTAGAAGAAAAAAATCATTAATTATTAATATGAGTCATATGACTAAGGAATACAATCTCTCAATGCCAAAAATTCAGAAAATGGGTATAATTGACAATTCCGGAAAGTGTTAGGTTAATTATGCGTTCATTCAAAACATTCGATTAGTTAGATAGACACGCGTATTATTTGGAGGGTAAATTCAGTATTTTCCCCAAAAATATTAAAGCAAAACTGAACCGACGTCGTTCTCAGGATTCTCGGAGAACCAGCGATGGACGACGACGGAGAAATCATGGCGACAACGAAGACAAGAGAGGAGATTGACAGAGAAGCAGAGGAGAATCGATAAGAAGCTCTATTAGCTTCAACACTATCTCTTCAACCTAATTTCAATCGATCCAACGTCACCCAGAAACAAGTTTCCAAATTACAGGTCGGATTTCAGATTCTTCGCATCGACTTTATAAAATTTTCATTCCTCATGTTCTATGCGATTTTGCAGATTTTTGTTTTTATAGTTGAGTTTTGATTAGGATTTGCAATATTTGATATGATGATCACAGGAGCTACACAAGAGACGTATGCAAATAAAAGCCAATTTAAAGATCCATAAGAAACCTAAAGGTAAAGCTCTTTTTCTGAGTCTGCTGTTCATATTATATCCAGTAAAGACTCAACAGCTCTAAACTGAAAATGCAGCGAGCAAGAATTCTCAGAGTAGAGCAGTTGAAGATGGGGAAAGCTCTAAGTTGAAAGAGTCAACTTCTTCTTCTTCTTTGACCTTAGAACAGCAACATAATAAGACACTAGTCACAGCACCAAAGAAGCCACAAAAGCTGTTTTGGGGGTGAGCATTTTTTTTTCTTTCTTTTTGCTGCTTTTTCAAAAAAAATCAAGGTATTGAAAAACCGCACTAATGCTATGTGTTTGTTTTGAAACAGGCTAGATACAAGGGAAAGGTGGGAAAGGAAAGCCAACATGTAGTGATGAATCGATTTCTCGTTATTGATAATTACTTAGTTCATTGTACAAGTTATTGAAGAGCGACAAAGAGTAGCATAGAGAAAGACTCACAAGATCAACGATGAAAACAGAGTGGTTTTTGTTTTGTTTGATTTCTTTGCCTTTAATTTCAAGCTCCAGAAGTTAGAGCAAGCTCTATTTCCTCGAGTGATCGTCCTTTAGTTTCGATTACGTTTCCTGCAATGTAGATGACGGCTAGCACACAGACTCCTGCGAAGCCCAAGTAGACACTGCTGATACCGAATTTAGTCACCACGCTTAAGAAGTAGAGTCCAATCACAAAGTTTGAGATCTGTCAGGGCAAAACAGAGATAAAAAAATTAGAAACAGAGAGAATAAACTCTGTTCTAAACCATAGAACCTATAAGAATATATATACCCAGTGCATTCCGAGAGAAAGAGCGACAGCTTTTGCTCTGATTCGGGATGCGAATATCTCTGGAAGAAGAAGAGCCGGTACCGGGCCAGCACCAAGTGAGAATGACAGGACATATCTGGTTAAACAAGCCAGCATAAGAGTCGGGCAACTCCCATACATAGAGACTAAAACGAAGTTTTATAAGGAGATTGACTTACAGAACAGTTCCAACAACGGCAAGGGTTCCAGAATATGCAGCAAGAGCCTTCCATGTTAAGGACAAGGAGAGCAACAGCATGGACAGGGCCTTTTCAATACAAAATCACAAGTCTAAGTTAGCCTGGTTATGGTAACGCGGTTTGAGATCTTCGAATATGGCTAAGAATGATAATAAAACTTTTACCATTCCACCAAAGCTTATGAGTAGAAGACTTTTCCTTCCCATTCTGTCCATCAAGGACGAAGCAACAGCAGTGCCTGGGACCAAATATTTATCCAGTTGTTTATTCGGTTATGTTGGAACTCAATGGGAACATAAAAGAGAAAACGAACCAAAGACATTTGATGCTCCAACGAGAGCACTGGCTGCGACATCAGATTGGACACCAGCACTACGGAACACTGATGTAGAGTAGTACACAACTGCGTTTATCCCGGCTAACTGCTGAAACAAGAAGAGAGCCGCACCAATGCTCACAACTACGACAAGAACAGACAAGCAACTACGTAAATTGATCAATACAAAGTAAGGTTTGAGAGGAACATAGTGACTAAATCCGTCAGCTATTATTATAATCGAAACACTGTATCTCCAGCAAGTCTTGCGATACCTTTCCAGTAGCGGCTGCCGAATAGATCAAACCATCCTGCCTCTGGCTCAGAAGAACCTTGGCCAGAGGTTGATAAGTCACGAACTAGTTCCACCACTCTTTCTTTACCATACAGAGTTTTGATCGCCTTTTCAGCTTGAGAGACTTTTCCTTGCTGCAAATTGATGTCCCTAACTTATCAAAAATTGATCTCAGTTAAATGTGCGTTGCGTCCCTAGAGAGTAGTAGTACCTGAACGAGCCACCTTGGACTTTCTGGAGAAAAAGCCATTCCTATGGCCAATAGAACGGAAGGGATAACAGCAATACCAAACATCGTCCTCCACCTATAAAATCAAGAGAACGAAACTAACATAAACACGACATGCATCCGAAAAAGAAGAATGAATATTGTTCGGATGAATCAAAAATGGTTCACATACCACAGAGGGTTTGCTGCAAGGGGTAATCCAGCTATCAAGGCTGCAAGTATTCCAATACATATGAACAACTGGTTCACAGATCCGAGTGCTCCGCGGATTTCAGTTGGTGATATCTGACACCCATCATCTCACACTTCAGCAACGTAACATATAAAAATATATATAACATCTTAAGCTGAGTGTGCAAAAATTATGAAAAACTGTGTGTTAAAACAACCTCAGATATGTAAAGTGGTACAATCGCTGATGAGATTCCGATTCCAATTCCTGCGAGTAGACGTCCCACAATCATAGTCTGCACACTCTGAGCTGTTGCACTAATGAATCAAAAGAGAACCAATCCGTTAAAAAATCACATAACTTCTGAACAATAGGTATGACTTGGTGCTTGAAAAAAATACCACAAGAAAGCTCCAATGGCAAGTGGGATAGCATCTAACTGAAACGTTCTTGTTCGTCCAAATTTATCAGCTAATGTACCTCCAGTGAATGAACCGACCGTTGCACCAGCAAGCAGCGCACTAACAATCCATCCTGCTCCGAAGCAATCACAGATAACACAAATAAAAATGCTGTCACGCAACATTTCAGTTGAAATAATCTTAATATATATATGCACAGGAGAAGTAAAGAGAAGTTGATCATATAATTGCCTTGCAAAACAGTATTATCGGCGATCCCAAGATCCTTAGCAAGGTACTCAAGAGCACCATTAACCACCCTGATTCAATCCATAAGGAACATCATCATCATCATCATCATCATCATCATCATCATCATCTATATCTATCAATATCCATAGATTCAAGTATAGTTTCACTCATACCCAAGATGATAACCAAACAATATAGCACCAAGACAAGCAACACCAACAAATGGCAAAACTGTCCCAGAGTTTTTCACTTCAGATCTCAAAGGTATAGCTTCTTCTGCATCTCCACCTACATTTTTTCAGTCCTCAAATCATTAAATGATAACTCCAAACTCAACAAACATGGCAACTTTGAAGAAAATTTATTCTCAAACTTTACAATATTAGTAAGAAGTTGTAAGCAATGAAAGAATCGAAGACTAACCAGAGGAGGCATGAGCTCTGACCGATCGAGCTTTGACCGAAGATAAACTCATAACATTCTGGATCCCATTTTCAGCGCGAGCAAGCTTAGCTCCCATAGCTTTCAAACCAGAACAGCAGAGTGGTCCGGTGACTATGCTCTTTCCGACGAAGCGAATTCCGGTAGCCGATCCTTTCTGGAGGCTAGAAGAGAAGTTCCGTTTCCGTAACGCAAACGCGGCGTTTCCTTTAACCGCAAACGTTGACGACTGCATTTTTCCGTTTTTTTCCTTTTATAACTGTATTTGCGAGGAAAAAAGAGAGAGCAATTAGTCAAAAAAACGAGAAAATATCGCATTTAATCCAGCCGAACTCTAAAAACGAAAAGTAAAATGCTACATCACAAAATTGGCAAATCTATACACATTGATGGCGAAAGAGAACGAAAGCGATAGAGAAAAAACAATATCTCGATCGCGACTCATTAACAAAAATCGAAACTCAGATTTGGAAAAATGAATAACAGAGACTAAGGAGAAAGGAGAAACAATACCAGAGAAACTTCGGAGACTCCGCGATTAGAGAAGAGAGAGACAGAGGATAGTGAGAGCTTATAGCGGAGATTGTGATTACAGAGAGGAACTATTTACTTCAGAGCTTATTATCGTTATAAAAAAAAGTATTTAAAACGCCAAAAATAATAAAGCAAGTTTTGTTTCCTTATTATTTTTGGATTTTTGTATAATAATTCATATTTATCCATAACCATAAGGAAAATCCAATAATTTTTTCTTCATTTCTTATTTTATAAAGATCACGAATTCAATGCATGTAATGTATCTTTCAATTTTGATTGGCAAATACAGATACTTCTAAAATTATGAGTTTAAAATTTTTCTAATCAAATGCCAGAATTATTGAGGAAAATTTGAATGAATTTTTGATAACACAGTATATGTTTCTATATTTATATTACCATAAAACTTGTGAAATGGTATATTAATCTGTGACCAATGACCAAAATTGCTCATTTGGAGAAAACAAACTAATTTCCGTGCTATGTACGATAGATGATTGGTGCAGAAATGTATATTAACAGAATGTAAGGGTAAAAAATGTAAAATGATAAAAAGAACAAAAGAAGTAAAAGAGGTAGGAGCCGCAGGATTGGCGATTTGGCAACGGTGGATTTTCTGGATTAGATTTTGGATGACGTACCCCGCACGTGCTAGACTACTCACGTGCCGCCATTGACAATAATAATATGGTGACGTATAAAATCCATTTATCACAACAACCTGGTCTTCTATTTGTTGACCCCTTAATATTCTTTTGGGCTACTATTAGAAAAGCCCATTAACCCAAAATGGGACCAAATTCTAAAGATCTTCGTGTCTCACTCTCACAAACTCAGTTCATCGTTCTATCTCATTCCAACGACTTCGCGAGAGCAATATCTTTTTTTTTTCTTTGTCCACCTAAATTATTCGAAATCTCTATAAGAAGAGGTCAGCGACTTTATTTATAGTTTATAATACTCGTAGCTAATTATTAATCTCCGATTCTCCAGAAAATATTATGTGTCTTCTGTTCGATTACACTAAATTTGTTTGGCTCTGCGTTGTCTCTCTGTTGTAATTGGTTTCATTAAGCTTTAGTTGTCAGTGTTATAAGATTTTGAATTTCACTAAAATTGTGAAAAGATGTTTGTCTTAATGTCTTAGATGATATATGAAGAAAAATGTAACGATTTTGAAAGTTTCAATAGTTCGTTCAGGAAAAGGTTTATATTTTCGGTATATAATCATAATGTTGGTAGCTCAAATTACTTATAATCATAATTGATTCCACTTCTTTGAATCAACAGTTCGATGTTATGCTCAACGTATACACCAAGTATTTACCATTTACACGCTGAAAAGCCCGTTTTTCGGAAGCCGAGGTTTCGGGTTTGTTCATCTACTTCTAGTGAGAATGACAGATTCAAAGTAGAGTACACTCCTTGGCTTATCGTTGGATTAGGAAATCCAGGAAATAAGTATCATGGAACAAGGCACAATGTAGTGGAAACCAATCATTTCTCTAGTTACATTGATTGTGATAGTTTTGGTTTTGATATCTGCAATGCGAAATGTTTCTGTTGTTTTCAGGTTGGTTTCGAGATGATCGATGTTTTGGCTAGAAAAGAAAGTGTTTTGATGAATACAATACAGTCGAAAGCTCTAATCGGAATAGGTTTTACTTCTCTGGCTTTCAGTTTTATTTTCCCTCCCCTTTCGGTTCTTTGGTTTGAAGCATAAGAATACTGATGGCTTTATGGTTCTATGTATGATCAGTACAGGTGCTATCGAAGAGGTACCTATCTTGTTGGCTAAACCTCAGACTTATATGAACTTCAGCGGCGAATCGGTTTGTATTTTTTGGATCATCAAACTCTTGTATCATAAATTTGCAAAGATCAGTCAGCTGCATGATCAAATCCTCATACCTGAAACTGTTATGTTCTTGTTTATAGGTTGGATCTTTAGCTTCACACTATCGAGTACCATTGCGTCACATTGTACTGGTAAAGTTTCTGACTTTAGCATCCTTAGAAATCAGAACACATTGTTTGGAGTGAACCCTTTTGTTGAACCTTGATATGGGTTTAGATTTACGATGAGATGGCTTTACCAAATGGGGTTTTGAGACTTCAACCTAAAGGAGGTCAAGGCTATCACAATGGGTATGTATTTATGTATGAGTGTGCCTCTTGATCATCCAAGTGTGTTCTCTGATCTATTAACTGATGTTACCTAATACATTTGGTACAGAGTGAAGAGTGTAATGGGGCATTTGGATGGTCGTCGAAACTTTCCTCGTCTAAGCATAGGTATGGTTTTGGTTCTGGTTTAAACCCGAGACTATCCTTTAGTTTCTTTCTCTTAAGCTTTTTGTTTTGTTGATTTTTGTCAGGCGTTGGTAATCCTCCTGGAAACATGGATATGAAAGCTTTTCTTCTTCAGAAGTTTAGTCCATTGGAACGGAAACAGATCGATGAAGCACTCGAGCAAGGAAGTGAAGCAGTGAAGACTCTTGTCCTCCAAGGATTCAATCAAGGAATTTCTAGATTTAATCTGGTGCAGAAGTATAAATTCCATAAAGTATAAAACTTGAGCTTACTATGAAATTTTAACAGATAAGGATTTTTGCTTCGATTTCCAAAGAGCCACCAAAAAGGGGTTGGAAGAGATTCAGATTCGTCTAGCATTTTAATTTTTTTGTTATAAAACAATAAACCAGAAGCATCTTTCTTACGCTGTTAAAATCCAAGAACCCTGTATATGAAACTGTTTCATCTAAGATAGCTACCAGGACTAATATCTGATCATCAAGTTCTCAATTTTACGTTAATAAACTATAAATTCTCTTCTCAATGTGTTGCTATACAAAATTGGAGATTAATCTGAAATTTCATTAAAGGTTTTCAAAATTGAAAAGCACAAAAAAAGTAGTCATTGTAAAATAGGACATTAAATATTGTGAACAAGGAACTGAATCAAGAAAGTTTCCATCATCCTAAATACCACAAAACATAACCATAAGCTCTCTTTCTCTATCCTGATGATTCATCATCATCATCTTCCTTCAAGCTTCAATCGAGTACTCAAATACGACATCTTTGCCAGTAAGTTTACGGTACACACCCACCATTGTGTCAAGCTTGTACTCAGTGTCGTTCTTTTCCTTGGCATTCAAAAACACCTGCGACAATGTAGTCAGAACAGAGTGTAAAGACATGCCCAAAATCATTCAGAGAAAGATCTGAGTACATTCTCATATAGATGATATGATTACCTTCATGACCTTGGAACCATCAAGACGGTAGCGAGTACGCTTTCCGACAATCTCAGCAGGGAAGGCCACATCTTCAAGCATTGCTTCATGAACAGAGGTTAGAGTTCTGTTACGTGGCCTCTGAACAGCAGCACCCTTCTTGGGAGGACGCATGATCCTTCTTGTGGTAACAAAGATAACATCCTGTGAAAACATATACAAAAAATTAAGAGACTGTACAACTATTTATTTAGGCATTTGCTAACGAGAGGATTTTATCTAATCACCTTTCCACTGAACTTCTTCTCAAGCTCTCTGACGAGACGAGGATGAATCTTGCGAAAAGCTTTCCTCAATCTGAATGGAACGTAAATCACAACAGCTTTGCGGTTTCCAGAGATATCCATGTTACTGTGACCAAAACAAAATCATAAGTTTCCTAAGATAAATAAAGGCTAATGCAACAATGGAATGAAAAGGGGAAGAAAGAAAAAGACAGCAACATACACAGCTTGGTTAATGTAGAGATCTTTCAACTCGCTTTTCAACTCCGGGTTAGTGTTCTCCAAATCAAACAAAGCCTGGGAAAGAAAATGCAACTTATTCACGATGAATCTAATTCACACAAGATTAATTTACAGAAAAAGACACACAAAAAAAATTGTTGTTAGTACCTGAGCAACTTGCTCATCGACTTCTGTTGGGTTGGCACCCTTGTCCTTCTTGATCTTGTTCTGAGCGGAGAACATTTTCGCAGATCTTGAAATGTAAAGAAACAAAACAAGAAAAGGTGATGACTTAGTCTCAGGATTACTCCAATTAAAATTCAGGAACAACTTAAACAAGTCAAAGTTTCCAGTGAGTTCCAAAGCGAAGCTGAAGGCTATTTGGATAAACACAGAATCTCTAAGTTTTCTAATAAATGAATTAAATATATAAACATAGCTGTTATACTCAGTCATTTTCTGGAAACTAGTTTTAAATTCTTAAATCACCATTGCTTGGTGAACGAACTACAGAAGCTTAAACTAAACCAGAGTATCCTTGTCCTAAACACCAAAAGCCTCATCATTTACACCAATCACAAAAGCTGAAATCTTCAACTAATCTACACTATTAAATTTTAGGGAATACGTCAGCATTGCCACTCTAGCAAAACAGAACTTAATCGATTCAATAAAATTCGAAGAAGACGAAGGAACATAGAGCAACCCAATACGACTTACCGAATAGCCAAAACCTGAGGCGAAATCCGCAGGAACGAAGAAGAGACCTTAGATTTAGAAAAAAAAGGTTGCGGCTCTTCCTTGGCAGCTCGGTTTCTGTAAAATGAGGTTTTAATGTTTGATGATTAGGGTTTCAAGGCAGCCTCTGTTCATATGGGCCGTTAAAAGGTTTTTTAAAGCCTATGGGCCCGTCTCTCATATATGATATATCCCCAACAGTCCAACACCCAAACAAGTTATCTATCAAATTTTTAGTTTGGAATAAATACTAAATATCAAATGTATACAAAATTTTAATTTAGCTTAAATCACCCGTTTCATCATTAATGAATTAAAAAAAAAAAAAATTACCATCAATTTATACATGCATGATGCATCTATAAAACTTGAATTGGATGAATGATAGGCGTCTGACAAAAGCAAAATAGCCCAAGATTACATAAAATTTAGTAAACTTTTGCAAAAGAAAATAAATTCTTTGACTCAGAAATACATCCTAGTTGCAGATGTAATTGCAAAACTAAATTATTCTTTACTGCCCTAAAAGAGAAGTGTAAACTTTATTGCAAATCGTGACCATTTATGGTAAAATACTCATCATCACTAGGCAAATGAAAACAAATGAATCACACCTATAATATAACGAAACAAATGTTCATAATCTACGCAGTAGCAGTAACTAATGATCCCTCAGCTTGCAAGCTATGCTCGTCGAGCCACGAGATAATATCTGACAAGACACGAAGAATCATTTCGTCTGGTTCGCCTTCGAGGAGAGAATGATAAGCATCTTCATACAACATTATCTTCTTGTCTGAACTTTTAGCTTTCTCATAAAGCTCTCTGCTCACTGAGGGATCAGTCACTGTATCAGCTTCTCCATGTAGAATCAGTATCGGCAAAGACACCTGCAAAGATTGAATCAAGAAACTCCCTAATTATTATTCTGATTCTGCTTTTCTAGTTTCGTGTTTATCTCATACTTGTTTACCTTTTGCAATTGTTGTTCAATCTGTTGAGTTGTTCGAAGCATTTCTACTGCAGACCGTAACCGAGGCTTGCCGCTGTAACAAACGATGTTGTATGGTGTCTGCAGATTTTAAAAACGAGAAGACAGGTTTAGGAAACAAATCTATACACCGAAAAATAAAAAGGTCCTTCATGTTCTTACCATATCCCTCTTCCTGATATCTCTAAATGCTGCTTCTGCTAAATCCTTTTGTGGTACCAACTTGTGTTTCGGTAGAACATTGGCTAGACCGATCAAAATCTGTTTTAATACCGGTGGTGGAACCAAATCATCTGCAATCTAGATCGGATATATTATAGTTCATGTTAATGTTATGATTAGTAACCCACAAGATATGGTTAATAAGAAAATCAAATATTTACTTTGCACATCGGTGCTACCAAGACTGCGCCGGTCCACGCATTTGGTTGTTTGAGGTGTATTTTGAGCGACACGGCTCCACCCATTGACTGTCCAAAGAGGAAGCTCGGTAGAGAACTAAACTCGGGATTCTCTGCATTCAAAATCTATCAGTACCTAAAACATGAACCTTAAGTTTACTCTTTCGAGTCACTCAATGTGATTCAAAGTTTTTACCTTTTATGTTGGAGTAATGCTCAATGACATCCTTAACAAGAAGATCAAAGCTAGGGATATAACCGTATAAGCCTTCTGATAAGCCAAAACCGGGATAATCCATAGCGAAAACTCCGTATCCAGACAATGCCAATCTCCTTGCAATACCTGCAAAAACAACAAGCTAGTGAGCAATCAAACAACCCTCATTTTCATAACAAAAACCTTTTGGTATATAAAAGAAAAGAACCAAATATGCCTTCAAAGAAAAACGTGCAAGTATCTCCATAACCATGGCAGAAACAAACCAAAGCTCTGGGCTTGGAAGCTTCAGGAAGCCAACTTTTTGAGAAGATCTCAATTCCTCTCGAATTCACCTCATAAGACTACATTAATCATACATCACATCACAACAGTTGCTTCAAGTTATATAAACTAACTTTGATTCATGAAAATCTGAATTAAAAAAATAAAAACAAAATCTAATCTCTTTTACCTCTTTTGTCTTAATTCCATTTCCTGGTGTCTGCAACATCAACAAAAAACAACACATTTAATCAAAAAACAACACATCTCAGACCAAACTGAATCAGATTGATCTAAAGTCTCAACCTTTCTTAAACCCACTTCAATTGGAAATGACGAACAAAACAAGACCTTAAGAAATCCACTGATTCAGGCAAATAGATTAAATTTTATTACCTTGAAGAGGATATGATCGAGATTAAGCTGGATATCTTTCAAGGAATCGCGAACATGACGACGCGCCGGAGCTTCATCAATATCAACCTCCTTCAGTCGCCGGAGCTCCTCATTGTCTAGCTTCGCCATCGGAGCCATTGATCTCCTCCTTTGCCACACCGATCTTCTTCCTTTATCTAAAAACCCTAAGATAAAAATTGTCCCTTTTGCAGAATCAATCAAATTAATCCACGCAACTCTAAAATTCTATCTTCTGAAAAAATCTTAACTGGCAAATACCCACCAAGTAAACAAAAAATATATATATTTTATTGTTGAAGATATCAAATTTTCTTTTTCCACGGGAAAATAAATCTCAAACTTGAAAATTCAAATTGAATGGATAATTATGAATAACATTAGTGATTAATGCTACTGTATAAAGGACTGAAAAGCGATAACTTTGATGATCTCAGAGCCGTAAATCAATTTCTATAGGAATAAAAACAGCATCGTCCTTCAGAGTTCTGTATTTAAAATTTTATTTAAAAAAATCAATAAAACTGTTATTTTCCAACTTATTTATTTTTTTAAAGGATAAGATAACACGAAAGTGAGGAATAAAAATTAGTAGTATAAGAAATCATCAGAATTACGCAATTATGATTCTATCAATGAGTTCTACGGTTCCTGTCTTCTCTTTGTCTGTAGTAATGCTTTCAATTTCATCGTGTGAACAATGCTGTCGGGACTACTGGTTTGTGCTAAAGAAGAAAATTTGGATCCTCAAAAGATTCTGTGACGATATGCTAACGGGTCTGTGTCGTTGGATAGACGATAATCCATTAATGCGATGACACGTATACATGATGAGTCACGTCACGTGCATTTAGGTGAGGAGTTGGAAGGAAACCTCCTTTGATCTTCTTTTTTTTTAACCAGCTAGATCTCAACAAGCTAGATTTTCACATTTTCTATAGTCTCGTGAAATTATGAAAAAATAATGCAAACATCATGTTGTATTGAGAAATTTTTATCGAAATGATGGGACATAGTGTTATAAAAAAAAAATTAATGTTTATTGCTAATTAGTTTTGAGACAGAACTTCATTAATATTGTCAAAATAATGAAATATACCTCGGTTTCAATTACCACAACCTCCAGCTAATTTATTTTTACGTATAATCATCAATTTAAATAATAGTATAGTATGTTAAAAAAACAGAATATGAAGAAGGGTTTACTTATTTTGTTTTAAAACTAACAAAAAATTCTTGCAATCTTTGAGTCTACAAGTTAGTAGTTGATTACGACACTGTTGGTACATTAGTAGTTAACGAAACTCCTGACTCATATCAAACGTATATAAGATTCAACTACTGATTAAGGTTATTTCATAATCTAACCCCACCACACGGTATATGTCCTTTGTCTTTATCTCTGGAAAAAGAAGTTTAATCAAAATACTATATAGTATATAATTTTAATAATGCTATTGGTTTTATTCTTCCTTTGTTCAATGCGTAAATGGCTCGCATGTCTCTCTTCCTACTGTCCGTTCTTTTCCTAAAACATACAAAACACAGCTATTTCTCTCTCCACAATTATAGCTTCTTAATTTTCAACATTTCCTCCACAATTATAGTTTTTTGGTTCTCTATTGGTTTGGTATTATATTATTTGTGACTTGTTTACTTTACTTGTTTCTTTATGGTTTTCTTTCATGTCTTTCTCATTAGACATCTATACGGAAAAACGTTAGATAGTAGAATATGATGTGGTATCTAATGGAGGGCAAAGTTCTTTTAAGATTGATAAACAAACATGTGGAAGTCGGGTAGTAAAAACTTAGTGTTTTATGTAAAAAAAATATTATGTAGACCATAAAATGCGATCAAAATCATAAAAATTTATAATTTAATTCTGAGTAAAGTTGCTTCGGGTTTGAGAAAAAAGATTCACAACGTATGCCACCACTTCAGAGCTACTATACAGTAAATAACGGAGAGAGACGCAAGTTTTTTGGGAAAAAAATGAAAGAGAATAGAGTTCTACCTAACAAAAAGAGTAAATATATGAGTAAAATCGGGTTCAAGATCATTTCCAATAAGAGAAAAGATCGAGCTTTGTATAGAATATATGGCATAGACGAGTATAACAAGCCAAAAGTCAAATCATATGAGTCCTATATAGCCTTAATTCATATCATTTGAAACTTTATATGGAAGATGACGTTTTCCATCAAATTACTCAATTTTTTTTGTTTCGAAACACATAACATCGGTCCAGAGAATCCATAGCTAAAACTTTGCTCTTTACTATTCGCTGGTTAAAGTTAAGAGAGATTTATCAAAACTGTCATTTTGACAAATGATTTTCGAAAAAATCAAAATGTTACAGTGATGTTACAGTATAACTACATTGACAATTTATGACAGGTTTACCTTTTATGACTAAAAATTTTTTTTAGTTCACTAAAACATATAGACATTTTATCTATATAAAATTTATCTATAAATTTTGTCCAAAAACACATTGATATTTTTCCATAAACCATGGTTTTGAAAACCGGACCAGACAGGCCGGTCGGACCGGTTCAACCGGGAACCAGTCACCTAGCCGAGTCTGGTTTGAAGTAAAACCTGAATTTATACAAAACCAGTAAAACCGGCCAAAAACCGGTAAAACCGATGATCCGGTTCACGAAAATTAAATCATATTTTTAATTAATCAGATATTTTGAGTTAAAATTCAAACAATAATTTAAAATTATTTTTTTTACTTTTCAATTTTAATTCTATTTTATAATTTTAATAGAAATAAATTGATTATAAATTTTTATATCTACAATTTTTTCAAGTTTTTCTCCTATAAAAGATTATTTTATATTAACTTTTAGAGAAAAAATCATGTTTGATTTCTTGTTATTTATTTTTATAAGTTTATATGATCAACAATAATAATTTATTTTCAATGATATTTTATGTTTCTTTAAGTTTAATATTAGAATATATATATATATATATATATAATTAAAATAAAAATATTCAAAAACCCAGTTCGACCAGTTGAACCGGTCCGACCAGCTATCCAATGATGATGTTGAGTCGAAACTCTAGATTATAGATTTTAACAAAACTAAAATATGAAACCCTAAAATTATAAAACAGAGAATCCAAACATACTGTTTTAACTACCAAAATATAAATTTTTGGTGATCAAAATATAATATAGAGAGTAATATTCATGGTGTATTATAGAAAATTAAACCGCTTAATGTACAATCATTTTTCCATAAAAGATATTTAAAAAGAAAAGTAAAACCTATTTTGTGATTGAAGAACCTAAACCAATTAATCTACAATCGGTTGTCTATAAAAGACTTGTAAAAAAAAAAAATTAAATCCTAAATTGTAAAAGAGGAATCCAAACCGATTAATGTATAGTCGGTCGTACATAAAATATATTAAAACAAACAAAAAACTAAACCCTAAATTGTTAAGGAGGAACCCAATTCGATTTATGTACGGTGGGTTATACATTAAAGACATTAAAAAAAAAAAACTAAATCATAAATTGTAATTGAAGAATCCAAACCGATTAATGTACAGTCTGTCGTCCATAAAAGATATTTAAAAAAAAAACTAAACTCTAAATTGTAAAAAAAGAAATTTAACCGATTAATATAAAGTATGTCGTCCATAGAAGAAAAAAAAACTAAATCCTAAAGTGTAAATGAAGAAACTAAACTGATTAATATACAGTCAATTGTCCATAAAAGACATCTTAACAAAAAAGCTATATTTTAAATTATAAATAAAAAATCCAAACCGATTAACGTAATAAAAAGTATTAAAAAAATAAACCCTAAATTGTAAACAAATAACCCAAATCGATTAATTTGTTATGTATGTGAAAATCAATGTTCTAGAGTAAGAGCAGAAAATTTGATATCACTAAGATTGAAACTATATCCTAATTGTAGTTATCCAAATATAATCATTAAAAACTATAACATATAGTTATTTATAAAATCTCGTTCACAAAAATAAAAAATAATTTCAAAAAAAATAGTTTCAGATGGTAAAAGGGCAGAATCGTTTTTTATATAGGTAAAATAGTTTTCTCGAATGGCATTTGGAATATAACTTTTTCAAAAGCCATTTTAGTCTCTGTGACTTTTTTATAAATAACTTTAAAGTTAATTCACATATGATGTTAAGATATTATATTTTAATAAATTAATTATACGTGGTGTTAAGTGGTCTGCTAAAAAATTGGCGATAAAAGATGCAAAACAAAAAAACGATGAGTTTAATAATCAAATGGTAATAAAAATTAAGGTTAACATGTTTATTCGATATTTCTATAATTTGAAATTTAACTATGATTCCTATGATTATCTTAAGATCATTTATAAAAAAAAAAGTTCTCATATTCTAAATTTGCTTCAAGCTCTCATAAGTGTTGTTTGAAATATATATAGCTTTAGCCAAAAATCCAGATCTTTAATATTATCTCCTTGCAAGTTAACTTCAATCCAGACCAGTAATATATTGTTAATTCAATATAATAATCTCATGCCCATAAAGAAATAAAGTAAAATTACTAGTCAACTGTGATAGTATTACTGTCTGCTGACGCGAACACGTTTCTTATGGGAAGCCAGCAAAAACTTTTAAATGAATAAAAGAAACATCGGACCCGATAACAGTTTCTGGTCAAAATGTCAAACTTCACAATTGAGAGCGTTTTTAACATACTTTAACAAATAAAAGACAAAAGCAAAAAAATAGAATCTACAAAAAAAATATAGTAAGATCTATAAAAAAAAGTAATAAAGTAAACTCTAGATACCCAGTTGATTGTAGCTTTGTTAAACTATAGAAATATAAAATAGGGGATGGTAATATAACATATGCCTGTTTGTTACATTACTATTTAATGTTTCCATTGATCCGATCAAAATTATAGAAAATTAACTTTTAAAATATATTCCCTCCGTTTCATATTAGTTATCGTTCTAGATTTTAAAACTCGTTTCATATTAGTTATCGTTTTATATTTTCATTGCATATGTTTGATAAGATTTCTAACTTTGTCCCTTTTGTTTTAATGTCTTGACCAATGAAATAATATCAAATAAACATTAACTAGGGATAAAACTGAAAAATTAAATGTTTTCTTAATACGTATGAAACAACTTTAAACGAAAACTAATTTGAAACGGAGAGAGTATGATTTATCATTAATCAAACTACAATTAAAAAATAATTGTGGACATTATTTACATCACTTCATCATCTACAAAGAGCATAATACAGAACAAATTTGAAAAATTAGAGTTATACAATACTTGCTGTGAACAAGTTTTATTAGCTAACAATGTACCATTTATTTTCTTTTTTGGGTATAATAATATATAATTTTCTAGCGTCAAAATAAACTCTAAAAATAAGAAGCTTGTTAGCCGATAATGTTAAAAAAATAAAAAATAATGATATTTGGTGGTAAAAAGAGGAAACAAACTCATTATCTATGTTGACGAATAAAAAGAATTAGTTACATGGAAATTGTAATATTAAACTGTCCCCAAATATCACTATTACGACGGCGAGAAAAAGCAATTTTCCAGTTCGATGTTAAGAACAAAAAAAAAAAAGCAAAATTACTAAAAACACAAAAACGTCATCGTTTCACGTTGTCTTCAACCTCACCCACACCTTGGTCTCTCATCCTTTTATAAAATCCCTATTTCCTCAGACGATTTTTCGCCTCTCTCCTCTTTTATCCTATCTTCTCCGTCCTCGTGCTCCCTCTATCTCTCTCTCCTCTCCCGGGGATTTTACTCAGGTATCCTTCTCTCTCTATCTCTCCTTCTTCCTCTGCTCTCAAAGTTCCTCTCATGGTGGATTTTACAGATCGCTTTTATTGTCCTCTGTTTCATTTACAACGTTTTTGTTATAGATAATAGATCTGTGTTTTTTTTTGTTTTTAATTCCCGTCGTTTTCATTTTTTAGTCTTGGTTTTTAGGTTAAGTTCGAGTCAAAACTTCTGGGTTCTTCTTTGATTTTTGATATTATTTCTGGTGAGATTTTTTTTTTTTTTTTTTGGATCTGGGTTTCGTCTGAGCCAATTGGTCAAACATCATCGTTGGCTTTATCCGAAATTGGTTTCTGTTTTTTCAAAAGTCCTTTTTTTAGCCCATCACCCTGAATTTTCAATCATCTATTTTTTTTCACCCTAAAGCGTTTCGTTTGATCTGAATGATAAATTAAACGTAAAGCTCTGATTCATAGATCCGTTGTTTTGTTCTCAGATCTTACGAAGTAATAACCTTTGATTTGATTGTGTTCCCATCTTTCGATTTCGTATCCTCCTGAGTGTTGTGATAGATCTGATCTGATCTGATTTGATTCTAGGCGTTCTTCTGTGGATCAAGGTGGTTTCTTTTTTTGTGTGGAAAAGATGAATCATTGCAACCTTCAGCAGAACGCCTTCATGTCTCGTGAGGAAATGATGGGATTTGATTCAAAGGATCTTGTCGTTTGTCCTAAGCCTCGACGTGTTGGTTTACTCGCCAACAACGTCATTCGTCCTCTCAGATTACATATAAGGTAATTAATCAAAGCTTCCTCCTTTTATTTTCCTTTGATTAGAAACAATCATTTACCAAACTCTGTTTTTTTTATTTTTTGCAGTCAAGCTGCGGCTGATTTGTGTGATTCTAAAGCTGGTGCAGAGCTTTTGGACATTATTCGTAGAAAGGTATGTTTCTGATTCTGATCTGCCTCAAAAGCTGTCCTTGAATCCTTAGAAGTTGGTTTAAGTTATGATCTTTTATGAAAACTTATAAGATTCTGATTCATACTCTCTCATAGGAGGATAATGGAACAATAGGGCAGATACTGTCATCATCTGTATCTTCATCGCCACCATATTATCCCGGTTCACCACCGAGCAGAGCAGCGAACCCATTAGCTCAAGATGCTCGCTTTCGAGATGAGAAACTCAACCCAATCTCACCAAACTCTCCTTTCCTTCAGCCCAATTCTGCAACCGGTTTTCCATCTCCATCATCGTCGTCGTCTCGCGGTTTTGTCAGAATGAAATTCGGACTTAAACCGCCTGCAGTTAGAGTAGAAGGATTTGATTGTTTGAACCGTGACCTCCAAAACTCGAGCATCCCTGCCATGGCTTAGTAGACAACAAAAGAACCAAGTGTACATAGAGATTCCGGAAATCGTTCACCAATGCCTAACAGAGGAGGATTTGATTACAACTGCTGCTACAACTACTACTAGTACTACCATTTTTGAAGTAAATGAAAATGTTTTTGGTAATCATCTTTTCCTGAGAGAGAGAAGAGGAGAAGTAAGGAGGAAGATGAAGATCAGTTACCGTCGCCGGTCACCGTTTTTTTTTTAAACTGTTTTATTCAGGTTAGTGTTTGTATATAAATATGCAGTATTTAAAAAAATGAGTCGAATCGATGTATTCGTTTGGTGTTTTTTCTGGGTCGGGCGGATCTTTATTAATGTTATATATAACTTTAAGGAGAAGATTAGAAGAAATATGTAAAATTTTCTCGGGAGAAAAACTCTGGTTTTCTATCTTCTCTTTTTGGATTTCTTTGTAATATATAGTTATAATCAATTTGGATTTTATCTTCTTTCTGTGAATATCACCATTGGTGATTCTAAGTTGTCTCTCACCTTTGTATATGTGTGTTTGGTGACGTTAAGTACGTATATCAATGCTTCTTCTTATTGTAAAATAAATCATTTGTCTTCAATAAAAAAACCTGTTTCTTACAAATATTTATTTTGGACAAACTTTGAACTCCACTTGCGTATTCGACACATGTTCATCTAAAATTGTTGTTGTGGCATCTTCTTGCATTGTCAATGTTTTAACGAACGTGGATCAGATTGTT
This sequence comes from Cardamine occulta, assembly GCA_028015245.1. Lineage (NCBI taxonomy): Eukaryota > Viridiplantae > Streptophyta > Magnoliopsida > Brassicales > Brassicaceae > Cardamine > Cardamine occulta. The sequence continues at coordinate 16,714,298 of CM051384.1, forward strand.
TCTTTTGGAACATAAGCTCATTCCTCGATTTAATAACCCTTTCACTTTCTCTGCATCCTTAGTCTGGCAAATATGAAGCCCTTTAGTTTATAACGATGTTGTTGTACCGAGAACTCATGACATAACAGAAGCTCTGTTATTTCCATGTGGTCGCTGGATTTCCTCTTGTAAATACGAATGAACGGACTGAATAGTTCTCTATTAGACCTGACGTAAATACTCTCTTTATCTTCCGGAGTTAAAGTTGCTGCTTAGTGCTAAAGCCTCCTTGTTTTGGAATCGCATTATGAGATTTTGAACGTTCAGTGCAAGTGTTGGAAGATTTCTTGACAACTTCCCATGGAAGAAATAACTGATAATGGTTTCTTCAGTAGAATGAGATGCTATATACTAATGTTGTTTTTCAAAACCCGCAACAATGTCATCAATTGTATCTTGATCTTCCCATGATTCAATCTCTTGACAGAGTTCCAAGGCAAGTCGGCCACCTATAGGTGCTTCTTCGTGGTTCATCACAAGTATGGTTTTCACTGTTATCAAGATCTTCAAGGACTGAATCAAAAACCTTTTCTTCAAATGTCATCACCACATCAAACACCAGCATTATCTTGCCACCTTTGGGGATAAATTCCTCTTAACCGTCTGCAAAATACCATTCCGCTTGTAGAGTTCACCGAACATTTGCTTGTACCAAGCAATATCGAGACCTTGTCTCTTTAGAAGAGCGTGAGCTTTCATCCTCCGGTTCTAATTCGACGTACCGGAATCTCATCGCTAAAACGCGGCGGCCAACAAAATCTTCGAATTTCCCGACGACTGTTACGTTGTATTATAATTTTTTTCTTTACCATATTTGCTTTAAGAAAATATCAAGGAAAATAAAATAAAAAATCTAATAACCAGACAGTTATTATTCGCGCCAAGACAATTAACCGAACAGACACATCTGTTGAATCAAAAATCAATAACTTACTACAACGACAAGGGAGAAAGCAATTAGAAGAAGAGTGAAAAAAGCAAAGATGGCGGATGATGATTCAAAAAAATCATCCGCTCTTAAAGACGACGATCATGAAGATCTCTTCTATGATCCACTCGATGAGTTCGCGTTAACGGACGAAGATCTCCGAAATGTTATGTCAAGCCCTAATCCAAGTCTCATGGACTTAAATCTCCCTCCTCTTGATCCTCCTACTACACCAAATATGGAGATTAACGAAACTCAGTTGCTGCATGAACTTTCACTTTCAATTACTGATTGTGACATCGACGATGATTTTATTATATCTTGGGACATGTATGAGCCATCAAATGATGATCTCGACAACATCGTAGACCTTAATTTCCCAGAAGAGATCGGTAATGACAATAATGGAATTACCATTGTTGGTGAAACTACAACAAGACTTGAAGTGAGTACTCGAGTTTTAGGGAATACTAGTGGTCCGAACTTTGAAATCGGTAGTCCATCAACGATGCCTGTTCCGGTTACACCGACAATCTCTGATGGATGTTTCGTATGCACTTGTTGCACTCTACTACGACAACTAGTCCATACTAATGGTAAATATATATCTATCTATCATTGCTATTTACGTTTATCGAATGATTTTGGTTGCAATATTGACGATTGGTTATATTCTATGATTTATATAGGTCCGAATGTGAATACACTTACTATTTATGGTGGGATTGGTTTCTTCTGCCATGCAATTCTCGAGAACGATATGTTGGTTATAATATAGAACGTCAATATCAAACATTTCATTTGAAGGGTTTAACGATGGAAGCTGTGAAGAAGTTTATAGAAAAATATTGCTTTCAGATACAAAGCGAAGGGTTATCACTTGTGGAAGACACTAATTCTGCTTTCTATCAAGCTATGAATGTTAACTCCATCTCTAACCAGACGCTTATAGTGCCAATCTCATCGCGTAATGATGTTCCAATGTCTTTGCCTACGCCAGATGAAGTGCTCAATGTTCTACCTGTGCCGCCACAAGATGGACCCACCACCAGTTCGCGGAAAGGAAAGGGAAAGGGAAAGAAGAAAACTCCACTGGCTTTACAGGTTGGTCTCTAATTTCTCAATTTATAATCATTTTTTAACATCATATGATCATTTAGGATTGATTACCTTCTTTTATTATGTAGGATTAAGTACGAATATATTTTAGGTTGAAAACATGTTAATTGCGCTATAAGAAAGCCTTTTGGTAATCTGATTGTACATAGATGAGTGGCTGAACTTGTAGTTAGTCTTCCTAGAGCAAAGAGGACATTGAATTTGTAAGGGTTAGTATTTGTATTATGTTTATATTGTGCTACAAGAAAACTAGCTTATTTCATTGATTTTAGTAAAGACGTGAAAAATTACTGATCTTCGGTTATGTGATTCATCTTCTATGTGCCGAGGACAAGAACAGAGGGAAAGAACTGGAAAAATGACATTGAAGGATATCAATATGCATTTTCATCTTCCAATCGAAACAGCTGCTCGAACGATGAGTCTTTGTCCCACAGTTTTGAAGAAGATATGCAGGAAGGGAGGATTAATGCGATGGCCACATAGAAAAGTAATTGAATCAAACCACTTTAATCAATTCATATTTTTAAAATTGTCTTAAGCTTTCCTTTTTCATTTAACAATTTATCTGTTTAACTGATTTGTAGATAAAAAGTATGGAGGATAAAATAGAGAGGTTGGAGAACGTGGTACGCACAGCAAAGAATGATGTAGTAAGGGCTCGTGCTCAACAAGAGATTGAAAATCTACGCAAGAAAATTGCCGAGATTTGTAGTAACATACTCAAGAACTTTAAGTAATTTGTTTTTTCACTAAAAGTTTGGGATTTTTTATTTTCAGATATTTTAAGAATTTTGGTTAATAATAAGCTGCCTTGTATTGGCAGTTGGTTGATTGTAATGTGACAAATTGTCACAAACAATTACGAATCAATGAAGAAAAGACTTGAAGACATTTTATCGTTATTACGTTTTCTTACATAAATAGTTGACTTAAAATTATGTTAGTATATTTGTCGTTTATTGACGTTTTCAGCAAATCAATTCAATTTCGTAACAATTTCTACAAAAAAAAAAAAACATCTTGTCAAAAGATTTATATTGAACGATAAGTAGGAAAAGAAAACTAATTAACATAAATTTACGCATTAGTTTTAAGAAACCAGTGGCTAACAGAGCCGCCCACAGCACAAGAGAGTTTAAAACAAAAAAAAACCAGAAACCAGAACTGGTTTTGGAAATGGACAGTTAATTACTTTCCAGAAAACCAGGAGTTTCTATCTTTGTTTATAAATGTTATTATTTACATATTTAAAAAATGACTAATAACTAATGAATGACTAATGAAAACTGATAAACCAAGATCCGAGAAGCTAGTTCGAATGGGTGCAATAGACAGAGCGGACAAATCCAATTACGGAATAAACCATTTTTTTGTAATTTATAAATTAATCTATAATAGTGCATACGGAAAAAAGTAAAAAAAAATCTGCCGCGGACCAACTATAGTCCGTTCTTACTAAAAAATAAACTAAAATCGTAGAAAACCCGAATGGTTTACTCCATTCTATCGGCAACAACCAGCCTAAAATAACAAGCGGTTTCAGACACACCTGCTTATTATGCGGCGAGTCGAACAAATGTCTACTCGCGTGAAAATCACGTACTTTACCCACCATTTTTTTATAATTTTTTGTTAATTTAGACCATCATATTTAAATTTGATATAACTTATTTAACATTAACCTCACTAGTTTTAAAATTGGATCAAATTCATCATAAGTTTATAAAATATATATATATATATATTGTGAGAAGATTTATAAAGTTAAATACAAAACCACTCTTCTCTTGAATATTTGTTATTGTAATAATTCTTCTTCTGCTTCCCTCTGTTTTTAACTCTGTGTCCCTAAAATCCAGGGGCTTCCTCTGTCACGCATGCAAAATCTCCAACCCGTAATAAAAAAGCGTCTAACCCTTTTAGTTAATTATAAATGACTCAATTTCCATTATTTAGTTCGCTACAAAACCTTTGGCCTAACTTTTTGATTTTTTGAAGTCAACTGAAACGAATCAAGATGAGAATGAGTTGTAATGGATGCAGAGTTTTGAGAAAAGGGTGTAGCGAGAATTGTAATATAAGGACATGTTTGGCTTGGATCGAATCTCCTGAGTCTCAGGCAAACGCAACTGTGTTTCTCGCTAAGTTCTATGGCCGTACTGGTCTCATCAACCTCATTAACGCCGGTCCGAATCATCTACGTCCTGGTTAGTACTATTACATGATGTCTTTTACAATGACCTTTGAGTGATATTTAATTGATGGATGTGAAACTCTTGCAGCGATATTCAGATCACTGTTGCACGAAGCATGTGGGAGAGTTGTGAATCCGATCTACGGTTCGCTTGGTTTATTGTGGTCGGGAAGTTGGCAGCTTTGTCAATCTGCTGTTGATGCGGTTTTAAAAGGTGAAGCCATCACGCCGATCACCACCGACACTGCGGCGAACGGCCAAGGTCCGCCGATAAAAGTTTATGACATCCGTCATATCTCCAAGGAAGAGAACACGGCCGCAAATGGCTCGAGACATCGGAAACGATACAAGACTCGACGGGCTAAACGTGAACCATCCGGTTCGATGGAACCGGAGGAGGAGAAATTTAATGAGGCTAGTCATGACTCGTCGTTGAGCCACCAGTCTGAAGGGGAGAGCGATGGAAAAGAGACGGCAAATTTCCCGGTAGAGCTGGAGTTGAAGCTGGGAATTGAACCGGTGTTGTCACGTGCGAATTACGTTGTTGTACCGGTTAAGAAGAGGAAGATGGGTGTGTTTCGCACGTGTCAGGTGGAGAAGGATACGTGTAAAGAAGAAGATTGAGAGTTTATGCGCTATGAGAGCCTATTGAGTCATTGACATCTTTTTGATATGAGTTTTTTTGGTTTCACTTTTTTGAATTTTGGTACTCTAAAAATATCTGACGAGAGCAGTGTATGTAGAAACTTATTTACATGAAATCATTAATAGAAGAGGTGTAAACTCTTACATGTATTAGTTACATACTTAGATTGGTTACTTTAAAACAAATTTTGACAAATTAGGAAGTACAAAACACACAAAGAAACATAAAAAAGGGCAGGCCCACCACAGAAATAGACCAGAAAATTATTAAGAAGGGAACGGTATTATGGGCTTAACATAATGGATCTGTAGGCCCAATTATAGACGTAAATAAGACTATAAGCTACAATACTCAGAAATTAAGCTTTCTTTTGGTCAACTTATTTGAACTTTTTGATGTATGAAACACAGTGGTAACGAATTGGCACAGCCTGAGGACTTGTTGCAATTCAAAGTCACAGCTGTGGAGAGTGAAGCAATCAAACGTTGCTGCAAATTATCTTCTCGATCACATCAACGAGTTTCAATAATAACACCGCTCAACTAAACTTGAGTTTTTTTTTTCTTCGAGGGGTCGTAAATTGGTTTACATATATGTTTCCAATCGATAATCAAATGTCTTGTTATGGTTACTTTTTGCTGTTTTACACAGTTGGGGTGATTGATGTGTACCTACCTTTCGTTACAATAAAATGAGTATATAAACTCACTATAATCATTTCCAAAAACACTACGAATTCAAGATTTTCGTCTGATGCTTGCAGCTTTCATATGAACATTTGCTTTGTTAAGATTTCTTATCTCCAACAATAAATCAATATAATTGTTAATTTGTTTGGCTATACAAACAAAGCATTTTCTAAATGTATATTTTTCCACGAAACAACGTTCTGTGTTAATCTACAGTTCTACACGCCTTTTTTGTGTTTATTAATTGGGCAACTTCTTCTCTACCACGGTTAAGACAAGGGGGGAAGAATAAGAGAAGTAAATATTCTTTGATATCGAATGCAAATTCCATTTGGTGCCTTCAAAGAGAATATAAGAAAAGCTCGAATATTACGAAGATAAACTATCTATGTATAGACAAAAGTCACAAAACCACTTCTCAAAAGAGTTTTTTACACGGTTAATTTACGCCTTTAGTAAGGGAAACATGATCAAAGTTACAAAGCCAACAGTACTCATTTTACACTTGAGTTGTAAACGCAAATATTACTTATATGTACGTATCAGAAAAATTATGAGGATAAGTGAATTTATGTAGCAGACAAATAGCAATATCACTTATCGTAAGTTCGTAACTTGTAAGTTGTGAGCTTAACGTTAACTATTGTTATCAATGAACAATAACAACTTACAATGAGAAAATAAAACAATTAGAAAAAATGTAATAGAATATTCGAGGGAGAATATATCATAAGAATTTTAGAAGATTTGTGAATCGTACTTGCCCATAAGAATCTTTGCCGACTTTATGTTCTTTTGACTTCTCTTCTTCTGTTATTATGCCTGCCTATATTCATATATTTCATTTTTTTATTAATATATAAACTATAAAGGATGAGCCGAAGAATTTTTTCTCCGTGGCTTCTGAGAGCTTTTTTGGTGATATAACTTATAACAAAATTATGCATCTCCAAATAGTCAAAAGCGATAATTATTTGCCCACTAGAAAACTTAACATTTGATATCTACTTATTTTATAAATTATCGTTTAAAATGGAGATGTTAGAATAAAACCATTTTGTTGACAGAAAGGTAAAAGGAAATTTTAGTTTTGAAATGATAAATTTTCTGTTTTACATCCATTTGTCTTTTGGTATTGGATAATTATGTAGTAAAATCCAAAAAACAGTGTTGTTCAATAATAGTCCGAGTTCCACTTTGTACTGATACAAATAAGAAGTGATGGAACAACACGAAATGCTTGGGATCAAATCAACTGAAACTCAACTTACAATCATTTAACTATTCATAATACCACGACTGCCAGTAATATTATTCTTTTAGGATAAATCTTCTTGTGTTTTCGTGTTAGCATAATTTTCCCACATAAATTTTGATAAGGTCAGTTTTTTTTTTTTTCAGTACCGTAGAAACTTTTATCGTTTTACGGCACCAATCGAATAATCAAAAACTAATTAATACAGTGTATATTGATTTCTACGATTCTAACACAACTGGGGTTTTATTTCAAATATTCAAATATACTTTTACTCTGTATTCATAATAACATAATTACATTCTGATATCAATATGTATATATATAGTTACATTCTTAGAAGAAAAAACAAACTTTTAACAAAAGAGTCGTGGTTGACAAAAAAAAAACATCTAGAGAGTCGTGATGTAATATGACGGATTTGGACTGCTGAAGATTCACCCACTTGATATAGATCATGGATCTTTTATCCTCATCTTTGCTATAGATGCTATAGATGACAATAAAATCCGGTATTTAACAAGTACTATAGAGTAGTTTGGATTTCCAATACATTTTTAGTGCATACAAGAATTCTACTATTTCACTACATTTTTTTTTTGTTAATAATAATAAAAAAAAGTAGTGAAATAGTAAAGGTAAATCATTAAATTCCTGAATAATGTATTATAATCTTAGAGTGCTAGCTATCTTTCATTGAATTAGTTACATATAAGTAGATATATTTTTGTTAAATATATGTGTAGATATTGTGTAAATTGAATCTAGGTAACACGAGATAGGAGATGTTTTATCCACCAAGGTTAGGTTTATGTAAATTTCACACGAACACATTGGAATCGAGTCAAAAAAATGAGTTGACTCAATTAATGCGTGGTCCAAACGCATAAAAAAAGATGCTATTTATTCTTTTTTTTTTTTTTCCTTCGCAGTTTGGTACGAATTACTATTGATAAAAACAAAAGTTCGGTCTCAAGATCAGTAACTCAAATTTGATACCTGTAGCATCTCAATCCCAGACTCTCTACGTGCATGATAATAAAATATTATATGAGTTCCTCAAATCATGGAAAAACTTATGAGCACTTGGAAATCTTGATATAAAAAACTTTGATGTTGAAGATTTAGAAAATTTTGAAGAGGAAAAATAGAATATTCCGGCCAGAAATAGAACATGATCAAGAAGTTTACTAATAGGTTTTACCGTGAGAGAGTGTTATAACTTACAAGATACATTATTTTATTAGGTACTTAACCCTTATAAAAACTACTATATCTGTTTCATTTTATAAGAAGTTTCAGTCTTTTTTTTAGTTATATTTTATTAGATATTTTGCAAGTTTTTATGCAAAAGTTAAATTTTGATTGGTTGAATAAATTTAAAATAAAACATTAAATGATAATTTTGTTAAGAAGAGTAGCTTTCCTATTATGCACATTTTTACTTTTTAGCCAAAACATATAATAAATTGGAACGGAGGGATAAGATATAATTTTTTTTTTCAAATGATAGTCGCATTAATAACTGGTGTTTAAAACATTTAGCAATTACATTTTGTAAACTGTTGGGAGATGTATAGTTTTTCTTTATATATTTATATATTTGGAAAGAATCAATGAATATTTGGCTAAAAGCGCAAAACATATGATAATGTGGGTAAAATTTGTAATTTACTTTATTCCAAAGTCTCTAAATCAGCTAGAGACTCTACGACAATCAGTTTCTCCTTCCTCATTTCTCTTCACCAAAATTTTAAAACCCAGAAAGCCCTAAAAGCTCTCTTGCTCTCTCTCTCAAGCTCACTCTCCAGTTCTTCTCTTCGTGTTCTGCATCTGTATTCCAAGGTTATCGAAAATGTCTGTGCGAGTTCTGAATCCCAATGCCGAGGTTCTCAACAAATCGGCGGCACTTCATATGACCATCAACGCCGCCAAGGGTCTGCAGGATGTACTCAAGTCCAATCTCGGTCCTAAGGGAACAATCAAGATGTATTCTTCTCTATTGATTTAAACTGATCTATGCGTATACTGTTCATTTCCTCGATGTTGTTTGTTTACTCTCCGATTTGTTTGCTCACTCGATGTAGGCTTGTTGGTGGTTCTGGGGATATTAAGCTTACTAAGGATGGGAACACGCTATTGAAGGAAATGGTGAGTCTCACTTAATAAAATCTAGATCTTACTGATCTTTAAGAATCGAGCTCTGTATTGCTCTAAGAATCGAGACCAAGTATGATTTGGTCGAGTAAGCCATCTTTCAGCAGGATGAATTAGGTTGAAAAAAATTGATCCATGTAGGTTTCTACTTAGGTAAAAGTGTTTGTCAGCATTGTGATAGAGAAGAAAGAGGAAAGCCTTAAGATAGTGCTGGATAAGCAATGCTGTTGATATGGGTTACTGGTATTGCTTTTTTACAAGTTCTCTTGATTTGATGATGCTTACACGCTTACTGCCTTATTGTTGCAGCAAATTCAGAATCCAACTGCCATTATGATTGCGAGGACAGCTGTTGCACAGGATGACATAAGTGGTGATGGTACTACTTCCACTGTCATCTTCATTGGTGAGCTTATGAAACAGTCTGAACGCTGCATTGATGAAGGTAAGTCGCTATGTTAGCTGAAATATGCACCTTATCTTATGTTAATTTGTATGAGTTCATTAGTTTTATGCTTCTCTTTACTTGTTTTTGTTTAATTTCTCAATCTATGTGTTATGGTTAGCAGATAAGTGTGCACCAACAATTTATATTCAGCAACATTGATTTGCCAAGTTTTGTTCGAATTGAATACAGAAAAATCACAATATAAACTGGTACCTATGTTTGTAGCCAGAATCCTAATGAAGGTTTATACATGTATCAGGAATGCATCCACGTGTCCTAGTTGATGGTTTTGAGATTGCTAAAAGAGCTACTCTTCAATTTCTTGAGAACTTCAAGACCCCTGTGGTTATGGGTGATGAAGCTGATAAAGAGATCCTCAAAATGGTTGCAAGAACGACACTAAGAACAAAGGTATTGCTCATTTTGTTTATCTCCTTTTCATTTGATTATTTGTTTCACTTTCTAATTTTGATTTACTCTTGTGGCTTGTGTAGTTGTACGAAGGTTTGGCTGATCAACTGACTGACATTGTCGTTAATTCAGTGAGTAAACCAATCTATAATGGAATCTTATTTGTGCTTTTCATTTTTTCTCACACAGCTGACTCATATATGCGCCACTATTGGTTTTCACGCATGTTTCTCTTCTAATTTTCTACTTTCTTCACATAACAGGTTCTCTGTATCCGAAAGCCTGAGGAAACTATTGATCTGTTTATGGTGGAGATAATGCACATGCGTCACAAATTCGATGTTGACACACGACTAGTATGTGTTGACGTTTGTGGTTTACTGTAAAATTTGAAATACCTGCTTATGGAGTGAAATATTTTTGCTGGTTATGAAATACCTGCTTATGGAGTGAAATATTTTTGCTTTCATAGTTTTGGACCTGTTGCAAATATTGATTCATTCCTGAACTAGGTTGAGGGGCTTGTTCTGGATCATGGTTCGAGACACCCTGACATGAAACGACGCGCAGAAAATTGCCACATCCTAACTTGCAATGTGTCACTGGAGTATGAGAAGAGGTGTGTAATATAATTGTTTGGCCAATTCGGTGGAGAGAAGATAAGAACCTATATGTTTGTGAAGATGTAGACTAATATTTCTTTTCATCTATCAGCGAAATTAATGCAGGATTTTTCTACTCTAATGCGGAGCAGAGGGAAGCCATGGTTACCGCGGAGAGGCGATCTGTTGATGAAAGAGTTAAAAAAATTATTGACCTAAAGAACAAGGTGGGAATGAGACCTTCTCCCTGCTGTATTTTGAAATTCTGTGAAAAACAATAATACATGTTTTATGTCTTATGCAGGTGTGTGCTGATAATGATAACAACTTTGTTATCATAAATCAAAAGGGTATTGACCCACCATCATTGGATCTTCTTGCTAGAGAAGGGGTAAGCTACTTTTGTGATTTTCTTGCATCCACATTATGTTACAAATAGCTGAAACAGTTTTCATCCGATGTTTAAAGAAAAAAGAAAGATGCCAAGGAAGAATGTGGTACTAAGTGAATTGAAATTGACATGAAAGTTAAAAAAGAAGTTCATTTGATACACAATAATCCATGGAGATGATTGGCAGAAATGGTTTTTAGTTCTAGGCCTCGGACTGAGCTTGTCTCTTCCTTGGGACCTGGCTTCCCTTGTTTAGAGGCTGTTGAATCTAATAATCTTTCCTCACATCTCCAGATTATTGCCCTTCGAAGAGCAAAGAGGAGGAACATGGAACGTTTAGTTTTGGCCTGTGGTGGAGAAGCTGTGAATTCTGTTGACGACTTGACCCCTGAGTCTCTTGGATGGGCTGGACTTGTTTATGAGCACGTTCTTGGGGAGGAAAAGTACACCTTTGTGGAGCAAGTGAAGAATCCTTATTCATGTACCATCCTCATAAAAGGTATTAGGGTGACTTCTATGTCTTCATTAAGTTTGAAGGTTTCATTGATTCTTGTATTTATTTGGTGGTCATTCATGATTTCTTGTTTTTTCTAGGGCCTAATGACCACACCATTGCTCAAATTAAGGACGCTGTTCGTGATGGTCTAAGATCGGTCAAGAACACCATAGAAGATGAGTGTGTTGTATTAGTAAGTGCCTTACTATATCTTGAAGAATTTTGTGAACCTTGCTCTGTTTCTCTGCAATGTCAAAAGAGATTGTTAATTCGTGATTACAACCATGGGTAAAGTTAGCATATAGACTTATTGTATATTTTGTGAATTATGCTGATGTGCGGTTGTTTCGTTATGTAGGGAGCAGGAGCTTTTGAAGTTGCAGCAAGACAACACTTACTCAATGAAGTCAAGAAAACCGTTCAAGGGGTACACTGATATCACTCATGCTCTAATTCTTGCAATACTATTAAATGCATCTCAAATATTATAGATCACTAATACTATCATCAACGTTGCAGCGTGCTCAACTTGGTGTTGAAGCTTTTGCTAATGCCCTTCTCGTGGTACCTAAGACACTTGCAGAAAATGCAGGTCTTGATACCCAAGATGTGATCATTTCTCTTACGGTATGCATTCATCTCTCTTATCATTTCCCGCAAACTGAAATCATTTGTGGAAAGAACAAAGATTTAATTGCTCTTTGTGATGTGCTTATGCAGAGCGAGCATGACAGAGGAAACGTCGTGGGACTAAACCTTCAGGACGGTGAACCAATTGACCCGCAGCTTGCTGGTATTTTCGACAATTACTCAGTGAAACGCCAACTTATCAATTCAGGGTAATGTTGGAACCAACCAGCCAATTTTAATCGCAGTTGCAGGTTTTGGTTCAGCCATTTTAGTAACGGTTTTTTATTTATTTGTGTTGCAGGCCTGTGATTGCGTCGCAGTTGCTTTTGGTGGACGAAGTGATTCGTGCAGGAAGAAATATGAGGAAGCCTACTGCTTGAAGTCCCTCTGCTTTTTTTGCATGCTTTCTTCTTTCTTTTCTTAGCATTTCAAGTTTTTGATTTTTGATTTAATCAATTCGGTATCATCATATAGATAGATACTCCTGAAAGTTGTGTGTGAAACCTTTGTTTATGTATCAGAAACATCTTTGAATCTTATCTCTAGATTTTGTTGACAACTTATTGAAGTACAAAATCTATTTTACTTATTGAAGAAGGTTTAAAGTTTGTTATAAAAGGATCTATTTGTCCACAAGGAACATGAAACAAGAGCGACAACTTTTATATTGGTCGGATTCAGATCTTTTGTCCAACAAAATTTTATATGGCCGACGCTGAGACTTTACCCTCTTCTTGAATCATGTACTCTCTTTTCATTTCCTCCAAGACACTGTCATTGGTGCTGCAGGATCAACAAAAGAATTTCATGATTAGACAGACATTTAACTTGAGATTCTTATCAGGGAGTCGCAAAGAAAGAACTTGTGCACCAAGAACAAACTCGATATTGACTGTGCTTACACCATTAACAAACATAGTTTTTTCCATCTCTTTCCTAATTCCAAACATTAATACAGTTATTGCAGTTACATAGAATCATCCCTTTCTATATTTGCTTTACAGATATACTAGCAATGGTACTTGACGACCCCATTATGCATCTCCTAAACCAAAAGTTATCTCAATTCATCATACCGGTGGAGGGTATTAAGAATCAGGAAAAAAAAAATCAAAATCTGATGCTCCAAACGAATTAAGGCTTAGTGAGTCACAACAGTGAAAATAAGATTGACATATTTAATGGAAGGAGTATTAAGAGAGTGAACTTACAATTGATGGAGGCAAGTGTTGAGCTCTTTAGCTTGCTTACGACATGCCCAGACCACAGAAAACGTTCTACCTGTAGCGCATTCAGCATACTTTGAGACGTACTGATCACATTCCATTAATGCCTTTGCCTTCATCTTGCTACGCAGTGCTGTTAACAACAAGTACATAATCCATCAAACATCATCTAACAAAAAACCATAATCATTAAACTTGAACAAAATCTTCAAGCTCAATTCAGAGATAAACATAGAAGCAATTAAACACAATCTATGAGAGCTGCTAGATCGAACCAGTTCCACGAGAGCTGCTAGTTCAGATGCAAAATAGGGTTAATTCAAAATGGATTTAAGTAGATGCAATAATCTAAAAATCTATAAAAGGGATATTTTCGAGGATAGTGAGCTCAATTCAAACCAAGGGTTTAAGAGATCAAGAAGAATCTGGGTTGAAGAGTGTCGAACAATTTTTAATGGTTTATCCCATTTTTGAGGCCATTAGAAACTATCTAGGGGTTTAGGATTTAGAACATAGCAGGATAAAGAAGACGCGACATTGTTTTATTTACCTTCTTCGACCTTTTTCTTCACGTGATTCTCACGAGCTTTCTCCACGTAACTCCCCATTGACGGACCTTCGAGTTTTTCCGGCCGTCTCCGATCAAATCGATCGAGCGGGTAAAGAAAGGACTAAATGGGTTCAGGGCAAAGGGTAAATCCGTCAATGACTAGATACAACTTGCCGCTTATTAACATTTTGCCCCCTTGTATTTCGATAAATAACCTTTTTAGTTTTTATTATACACCTGACGTTATGATTCGTCAAATTTCACCCACATAAATTAGGAGAATTACGAAAGAAAAAAGTCATTTGACGGTCAACAGGTAACACGTGTCATATTCTTAATGGGTCATTTCTCTGTGTCTCTTTACTCTCTTCCAATTTTAATACACACATCCGTCTCCCTCATTTCGCATCTCTCACTTTGAATTTCAAAATCCCTAAGGTACGGATCCGATCTCTCTTGCTCATACTTGGCCGATGTTTCTTCTTCTCTCAGTCATCGATTTTTGTTTTTAAACATCTTCTCGTATTCTGCGTTTCCTGTTTATTATCTTCATCTTCGCGTTTTGGTTGTATACTTGAAGATCTGTTTGGTTCATAGTTTCTGGATAGATCTAGAGGTCTATATCGTTTTGTTAGAAATGCAAGAGTGTTGCAGCGTTAATGAGTTTGGGGTTTGCTAGGTTTGGAACAGGTTTTTGCAAAGATGTCTTCTGAATCGTCCCGGGAAGAGAATGTGTACATGGCTAAGTTAGCCGAGCAAGCTGAGCGTTATGAGGAAATGGTTGAGTTCATGGAGAAAGTTGCAAAGACTGTTGACAATGAGGAGCTTACTGTTGAAGAGAGGAACCTCTTATCTGTTGCTTACAAGAATGTGATTGGTGCTAGGAGGGCTTCTTGGAGGATTATCTCTTCCATTGAGCAGAAAGAGGAAAGCCGGGGAAACAGTGATCATGTTTCGATTATTAGAGATTACAGAGCCAAGATTGAAACTGAGCTCAGCAAGATTTGCGATGGCATTTTGAATCTTCTTGAGACTCATCTCGTTCCTGCTGCTTCCTTGGCTGAGTCTAAAGTTTTCTACCTCAAAATGAAGGGAGATTATCATCGGTACCTTGCGGAATTCAAGACTGGTGCTGAGAGGAAAGAAGCTGCTGAGAGTACTCTTTTGGCCTACAAGTCTGCTCAGGTTATTATCATTTCGTTTGGTATAGAGTTCTGAGAAAACATGTTGTCTCTCTTGCTTCTGGTGTTTGACTTATTGTTTTTGTCTAGGATATTGCTCTTGCTGATTTAGCTCCCACTCACCCAATCAGACTCGGGCTTGCTCTTAACTTCTCTGTATTCTACTATGAGATTCTCAACTCATCTGATCGTGCGTGTAATCTCGCAAAGCAGGTCTGTGTTGCTTTCTCATTTGGTATATTGTTTTCTATTATTAGCTAGCAAACCTGTTCTACTAATTCTTCTGCTTGATGAAACTTAGCACATAAGAAGTTCTTTTCTTTTCTGTCAATCGTTATTGTGCACTTATATTCACATGGTGGTACAAACTTATTTATTTGGTTAACTTGTTACACTGACCTATTGGATTTTAGGTCATTATGATAATTGGGAAAGTAGAGCCTGCTAGTGTTCTCATACTCTAATGAAATTTGAACATGCTTCACATTCTATAGTTTGATTCAAGTTACAGATATGATTTGTTATGATGGTAGGCTTTTGATGAGGCAATCTCTGAACTAGACACATTGGGAGAGGAATCATACAAGGACAGTACATTGATCATGCAGCTTCTCCGCGACAATCTCACCCTCTGGACTTCTGACCTCAATGTACTTGTCCCTCCTTACACTTGTCATGTTTTAATGATTTTGCATCAAGCAATTAAGATTGTTGTTGATGTTTTTGCATAACACTTGTGTCTTATCTCTTATCTGCAGGATGAAGCTGGTGATGATATCAAGGAAGCCCCAAAAGAGGTGCAGAAAGATGAGGAACAAGCCCAACCACCGCCACAGTGATGAAACAAGGTCCATGAAATGATTTACAAAAGAAATGTATGGGTTGGTTCTGTGTTCTTCACATGAACAGTTAAAAAAACAAATATTGTAGTTTCCTTAAACATGGGTTTGTAGAAGTAGTAGCTGCAGGATTTAATTCCATCCATGGAAACTCTTGTTTGATTCTCACTTCCTTTTGTTATTGTTGTGCGTTTCACTATTAGACTGCATTGCATTACATGGTCCAGTCTAAAGAGTGACAAAAACAAACAAACTTAGGAGCCCTCTTCTATGATCTCTCATTGGATTTAAGTTGTCTTTTGGTTTATGCTTGTTTTAGCAAATATTCCCTTTGATATTTGTCATAAAGGGAATATTAAGAGGGTTATTCGATTCTGGTTTGTATCAATTGGTTTTGAGAATTTTCCGCTTTCTTTTTCCATAAGTTGATAAGATTTAAGTGGGTAATTGATAATTAACTACTAGCTCCTGTATATACAATTTCAACTAATTGGTAGTCATGAAACGAAAGATAAGTGTAATCAGCAATTCAGCATGAATGTAATTTCACAACTTTAGACGGAAGATTAATATAATGGCCTCTCGATTTAGAACAACTAATGTCAGTTTCGCACCCCCTTAAAGTTGTGTAGGTACAAATAATGGAGTTACAAATTATACTCCCCAATCCCCATAACCTAAAAAGTTGGATTATTTGAAGATTTAATGTAATTTTAATCCCTGAAATTGAATCCCATCACCTCCAAGTGCACTGCTTTTCGTTGTCTTTCCACTCACTTTCTTTCTTTATAAAACCTCTCTCTTTGTCTCATTGTCTAGCTCGCTTTCGTCTCATGGCTTCAGCTACTTCCGTCATAGCCTGGTCCTTACTCTTTCTCTAACCTTCTTTTACCTCTCTGTTTTCTCCATTACTGTTTCTCACTTGTGCTCTCTCTCTCTATTGCTCTTTCGTTTGATAGGGGCTCTGGAGAAGATGGGCAACTAGGACTTGGAACCGATGAAGAAAAGGAATTGGCTTGCGTCGTCGAAAATCTTGAGCCTTTCACTGTTCGCTCCGTCGTCGGTGGTAGCCGTAATTCACTCGCCATTTGCGATGATGGCAAGGTAACTAATCGATTCACTTTCTTTTCCTTGTTGTTCTTGTTTGGTGGATTTTATTTAGAACATACTAAAGTTTAATGCATTTGGTTTGATTTGCGATTTGATTCTTAGTTGGCTTTGGCGATCATGTTATTGGAGATTTTTCTTAGGTAGCTTACAAAGGGTTTTTGAGATCTGAATGACCAATCAACGAAGGTTTAAAGTTCCTATTTTGTATGGTTCTGAAATCCAAACCAAGATGTTTGAGTAGCTCTTGAAGTGATCATTAGACTCTGGTTCTGTATCCATGGTGTAGTTTATGATTGGTTTGGATTCTTATGTCACCAGCATATTGAAACAAGATGATCTTCTTTTGCCTGCCCATCTCTGAATGATTTTTGATTTCGATCCTCATTTTGGTTTTAAGTCCTACCTGAGATTACGGCTTTTGAAGGAGAAGCTTATGTTTTTGCAATCTCTTAAATGGTTTTGCAGCTGTTTACATGGGGTTGGAATCAAAGGGGTACATTAGGACACCCACCAGAGACAAAAACAGAAAACATCCCTAGTCTTGTTAAGTCTCTTGCCAATGTCAAGATTGTTCAGGTAAAAAATATTTCAATTAGTAAGTATTTAGTTTTCTTCTTTAATGCTACTTCCTCCTTGTAACTTACTCTGAATGCGGTTTCTACAACGGATCATAGGCAGCTATTGGTGGTTGGCATTGTTTAGCTGTCGACGATCAAGGCCGAGCATATGCTTGGGGTATGCATTTTTCTCTCAGCTTCTATCTATTGAATTGTGACCTTAAAGATCTTAAAAGTGAAAGCTGTGCACCTTTTTGTTATGGAACCTACTTAGGAGGAAATGAATATGGACAGTGTGGTGAAGAGCCTTCCAAAGATGAGACAAGTAGGCCTGTTCGGAGGGATATTGTAATCCCTAAGCGTTGCGCCCCGCAACTTACAGTCCGACAGGTAAATTTGCAGTTAATCTCTCTGCATTTACCTCAAGTTTTCATGCTTTTTTCCGTCTAAACCATCTTTTCTCGGGTTTCTGTTATTAAAATAATAGGTAGCTGCAGGAGGTACTCATTCTGTGGTTCTAACTCGTGAAGGTTATGTATGGACTTGGGGTCAACCGTGGCCTCCTGGTGACATGTATTAAACTAATTTTGCTTTCATTTATGGATATGACATTTTCATTTTCTTGCCTCCTGTTAGTAAATGTGCGCTTTCCTGTCATTCGTTCAATCGCAGAAAACAGATATCTGTTCCTGTAAGAGTTCAGGGTCTTGAAAATGTTCGCTTGATTTCTGTTGGAGCATTTCATAATTTGGCTCTAAAAGAAGATGGGACTCTGTGGGCTTGGGGTAATAATGAATATGGACAACTTGGAACCGGAGATACCCAACCAAGATCTCATCCTATTCCAGTCCAAGGCCTCGATGATCTCACTTTGGTATGTGCTCTAAAATTTCTGGTTTTAAGCCTTCATATGGAAACCGATGCCTTCTGATGATAAAGGCCTCTGTTAAAGCCGCATGTCTATGATAGAAGCTGAATTTCTCCCTTGTTCGATACATGTGTTAGGTTGATATCGCTGCCGGTGGATGGCATTCAACAGCTTTAACCGATAAAGGAGAGGTATTAGAACTCCTATATCACTTTATATTGAGCTGGTTCTTGGTCAGCCATTACTGGGTTTTTTTGTCACTTGGTTTTGATTATATCCAATATTAGGTGTATGGTTGGGGAAGAGGAGAACATGGAAGGCTCGGTTTTGGTGACAATGACAAGAGCAGTAAAATGCTTCCACAGAAAGTTAATCTCTTAGCTGGAGAAGACATCATTCAGGTAAAATTAAAACCACCGGTTGCTCTACTCTTCTCATAAATTTGAAAGCTCTTATTGATATTTTCTTCTCAGGTCTCTTGTGGCGGAACTCATTCAGTCGCTTTGACAAGAGACGGTAGGATCTTCTCGGTAAGTTTTCTTACAAAGAAAAACATTGTTGGGTTATAAACCAAATGTAGATCTCTAAACCTGTCTTTTACATTGATTCTTGTGGTCAGTTTGGTCGGGGAGACCACGGTAGGCTCGGGAATGGAAGGAAAGCGACTACAGGACAACTGTTGGAGCTTCCTATAAACATTCCACCACCAGAAGGACAGTTTAACCACGCCGATGAAGAAGAAGATGGAAAATGGATAGCTAAGTATGTGGCTTGTGGTGGCCGACACACTCTAGCTATTGTGGAATGGAAGTTTGATCAGGAGGAAACAGAGTAACTATGAAGAAGAAAGAGAAAGCAAAAGAACGAAAAACACAAAAGGAACTCTAGAGAGATTCCTTTGTTATAGAGAAAAGGGGAGCAAAATAATGGTTAAGCTTTTGACATTCCCATGAATGATAAATCGATATGAGGAGGAAGAACTAATATATATAATTTTATAATGATTTTGTTTTTGATTAACATAAAAAGAGGTAGAAAAAACAGAAAACAAAAGAAGAAAAAGGAGAATCTTGCAAACACTTTTTGCTCTTTCTTGTTGTTGCTTGATTCACTTGGTTTTAAGGTTTTTCAACAACCTTTGACAAGATGAGGAACACAAATAGGGAAGATGTACTTTGATTTTCTTGCTTGTCTTTGTCTTGATCTCACCCATGAGAAGCATCCTATTCCTCTCTTCTTCTTCTCTTCTTCTTCTCCGTCTTCTTCACTCATCTCTTGATTCTCTTCTTCTTCTTCTTCTTCTTCTTCTTCTTCTTCTTCACGCTTCTCTTGCTTCTCTTCTTCTTTCTCTTTCTCGCCTAACTTCTCATCGTTCAAAATCCAAATAACTCTTCATTAACATATACTATATTATCTTAAGAAGAACTAGACTTAGATTTTTAATTTGGACCTAAATTGAGGTATTTTCCTTACAGTTCAGAAGTTACTGGTCTTTTGGACAATGATCTATAGTTTCAGGTTAAAAACCAGCAGTTGATAATAGTTGTACAAATGTAAAAGCACATGTAAACTTGAGGATTGATGAAACAAGAACACCTATATACAAACTTTTATCAAATAATCATTAGACTATAAATGTATAGATTCATATGTGTACAATGTGTAAACCTGCACGCATGTATCTATATATAGATAATTTATATAGAAATATAGAATATGGGTTGTACTCGTAGTCACGTGAGTTGGGGACAAAATCACGAAATAGGATCTAATGAAAGATTTTTCAAGAAATAGCAAAAGCATATGATTAGACGGTTTTGTGTTTCTATGATTAATACCCTCACATATAGATGGTCCATGTGTGATATGTGTACTATGTTTCATATATTATAAAAGAATCTTAATCTTAAAATGAATCATGTAACACATATACAAAAACAATAATAGAAGAGTTTTATCATTGTCTCTTTCTATGAAAACATTGGTACTAGTACTATCATTTGTTTGGTGCTTTTCTTATCTTGCGAAAGAATCTAATTATTGATGCACGACTATTCAAAATTTGATGCAATTATTAAGTTTCCGTACCTTTACATGGACATCATGATAACGATTAAATATTTCGATTATTTTAGCAGATTTTCCTTTTAAAGTTTTCTTTATAACTTTACAAATTAATAGGACTTTAATTTCAATTTTATGCAGCTTCAGATCAACTAGTTTGGAATAAGTTTAATTTGAGTTCGGTTATATTTGTAGAACCGATCAGTTTACTGTTACAGATACTGTAGTTCTACTAAGTGGTTCTGTTTTTTTTTTTTAATTACTAAGTGGTTCAGTTTCAAACATTCAATTTTATAAAATATAAATGTCCCATCTTATTTTTTTCCTAAATTGCAAACATGAGTCAAATTCACGTGTTTTTTTAACCCATCATAGTGTTTTTCGTAAAATGGAAATTTTAACTATTAATGGGTAAAATCAAGGATTAGAGGAAAATTTGGTCAAGACCGTTTTGAACATATACGTACCTCTTGTTGACCTTCCAAATTGAGATTGAACTCCACTGGCGAATCGTTAGTTTCCAAGTGTCGTTTCAACGACCGTTCCATGATCGTAGGCGTCTTTGCCGGACTAGGGCTACCGGAGCTAAGATCCACCGTCCTCTGAATGCCCACATCTCGCTTCAGCCCCACAACTTTCTTCTCTGCTAAAAAAGCACCCCAAAAAATTCCCTTTTATCAGAAAAGCCCAATCAAGAAAACAGAAAAAAACTTCAAGAAATTTATTTAACTAACACCAAAAAAGGGGAAGAGATTTAAAATCAATGACCTGGAAGAAGAAGAGGATCAGGAGCATAAAGATCCTCGTGAATGACTCTAACATTAGGATTAATATTCAACAATGGAGTGGAATTAGGGAAGTGAAGAGGAGCAGACATGGTGGTTAAGTTTCTGAAGGATCTTGCACTTAATGTTTTAGAAGACAAACACTCCATTGGAACTTCTCCAGACAATGGATTACAGATATACTTCTCTGCTTCGTTCCACTTGGAATTCAACGCAAACCCTTCTTGTGCTAACCATTCTCTGTTATTATTGTACATTGTCTTTGCTTGTAATGCTGCTACAAACAAAAGAAACACGACACAACACAAACTGAACACTCCTTTTGTTCTGTTCTTAGATTTGAGAAAGTTTCGAGCTTTCTTATGGGGAACAAGCTTAGATTGTTGGTGAAAAGTGAAAAGTTACCTTTAAGTGCATTGGTGAAGGAATATGTTGATGGGTCAATCTCTTCTGTTATACAAGATTTGAATTTTTTTCAGAAGAATTAATTATCATAAACTTATAAAGATAGATAGATAGATAGAGAATGGTAAAGTTTTAACCTTTGAGCGTGTATCCAGGAGAAGAAGCAGTGCTAGAGATGTTGTTGAAGTTTGTTTTAGAAGAAGTCTTGTGATGATCTTCTCGGAAGCTTCCAATGTATGAAGCAGAGAACCTTCTAGAAGTCGGGTTTTCGCGGATTAATCGAGCTCTTCGATCCCAGTCTCTTAGGTTCAAAATCTCAGGCTCATCTCCGCGCAAAGCCATGGAAACGAAATGTTTCTTCTTTTTTGAAAAAGTAAAAACTTTTGAGCTAAAGAGGGAGAATGAAGCAATCATGCAGCACCTATAAAAAGATTGTTCTTTTTCCTCTGAATAAATGAATTATTTTAGTACCTTATCTTTAAAACAAAATAAAATTATATTGGGTAATAATATTTAAATTCTTTTGATTCTCTTGACAGATTGAAATATTAAAAAGTATAATACATAGAGAGATGTGTAGGAGGTTGTTAATCAAATTGACTGCTTGCCCTGTATTTTTAAAATACAGTATAGCAGTTTTGTTTTTTTCTTGGGTGTAATCCATTTATAGGATTTAAACTCATTTGGCTTTTTCTGCTATTTCATAGTAGTTTTCAAAAATATGGTCCTTCTTTCTTTTCAATTTTTTGAGTTCAATTGTTTTCCTTTTTATAATTCTACTTTTAATTATTGCCACAGTAATTTTGGTAAGCTTAAAACAAATATATATTCAATTACCTTCCTAATGATAGTCACCAAATGCAAAAATAATTGAACGAACTGTCAAACATTTGTCATTATCATCTACTCATGTAGTCAATTTGGAATTTATTGTTGTTCGACGAAATATGTGTTTCCATTAATTATGTAATTTAGCTTTTTTTTTTTGTCACATATAATTTAGCTTGTTATAGTTCGAAATCTATATATATGTGGATTTCAGGTGATAGTAGTGTTACTGGTATACACTATTCATGAGTTGAAAAAAATGGCACAGATTTTGGAAAGGCGGACACAAGATCTTTTATGAGTGGTTGGTTAATAACCACATGCTATTTCACCAAATATAATAATGTTCACATCAAGTGAGATGTTGAAATTATGAGTGAGTAGTAAGATATAAATAATCTCATCCTTTATTTTGTTGATCTATAAAGGAAAACTAATGCAAACTACTTTGGGTTGTCGTAATTAGAAGTGTTTATTAGTCTGACCATACACTCAAAATTCCTTACGATTACGATTCAATCTTCTTACGTGAATTTAGTATCGGATTTAGACTATTTTATATGAATTACGGCTCATTAATTTGTTGTTGTTGGTGGGTTAACAAAAATTATGGACGATCAGAAGTTACGATAATCCTTGCTAACCTCTAAATCTCTAATACTAACCCACAAGAAAATGTTTTACATGTCAAGTAGCTGTAAACTAGGATTTTGTTTTCCTTCTAGTGAAGTGAATTAAAAATTTATATCAATATGCATGTTTACAAGGTACTACGACTAATATGCACTACTCCTATAGTAACAAATAATTATTAGTGCTGTTGTGGTTTGCAAATAATGAAAAAAATTCAGAATGGACCAACGAAAAATGTTGTTGGCCAACGTCCGAAATTGAGATGGACCATGATTGCACATGGTAAAGGAGTTGGCAGAATGTGAATAATGGATAGGATGATATGGAGTTATATATAATGTGATGTATTTTGATTTTAGAATATGTAAAATGGTGTGTATATATATAGAGTACAGTTGTTTTCAATAACATGGTCTTCTTTTGTTTGGTAATAGGGAGGCAAATTGATTTGAGGTGTGAGCGAGTGGACTCTATATAAAGAGAATCTATATATAGTGGTTTTGAGGTGTACTACACATATCAATATCCATATCCATGTGAATGTCACATTCATCACTAACTATGAAATTTATCTATTCTCTTTTGAAAATAAGTGAATTTCCCCAATTCCAAAAGTGTGGATGTTTAACAGTCTAACTCGAATTAGTTTAATCTAAGATCATTTTAAAAACTTAATTCGTTTAGTTATATATATATTAATGATTTGTCATTTTGAAACAACCTTTTTTATGTCATCACCTACAAAAGAAAAAAACAAATACTCTCTATATTTCGATATATAAGATATTTTAGGTAAAAACACATTTTTTAAGAAAATTATTTTTTACATCTTAAAACACAAAACATCATTTTTTAAAGAAAAAAATCAAAAAGTTAAAAAGTATTAACTTTTATTTAAAATATTATCTTGTAATTGACAAAAATTCTTTTAACTATATGATTTACAATTAAATAAAGTAAAAATTGCATTAAAATCTGGAAAACATCTTATATTTTGAAACATAAAATTTTTCCTAAAACATCATATATATTGAAACAGGAAGAGTATGTTATAGTCTAAATGTATACACGACTCTAGAAAAGATAGTTATGCTTCCTAATTTAAGTCTCTTTTAAGGATCAATTACATTTTTCCAGAAAAAATAATTTAAAGACTAGTCCGAACCTAGAAAACTAGGGGTCTAAGATTTTGTACTTTCTAAAAATCCATTGTTCCACAAAGAAAGAAACAGATAACTAAACAAAAGACTAATTAATTTCATTTGAAAATATATGGAAACATCATACCAATCTAAACTATATATGATACAAATTTAATCACTCTATTTCATCAAATAAATTCAAGCCAAAACCAATAAAAACTTGGATTTATTAGGCCAAATATGAGAAAAAATATAAAACTCAGATTTAGCATTCTGATTTAAAATATCAAACGTTCCAAGACATTGGCATATTGCAGATTATATCAATCCGTGGTTGATATATAGTTCAAACATTTGGTTTAAGGAATATAAAAACCGGATAAATCATAAATGTATTCGTTTTGAACCGGTTAAGCAACTTAACGTGGGACCCACAATAGAAACTAATGATTGTGGTGGGAGCAGAAGAGGCATGCAAATGTAAGCATCACTTGTGACAGGTGAACTAAGGAAATGATTCATTCTAATCTTTGTCTCTTATTTTTTCTCCTTGTTGCAGATTTTCTCTCTCCTTTTTATCATCTATTTTCTTATTAGTTTTGTCCATATTTCTTCCTATTATAATATTATTATTTAATATTCTCCCTTCTTGTCTTTTCTTTTGTCTATGATTTTGTTCATCTCTAACAAATTTTACCCACGAAATTCAAATTTGAGCCGATTCTTTCTCTTTTTGGGGGGATTCAGCACCAATCATGACAATTTCTCTTTTAACACCTACAGAGTAAGGTATTTATGAACCGCTTTTCCAATGTGATCAATCTTTATTGCAGGAGGTAGTAAGTACATACATACCCATGTGAAGATTTTTTTTTCCTGACTAAAACTAAATACTTAGAAAGTAGTTAATTTATACTTTGTCTAAAATTATTGTGTTTGTTGTATTTTACTATAGCTTAGAGTGGTGAACTTTTAAAATAAAATAAATTATAAGATTTAAATCATTTAATGAAAAATTCAAGTGAAACACACACAAAGGAAACTACATAATTCTCATTACAAAACAAGTATTAAAAGTTACAGTAACACAAATTATTAAGTGGCTAAAACACTAAACTTTCTTTTCATATAACCAGAAATCTCAAATGGAAATTTAGAATTATATCCGAAATCTGTGGAGCATTGAGAATTTTTGCTACTTAGAACATTCCCCATGACCAACTATGACTGTAAAAAATTGTTTGAACCATGTCCCTCTAACATTCAAAGTTGTAGTTTGCAATCGTGTTATCGTATTATAATCCCACTTCAAGTTCGGTGTGCGAGTTGTTAAAAGAATTTATTATAATCAAGTCATGGCACATGGGCTAAGATGTATTGAGCCCAATAAAGTAAGAGTTGAACAACCCATGTAGATGCCTAAGTGGGAGATTAGACTTTGACTATAAGTAATGACTAAGGAAACCAATGGGCCAATCGCTCAACATATTACATACATACATTTTGTGAATTAATTTCTCTGTATATTTGTGAAACTAATCCCAACGTTGGAAGCTTTAAACGACAGTAGTTTTCTGAAGAGCCCTGATCTTACTAGTATGTGGATGAAAAAAAAAATCCTTAACAAAAGCTTCTCTGTAAAATTTCATATAAAATTGTAAATAAACTATCTCTCTAAACTGATTTTACTTAGAAAGTCCTATAATGAAATATATTCAATTTATATGTATCAATATCTATATAGGAGGAGGGGCCCAAATTAAAAGCACTAATTCCAAGATATCGGATGCTTCATGGAACAGAAACTAATCACCCTACTATAAAGTCTATAATCAATGATTAGTTAAGCAAACTACTATTACAAAGCCGAAACTAGTACTTGATGCGTTGAACCGTACAGTACTGTTTGTAACTACGGACAAAATCTTTGATTAATCCAAGGCCAAGATACGGCCTAATGGTACTTAAATGATGATCAAGTTCACTGTTACATCTAGTCAATAACTATTGAGCAACAAAAAAAATATCAATAAGAAAATATATCACATCACATCAATATTAGTAAGGGGACAAGATTAACAAGGTTGTCTGGATTATGCCAAACACTAAGCATCTGTAGTCACGCGCGGCTGGCTACACGTCTTCTTCATTTGCTACTGCTTTTTCTTTTTTTCAGTTTTGATTTTTTTCTTGTTTAATAACCACAAGAATTTGGAAATTTGTAAACTACATGTGGATTGGAAAATGAGGGAACATGAACTTTGGAGACAACACCAAGTTCAAGACTTGTCTTTGGTTAATTACTTTGCTTTTTTGCTCCAAAATTATTGCCTTACTAATTATTTCCAGCATTAACAAAAAATAATCTAATTATTATAACTTCTAGTTACGTATTATTATTTCTGAAAACATCTAGGAAATTATTGGAATTAAACTTTTTGTTTACCCTGACGATTCAAGACTCTTGAACAAGGCGCTTGCTTAGGGTATTTGAACCTAAAGCAGATTAATCCATTGAATAAAAAATCATTGGGATAAAAAGCTTATATAAAAAAAAATCATTGGGATATTCTCAACAAAAATCTCGAAAAAGAAACGACCCCGCGACGTAACAACTAGTTGAGATATGTCCACATAATTTTGACTTATATATTAAAAAAATACATCTGGCAATTCGTGTATATTAACGAATATTTTTTTGTTAATATATTAACGAATATTAAATCTATATGTTTTTTAAATCATAAATTTTTGTCTTAAAACATGGGATCGATGATCTATTTCCACACGAAAACTATCATATACAATTAGATGCACACATAACTAATGCCCCGTTTTGTATCTACCCGATATATAAGTTACATTCCTTAATACTCACAGATTGAAAGTTCGAATTCTAAATCCATACAGATTTAATAGTTCGAAGCTTAATTACCCATAATCTCTGGTTTTCATTGGTTTAGTGATAACCAAAAACCAATTAACCATTTAACTTCTACAGTAAACCAATTTTAACCTGATTACAACCCGATTTCATCTAAACTAAACCAAAATTACCCGATTTCAAATCCCTAACCAAAAATCCCCAAATCAGAATCTTCAAATCCCTAAATCGAAAAAACCCCAAATCTCTCTCGAACCCTAGAAACCCAGAAACTGAAAATCAAAGCGACTTTATCCATAAATTGCTCATCCATAAGCTACAATTGCTCATCCTCAATCTCGAAGTTCAAGCTACAAAATTACCCAGAAATCGATTCTCAATTGTGAAATCGAGCTTCTGGAATGTGATATCGACCTTCTACCTGTGAAATTTAAACAAAAAGAGAGATTTGTACACTCCATTTTCGAATTTAGGGATTCAGGATTCTTCAATTTTAAGTTACCGTTAGAAGATTTGAGGATTTATGTTGGAGTCGAGTTTTCAGATGGAATAGGGTATTAGGAGATGTCTGGTTTAGGGTTACTCGGGTTAGTATCAGTTTCGTATCAGGTTTCGTTGAAAAACCAATAAAAACCAAAAATATGTGGATTTGGAATTCGAACTTTTAATCTGTGGGTATTAATGAATGAAACTTATATATTGGATGGATACAAAACGGGACCTTAGTTCTGTGTGCATCTGATCGTATATGCATAGTTCGCATGTGGAAATAGATCGTCGACCCTAAAACATGACATAGGGAAAATAGAGCTAGTGTGGTGACCACTGATTAAACAGTTCACCGTATTCTATGTTTTGGTATTTGAAATGCGATTAACTAAATTAATTAACAAACACATACGTATAAAAAATTAAAGAGGTTAAGTTGAATGCTTTAGTGGAGATTTAGAAGCAAGGCCAGGTTCAAGTTATGTTTGATTGCATGGTGGAACACGAGAAAAGACATGTGGGATTGTGTTTTATATGCACTTAGTTTGATAATTGTATAGTTTGGCAACTTTTGTTTGATTGACAAAAGTAATAATCACTAATTTTTCCAAGTTCCAATTTTGTTTGGTTTGATGAAGTCATTAATATATATTCTATCCATGTTATTACAAGTGTCATTTTCAGAGTTTTTACACATTAAAAAATTAATTAAAACTTTTATTTATATTAATACAGTAGATTTTTGTCTTATTAATAAGATAAATAGAGAAATAAAACTATATTTTAATTTTTAAATGGCATAAAATGAAATAGTTTTCTTTGCTATAATCATATATAGTTTGTCACAGTCTCATAATTAATCGTATTATTTATAGTTCTATATAGTGAATGCAAAAATGATGACAAAATATATATATATATATATATAGTGAATGCAAAATATACACCTTCTCTATGTAGGCATTCGTATTGTATTTTAGGTGATGGATATATACTTAATATTTAATTGATATATAATGTAACCATGCATGCCAGGTCTCTATATAAACACACTTCCACAAGTACAGTCTCCTTCAAATCAGTTCTCTTCTATCCAAAGCTTATTTTTCTCTCTGTCAAAAACTACCAAAACAGTTCTGCTTTTAGCTTACTCTTAAAAATACGGAAACAAGTCTTTAACTTTTCGCATAAAATCGAAACTTTCTCATCTGCTAGTTCGATCTGCTCAACCCTTGTTATATCAAATTGGTCATTGAAGCTTGAAAATGGAAATGGAGAGGATCATGATGAGCTCAGAGAGATCAAAGCAGAAAAAGAGATCGATAAGTAGAAGATTGGGAAAGTACATGAAGGAACAAAAGGGAAGGATCTACATCATCAGAAGATGCGTGGTCATGCTCCTTTGTTGGCATGATTGATTACAAACAAACTTTTAACTATACCAAGTCCAAATGTATGTATACACATGTGTGTGTGTGTGTGTGTATGTTTGCACATGGTTAATTAAGTGAGGGACTTCAAGAGTAGTGCTAGCTAGGGGCGAAATCCGTTTTTTTCTTGGTTTTATTTTGTGATCTTCTACCGAATTGTATATATAATGACCACAACGAGTTTTTTTAACTAATATTATTCTATCCTATGATTTTAATATTGATTCATCAATGGTTAAGACTTAAGAGTTATAAACGTATTAATCAGATATGATCGTACACCAGATTATCTAGAGATGTTAAATAATCACGTAGATATGAATTCAAGTTTCATTGATCATTAAAACTTACGAGGTGAAATGGTGAATTATAAATCCCGAAAGATAAAAGTCAAATGTTTCCAAAACTACCAATTTTATAAAAAAGTGATAACATACAATTTTACAAATGTAGTTCACTTTATGTTTATATTTGTGGTACAACAAAATTCTTTGGTAGTTTAAATCTGCTTTCGTCGATAGAGAAACTTCTAGAACTTTCTCCATACAAGGGAAGAACAGAATCTTTTGACTTTGATTTTGACTCATCTATGTCCCTTCCAAGACTATAGGTCGAAGAGAGTTCCCTCTTCACATTTTCACTCTCTTGAACCAAATCACCGATTTTATTAACGGTGAATTCATCGGCTGTTGATTCATATTGAAGTTTTGTTATCGTTCTATCGATTTCTCTCCTCTTCTTGTGCAGCAGACGCTGGAAACAAAAGTTGTCTGTAAAATACTGGAAAACAGAGAATTCTTGAGATGCAAGTAACAAAATGAAGCTAGGGCTTCTTACTCGCTTGTCCAAGAAAGCACTCAAGGGAAGACCTTGTAGCTTTTTCTTCTTCCAGAATATAAAACAGAACCTCACTAGAGCCGCAAAGAGGACCATGACCACAAACTCGAACAGTAAAAACCAAATTATCGCTCTTTCGTTACCTAAACGAAAAAAATATAGAGTTTCATGAGATATAGATTTACAAGAAAAATATTTGAAAGACATTGGAATGTTATGGTTTTCGAATTCTAATTAAATTTACCAATGTAGATATCAAGATGCTCTGGTTCTGCAAATGAACAGCTAGATGATAGCTTCTCATGTTTAGGACGACATCGAAATGGATTTCCAGTATTAGAGGCTGCAATGAACGCAAGAACAATCCTCTCGTCCAACACAAAATATTGTAGATCTTCGTCTAAGAACAAACTCGGAATTTGATCTGATACAAAAACCATCATCCTCAAATTAGAAAAATCTAAACAGTTTCTAAGAGAGTGATAAAATATTAATTAAGATTTGGGTTTTACCAGAATAACTTTGAGACCAGTAGTTAGATCTTGTCTCTGGAACTACAAGTGAAAAAACCACGGTTTCTGGTTTCTTGGCTGACACATAAGTATAATCTTCAATGACAAGATCGATCTTTCCTTCTAGTTTTGTCTGAGAAACATAAACCGCTTTGCCAGAGCAATCGATTAATGGCGCTATTTGGATCACAGAATCTGTTTCTGCATTTTTTGGTATCTTATGAAGCTCCCCTGTTCTTGAGAAGGAGTACAATGTCCCATCTAGTGAACCAATTGATACCCAACCTTTTGAAAACAAAAACCAATGGTTAGATAAAGATCGATCTTACAGGTGAAAATATCAAAATAGACTCGTTAATGAAACTCATTGTTTGTGTCTATGACAGGGTCTGAACCAGAAGTTTCTGCTAATGGACCCACGGTTTTTTGCCACAGAATGTCGCCGGAAAAAGAATCTAATGCGAAAACTAGCGATTTTTCCGGGAAAACGACGTAGACCAGACCGTTATTCCCTGGTGTAACGGTGAAAAATTTATCCACTAGACTAAAATCTTGAATCCATTGGTAGCAAGTGCCACGGAGAGACAACGAGTAGAGTTCTCCTTCATTGTTGGAAATCTGAAGCAATTGAAGGAACAGAGCAAAAATCAAGAACTTAGCACCATGAATGAAATGTGAGTTGATAAGAATAAGAGAGAGAGATCTTACATAAATGCTTGCTTCGCAAGAATCAACCACAGGTCGAGAATCAAATGTGCAATTATTGTAATCTTTTCGACATCCTAATCGGTATCCGAATCGTTCGGTTTTAGGCTCTGCAATCCAGAGTTGCTGCCGAAGCATATTATAAGCATAGAGACCATGATTCTTAACCGTGATGTATACCGAAGAACTTGTTATACTAACCGCGAAACCAAGGATCGTTTTGCCAGGATCGAAGAACAATTCCGGTTCAGATTTGGTTCCATTTCTTGGGAAACTAACTCGCAAGATCCGATTCTCTGCAAGAACAAGCATCTGCAAACAAACCATCACTTTTGAGAAACAGAGGAAATGAAAAAAACAGAGCAATTGTTATGGAATAAGAGATAGGAATGCAATTTACGTTACCTGGTTTAAACCAGAGTAAACCGGGGCTAAATCGGTGTTACATTTGAAATTCATATGTATCGACCAAGCGATTGAGCCGTTGGACTCGAAGGAGAAGAAGTCGTTGTCAGAGCAAGCGTAGACTCTACCATCATCGCCAATGAGTGTCTTCGAGAGAATTCGAAGAGATTTTTTCTCCACGATTTGGTCTACAACATTTTAAATAAAGCTATTTTATTTACTTATCTGCGGAAAAATTAATACTGTCAAATGTGGCGGGAGAAAGAATCTACCTGCTAATTGAGAAACTGCGGAGAAGACGACGACGAAGAAGAAGAGTAGGGAGACGAAAAAGAATCTGAAAGTTACCATTGTTGTTGAATTTTTCAAAGAGGGTTCATAGAACACAGCGAGATCAATTCATTTCAATGGAAAAGCAACAATTAGGGTTTATCAATCTCTGTAATTTTGAGAAAAGGAAGAAGACTTACTGATTATGACAGTTTACTTCAGAGTCACACGCTGTGCCGTTTATGAATTTGGAACAAGAACTGCAGGCCGTTTAAATTAAAAAAAATCATATGCTTAGAGAAATGACGTGTGAGGTTACTCGGATCAACTGCAAGTTATCGGTTATTCAGAACCTTGAGCCAATATAATTGTGAGAGTCAGAGTTGCGTGTATATACTTAATCTTTATCTCTGCAATTCGAGTGTCACTAATCTGACATACCAATCAAACCGAAACAAGAAACTTGAAGCTAGCAACAAAAATACATTGGTAGTAATGTTTAAACAAAAACAAAGAAAAGAAAAAAACATTGGTCTTTTGTGTATTGTCTAAAATACAAATGGAATGAGAGCCTTAATATGCTTGGGGAAGTCATCAAACTTAGAAAGATACCAACTTCGTGTAGCGTAACTCCGACCGACGAGATAGAAAGTTGTTGCCATGGCGAAAGAAAATGAATAAATGGTCTGAGAAATCAGGAAGAAGCTCCAAAACACAAGGATCTCAAACAGATAGTGAGGGCATATGATTATGTCAAACAGACCTCCTTTTGGTATCTTGTACTCTTTCTTCCCATCTTCTTTCCTTAGCTTAGCTAACAAACAATGGTGATACAGATTCCCAATAATTCCCACCACAAACATCACAACCCCGATGAATTTCATATCGAAACCTGGCTCGGTAAGTCCCAGGGTGAAGTTCTGACTGTATAACATCAATGCGGTCGATGAGAAATAGCTGTTGCTTATGACGAAAGCCGAGTCTATAGCCATTCCTCCACTGTACTTATGTATGAACATAACCTGTTGGATCATTGAGTGAAATGTGTCAAAGAGAGGATGCCAACTCAAAGTTAATCCTATATAATGATTAATAACAACTCCCATTCAATTGAAAATTAGGCTTTACTAATTAGACCCAAGAATTGGTATATCTCATATATGTAATGACTCCTTGTTGACACTTAAAGTACATAATAAATTGATGTATAAATATTTTCTATTCATCTTGAGAATAAAATGGACAAGAATACTTTCATCTTCCACTTTTGTAACGTTTCAAAGACTTTCATTTGTTAGATCTTCTAATACTCACCAAAACTTATTAATATCGTATCTACTACATTTTCAAACATCTCTAAAATTTCCAATAGCAAGACTACATCTACTCCAAAAAGTCATACAGACTAAAATTATCGGAATTAATGAACATGAATAACAAGTTAACTCTTAAGTCGAAAAGTTTTCAAAAGAGAAACATAATTATGAATGAACACAAAACTATTGGGTCGTGAGCTAAGGTTTTACCTCGAAGACCCTCTTGAAGAAATGGAGGGCAAGTGCGGATTTGAGAAGAAGAAACCTGAGATCATCAGAAGGTAAAACGAAGAAAGAAGCAGAAGCGGCTAGAAACGCAGGTGTATATAGCCAAAGCATTCCGGTTCGGCTAGAGATGCTGCCGAATCGCTCTTGCTTTTGTGGTTGTGGTGATGATGATGAGGATGATGCTGCGAATTTGGAGTATTTCAGATGGTTTCCTCTCGTTTCAGACCAACCGATCTTCGCAAGAGCAGCTAAACCTACGACGCTCATACAATTGAGTAATATCGATGGAGGCGCTGGATATACAAAACTTGTCGCCATTTCCATTTTTGTTTCTTTTTTTTTTTTTGTGTGTTCTATTTGGAAGAAAGAAGTTGTTCCTTCGATAAATTTTGTCCTCTCCATTTCTCTTCTATTAATAGCCACAAATTTTTGTTTTTTTTAATAAAAAATACGTAAGTATTAAGGACTAACCGACATAAGATATGCAGATATGATTTGATTCGTTTATTAGCTGTCGTTTTTCTTTCATATAACACGTATAAATGTATAAATTGTTGGTGTAGTTATGACTTTGAATCTAATGTGTGATTGTGTGAACAAACCTTCATTTGTGGGTGTTAGTTGGACTTTGAATCGGTGTGAACAAAGCTAACCATGTAGATAGATTCGTGCCGTTTTTCTCTTTTATATTTTAATGGACGGACCACATGGTGTTTCCTTTAACGCCTAAACACGTCGTTTCTCTGACTAACAGAAGAACTGCACGCCGTTTTATTGATCATATCATCATATCATCGTTTCATAATATCATAGATTAATCAAGAAAACTAAGTTACGATTTTTTTTTTGGAATCAGGAGATTTTGGGCCGAAATTCGTAATTCCCTAGATCTAGAATCCGTAATTTCTCAGACTCAGAAACCACAGCTTTGTCTAGGATATATTTCCTCGAGCTAAAGACACTTGATTAAGTTACGTTTTTAGTTTTTACAGCCTTAGTATTGTTTCTCGAAGACTCGAAGCAACATGTGAACTAGTTTTTTTTTTTTATCAAAAATTGGAAAAAACATGTGAACTACGTGTTGTCTTTATGCGACGACATTGATGTCTTTTCACTTTCGTCGTTCCGGTCGGTAGTGTGCACACAAAGTTACACTTTATAAACTATGGTACTTTCACCCATTGTCAAAAGTTTATATACTTGACGCTTCAAAGAATAAAAACAAGCAAAATCAAGAATTGCAAACAGAAGGTCAAGATATACAATACATACACACCTATCCTTCATTTCAAGCATCTTGTGTTTGCCATGTGAGCTACCCTATACGTCGGTCTCTCCTGTTTCTTGTTGAAAATCCGAAGAGCTCACGTAAGCCCTTCAATGCAGAGCAAATCGCAACTAGTCAGGGAGAAAAATACTAACCACAAAACATCCACGAAAGTAGAACATGTTTCTGTTTATACTTAAGATAAATTGCATTTTCAAACTTGAATTCCCAAATTCCAAACATGGAACCCAAGAACCTAACACTGTATCCAAAGTTTCCTACTGCTCTACATAATTGATTTTTCTTATATAAAAACTATGGATAACCCTAAGTACAGTAAATAACTTCTTACATAACAAGCCTATACAGTTACAGAGACACACCATTCCCAAAACAAAACCTCTCTATCATACAAAAAACAAGAATCCCTCGAGATTCCAGAAACAGATACCTGTTCTTCTTCTTCTTCTTCTTCTTCTTCTTCTTCTTCTTCTTCTTCTTCTTCTTCTTCTTCTTCTTCTTCTTCTTCAGATTCATGTATAGATTTTATCTAGGACCAGAGAGCTCCATTGCTTGGGCAAGTAAAGTAGAGTCATCAGTAAGATCAGAATATCTGTCTGAAGATGACATCAATTCGTTGATCCTGTTGCTACATTTTGAAGCACTGTCTGATCTTTGAGAAGCTTCCCATCTCTCTGCAAGCCCATCTCCTTCGAGCATTCGAACAACTTCAGACATTTTTGGTCTATGTCCAGGCAAATACTGTGTGCACAACAAAGCTACTCTTACCATTTCTTCTAACTCAATCTCATCATAGCTATTCTTCTTCAACAACTCTTTATCCACAAGTAACTCAAGTTTCTTCTCTTGATGAATCTTTTTAACCCAATCAAGCATCACACCTTTCTGGTTAGCCGCTTTACCAAACTCAAGAGCTCTTTGTCCAGTTACAAGCTCAAGAAGAAGAATACCAAACCCAAAAACATCGGTTTTCTCAGAGGATTGACCAGTTGAAAGATACTCTGGAGCGATGTGACCCACTGTGCCTCTAACCGCAGTTGTGACATGTGAATCTTGATGATCCAAGAGTTTAGCTAAACCAAAATCACCAACCACAGCTTCACAGTAGTCATCAAGAAGTATATTCGCTGCTTTGACATCGCGGTGGATAATCTTCGGATCACATTGCTCATGAAGATACACAAGCCCTCTTGCAGCTCCTATCGCTATCTTCTTCCTAATGCTCCAATCAAGAACCGGTTTAGCTTTCATTCGAGATGCAACGCTTCCATTAGACATGTAAGGATAAACCAGAAGCTTCTCAGCTTGCGTGATGCAGAAACCGTAGAGTCTTAAGAGGTTTCGATGAACAGCTAAACTGATCATTTCGACTTCTGTCTGAAACTGAATCTCTCCTCCTAATGCATTTCCATCTTTAAGCCTTTTCACTGCAACCACAGTGCTGTCTCCAAGTATTCCTTTGTATACATTTCCATAGCCACCTTTCCCCAATAAGTTCTTACTGCTGAAGTTATTCGTTGCGATCTGAAGCTCCCTGAAACCGAATCTCCTCAGGTTTCCAAGTGAAACTTCCTCATGATGATGCCCATCTGATGAAACATAATAGAAGGAACTTACTTTCAAATGAATCATTTTAAGAACGTTCTACGCAAGAAAGAAACTGAAAAAGATCAAACCTTTAACATCAAAGAATGTGTTTTGGTTATGTCTTTGTCTCCACCAGAGAAACAACCCAACAGCAATGAAGATCAACGATACAATCCCAACGCTGGATCCAACAGCAATTGCCATTTTGTGATTCTTCGATCTACCAGTGTATAAAGGAGCTTAAAAAAGAAAGCAGTTGTTAGTTAGTTACAATCATAATACCAAGATTGAAGTTTTTGCAAGTAGTTAGTTAGTTACCTCCAGTTTGGTTCAAGTTCATAGACATTGGTATCAATGTAGTTCCATTGCAATCTGGTTCAGTACCCGTTGGACAGATCAGCGGGTTCCCAACAATGCTGTAATCAAAAGGGAACCAATATAAGTTGATCAAAGAGATAAAGAAAGAGTGAGATATTGAGAGAGAAATAATCACCTAAAAGTCTTAGCAGCAAATCTTGGAACAGGGCCACTAAGATTGTTGTATGATAAATCACTGCGAATAAAATATAGTAAAAATAGATCAAATCTCAGTAGTACATATATGAATTTCTTACTGGTTGATGTAAAATGAGGATAATTAGCTTACAGAAGGGCAAGTTGAGTCATATTGGAAAGTGACAGAGGAAAAACTCCAGAGAGAGAATTGTTGTTAAGCCTCCTGATTATACACAATAAGACATATCAAAAACTCGAAGAACAACATAAATTAAGAGATACATAACAACTTTTACTATTCTTACAGATACTGCAGGCTTCGTAGATAGCCTACTGAAAAAGGAATTTCACCGCGGAAGAAGTTATCAGAGAGATCAAGAGTCTCAAGCCTTGTCAGCCGACCAATCTCAGAAGGAATTTTTCCTGTTATGTTGTTGTTTTGCAACAGCCTGTAAGAGAAAAATCATCAAGAACATACACACAAAACACAGAGTATAATCAAAGTTAAAAATGATTCAGTGAACAGTAAATACTCACACAATCCGAAGGTTTGTTAAGTTGGCAATGCTTGGAGATAATGTACCAGATAAATTCTGACTAGGTGTACCCCTGTAAAAAAATTAAAGCATTTTTTTCTTCACATGAACTTACTTGTTCATCAATATAATATATGAATGTATATTTAATGTAAATGTGAAACTTACAAGACAATGACAAAGTTTTCTGGAGAACAAGTGACCATTGACCAACTACAAGGATCAACAGCATCTCTATCCCAGTTATCAAGTACACCATGAGGATCATGTAATGAAGCTTTTATGTCCATTAAAGCTTGCACTGAATTAAAGTTTTAATTCTCACATTAGTTTGGATCAAGAAGCAATATATATATGTACACATATATAAAATAGACCATGTAGCACAAACTGAAATACTTTATTTGAATTCTCATCAACTAAAATTCCAGAAAGACCAAATATCAAACATTCTAACTACAAAAGCGATGATGTAAAAAAGAAAAATTCTAAAGAGTGAGACTGAAAATTGAGACTTTATAATGAGTTACCTTCGAAGTTAACTCCTTTAGGAGAAAGCAATCCGTTTACAGAGCTGAGAAGGAAAAAAAATGGCAAGAAATAAAGTAAAGATCTTCTTATCGTCATCATAACTGTAGTACTCTCCATTGTTGAAACACAGAGAAAGGAATGAGCAGAAAACAAGATGTGTCCAGTTTCCAGATAATTTGGTATTTGATGGTGAGAGAGAGAGAGAGAAGAATCAAACACCAAATCTTTATCCTTTTTCTTTTAAATTTGGGTTAAAGTATAAAACATTTCAACATCAAGAAAATTTGCTTTCTATGGCAGAAGAACCCACTTCACCAAAAGCATAAATCTTTTATTATAAAAATGATTTTTCGTATGTCAGAATAAAAATACCAGATTCATTGG
Source organism: Cardamine occulta (assembly GCA_028015245.1). Classification (NCBI taxonomy): domain Eukaryota; kingdom Viridiplantae; phylum Streptophyta; class Magnoliopsida; order Brassicales; family Brassicaceae; genus Cardamine; species Cardamine occulta. The sequence continues at coordinate 16,752,391 of CM051384.1, forward strand.
TAGTCTAAAGTGAAGTTCATAGCATGCTTGTCGATAAAGCTAGTGTGTGGGGAGACCGTTAAAAAAGTAATAAATTAAAATTAAAAAATATGCCCATATTCTTGTAATGGACAAATCTAATTTGTATTTCAAAATAAATAAAAAAGGGTAAATCTAAAGCAAATCTAATTTGTATTTCAAAATACAAATTAAAACTAAAGCAAATCTAATTTGTATTTCAAAATAAATAAAAAAGGGTAAAACAGGAAATTATAATACTGTTCTTTTGCTAGCTGCCACCCTGTCATGTTTTGTCTATGGTTTTTAGTTCTATTTTAAAATTTTGTATTTTTTTTTTCTTTCTTGATTTATTTCAGATACACTTACAAATTACAATATATAATGTTTCTTATAGTCTAGATTTTTGATGAAAAAAAGATGTTGAATTTTATGATTTAAAACTGGAATATTTTTATGTTTGCAATCCAAAAAAGACTTTGATGACTGATTGCATAGTAAAAAGGGAATCCAACATCCCATTGTTTGGCCACGCATAGGTAAGACCTAAACTGTTTTTGTTCTTCAATGTATAAAATGTTTACATGAAATCAAATTTTGGGGGTAAATATGTCTTGAGAATGTGAGAACTTCGATGAAAAGATTATGTGGAAAGGAAACTAAGATCGATATTGTGTGTTTATTGATTTTGTTGCCCAATCAATTTTCAGCATCTTTGTCTTCTCGATGTATGGATTGTAGGTTTTTTTTTAATGTTGTAGGTTAATTATTTTAAATATTTTGTTAGTGCGCCTTGTATATACTTATATATTTTTGGAGGGTTAGAAACTAAAGTGTCTAAATTTATTTATATTATTTTCACTCCTTTGATAAATTTTATTTTATTTATGTGGAACTTTGTCCTTTTGCATGGAAAGAAATATATATTTTTTATGTTTTTTTTTGTTAAAATATACTCTCTGTTTCACAATACATGATGTTAAGGATATTTTACACAAATTAAAAAAATAATCATTACTTTTTTAATATATATTATTTTCTCTTACCAAAAATTATTTTAATAATTATAAACCAATAGTAACATAATTCTTTTCAATCATTACATCTTGATATTTACAATTTATCAATAAAAATAAAGTAAAAAATTAAAACATCAAACTTTCTGAAACAAGATAAAGTAGATAAAACATCATCTATTCTGAAACGGAGGGAGTATATTTTTATGTTAAGAGCTCGATTAAGTTTCATTCCGAAAAAAAATCTATTTAGAAGGCCATCAAATCTTCAAAATAGCAACACTTTTTCTTAACATTAATCAAAATAGAAAACTTTAACCCACTTTTTTGTTTTACAACTACAAAATCTAAAAATCACTATATGATATTCGATATCATGTAATGTCCTCTTATATATAAGATAATAAGATAACATCCAATCCAAGTCCAAGACACTCAAATTTGAACATGTACAATATTTCTAAACCTTGCGTCGTTTTCACTGGGTTTTGTCTATGTGTGAGTTGGCAGTTATATTATGACAAAGCACTTGCATTTGTTCAAAGTATATACTACATATGGATTTAAAACAAGTATGATTTTTTAAAAAAGTTAAAAGTTTATTATATATCATTCATTAGAGTTCTGTTGGCTTTTAAAAATAACTTTGGTGATCTGGTGGCATCTAAATAGCACAATACAGTGAATACACATCGGATATATACCTAAACCTCGTACTATTAGTCGGCTTAAGCCTTCCCACTAATTTCATAGATAAACCATCTTGATTTTATTGTTCAGATTTTAGTCATCTAAAAGAAATTAGAAAAATGCTGTTTTTTATAATTATTTAAACAAATAAATTAAAAAAAAAAAAAAACTAAACGATTTATATATTTGTTCTTGAAAAACCATAATCCATTCAACACCTGAATAATCGATTACCTGAAGAAATAACGGTTTTAATGAAAAATTAAATGCAAGCTTAAGGTCAAATATATTAGGGTGCTATCAAACTGTAGAGCTACTAATTTACAGTTGAATACTAGTTATCTGTGTTTTTAAACCAAATTTTCAAAGCTTATACTTAAAATTATTTCTCATGTCACGAAACAATTACACAGTAATATTTTAGAGATTCTGATTTCGATCAACAAAAAATGTTGTTACTTTATCAAAAATAAAATGTTGTTATAGTTAGTAAATTAAAATGATTTTTCTTATTTAAATATATTCACATTCGTACATCCTCGTTATCTTCATCGATACGTACCGACCTATAAACCAAAAAGAAAGAAACAAAAAATATATTCTAAATTTGTGGTGAACAGTAGTATAATGTTCTTGTTCAAGAACTACATTCCCAAACGTCATTCATAGTCAAGTTTTTATACTTTGGTCCACGTGACACGGTTTCTTAAAACTCGATTTATGAGAAACAATCATTAATATTTAATGGTTTTTTCTCGTAGATTTGACGTTTGATAGAAAATGGGCTCTGTGAATTTCAGAGGCAATAAAATAAACAAATGATAAACTTTATATAACAAAACATGACATGCAAGACTGTGCAAAGTACCGATAGAGAAAGATGGTTCCCAACTTGAGTACTATGCCTATGGTGGTGAAGCTAAATTGTCGCATCTTAGTATTTTTGTGTTAATGTTCTTAATGTGTAGTTAACATCCGATTTATGTATAGATCAAGATGGAATATATAATCTTTAACAAAAAAAAAGAAAAGATGGAATATATAAAAAGAGTTATAGCGATCATTTATGTTAAAAAAGAAAACAAAATTGGTTTTAAAGTGATATAATTCGTTTATGGACTATTCAAACTATTTCTGCCATTTACAGGAATTACATTGTATATGCGCTTGGCAATGAATTCACCACAGGACTACACCTATTTGTCTAAGACTTTGTTTTTTTGTCACTTAGAGTTTTTTATTTGTCTTTTAAACTCACCTAATTGTCATCAAGTTCCTGGTAAAAAGAAAATGATATTTTATTATATAATGTTTATAGACTTGATTTTGTGTTGACATCCAAAGACAGTTTATAGACTTGATTTAAGGTAGCTCTAAAAATACTAATGTGCTTACACTAAATATTAATACCAAATGTGGGTTAATCGAAAAAATATATAAGATTTCAAATGAAGTTAGGAAAAGACAAAAATATTCCGCATGGAAATAATAATGAAAAACGTAATCGGAATATAACCATAAAATTTTAATTCTAAAATTAACATTCTGCAGTTGCTGATGAATGAAATTGCAAATTGAATAGTTAAACCTAAGAATAAAAAGGTGATGATAATATGTATAAAAGTATTAAGCCCAATAGCATACTATTAAAAGTTACTATTTAAAAGCATATCGAAGCTTTTCTTTTTCGAATATTATACTTTTTATAGATCCTGAAATTAAGTGAACTGTGCACTGCGAGTCAACAAATAGACAATAACAAACAAGTTATAATCATATTGTTTCCTAGCATCCGTTGAAATCATGAAAATTTGAAATTAACGTTGGGTTCCATTTGGATAAAATTCTCAATAATTGCATTTTGCATGGTTTATTGGAAAATAATGATGAGAATTCAGAACCATGACTTGTCGGTCCATGAAAATGAATCATCGAAGCAACTTGCCATCATTTCCCTTATCAAAGCGTGACATTATTAGTTAGCTTTAAGATTTTATAACTAAAAAGACAATACAGTTGTTGTTTTTTACAAAGAAAAGAAAAAAAACATTGGTGCTACGTGTAACTGAAACGATGACATTAGCATTGTTCCTGTGTTCGTGTAATTGGTGCTATAAATTCAAAACTACAAATCATCAACAAAATTAATTTAACGAGATTCAAAGTACTAAGGTTCTGATCGATCGAATGGTAACGTTAAAAGTGTAAAACTGTGCGGTCCAACCGATTATCTGCAATTTTTGTTTCACTTGTCGTGCCAATGCGCAGAACAGTGCCATGCCGTTGAAATATGATGTTATGTAAACCACACTTTAACCATACATCAATCATTCAAATTATAACAGTTCATTAAATGTGGTTTGTGTATTTTTTTTCTTTCTTTTATTAAAAATATTTGGACAATTTCGAATAAATTTATACGTATTAATTTTATCGATCAATACAATTTTAGTCCAAAACAAATTGTTTCAAACACTTAATTGTAACAAAAAATTTAATCAAAGTTTGATAACTAATGATTTGGAACCATATTTATTACATCACCATTTAACTTATTTGATCAAATCCAGTTAATCCATACTAATCTATACTTGTTTCACTTGTTTTGTTTTATCCAATTTTGCATCGCTTATTTCGGTGTCACTATTATTCAAACCCTAAACGATGAATTAAAATCTTATAATAGTTTCAACTAATTTTCATAAAGTTTTTACTTAGATTAGCTCTATATAATATTTTCTAAAAAAATCAGTAGTAAATCATGAACATTTCTTTGGATGTCTGGGACAAATGTGTTCTGACTTCTGACCATCTCATATCTCATTTCTTTTTGAAATAGTAAAACCATGCGTTTAATGCTTTCGGATTAACCTAACACACCAAATGCTACTCCTACTTTATTTTCATCTGTCATGGATTTGGTACAAACAAACACATCAACATTTCACTTTTCGATCACTCGTTGCTACAACGTTTTAACAAATATATTTTCAACAGAAAACCAAGATCCAAATAATTTATTGAATATCCGTATAGAAGACTTTTGATACAACCACCCAATAAACCAAGAGCCATATTTTCATTCCATTTTTATTGTTTGAATGATTATCTTTTCTCGAGCTAAAAAACTACACACGAATCTTAGGATCATCACTCTCATTCAAATAAAAGTGTAAAGAATTGAAGCTATATTGAACTTTATAAATGCGTATATATTAGATTTAATTTACATAATCGGTCCCCAACAAGCAGGTAACTAAGCATGCTTAGTGCTTACGCTACTGATTTCTTTTCTTTTCTATTATTTTAGCTTTTCCCGGAAAAGTGATAAAAACTTTGTCGCCATGTTGAAAGTTGAAACTTTTATCCTCTTTTTCGCTTTCTTCTAACCAAAAAAAGAAAGAAATTTTTTTTTAACTTCTATGAACAAATGAATAAATAACTATATAAAATGACTTATTATGCTCTGCTATCAAATTAATACATTTTTAGAATATAAGTGGTTAACATAAACAGAATCGATAACGACAAAATATATCCTACACAAAGAAAAACTAAACCATTTCACCAAAAAAAAAAAAACAAAGAGCAGCATCTCGGGATTGCTTCGAAAACAAGAAACCCTCGGGACGAATCCAAGGGTTTTGAAACGGTCCCCTTTGGGTAAATAGCAACTAATCATAGACAAATGATGACACATCTCTCTCGTTATTTCTTTCACTCTTTTGTCTCATTTCTTGGAAGAACATCCATCAAAGCTTGTCTTTATTTGTTGCTATGTCACTCTCTCACCGATCTGTTTCTCATCGTTCAGTCCTTTATTTCTCCACACTCTCTGCAGAAAACATCAAAAGACTTTGCAGAGATTATGCTATTGACAATGAGAATGAAAACGGTGCAAGGTAAGAAACATTCACATTCAGAATTACATATCAAGATTCAGCAAAACAGATCGATATAGATCGCGACAAAGACCAGCACTACAAAGCAAGATGCAATCAGAAACGGATTGTGGCTGTGGTCCTGTTTCTCTATCAATAATCAAAAACGAACAAAGACTATGAATTAGTTGGTTACAAAGGGCTTGGTTGATTCTCTGCAACAAACGTGAAGCTTCTTTTGGGTTTTGGCACATTATTTATTTTTCAAGTTCCAACTTAACTAAACACAGGCAATGAGACTTTCATATACAAATATATCTCATCATCAAAGATCTTCCAATTTATACCATAAGCACTTGGCAATGTCAAACGCAAGTATCTGATCAATAGGCAATACATTGGTACATGGCAAAAGTAAAACTGAAAATGAAATTACAGACAGATCTTGTTAACAATACTCCGAACAATCCATGGCAGAGCCAAGAAGTAGAAGGTGATGAAGCAAGTGACAAATAAAAGAACAGAGTGCCTTGAAATTATTTTGCCAGTGCACCAAGTTGATGAAGACACTTAACTGGTGAATGGTGATACATGTAAACAAAAGGGAACAGCGAGAAAAATTTCTGGCTAAAATTTTTGAATCTAATGCCCAGAAACAAAAAAGACTGGAAGGAGTGTAAACTAAAACTGGAGCTAAGCAGAAGCAGCCAAAGGTTTTTCTATAGCAGATTCATTAGCTTTCATGGAATTGAAGAGTTCTAGAACATCTGGATTGTTACGGATATAGTTTGGGCACAGAGAAAGTAAGTCTTGTGCCTCACTGTGCCTTGCAGACTTCATCATAGTTTCAAATACACGCAGAACCACTGACATAGATGGAAAGTTCTTTGAGGTCATAGCCTTCAGAAAACCGAGAGCTTCCGTGCATTTTCCAGTTGTTGAGAAGTAATTCATGAAGGGGTCAAGGAAAGGAGGAAACCCGTGGTCTTTCATTATCGGTAGAAGACTCAGAGCTTCTTCAAACCCACCATCTCTTGCAACCTTCTTCATCAACAGATTCTTCACCAAGATTTTGTACGTGCTATGGCAAGGTTTCAGCTGATTTTTCTTTACTTGTGCACTCAAAAGCTTGTATGCATCCCTTGCCTGATTTCTGTTGCAGTAAGCAAGAACCAACTTCTCAAATGCATAATCAGCATATGAGACTCCAGCTTTTCCAACCATTTTCTCGAAACACACTAAAGCTTCATCAAGTTCCCCGGAATCACAATACCCTTCAACAAGAGACGCCATTGCCTTGTCATCTAGATTATTTCCAGATGCTTCCATAAAGTCTACAAATTCATCGGCTTCATCTTTCTTTCCCTTACGACTAAGACCTGATGCAATCATGCTCTGAAGATCACCACTAGGAACATAGCCTCCTTTCTTCATTTCTTTCAACAACTCATTACTCTGTTCAACCCTATCCACGCTTCTTAAGGACTTTAAGACAGATTTTAGCAAGGAATCCGTCAAAACGTTACCATGTCTGGTATAAGCTTTCACAGCTCTTGAAAACAAATCCATATCTAGAATCTTGGCAGTGACAATTTTCTTGAGCAACAAACAGACGCAGTGTGGGGTGGGTTTGTTACTACTACTACCTGCCATTGCAATCTCGAACAAGTCAACAGCTTCCTTAATCAATTTAGTCTGGCAGAATCTCGTTGAAACTCTATCATAAGTCTCAATTTCCACTTCATAACCAGTACTCCTAATTTCTTCAACGATGTTCTGAAATCTATCAAGAAATTTCTCTTTTCCCAAAACCCTAGCCATAGCATTATAGGTCTTCTCATCATGCTTAAACAGACCAGACTCATCAATCCACCGGAAGAACAACAAAGCTTTCCTGGGTTCAACATCAAGATTTTCCACAATAATCTTCACTAAATCACTTTGAAACTCAACATTCAAATCTTTCACCCGTTTCTCCACATCATCACCCCATTCTTCCTTCATCACAATTTTACACACCCTATCGCAAACATTCTCCGCCGAAGTATCTAAATAACCTGAAGCAAAGAGCTTTCTCAGCCTAACTAAATCACTATCCAGCCCATCTTTCTGAAATTTCTCACCCACTTTATCTCTAACATTAGCCGATAAACCATGTCCTTTCTTCTTCATAGCATCAACCAACCCCCAAAACTCATCAACAAATCCATTACAACCAAGAATACGCAGCATCATGTTACAACTTTTCGAGCTAGGTTCCTCAGGAGAAGCCTCCGTAATCCACTGGAAAAACCTTTTCGCAACATCAGGGTTAGATTCAAGCCTTCTCAAAACCTTCAAAGCTAAATCTTGGTTAATCACGATATCACTCGACTCCATTTCTTTCCTAATCTCATCCTCACCACTCAATCTGCTAAAGATATCAATCACGGTAGCCTCAGGAGAAGATTTCTCTTCAATCGCAGGCTCTGACGAGAAGCTTCGAGATACTGATTTCACCATGGAGGCAGAGCTCGTCATTGGAGATCGTATAGAACAAAGCTTTTCGCTTTGTTGCAAAGCTCCGATCCCAGAACGTAGGTGAAGTAAAGAAGAGAAATATCGGGTTGAAATGGAGGTTACCTGCAACTGAGAACAAGGAGAAGGATAAGAAAGATGAGACCGATGATAGCTTCGAAGAAGCAGCAATCGCCATTGTTGATATCTCATATCTGATTTGATCTGAATCAAAAGTTTGATCCTTTTTGGAAAAAAAGAACGAGACGGAGGAACAGCGATTGCGAAGCTCTGGGAAAATGTTAGGGTTTTAGTGAGGATTTTGATTTTTTGGGGAAGGAAACCATCTAACTGAGAAAGAAGGTCCCATTGCAAATGACGCAGAGAGAGAAATAAACTTAGTAGGCATGGGCTTTTCGGTTTTCGGATCGGATATTTCGTGTTCAAAAGTTTAATACGCGTTTGGATATTTTAAATTTTTTATTCGGGTTCGTTTTGGATTTATCCAAGTACCTACAAATAAATAAAAAAATCTATTTGAATTTGTCTAAACTATTTTAAAATATCTAAAATATCCAAAAAAACTTGAATGTTTTTATATGAATCTATCCAAAAATATTTTAGGCATTTGAATTATTACAAGTATAAATACTACTAATATATTATTAATATATACTTATATGTCGAATCGGGGCTTTTGGGTTGCGTTCGAGTCGGGTCCTCCGGTTCAGGTACCATGCCTAAATGTTATGATAATTTGGTTTTGGCTCCTAGTTACCTTGTTGTTGCCACTGTTTGTCGTGTTGTTTTAATTGTATACTTGTCCAAGGAGAAAAGCATTGCCTTAATTTATTAGTATATTTATTAAATTGTTATATTCTTAGGAAGTTCTTTTTTCTTCTTGTCATTTTGGGTTTTTCTTTAGAATGATCATTTCCTTGAGGTTCATTAACACGCTTAGGAGGTTCTTACTTTGGATCATTCTTAAAATGTTTTATTTGTTTATGAAATAATTAATCCAAGTGACGTTAATGTAATTTTGCTTCTATAAACTTGAATTTTCAATTTAATTCAAATGAGAAGAAACTCAATAAACATATGGGAAATCATGTCTAAAGTATATGGAATGGATGAGTAATCACTAATAAAGATATTGTAAATTAAACCAGGTGTTCATTAACCGGAATAACATCCAAAGATAGATACACCTAAAGGGCGAAACATTAAAACACTAACAACAACAACAACAATTACGAGGAAGATGAGAATTAATCTCAACTCCCAAATTTATTTAAAATCCCAAACAATTAATTAGAAAAGGGAAATTAAAGTCCGGAATTGATTGAAATCGCTACTTCATGCCGGTCTTCTCCTTGACAAGATTAACAGCTCCTCCTGCTGCATCCGATATGTTCTTTCCAGCCTAAACGTATACATAAACCGTATTAATGATCAGAGATCTACGTACATCATTTAAGCTTATAATAAAGACGTATATAGATATTATTGATCAAATACCTGTTGGGCGGACACTTGAGCTCCAGAAGCAGCACCCGTGATCTTGTCCATCACCACATTACTCTTCTCCTAAACGTACATAACATTGTCCACACAAAAATCAATTATAAATTCACTTATTTAATTATTACAAACATAAAATAGACAAGAAAATGAAACGGCAGTGCATGCATCAACCGCATTTCATTAAGGGTATCAAAGAGAGAAAGAGACCTCAGCTTTTCCAGCTGTCTGACCGGCTTGGAAGGCTTGCTTCTTGTCTGCCATTTCTTTTCTTATAAAACTGTTTATATGATATTTTGATGTGTTTTTGTTTTCGGATATTGAGAAGAGATGTGGGCTTAGGGTTTGTATTTATAGGCCAAATGGAGACACTTGTGTGGTGCCATATGTACTCTGAAACCACGTGGGCGACGTGTAATGGTACGATGGGCTTTGCCTTAGGTCGGTAGCTTTTCATTCGCTATTCAAGACTCCACGTGTCGTTTTTGGGATGGATATAACTTATAAGACATTAAGACTCTTTGTTTTGTGGTTCTATCGCCTCCATGTTTTATTTTATTTTATATAGTCTTTCAAAATATCTAGATATCATCTATCACATGTGTAATAGTAATTTTGGTTGATAGATATTTTTACTTGTTAAAAATATAGGCTACTTTATGGCTGTTAATACAAGTATGTAACGTGGGTTCGTTTCATATGCGCTTGGCAAACATTTCGTGTTTTATTATTATTCGGAAAGATCTGTTACAACTTTTATCAAAAACCTACTTTATTATTTATTATAAATGGAAAACAATTGGTGCCGTTCACGGCATATAAGTTAAAAGCGAAAAAAAGTTGACGCACGAGCTGTGTGTATGACTAAGGAACTGGAACCGAACAAGCTCAAATTGGGTTGATAGGTCCATGTAACAGTCTCGGTTACGTGATTTACCTTGCCTGTATGCGGAGCCCCGGCTCTAGATATAAGTTGACCAAGCTTGGTTTGGAATCTTTAGTGTATTTAATAGTTACAGATTGCCATTTTTTTTAAGAAAGTTCAATAGCTGAGTAGTGGATTGATGAATTGTTCAGGATGTAGAGGATTTGAAAAGAAAACAAAATTCATATACTATTTACCACTTTTTGATTGGAGCCATCAAATTTTCAAAACCCCCGGTTAAGTGTGCATGTGTATCAGTTTAGCTTATTTCTCCTTTTTGTAAAAAATGCAATTCTTGATTTTTTTTTGTTATAACATGTAATTTTCTAAAGTGTACTAAATTATTGTAAAACAAAAAATGTGCTCTTAATTGTAGTTTTTTTGGTCTTCACTCTTAATTGATTTTAAATTCGTATGTCATTGAGAAAAAACAAGTTTTAAATTTACGTACAAAAGAGAGAACAAAACAGACGAATTACACCAAACATCTACCTTGATAGGCCACAACAATATCATGAACTAAAAGTAGAGTATGCAAATATGATAGTCACAATCTAAACACGTTACACTCTTATTGTTCTGTTTGTTTGGTTAGAATTATAAACGTAGACGATAATGTTACTTTAGGAAAACAACGTCGTTTCAACGAAATGTTAAACGAATTTCAACTTTAATGTTAACTAGGTGAAAAACGAAAGGTCTTGTAGAATTATGAGGTGAAACAAATTCATTGTTAAGCAATATGCTTTTATATATATATATCATAATCACGAAAAGAATCATGGATTCATGATAATAAGATAATTCATAATATTCGATCATCCCAAATCACATAGACCAGACAACATTTAATGGTTTAAGGGAAAAAAAAGAGAAAAATCCATAAGACATTATTCGAAAAAACAAAACCAAAATTAAAAGCTTGAGCTTAGATTCCCTCTTCCTTCTCGTCCTCGCTAGTGCAGCTACTGTTGCTGCTCCACTCACATTTCAAAGTAGATCTCGGAGAACCACAATACATTCCCAGCTTCTCAAACCTCTGATACATCACTGTTCCTCTCTCTTCTCCTAGAGACTCCATCGTTGACTCTTTGCATCCGTAATCGTAAAGTTCCACACAGAGACCCGAGTCGTAGCCCTTTTGAGCGACGCTCGAGTGAACAGCTACTGAGAATTGCTTTGGCTCGAAGCAAGTTAGTACCTTTGAGACAAGATGGCTCAAGTCCATAGTTTTGAAATCGTATCCTACTGCTTCAAAGCTAGCGTAGCTGAATCCATCTTCTGGAGTCACATGGATGGTGGAGATAGCGTCACCTTCGATGCTATTCATTGAGTAGCCACAGGGCTCAAACTCAAAGTCGCAAATTTGGGATTGAGGAAGTATCTTTCTGATACCAGAGTTATCAGTCATAGAACCAGTCGAGCTTGATTCGTTCTTGTAGAACACAGACGCCTTCTCTTTGTCAAGACCAGTCATACACATCTCGAGAGAGTAGACATTCTTGTTGCTGTTGGGGTTCTTGGCAGAAGCAGAGTAAACATGCCATTTCTTGGTTTCATCATCATTACCCATCAAGTACGCAACACTGCTCAAACCCAGCTTAGCAAAATGACCATCAAGAACAGAGACTTCTTCCGAGAAGTTGCGGTGTGGGAATGGTTGACCTCCTGGACAGAGGAAGCTTCCACGAGTGTACCTCACTGACTTAACATCTAGAGAGAGCTCACTAGCCAACCTCAAGAGCGGCTCAATAGAGAGGAGGAGCTTAGTTGTACCACAAGTCTTGATGATGATCTTGTAAGGGAAGATAAAGAGGCTGGACTCAGATAGGACATAAGAGTCAAGCTGATCGTTGGAAAGAGATGAAACGATCGTGCACTCAGCTGGGTTAAGGATCTCATCGATCTGTGATTTAGTCAAGGCACGAAGACCATTTCCTTGAGTGTCAAGAAAGAGACCAGGCTCAAAGAAAGTAACTTCAAGCCGCTTCTCGTAGCCTTCAAACCCGATTGCAGACACGGCCATGGCGTTTTGTTGTTGTAGTGAGAGCAAAAACACTTCGTTGGAGTAGAGAACGAGGAAATTTGGGAACCAGAGGTTTGACAAAAGGAGATTGTAATAGAAAAGCAAGTTAAACTAATGAGTAGTGTTGGAGGAGACTAGTAGTACTCAGGATGGCCTCTTAGCGCAGTTGGAGTAAACAGAAGATTTGAATTTCTTGATTCCACCGGATGGACGAACGTCTTCAATGCTGTAACCGAGTGGTGCTTCGTAAAATAAGGAACCAGCGCTACACTTGTTATTACCACCTTTCGATTCCATCATAATCTCATTCACGCTTTGCTGTTATCACAACCAAATGAAACAAAAGATTCATCAATACATATTATCATCTGATACTTTTTTTCTAACAAATCCTGATATCTCAACAACACAATATCAAACTCTTTTATCAGATCGATGTCACAATGAGCAATTTGCTAATACTCAAATCCTAAACTAATGATCAAATTCTACGTAACAATGATACAAATCACGATATAATTAAAACATAATCAAAAGACGTACATGTAGAGGAATATTGATCTCGATCTGGAGTTTTCGAATCTCTTCTTAAACCAATTATATCAAACGAAGGAAACCTGAAAACGAAATCAAACGTCAAAATTAATCCAATTGATCAAATACAAGATGATCTCAGAGTAAAACGAGAAGATCAACGAAACAGATCTATAAAAGCTAAGAAACAAACCTAATTCAGATATTGAGAGCAGATTATGATTTGGTAATGATGAAAAGAGAAATGAGTTTAGAGATATTGTGGAATTTAGATGGTGGAGAGAGTTGTTTATATAGTCACCAGCCCAGATGCGTTGTGAGGCTATTATGGCTCGGCCAAATTACGTATTTAGCTTTTGACTAAAATACCCATTAAGATTGTTGGTGCGAGATTCGCGACGATTTCTGACCACAAACTAATAACAGCAATAAATCTTTTTTTATCAATTAGCTATTTTTGAATTGAGAAAATTTAGGATGACACGTGTCATTTCGAAGCAGCCACGTTTGAAGGCTTTGGTATTAACGACGATTCCTGACCACGAAAAAAAGATAACAGCCATAAATCTCGTGCTAATGAAGTAGGAGTATTTTATAGATTAATTATACGTTTAAATCTCCGAGATTCGCTAAGCCACAGAAATGCTGCACGAAAAGAAAAGCAATCAGAGGACGACACGTGTAATGATGGAGACGACGCGTTCAGGTTTTCGATACTCACAAGAAAGAGACAGGTGCGGAGTACGTGAGCTGTTTGTGTTAGAGTGGGGCCCAGAGAATCTAATTCTGTTTTACTAGGCTCTTCTTTAGTCTTACACAATGACCTAAATGACCCTCTCACCATCCTCCTGACTCTTCCGTTGGTCAAAACTCAAAAGTGTAGTGTAAAAGTAAAAAGTATTGTATCTAAAAACAAATGAGAATACAAGATTTAGTTAACCTAAAAACAAATATTAAAGTATTGTGGAAAACTCACACTTCCTAAAAGATTAATTTGTAAACCAACAGCTAACAAAGAACTAACTTTTTTTTTTTTTTGAGAAATATAAACCTTTTAAGGTAATCTAAAATAAGCAAAGATTGATTTAGCACATGTAAAATTGTTTGATCTTAAATTATTTCTCCAAAAAACGGTACTTCTTTCTTTGTGCTAAATAAATCAGAAAAAATCGAATTAGCAAAGGTACGGAAACTGGATTTAGCACATGTACATTTTCTTAGAATGGTTGATCATATTGTGAACATGTACATTTTCTTAGAATGTACATTGCGACATGAGTTCATGTGATGGTCTAGTGTGGACGAGTTGAGATATCCGTGTGTTGATATGTACATTTTCTTAGAATGGCTGATCATATTTTGTAGCAATATTTAAACGAATAACGGTGAACCACATGGTTGATGTGAGGGTTATTGTGAGGGTTGATGAAGCTTGCAACTCATTGAACAAATCAGAAGAGGTTTCCCAGAGTTGTTTAGCAACTTTTGGGTCTCTAGAAACTTGTGATGATTCAATAGTCCTTCCCTTTCCTCCAAAGTAGTAACCACCTGATGTTTCCTGCAAATGAAAAACATGTTTTGAGTATGTAAGGAAGAAAACTTATATGAAACTAAAAAACATATTCATGTAAGTTTCACAAAGCTCTTTACAGGTGTGGATAACGCGGCATCGATGATAGACTCAGCTCCTTCATCTGGGGATTGCAGGAGGCCAAGAATTCTGAAGCCAAGAAACACCAGCGAAGTTATGTAAGAAGGAAGCTCACGCATTATATTCGTTTTCGCCAACCCTGGATCTGCAGCTCTGCATTCAACAAGCAAAACTCACTAGTCAAAATACAATCTTCAAAAGAGTGAGAGAGCAACGAGTATTATGAATTATGAAGCATACATTACAGAGACATGTTGTGAGTCGTCTATGAGCCGAAGCTGTCTGTGCAATTCATATGAGAAAAGTAGAAGACATACTGTTCAAGAACATGAAGCCAAATATTCAGTATTTCGATATAAAGGAAGAAGAAAACTATATATGTATGTGCTTTGTAAGTGACTGTGAAGGGTTTTGGCTTACATTTAGAATATTCATAGATCAAAGCGCAAGGATATATGTCGAAAAACACACTCCAGTAACAGAATCCTTGTCAAACTTTTGATGAAAAGCTACAGAAGAAAAAACAGATATCAAGTCACCACTTAAGCTAATCTTTAATGGTTTTTGTTAAAGAATATTACTATGTTTTTACCTGAATGATGTGTGAAAGATGTAACGTTCACGACCCGTGAAGGAACAGAGCTGTTTTTCAGCAGTGGCAAAAGAAGCTTTGTCAAAGAGAATGGACCAATGTAGTTTGTAGCAATCATCCTGACAAAAGAATAAAGTTTCAAAGTATCAAATCCATAGTCCAATACATGAATACATGAGCTACTTTAATGAAACAGAAGTGAATCCTTTCGATGTCATAGTGGTGAAACCAGACTTACCTGTCATAACCTTCAATAGTTGGTCGACTAGAAGTTGACATTATCCCAGCATTATTCACCAAAAGCTGAATCGAAGGATGTAACTCTGAGTCCAAGAGCCATTGCTCTAGAGAGTTTTTAAACTTCAAGATTGATTGAAAAGAAGACATGTCAGCTTCGAAAGACTTGAGTTTGGCATCTTTGTTCTTGCTCTTAATTTCCTTTAATGTCTGTCATAAGCCAAGAAAATGATAGTTTGCATCAAAGAAAAATGTGAAAGAGAGAACATGTTTATTTCAACAAAGCGGAAACAAAAGGATCGTAAATAACCTCTGAAAGAAACTGAGAGGACCGTCCAACTGAACAAATCAAGAAATATTTTCATCCCATTAGTCTACAGAGAACTAAATGAAGAATGGTAAATTAGATGAAACCAATGTGTTTATCTTTGTGATGGGAAACTACATTATCAGATACTGATACATTAGCAATTTAGGAAGTAATGCATCATAGATTTTTATTACCAAGAACGACGTAGAAACCCTTCTCAGTAAGAGCAAATGCAGTGGCCTTACCAAGCCCAGAAGTAGCCTGAAATCAAAATCCATAGACACAAAATGATAAACATAAGAAGTCTAGGTTTAAAACTGGAGGCACTACTTTACATCATGACATAATCAAGGCAATGATTCACACAACCAGTGATAACACAAGTGTAAACTTTTGATGCAACAAGAATAGGTATTTGATCCAAATATCCTTTGTTCTAAGCAAAGTAAAGAGCACAGCATTACTTGCACTTACACCAGTAATAACACAAATGGGTCTGGAAGATCCATTCTGTAAATTGATGGAGCTAGAAATGGAAGTAGATTTTGAGCCAAAGATCCTAGCTTTAAGCAATTAAAAGTAAGAAGAAACGAGAGCCATAATCCAAAACAGACCCATCCTCCACAATTCAGGTGAACATACAAAACGAAAAGCCTCCTTCACCTCTTTCATCATCTTCCGAAAACAAAAAATCTCTCTCTTTTATCAGAATTCTATTGAGCAACTATCATCAATGGATACTACTAACACATAATCAGACGAAACTCACTCTCTAGAGATCCAAAATGAATCAGGGAATCGTAAAGACTTGAAACAAAAATCTTGAAACCTTGAATGAAGTAGAGACTTTGAGTGAAGTTGCTGCATTTTTTAAAGAGTTAATAGAAAAGGTTTGTTCTTGAAGCAAACGTTAACTTCGCCTCGATAAAATCAGCCAGACTGGATTTTTTTAATTTGTCGACCATCTCAACTAGACGAGATTTAAGAGGGACTGCCAAAAGAGTAGAATATCGGATTTGAACTCAAAAGTCAACATGATACATCATACATGTGAACTTCTAATTTTTTTTTTTTTTTTTTTCTCGTTCCGGATTACAATTTATGTTATATGCCGAAAAAAAGAAAGAAACAAAGGTTGATTTTTTTGGAGTTGAACTTATGTTATACAAAAGAAAAACAATAAAACATAGTTCACACACAAGAGTTGTAAAAAAACAAAAACAAAAAAGAATGAGAGAGGCAGATAGAATTTGCACAAAAGAATGAGAAGAATCTTTGGGAATATGGTTTCTGGTTTGAATCGGTTCAAGTATACCAAACTCTATAGTTAAACCGGGTTGGTCGTTTGAGTCGGTTTAGCTACTGCCCTCTCACTGTCCTGTTTCATTTCTTCCAAACGCTTTGATAACTGGAGGAGGAGATTCATATCAAAAATAGACAATGACGCTGAGATTCAATTTCAAGTATCTAACTGAGAGATTGCTTTTTTTAGTCTTTGAGTAAGAAAGAGAGAAGAACCTTGATGGAGTAAGCCAATGGAAGCAAAGTATCAGGATCCATGGCATCTTCAGGGAAATTCCTCAGAGCATGCATGAGTTCCTCAAACGGCAATTTCACCAAATCATCATGGCAATACTTCAACAATGCTAACCCAACTTTGAACACCATTTTAACACCCTATACCGAGGAGAAAAGATACACAAATTGGAAAAAGAATGAGACTTTTGAGATTATAAGATGTTTTTTAATTTGATTTACCTCAGCTAGAAACACATCCCAGATCCGTAGAGCCGTAGGGAATGGAAATGAATACGAGAAGACGGTTATGAACCATTGACTTGCATACATGCTCGGATTGATCATTTCTTGAGTGAAATGTTCTCCTAGTTTCGGCATTAGCTCTCTTACCAACTGATCTAACTGTAACAGATATTGCTGTACAAGAGGAAGCCCTGCCTACATTTACATAATACATCTTAAATCATTAAAATCACCGAGGAATTGAAATTCTGTTTTCAAGCATAATGTTCGAAAGAGCTACTATCATAACTTCAGCGAGAAGCATTAGACTCTAGTCGAATAAAAGAATAAAAAGTCTTTACAGGCTTTGAAAAAGCAGTCAAAAAGCTAACTAATTCATGAAGAAAAGGATTTTTTTATTTATTTGACTTTAACTCTTTAAGTCATTTTCTTACTATCCCTCAATCAATTAATGTGGCTCTATTGTTTTCAAACTCGCGTAAGTAACGAGGCAAGTAGCTAGGATATCGGTATCTTCTAGAGCAAAGAAAGCCTCACCTGGTACAATCCTTCCATTGGGGAGTGAACAGCTCCTTTGAGTAATGCAACTAATAACCAGAATGCATCTTCTTTGCTCATATAAAGAAGCAACAAACCGGCTACAAAACCCATACCCTGCAATTTATTTTTAGAACCATGAGTCTTTAGTACATTTTGGGGAAATAAGAAATTAAGAACAAAGGAAAAAATCTCTGGAAAGACCTGAACATATCCGACATCTCTGTCATAGACAGAGTATGCTTTTAGAACATTGTATAATGATCTTTGTCCTGGTCCATGTCTCTTCTGGAAGAAAACATGTGATGGGAAAGTACGAGATATATCCCGAATGATATCGAGTTCTGATGCAGACGTCTCATAAATCACCAGTTGCTATAATGAAATCGAGAGAACTATCAGTTTTGTTTTTTCTTTTTACAACAATGAAGCCAAAGAAAACAAAACGTATCAAAAACACACACAAGGAGATTATGAATTATTATTACCTCATAAACACCGGGATTCATAAGCAACAGATCTCGACTTCCAGAGATCAATTGCCAAACGAGACCCCTTAAGCAATCAGGGATCCCTTTTCGAATACGCCTCTTGACCACATGAGGCTTTCTCCTAACGTAATGCTTCCAATCACTACCTCCAGTTCCAATCATCTTCCTCCATTTTGTTACTCTTCTCTCCTCCCTAAAGAGTTTAGCATCCAAGGTTAAAATAACAAAGCGCCATATAATGGTTCTCAACAACAATAACAACTTTTCATTGAGACATACTTGTCATAGTTACTAGATGATCTAGTCTTGGTGAAACGCTGAGGAGAAGAATTGCCATGTTCCTGCTTCAGAAACCCAAATCTATCAACCGGTACAAGCAGAGGGACAGGTCCTGGTTCACTGTCATCTGTTGTTTTTCTTTCCATTTAACTAACCTGAAAAAGACCACCATACTTAAAATCTTAACATCCCCAACATTGTAATCAAGCCACTAATGTCGCAATCAATGAAACAGAACCTTAAAGCTTTATTCAAAACTCAGATCATCAACTAAGTAAAAATTCTATATTCACTCATGGTGATCAGTTCCTACTAGAAGAAGACAACTACGATCTAGAAACAAAGGAAAGATTGTCGGGGGAAAAACCCAAACCCACCAACATTCCGGTGTCAGATCAAGATCGTATCCAAAACCTTGATGTTCGGAATGAAATAAAGGCCGATCAAAGGAGTTGCAGAGAAATTGAAATCTGAAGAAGAACAATGGAGAGATGAATTGAAGATGACTTAAGAGGAAGGAACCAGGATAATAGAAAGGAGACGTTGGAGATCATCACAACGATTACTCATACGCGTATGTATTATCACGTTCCAGTTTTATCAAAAGCTTCGGAATTTATCCATGGAACTTTTTACTCTTTTTTTTTCCCGAGAAAATGTAAACCAAAACATGAAACCGGTTAAGGTTCAATCTGGTCTACCGGTTGGTTTAATACCATAAAATCCTAAGTAATTACACATTGGTCTTCGAAAAACCCAAAATAGAAAGATGATTAAGTTAAGAACATTGACTAGCTTCGGTTCGTCTCATGAGATTTCCCCAACTATCACCAAAGCTCCAAACTTTCGAAGGCTGCTCGATCCAAGGACCGTTCATGATGTTTAGAATGCTACAGGCTTCACTGTATTCTAGCTCCGGCAAGAGCTTTGGGGTCAGTAAGAAGCACCTACAAGAGATAAACACAACACATTGTTTCTTTACTTTTACTTGAGCGCTGCGGTTTCCAGGGTTTCTAAGATGAAATTAAAAAGGACAAGTTACTGTGGTGTGTTTGGTTGACTAGCAGCTCTTACCAATTGTTGAAACATCTTTCTTTCGTTTATAGGATCCATACCTGCAGAAGCAATTACAGATTTTAGAGATTTGATTGATATGGTGTTTGGTGACAATTTCTATAAAGCATTACACTCTTTACCTTGATTAATCTCATCAACAACCCTGAAAGGACAGTTTGTGAGATCTTGAAGAGAGACGAGGTAAAGGATAGTTGACACAGAACGCTCTCCTCCAGATTGGTGGTGAGAACTTAATACCTGAAGTTGCCCTGATTCCCTGAATTTCACTTTGATATGTATTCCATATTGATCAAAGTCTGTGTCACGCTCATCCAATGAAACTTCTCCTGCAACAGCCATTTCTTGGAAGTTGTGGCTGAATGTTTCATTTATCTTACCAACAAGCTGTCTCAAAGTTGGAAGCCATTTCTCCTCTAGCGAGTCAATTTCTTTCAAGCATCTGTTAAGATCTCTTTTGTCAGCTTCGAGCTTTGTAGCAATCATTTCTATCTGACTTTGGCGATGTTCATACTCTTGGAGTATGTTCTCGTTTACGAAAAGGATCGAATTGGCTTGAGACAAATTGTCTTTTATAGCAGCTTCCAATTCTTCGATTGTGGTAGGCATCTCCATAAACTCCTTTTTAAGTTCAGGCGTAATGATTGCAATAGATTCTGCATTCCTCTTCGCAGCTGCTAGCTCCAGTTGCTTCCCTTCTACCTCTTTCTTACAGTACTCAGCGGTGAGAGATGTCTGCTGTGCCATTTTCTCAAATTGTTTGATACTGATTGCCGACTCTCTGATTTTTCTTTCCAATTCAATGGAAGCCATATGCTTCTCAGCATAACTCCACCTATGAGCAGCAGCTTCCACGAGCAATTTCTTGAGTTTGAGTGCATATTTATAGCGGTCAGCGTTGGCTCTGGAAGCCTGTTCAATAAGCTTAGCAACTGAAGCATCCATGTCCTCCTCTTGCTCCAAGGATTCTAGTTTCGTCTTTCTTTGTTGGTAGCGGGATTCCAACTCACGACGCTTTTTCTTCTCCAGATTTGAAACATTAATAATCTCCTCCCTCTCTTTATGAAGTTTCGCTGCTTCTTCTTCCAAAAGTCTTTGCTCTATTTGAAGACTCTTGCAAATTTCCTCCATGGATAAGACAGCGTCTTCTAATTCCTCCTTTCTTGATCTCAGTTTCTCAAGCTCTCCAACGTCCACTCCACATAATAGAAGACGTGATGGATACACAGAATCTACACTTGCAGAGGTATGACCACCATACCTTGAGGAAGACCACCGGTAGTGATTGTCCGGTGTCCAAAAATCTCTAACACCCAACTTGGAGACTTCTTCAGCCCTCTGATCTGTAATCTTCAATCCAATGTACGAGTCATCCAAACCAAACTGGGAAGTTAAAACCTCCTTGATGGCGTCAGGAGCATCAAATATTTGATCAAGCCGAGCATAGATCCCAAGAGAACACATCTGATCAGAAATATGAAAGGGAGCCTTTTGATTGCCGCCATCACCCACAAAGTTTAGAATAGGAACATCAAAACGTTTTAGATTTCTAACCAATAAATCACGGTCCTCGGGATCCTGAGTGACAAAAGACTTCCAGACATAATAAGGAACATGACCCTCCAAATAGCAAGCATTATCTCGACTTGGAACGTTAACCTCTACTAAAACGGGACCATATACTTCCTTTTTAAACTCATGACGATGCTGTTGCACCCATTCATATGCTTCAAATATCTTTTCAGCTCCAGAGTTGCTTAGCGCATTCAAGAGTTTGTTATTTGCATTCTCCATTTCCTTCAACTTACCAACGCATTGCCTCAGGGTGTGTCTCTTCTGAGACAAGAGCGTCTCGTTTTCAGTCTTCTGATTCTTCTTCCGGTTTATGCTGTGACGCAGCTCTGTGACCTGAGAGCTCAATTCTTCAAGTTTGGCTACAGGACGTTCATATACAGGCAGGTTTTGTAGCTCTCGTTCCGCAGCAACCAGATCCTCTCTAGCTTTCAGAATCCTTTCTTGGCGATGCTCTTCTTGTTTCTTCAATTCCTCCAGTTCTTTGTATGTTGCCACTACACGTGCTTCTGCCTCATCTTCTCTCTCGAGCAAGTCACAACGGTTTCTTCCATTAGCATCCAGGAGATTCTTCACCTTTTTGCATTTTGAATCCATCTCTCCTTTGTCCTTCTTTTGCTTTTCAATAGGTTCCTTCATGCTGTTCAAAATCTTTGCAGCTTCCTCCGCTTTTTTCCCGGCTTCCTTCATTTTCTTCTTTGCATCCACGTACTCAGCCTTTTTCATATCATACTTCAGCCATGGCAATTTCTTCCTCATGGAATCAACCTTAGTCAAAAACAATTCTCTCTGCCTAACACGCTCCACATCTTTCTCTTGCTCATCAACAAGAGCTTTAAGCTGTTTCAGCGTCTCTCCATTTTTCTCCACAGCTCTCTCAAGCTGCTTCAGTTCACGGCTTTTCTCAACAAGGGCACGATGATGAACAGGCAGTTGAGGATCACCAACAGCTTTTCCGTCTCCTCCAAGAGCTGCACAGGCGTTAACTTGGCAAACTCGCAAACCCTATCTTGCGGCAGGAATTGCATGAGATTGTTAACTTGGATGTTGAATTTCTGAATAATCTCAACTACATCTCTCTTACTAGCTGAGCTTCCATTGAACATCCACTCCGACTTATTACGCATATCGATCTTACGGAAAATCGTAAGTTTCTCTTCCCTAGTGTTCCCTCTGAGAGTGATCTTGACGTAGCCAGAATCTTCCCCACGCTTAACATAAGCACCAACACTAGTAGCTCTCCCAAGAAGCTGAGGCTCACCACCAAGACAAAGTGCAATGGCACACACAAGAGAACTCTTACCTGATCCATTTGGTCCAATTACAAGGTTCAAGCGTGATCCAGGTTTGCAAACCAAGTGATTAAACGTCATGAAGTTGTGAAGCTCGATTTCGATTATATTCCCAGGCAAAAAGTCATCTTCCCCTCTGGAGACTTTGGGACGCTTAGCACGACGTTCAGACATTGTCGTTCAGCAATCAGAGATTTTTCTGGATTAACCTGCAAAAGCTGGTTGGGAGAAACAAAGAAGAATGGAAAATTAGAAACTTGAAAAAGCTTAAAAATTAGAATCTGGACAATGCAAAAGCTAGCCCTACAAGGCTAAAACCAAAACCAAAACCAAATTGAAGAATCGAAAAACTAGAATCTGATAAAATAGAAACTTTTAATTCCAATCTCAAATCACAAGCAATCATCAGTTTCACACTATCTTTACCCTCCAGCATAACCCTATGACTGAAATGAACAGTAAAACCAAAACCCAAAGGATTCAACTTCAGAAGAAGACAAAGACGACATATTAAATGCAACGCCAAAAAAACGAACCCAAAAGAAGAATAGAGAATTCGATTCGCTAACAAAATATTTCAACTAACTCAAATTTTCCATATTTCAATCTAAAGCAAAAGCTGACCTGAACAAGTGAAACCTAACCGGAATTGAAGATTCTCGAGTCGAAAATTGCACCATACGAATAAACCCTAGACCTCTCTCTCTCTCTCTCTCTGAATCGCAATTTGAGACTTTTCAATTGGTTTCGAGAGCTTAAAGCGAAACGATGAAAAGCGAAAACCCGGGAAACGAAAAGCACGACTATCAATGAACACTCTAGGTTAGCCTTTAAAACCTTTAAATCCGGTTCGACTGATTTCAAAATTAAAATCGGGTCAAGGGGACCTATGGTTCAGTCCGGTTGTTAAATTAAGCCCGGTTAATTAACCCAAGAACTCTCTTGCCTCTACTGCTCTACAATTCGATGTTCTTATGATCATTGATGGCTTATCTACGCATTGCTGTCTCGTTTTGGTACTTGAAGCAGCTTCGTTTAAACGAAAAAAACTTTATTCTTTCCTCCTTTGGTAATATAATGCAAAAGTCATAGTTTTATGGTAGCAGAACCAGACACGATGGTCACATTTTATTTAGACAGTTAAAACCTATCCTTAGAAACTTTGTTAAGACAGTGTCATTTTCAGTGACCGTGTTGGAGAATCCGGTAGACGTCGATGACTCCGGAAGCAAAATCGGGATCAACAGCCGCTTTTACCGCAGTTCCGGCAACGGATTTGACATTGACCGGAGGTATTAAAAGTGGTCCAATCAGAGGAAGTTTTGTCACTTCTTTTGGTAACAGCTTCAAAACCTGCAATAAGAGACAAAAAGATTCTTACTTTTATCCTAACATTGTTTCCAAAACAAAGCAAGATTGATGCAAAAGCTTCTTTACCATTTCAAGAGGAGCTCCAATGAGACTTAGTGGCAGCTTTATGCTACCCACCTGACGTGTCCCGTGTATGAATCCTGGCCTTAAAACCGTTCCTAGGAAAGCAGAGAAATACAACAACTTATCAGTCAACACTATACACAGTAACGAGTTTTCAATTAAAAGTGAAGATTTATACACACCTCTATTTCCGAATTTATTCAAAATTTCAGCTTCAGTTGCTCTCTGCGAATAGATAGACAAATGGATCAATGAGATATGTAATAACTAAGAACAAGCCCAGAGGACGGATAAGAAGAACAAGTACCTTCCCTTCGAAATATCCTCGAATCAAGTTATTTATGACACCAAAATCGGCAGCTGATATATACACAAATCTTTTGACACCTGAACATAATATAATAAGCTTCTTCTCTGTCAGTTTGCAAAAGAACAACCAAAAAAAACTTATCTACACATATCTGCAGATAACTTCAGGACTTAACAATTCAAGTGTTTTCTCATTCCCATACAAACAGATAAGGCTTTATAAAGTATCAAATCGATGAAAAGTTACCTTGTTCTGCTGCAGCTTTAACAGCATTAATGTTTGCAGTACCGTTAATTTTGACCATATGTGAGTTGGAACCGAAACCACCAACACATGAAATCTGCACATGTTTCAACATGAGATGTGATTGAAAGGAACTATATGATGAAGTAAGTTTTTAGAAGATTTCTTCTTAATTACCACAGATGTAATTCCTTCTAGTGCAGGCTTCAGAGAATCAGGTGAAAGCAAATCACCTATTATTGTTTTAGTAGAAAACCAAAACCAAGTCATTCATCGAAGTCTTTTGTTTCTTAAATGATGAACAAAGTGAACTGTGTGTTTCAAATTTTGAAAATACCTTGGTGCCAGGTTACATCATCAACCCATGAATCATGCAGAGAAGATCTTCCAGACCTAATAACAGAGCAAAGAGTAGTTAAGCTATGTAAAGACAGTCCAAGAGCCAACAAAATCATATTTAAAACAGCAAAAGTATAGAAACCCGAAAAGCCGGTACTGAAATATATACCTGCTAAGACTAGATACAGATAAACCTTGTCTCAGTGCCTCCTTGCAAATGTGTGAACCTACATAACCATTTCCTCCCAAAACCAATATCTGCATTCAAGACAAAAAAAAACAATCTTTAAACCCAATGTCATAGATTCAGAGAGCGAGAGAGACATTAAGAGAGCATTCTCAGCTCTCCATAGGCCCAGAGGCTTCCCAAGAACTACACGCATTATCTAACTCTTATTTCAACTGATTCTAATTCTTAACTAAAGCGCTAATGTGACAACTGAATTTGATTAATTCTAATCACAATGTTTCATCAAACTTATAGTGATGAAAATGTATGGTGTCTTACCTTATCTGTTGAACCAGCAGTTGCAGACAAAAGCCGTTCATTGCCTCTCTTAGTGATTGAACTGCCAAAGAAATAAAAACAAAGACCATCTCTGGTTAGCATTTTTTCGACAGAATTAAAAAAAAAAAAACGCAAAGATCAATGCTTTATTCGAACGACATTATACAGAATTCGAAAACCAAAGAGGCACTCACGACATAGTGACGACTGAAGATGACGCCTGTGATCCTGTCCGAACAAGAGACCTAAACATCGTACACTTAACCCCCTACAGCTGAGTAATCCGAGTGTCGATTTCCTTTATTCCGTAAAACGATGTTTCTCAGGGAAATTTAGATGAAACTGAAACTTGGGTAAGCGATTAAAAACTAGAAACTGTCGAAATCTCTAAACTTTTCTGGAATCTTTGCCGTGATCTCTGAAGCAAAACCAAATCAGAGAAAGGGAAAAAAAAAAAAAGTCCTTTTACAATCACAAGTATACTATTGTGGCGTTCTAGCTTCCACGTAGACGGGCCACGTGTCTTCGTCTTTGTAAGTCTCAAACAAAATACTTTCAAAAATGAATCGCATACTTGATAGCAAGGATGAAATTATTATACTGGACCCAAAATCTGATTCGACATCTGATCCGTTCAATTGTTTTTATATATTTATAATTAGGGATGTTAATAATGGGCTTTAGCACGTCAGGTACCTGAAACTTGCTAATAATATCATACCCGTGATCTGCCTTTTTTTTGTTAAAACAATATTGAGTGTAAATCGGACGGGTTTATTTATCTCGGGTTTTATTCGGGTTTGTCCAATAGAGTAACGGGTACCCGTCAAGTTTTTTTTTACAAAAAAATAAAAGTGTAAATGTTGTTTTTCCTTTCAGTCTTTCACCCAAAGAACCCTAATTATTTTTCCCAAAAGAGCGATTCCGATTCTGTCTTCTTCAATTTCGTTACCAGAAGAAGCGATTGTTGAAATGAAACTTCTTCTTCTTCCTCAAATCAAGCTCTCACTACTTCAGATCGATCAGAGAAGACATAGAGTTGAAACTTGAAAATCGAAAGCTATCTTCCCTGAGTCTTCCTCGTGATGTCAAGGAGGTAGATCTTTTGGGGTTTTTTTCTAAAATTCAATTTCATTGATTCATCATCTATCTCTGTGAAAAATTGTTACTTTGCTCGTTTTGTTTCATGACGATGATATATTGGAGAATTTCTCTGAAAATTTTGGTTGTATGCTTCCTCTAAGTAGTACAGTCATGAAATAGTTTGTCTTTATGGAGCTCTGGATTTGATTAAAATATTACTCTATTGATTTCATGTATCTCTAGTTTATGAACAATGCCACATTTGTACGGGAAGCTCTTCCTCATATTTCTACCACTAATTTTATTTATTTATTGGCCTAATTAGAGATGCAACTTCCTACTATATACATACTTAGTTTATTGGTTTATTCTCTGAGCATTCACCGTTGTTGGATGAACAAAGTTAATAGTGGTTTTCTTAAGATATATTTTGTTTTGATGCTTTTTGTGGTGTCATTTTGGTCTGATGCTTTGCTTAACTATATAATATCAATTCTGTTTTGAAACCTAAAGAATCACTTTTAAGCCTTTGGCTTTTAGAGGTTTTCTGTAAAATTAGCTTGCAAAGTTCTTAATTGCTTGATTGAGTATGGTTTAGAGAAGAAGGTTTTCTCTCTGACTTTGGATAATGCTAAGAGTAATGACAGTATGCAGAAGATTCTCCAACACCGTCTACAAATGATTAGTGGTAATGGTTTGCTTTGTGGTGGAAAGTTTTTTCATGTCAGATGTTGTGCTCACATTTTAAATTTCATTGTGCAAGAAGGATTAGAGTTAGCCGATAATCTGTTGGAAAACATTCGAGATAGTGTCAAGTATGTAAAAGCATCTGATTCAAGGAAATTAGCATTTGCGGCATGTGTTGAGAGTGTAGGGATTACAGGTGGAGCTGGATTATCTGTAGATGTCCCTACACGTTGGAATTCAACTTATGATATGCTTGTAAGAGCGCTGAAGTTTCGTAAAGCATTTGTTAGCTTTAAGTTGTGTGACCGAAGTTACAAATCATTGCCTTCAGAAGATGAGTGGGATCGTGGTGAGAAAATTAGTGAGTTGTTGAAACCTTTTAGCATCATTACCACTTACTTCTCAGGCGTCAAGTACCCCACAGCTAATATTTATTTTCTGCAAGTGTGGAAAATTCAGTGTGTATTGAGGGATTATGCAAATTGTGGTGATGATGGAGTCGAAAAAATGGTCAAGAAAATGCAGTCCAAGTTTGATAAGTACTGGGATGAGTATAGTATCATTTTAGCGATGGGAGCGATTTTAGATCCAAGGATAAAGACTCAAATACTTAGATCAATATATGCGAAAGTAGATATGAGTACGGCTGAAGAAAAGGTTGAACTTGTTGAGAAAAATCTGAATGATCTTTATGAAGAGTATAGGATGAAGACTTGGACTACTTCCCAATTTTCAACAACACCAACACCAAATGACCTTCTTAATGAATCTCCACTAGATGATGATCCAAACTATGTGAGTATTTTGCATGTGTTTTCAATCTCTTTTGATGTAGAATTGTAGAAGTATTACCAATACTCAATATTTCTTTTGTGCAGGATCTGTATGAGCTTGAGAAAAGCATTTAACCTGGTTCAGAAAATACAAAATCGAATTTGCAAATATATTTGGAGGAACCCAGACTTGAGTTGAAAGCATTTAAGGAAATTGAGGTTATAAGTTATTGGAAAACTCAAGGACAGTGCTTTGGCGACTTAGCTTCTCTAACTTGTGATGTGCTTAGTATTCCAATAACTACAGTGGCGTCAGAGTCGGCGTTTAGTGTTGGAGGTCGCGTTTTAACTCCATATAGAAATCGCCTTCTTCCAAGAAATGTTCAAGCTTTGCTATGCACTCGAAATTGGTTGAGAGGTTTTGCAGATTATGAAGGTATAAAAATACTTCTCTTTTGTCTTGTATTTAAGTTATTTTGTTAGAATTTATATTAATCATATCCTAAAATTTTAGGTAATATTGAAGATAATTTTGATGATGAAAGTGTGGATTCTACAACGATGAAAAGTAGCTCAGGAGTATAAGATGGTAATTATCTGATTCAACAAGTGTTCATTCATTTGTATACCAATTCTTTTGTCTCTTTTTTTTTATGTTTGTCTGGACTTATTGTAGGTCTGGTGGTGGCGTTATAACATTCTCAGTGTTGAGCAAAATGTTTGGTGAAGCTGGTGATTACGATGGGATTAGGAAGAATATCATAAACCTCTGTTTTTTGTTTATTGACATGAGAGACCAAAGTATTTTTATTATATTTTTCTTTCAATGATGTATTTTTTTCTGTTCACTGGATTCCTAGTATGAAATTTAGTATTATATTATTTATTTCAAGATTATTAATCTATCGGACAAATTGATGAATTATATAAAGATTTTTTAAAATAATTATTAAGAAATGTCATAGTATTTTAAGAATGTAAAATTTAGTATTGTATTATTTATTTGAAGATTATTAATTTATAGAGGCTTTACTGTATATATGTATTTTAATAAATTATAATGAGTTATGTAGATAAAATTCATTCCCTTTCATAAATTGTAAAATTAAACATGAATTAAATCTGATTCATTTTATATATTTAATTTCTAATTTTCTAATTTTTAAAATCAAATTAAGCTTAAAACATTAAAAAATATAACCGGGTACCTGTGGGTATACCCAAAACCTACGGGATTTTTTCGGGTAAACCCGTTCGGGTATCGGGTTATGCGGGTTTTTCTTAATACGGGCTCAACATGGACAGGCTCAAAACGGGCTCGGATCAGGCCAGGTAAAAAAGCCCACCGCAACATCCCTATTTATAATGTTCGGATTTCGATTCATTAAATATATAGAAACTGGTTTTGGAAAACAATTCACTTAATATGTGATTTTTATTTATAAAAATTTGTAATAATTTATTTTTAACTCTTTTCTTACATATGTTTAAACTTTCAGAAAAATATATTAAACAATAATAATTTTCTAATTATTATTTGGTATTTTTCGATTTTTATCAATGGTTTCATCAAAAAAATTATGAACCAATTAACCCCGAATTCAGATATTTTAGTTTTTGGACGGATATTCAAAACGCATATCTCTGAATCCGAATAGTAGTTTCTCAGGGAATTTCGTTTATCTTTAATCCTATTAGAATTTTGACATTAATATAAGGCTAAATCTAGTTAGAATTTTAATATTGGTCACCATGAAAACCCCGAGATATATAGTTATTATGTCTTTAAGTAATTCAAATATCCAATTTCGTATAGGTATTGTTATTCCCATTACAACAAGAACTCTTAACATCATCCAAACCTTATAAATAGATAAGTACTCTTGGCAGTTGTTGGCACACAAAAAAATCAAACACATTAAAAGCCATAGCTAATTTGGTGCATTGTAGATTTACTTTGTAGTAATGGAAAATTTCGCAGGAGCCAAACCCGAATCAGAAAAGCTAGTTCGTTGCAACTCAACTGAGGAGTCAAATGATCGAGTCAATGGCAACAACATTGTCGACCTTGTGTCAAAAAATTTATTGCCTGATTTGGACCAAAACGACCAATTTCATCAGATTTCGCAAGAAACTGAGAACAACATACAACAATGCGATCCTTCGTGTAAGTACATGTATGTTAGAAGCTACGGAATCATATGAAGATTCAGTGATGCAACGACATACTTGGAAGACTGCTTTGTGTTTTTATTACTTAATAAGAAATAGATTTTCTCTTTTGACGTCAAGATTTCGGGATATTACTAGAGTTTTATAGTTTTAAATACTATCATGAACAAGTCAGTTTAGTCTTAAAAAAAAATCATAGTGTATACTTGTTTGTGAATTTAGTACTAACTTGATACAATGAAATAGACATTTTAAAAAAAAGTATTCAAAGTTGTCTTACCTTATGGCTAAATTAACAACGACTAACCAAAAGGAATCCACATGCATGTTGAAACAACTCATATATGTTTGTCCTAACTTCTAAACTTAACTTAACTTGTTTGTAACAGTTGGAAAGAGCATAATAAGTAAATATAATAAAAAAATATAAGAATTGTTGAAAACAAATCAAAAATAAGAATTAAACTAATTATTATATCAAAATAAGCAGCCTCTTTATTTTATTTTATTTTGTTAAATGCCTCTTTATTTACATACCCTACCATATGAATTCACACCGCACGATGCATAATGTAAAAAGAAAAAAAAGGAAGATAATTGTCTTGACACTTGCATATATAACAACCAAATCAGCAAAGAGAAAACCAAATTATTGAAAGGATAAAGTAAAAACCGAGAGACTAATTACATGTGTTTTAGTATCAAATATCGTTTAAACGTCCAAATTGCCGACAAAAAACGTCCAAGTTAGTGAATAGTCATCACATTATGAATTTATTGTTTGTTTGATTGATTACTTTAATTTTTTCTGCGAGCTATTTTGCAATAATCATAATTTAGATGTGACACCTACTCTTTTTGTTGTGGCACAAAAATTCACAAAAACTTTATGATTAAAAATAATTCACAACTTATAAACAAATTAGTCCCGACTCTAAGATAATCTCAATGTTTTTTTTCTTCTCAAAATATCTCCTCTGTCTCTCTCTATCTTTCCTTCAATGGAGCTTTTTCATTCTGCAACATTTCCAAGTAAACAAAAGCTACTCATTGTAGTGACCATTGCCATAGCTCTCTTCACCATCATCCCTCTTTTCTACCCTTTTGTTGAAGACCCTAACTTCTTCCTCAAGGAACAACCTCCAAGCCAAACCATCAACATCAAGCTCCAAAACAGCGTCGTAACAACACACGAGAGCTGCAACATATTCTCGGGAGAGTGGGTTCCTAACCCTGAGGCACCTTACTATACCAACACGACATGCTGGGCGATACACGAACACCAAAACTGCATGAAGTTTGGAAGACCCGACACGGACTTCATCAAGTGGAAATGGAAACCTCACGGTTGCGAAGATGACTTGCCCGTATTTGACCCGTTTCGGTTTCTTGAGATCGTGAGAGGGAAAACCATGGCGTTTGTTGGTGACTCCGTTAGCAGAAACCACATGCAGTCTTTGATCTGTCTTCTCTCTCAGGTAACACCTTTTTTCTTATATTGTTTTCTAGTTTTTCTTTTTTCCTTTTCTTGAATAATTAAAATGATAAGCCTAAAATAAAAACTATTTCTTTGCTAATATTGCTTAATTTATAACTTAAACTTTATTTTTGTTTTTGACATAATTTTGAATTTTAGTTATAAGATGTTAAACAGAACGGAGTACTATTATTTTCTCATTATAAAGTAATAAACCCTGCTTAGACAGTTCTAAGTTTCAACTACCAGTAAATCATACTTTACTAGTACTCATGCACAAAATAATATTATATAACCATTCTTGACTTCGAAGTAACATTCTAATCCATGAGCTTCTAACTCGAATCATTAGTCCTCTTTATAATTAAATTATTAGTTGAAGTTACACTTTTGATAAAGTAGTCTAAACGAAGTTAGATGTGCATCATTGCGTTATTCATATTAAGAAGTGTGTGGATATACATACAATAATTTACATGTATGTTATTATTACCTAAATTTGGTAAAATCACATACAACTACTCAGTTATTTATATTTAAATAAGAGGTTGGTACATGCATAAAGGTGATTTTGGTTCACCGGTGCCACAATTATTGAAATAATGTTTTCTTATGCTAAAAAAATAATTATGAAAAATGGTTAGTCCGTCCAATGATTTTAGATGCTTTAATTACATTAGTTTAATAATACAAAAAATATTAGATTCCGAAAAAAAAATAGAACACACTTTGACATTTCCACAGAGTCCCATGCGTCGTTTTAGCTAATTAACTAACTGGATAAATCAAAATTTGTATAAACAATACTTCCTCTGTTCTTTATTAATCATATTTCTAGAAAAAAAAATTGTTTCAAAATGATATAATTTTTAAGATTTTTTTTGTAGTTTTTATTAGTCATTGATGATTGATTGTAAAATTCAAAAAAAATAACTAAATACTATTAGTTTAGAATTATTAAAAATTGTTAATCACATACAATAATGCATTTAAAACTAGTTTTTAATATGTTATCTTAATATGTGTGAAAATATTAAAAATAGAACCAATTAAGAAAAAGAGAATATTAAACATGAATGTCTTGTCCAGCTTCTTTTTTGTTAAATTTTGGTTTGGATTTTTATGCGTTGAATAGTGTAATCGAATTTCATTTGCTTTTTAGAATTTGACTACAAAGAATAATTATTATTTTATTTTTAAATGAAAAGCAATTCAATTTTTGTTTCGATGCGATTCGGTTCGTTTTAGGTTACAATTTGTTCAAAAAAATTTTATAAAATGAAACCAAATTGATTTATTTATAACTTACAGTTTGATTTTTGAATCCATTTTTCGATCTGCTCGGACTAGAGATCCCTCGTATTAACCGTAAAACTAAATTTGACATTTCAGGTTGAATATCCGGTGGATGCTTCGGTTAAGGCTGACGATTACTTCAGCCGATGGACATATGAGACATACAATTTCACGATCGCCACATTTTGGACAACACACTTGGTGAAGTCCATAGAACCCGACCATGCCCAGCCTGAACATACCGATCGTTTCGATCTACACCTCGATGAGGTAGACGAGAGTTGGACGACGGAGATAGGAGATTTCGACTACGTTATCATCTCCTCTGGCCATTGGCATTACCGTCCATCAGTCTACTACGAAAACCGGACCATCATCGGTTGCCATTATTGCCAATTACCGAACATAACCGATCTCACAATGTTTTACGGATATAGAAAAGCGTTCAGAACCGCATTTAAAGCGATCTTGGACTCGGAAAGCTTCAGTGGGGTGATGTACTTACGAACTTTTGCGCCATCGCATTTTGAAGGCGGGTTATGGAACCAAGGAGGAGATTGTTTGAGGAAACAACCTTACAAGCGCAACGAGAGCCAAGACGAAACGACAATGAAGCTTCACAAGATTCAGTTGGAAGAGTTTTGGAGAGCCGAAGAAGACGCAAAGAAGAAAGGGAAGAGGTTAAGACTACTAGATACGACCCAAGCGATGTGGCTTAGACCCGACGGTCACCCGAGTCGCTACGGCCATATGCCTGAGGCCAATGTTACGTTGTACAATGACTGTGTTCACTGGTGCTTGCCAGGTCCTATCGATAACCTCAATGACTTCTTGCTCGCTATGCTAAAGAGAGAAGAAGACAAAGGAGTATTGGCTCAAGTTCGGAAAATGTTGTCCTAATGACCACACCAAGTCACGTCTTCTTCTTCCTCTCTCTGTCTGGTTCATTTAATTGAATTTAAACAAGTGGTCGAATGTTGTGCCTAGTTATTGGATGACCACGAGATCACTATTACACACATATGTACATACATATTTATGATAATACCGGACACCATTGTCTTGAAACAGACAAAGGAGCTGATAAGTTGGATTCTATCGAAATAGTTTGACGTGTACTTCGAGAGACCGACGAATCTCCTTTCTCTGTTCGTTCGAGAGAACAGAAATATCCTCTTTGATCAAAATACTCATATCTTATTAAACATCAAAGCTTCCCTATATATAGGGTACAAAACCAAGAAGGTGCAGATCTCAAGCTTCACGATATTCAACTGGAGGAATTTAGAGTTGCAGAAAAGAAGGGAGGAAGAGGAAGGGTTTGAGACTGAGGTTGATGGATACAACACAGGCAATGCTATTGCGACCAGATGGGCATCCTGGGAGATATGGCCATCTGCAGAATGCAGAGGTGACAAGAAATGACTGTATTCATCGGTGCCTGCCTGGACCTATCGATACTTTGGAATGATATTTTGCTACAAATGATGAATAAAGAGAAGTAGAAACTATTCCTCAAGAATGAGTAGAGGAGACTAATACCTAAAATCAAGAAAAATTGTAAAGAAAGATTGTTGTAGGAGTCTAAGTATTTGATTGCCATGTATTCATATGCAGGGATGGAAACCCATTTGAGAAAAATTATTGTATTCCTATCAATGTGCAGTATTTTGACCCCATTGCGCAAACTAAAAGTACAACAGGTACTCGTGTACACAATATCTCAAAAGGAAATCTTGATGAAAACCAGAACGTGCAAAGCCAAAATGTAGACGACAAAAGCTGACCTGAGATACATAAGCCTTGTTTGGGTCTCATTTCTTGTAGCAGATGAATATGGAAGGTACGATTGAGCATCAACTTCATGGTCTGATCCAAATCCTCTATCTGAATTTGTTCTCTTGAATCTGTTCCTTGCAGCGTTCCCCTCAACGTTAAAGCTTTCATATCTTCTCCACAAACTATTTAGTCTCTCTAACTCCATCTCATTCGAATGAATCTCACCAACAATCCCCTCTGCTTGTGCCTGACAGGCATATCAAAAGTTTCTGTTAAGAAACAGTCTAAAGAGAAACTGTCTAGATTAATTGGCTTGAGATGGACCTGCTTTGCAGCTAATTGCTCGATTAGACTATGAAGTTGTTTATCCAGTGTCTTCTCTCTCTGAGCTGTGAAAGCAAAGCCTTTCAAGTCAGACAATGTAAATGAAACTTTGCACGCTATCAACCTATCTAACGGAACCCAAAACAGATCTCTATAGGATTCTTACTGAAAGTAAGCTATCTACCAAAGGTTTTTGCTTTCATATATGTTGAAGATGTGATTGTTCAGAATGGTGATAAACTAGTAAGTTAACAACTAATCAGATTGAAGTTTCTTGCGTGAGAACTTGATGAAAGTCGAGAATTACAATCAGTATTGATGACAAGAAGTACCTGGAGAAGGCTGCTTCAGTGCTCTTTCCTGTATAACAGCCCACTTCCTCTCTAAATCCTGAACTTTTTCTTCCATTGAACTCTAAAAGAATAAAATAACTTACACTGCCATCAGATATACAGGATTAGAGAATTCCATACCCCATGAAAGGTAAAATGAAAACTAACCAAATCGTTCTTTTTGCTATCCAACTTCTCTAGCATAACAGACTTCATGGCCTCTGTATCTGCTCCATCTTTTTCATTCCCATCAGGCTGGATAACAGATTTAACAGAGATTTTGGGCTGCCTTGCATCTAGAGAAGCTTGTGCATCTTCCTGCTCAGTTTTAAAGCTTTCCTCTGCATCTTCTAGCTCCTGCAAACCAAAGTGGTAACAGGACCAAGATTCATATCGAAACAAGATCACAGACAAGAAAAGAACCACTGTCTATTTTGAACAAGAAAATTTCCATCATTTGATCATCTGCTTCAGCTCTATATTTTATAACTCACCTTCAGCTTTCTAAGAAGAGAATCTGCTTCATGCCTTTTCTCTTCTAATTTTGTTTCACAGATTGATATTGCATTCTCATATGCACTATTTTCTTCCAGCAGCGTCTGCTCTCTCATTTGTGCCTAATTGCAATACCAAAAGAAGATCACTTCAAAATCAGCCAAGACTAATCCTATAATGCAAACACACGATTTCTGAATCAGCTTCACTGTTTCAAAAACTCAAATCGATCGAATTCTCTCGAATCAGGAAACAAAAAAAAAACCTGTTCACGAGTAGCAGAATGCGAATCAAGCTGAAGAGTGAGAGCAGCATTGGAGGCGAGGGAGTGAGCAAGAAGGTGAGGAAGACGCTGAGAGATATCAGGTGGAGGCAATCTGAGCCGTAGATCTTGGATTGAACGGCTGAGAGTTGTCGCTTTCCGGCCAAGCTCATCGACGTATTTCTGCTGCTCCTCCGTGAAAACAAGAGGGATCTGATCTTTCTCATCGTCTCCCTCTTTACCATTTTTACCAACGACATCGGCGGCCCAAGCTAGAAGTCCGGCCATATCTCTTCTTCTTCTTCTTCCTCCTTCGTCTTCGTCTCTTTGGTAACTCGCGGGACGATCGCAGAGCTAAACCGAGGTGGTTGGTCCTTCAACCGGGATGATTCGGTTATGTTTGTTGAATTCTATTGTTGGTTCGGTTTGGAATAAGTTGAGTTGAAACGAAGGAAACTCAAAATGGCTTCTAGCCTTCTAGTATCCGTCGTCTATATGGGCCTTAAAAAGGGCCTTCAGAAACAGAAAATTTAAACGACAGTAAAAGAAAGTCAGTCAATTGTTGACAACAAAAAAAAGGTCAGATAAAAGTAAGTCAGACAATTGTTAAATGTTTGATATAAAATGATTTTCCTAATATAAATTTTCTAATTTAACAATAGAATTTCCCATGATAAAAATTTTCCAGGAAAATCAGTTTAAATTCTTAAATATGTTTTATAGTAAATTTTAAATTAAAAAAGAAATAAATTTATCAACCTTAAATTGTCAAATAAGAAATGTGATCATTTTCATAAAACTTATCAACTAGGGACATACATATATGCATTGAAGGCAACATTTATAAACGGAATTAAAATGGAAAAAAAAAATGTGTCCTTTTCCCATTCAATATGACTATAGGAGCCTTAAAAAAATAATATGCATTACCGCGTGTTTGCAATTTACATTGCTTGTAATCACCTCTTCTCTTTCCCCTTAGCTAAGCAAAACATCAAATCACAAATCTCAAGCATCTTCCAAAAACTATCCACAAAATTTGGAACTTTTTAAAATAACCTATTCAAACCAAGCATCATAATATTCGTAACATTCCTTGAAAATTATTGTAGGCAAAACCATTTCTCAATTGGGCATGTATCAATATCTTTTGTAAGTTTAGCATCTAGCAAGTCTTCTGCACGTTCCCAAAACCTTAGCTTGGAAACCAACTTCTATTATAAATTTACAAAATTTCCCTTATATTTTTCTTTGGAACCAAACAAACCCCACGACCATTTCAAAATCAGTCAAAAACGACCCCTTTAGTTTTTGGGAACCCAATTTCCAAATCCGTCCTTATCTCTTTCTCCTCTTGACTAAGCAAAATGTTGAAGGTAGTAAGGCGAAAAGTCAAAGTCTTTGTCACCAAACCCTTTAAAAAGCCCAAGAACAGACCTTTAAGACCTCCATCACCACCACCACTAGAGCCACCTCCTCCTCTTCCTCCTCCAAAATCTCCACCGCCTCAAGAAATGTCTTCATCGAGACAAAGAAACACTCCCTTTCTCTTCCCGAGATCCGATTCCTCTGTTTTACCCGACCCGTCTCGTTTCTTCAGCCACGAACTCCTCTCAACTCCTCTCCCTACAAACTCCTTCTTCCAAAACTTCACTCTCAAAAATGGCGACCAAGCTGAGTACTTTCACCCTTACATCATCAAACCATCAGTCTCATCTCTCTCGATCTCATACCCTACTCTGTCTCACAACTCTGCTTTCATCTACGAAGCTTTCAACGCCGACATCATCATCTCCGGGACCGATGGACCTGACTCACATTCCCGGAAAACGCATCTGATTTCTTCCTTCAGCGATCTCGGCGTTACTCTCGATCTCCCTTCCTCTAATCTCAGATTCTTCCTCGTTAGAGGAAGTCCTTTCATCACCTGCTCCGTCTCTGGTAACTCCTCGATCACAATCTCAACGATCCACGCGGTTTTATCGCTTACCGTGAATAGCTCATCTACCAAATACACCGTGAAGCTCAACAACAATCAGACATGGCTGATTTACGCCTCTTCTCAGATTACTCTGACCAAAGACGGCGTTTCTTCGATCAATTGCGGTCGTGGGTTTTCGGGTATAATCCGGATCGCTGTATTACCGAGTTCAAATCCAGATTTTGAATCAATCCTCGACCGATTCAGTTGCTGTTACCCAGTTTCCGGTGACGCTGATTTCACAAAGCCCTTTGCTTTAGAGTATAAATGGGAGAAGAGAGGCTATGGAGATCTCTTAATGCTCGCTCATCCTCTTCATCTCAAGCTTTTAGAAACCGACGATTGTTCAATCACAGTTCTAGACAAGTTCCGGTACAACAGCATTGACGGAGATTTAGTAGGTGTCGTCGGAGATTCATGGGTTTTGAGACCTGACCCTGTTTCGGTGACGTGGCACTCTATCAAAGGAGTTCAAGAAGATTCTCACGAAGAGATAATCTCAGCTCTCATCAAAGACGTTCAAGCTTTAGATTCCTCAGCTCCAGTTACAAGTTCTTCTTATTTCTACGCGAAATTGATCGCGAGAGCAGCGAGGTTAGCTTTAATCGCCGAAGAAGTCTGCTATCTCGATGTAATCCCGGCGATTAGAAACTACTTGAAGAACATGATCGAGCCATGGTTAAACGGAACTTTCGAACCAAACGGGTTTTTGTATGATCCTAAATGGGGAGGTGTGATCACTAAGCAAGGTTCGAGAGATTCAGGAGCAGATTTTGGATTTGGGATTTACAATGATCATCATTATCATATAGGTTACTTTCTCTACGCGATTGCTGTGCTTGCTAAGATTGATCCTTTGTGGGGGAGGAGATATAAACCTCAAGCGTATACTTTAATGGCGGATTACATGACATTGGGGAAGAAAGGAGCTAATTTGAATTACCCGCGTTTGAGATGCTTTGATCTTTTCAAGCTTCATTCTTGGGCTGGAGGGTTAACGGAGTTTGCCGACGGGAGGAATCAAGAGAGCACGAGCGAGGCTGTGAATGCGTATTACTCCGCCGCTTTGTTAGGGTTAGCTTACGGCGATACACATCTGGTAGCGGCGGCTTCGACGATTTTGACACTAGAGATTCATGCCGCGAAGATGTGGTGGCAGGTAACACGATCTTTTATTAATCTGAAAAATCGAACCGAATAAATTGAATTGAACCGTAGCGAATTTGAGAAAGCTTGATCTGAAAACCGGAATTTTGTTTTAGTTCATATTTTTGGCATATAAAATAATAGAATTAGAAACCAAATGGAAATTGAATACTATTTGGTTTAGTTTCGTTTTCTCTTCAAATTTGACTTTGAAACTTATATAACTTGAAGAATTTAATTTTAGTTAAATTCAGTTTGGACTTGGAGATGATTTAAAAAAAAAAACACATATTAGTTAATTCTCTTAATTTCCTATGTTAGATTGGTTTTGGTTTGATTAGTAAAGTTTCTTCTTGTTGGTGATGGCAGGTGAAAGAAGACGACGCCATATACCCAAAAGATTTCGTGGCGGAGAATCGTGTGGTTGGAGTTTTATGGTCAACAAAGAGAGACAGTGGCCTATGGTTCGCGCCAAAAGAGTGGAAAGAGTGTCGGCTTGGGATACAGTTATTACCGTTACTTCCAGTGTCGGAAGTTCTTTTCTCCGATGTGAAATTTGTGAAGCAGCTCGTTAATTGGACTTTACCGGCGTTGGCAAGAGACAGCGTAGGAGAAGGGTGGAAAGGGTTTGTGTATGCTTTGGAAAGTATTTACGACAAAGATGGAGCGATGGAGAAGATTAGAGGATTAAATGGGTATGATGATGGGAACTCTCTGACTAATCTACTGTGGTGGATTCACAGTAGAAACAGTGATGATGATGATGATGAAGATGATGAAGCTGGATATGGTGGTCATGGCGGTGGCGGGAAGTATTGCTCGTTTGGTCATTATTGTAACTAAGGTATAAAGTTCGCTTTTTGGTTTGTTCTTAAGTCTTATGTTTGATCTAATTTGATTTATAAAATAAACTTGGTTCACATCCACTATCCATTATTGAGATTTACATAGTTTTGGGTTCTTTTCTTTTTTTTTCATAAAATTTGGTGCATAGTTTTGGGTTCTTGAGATTGATAGTTTAAGTCGGTTATTTTAGGATCTGAATTCGAAATCCTACATCCTATATTATAATTTCAGAATAATAATAATCGCCGCAGATTTGTTTCATATGTCAAAGAATTTGCAAATTTTGTGTCTAATCGTCTAAGAAAATTTACAAATCCTGTGTTCAAATCCGAAAGTTTTGGGTGTGTAAGTTGATTTTTGTAAAAGAAACCATAATCTTGTATCTTCGAAAACGATGGGGGAGACGTGGCTACAAGTTTGGATAAGGTGCTACTCCACTCTATCTTTTGGTTATCGAAATTTTTTAATATAACTTTTGTTTTAGACTAGCAATATTTGGCCAAAAAAAATACCATGGTCGTATGAGTTACTATGCAAAAGAAAAGAAAAGTTACCATAGTGTATTAGATTGCAAAAGAAAAGAAAAAATTAGCATTGTGTATTCTAGACTTGTTTCTAGTGGTTTGGCATGATGGTGAAGTTGTGAAAGTGATGGATTATCTCTAACATTCTGAAATATTCGTCACACGTGGGACCCACGATTTTAACCATTTGCGCCCATGATTTGCTAATAAGCTTCCAAGTCGTCAGTCTACTCCACCCAATCAGAAATGAACCATGTAGAATTCATTAATTTTGAACATTAAATAATTCATTAGCCATTAAGACATTAATTTTGGTATTCAGCATTTGATTCTCTCTTTAATCATTTCCTTACACAATAAAAGGTTAGTGTAATAAAGGGGTAAAAGCGACGTCGTCTTGTACAACTTTTTGGGTTTTATATCTACATTTCCTCTTGTAGAGAGCGCACAAATGTTAATATACAGAAAAGTTTAAAATTAGAGAAAGAGAGAGAACCAAAAACAAACACGAAAGAGACGAAGAATCTTGGAGGAATTAAGATCCTCTGCCCAAGATGCATTCGTCTCTTCACTCTCAGCAGCCGGAGCGATGCCGCCCGATGACCTCGACAATATCGGAGATCGAGGAGGTTATACCCAAGGACTCCGATATAACCACTCTTCTTAACAGCTCCAACGGTGAACCGGTACGCCGTCGAGTTTCCGGGAAATTTCCGGTGGACGGAGGACCTCGTAGGATTTTCCGGCAGCAGTCATTCGGCAGCGATATCGGCCACGCAGCAGCTGAGACGTACTTAATTACTGGACTTAGCTTCAAGCTTCTTCGTTACCTCGGGTACTGATCTCGCTTTTCCCGGTTTAGGATAGGCTTATACATAAATTACGCTTAGGGAATTAGTAAAATTGTCTTACAGACATTAGCTGGCTTTAATCATTTGTTAGATCATATCATATGATATATCTTGTTGCTTGTGACTTTACTGTAATTAGTAACGTTACTTACTCCATGTGCTGTTGATTCACTCTTGATCTATTGGGAGATATGAAACCTTAGTTTAGTTGCTGTATCTTGAAAGCCTTGGAAATATGATTATTTTCTAATTGTTAAGTCATGTTCAGGGTAGGCTATCGATGGATCACAAGATTACTTGCCCTTACATGTTATGCTATGTTGCTCATGCCTGGCTTTCTTCAAGGTTTGATTTTTTTTTTACTTCTTCTTTTAAATTTAAGATGCTGTTTTTCATTGGAAAAAAAAATAGTCTTTGATTTCTTCATCCCAATTTTTTTTGTATTATCTTCTGCAGTTGCATATATTTATTTTTTCTCATCACAAATTCGGAGGAGTGTAGTGTATGGAGATCAACCAAGGAACAGGTTTGTATGTGAATTGGAAATAGAATCTTACCTTCCCCTTTCACCTTGGCCTAATGCGGTATGTTTAATGCCTGCTCTTGTCACATTACCTATGTCTGAGTAATATTGATTTATTGTATGTATGAACCTTGATTCGGTAGGTTGGATCTGTACCTACCGAGCAGCAACGATGGCTTGAAGCCGGTTGTAGTTTTTGTGACGGGTGGAGCTTGGATTATCGGGTGAGTACCACATAGGAGTTGCAACATTTTCCTCTGCATAAGATTATAAGCTCATGTTTGCGACTCTTGTGCTTCTAATTAGGTACAAAGCTTGGGGCTCGCTCTTGGGAATGCAGCTAGCAGAAAGGGATATCATTGTAGCATGCGTTGACTACAGGTAACGAAAGTACACAATTCAGAACTAGTCTTCTTTTAGATACATTTCTTACTCTGGATTCTACTCTAGATATGCTTCAATTTTCATGCATTTGACCAAGCAATCCCTTCCTTTGGTCTAGGAACTTTCCTCAGGGAACAATTAG
This sequence comes from Cardamine occulta, assembly GCA_028015245.1. NCBI lineage: Eukaryota > Viridiplantae > Streptophyta > Magnoliopsida > Brassicales > Brassicaceae > Cardamine > Cardamine occulta. The sequence continues at coordinate 16,795,184 of CM051384.1, forward strand.
TGATATGGTGACGGACGCTTCTCAAGGAATCTCATTTGTTTGCAATAACATCTCTGCATTTGGAGGTGACCCCAACAGGTTTCAACTCATTTGGCTTATGGTTTTATTTACCATATGATCTTCCAATTAGTCTCTCTGGTATTGAACTGCATGGTGCTTGTGTCTGTAGGATCTACCTGATGGGACAATCAGCTGGTGCGCATATATCTGCTTGTGCTCTATTGGAACAAGCCACTAAAGAATCAAAAGGAGACAGCATCTCCTGGAAGGTTTCCCAAATAAAAGCTTATTTTGGATTATCTGGAGGGTATTTTCTAACCTTATTTCTATGTGCTTTCTGGTATTCAGCGATTGCTCTGCTTATCATTTTGTACTTAAACAGGTACAATCTATACAATTTGGTCGATCACTTCCATAACCGGGGCCTGTATCGCTCAATTTTCCTAAGGTAAATGCTCGGTTAATCAAATCATAAACGTAGTCTGATCAGTTCTTAATGTTCATCTCCCAACTTGTAGCATAATGGAAGGAGAAGAGTCATTTGATAAATTCTCTCCGGAAGTAAAATTGAAAGACCCAATTGTTGGAAAAGCTGCATCTCTATTGCCTCCGATCATGCTTTTCCATGGATCCTCAGATTATTCCATACCATCTGATGAAAGGTATATTATGATCATCCTCTTGAAGTCATAAATTGCTGATTAATCTTTTGCCTCACTAAAATCTCCTCTTTTTGTAGCAAAACTTTTGCAGACGCTCTCCAAGCTGTTGGAGCCAAAGCCAAGCTTATTTTATACAGCGGGAAGACGCATACCGACTTATTTCTTCAGGTAAGCCACAGAAACTACCTTACATTGTGTCACAGACACACACAAACACTTAGCTCAGTGTGGTATAATAAACTCATGAGAGTACTTGTTTTCAGGATCCCTTAAGAGGCGGTAAAGACAAACTCTTTGATGACATAGTCTCTGTGATACACGCCGAGGACAGTGACGCGCTGACTAAAGACTCATTAGCTCCTCCCAGGAAGCGTCTTGTCCCAGAGTTGTTGCTGAAACTGGCTCGTGAGGTTAGCCCTTTCTGACCGCAATAAAAACGACAAGAATCTTGTTTCATTTATTGATCCTCATCTTTGTTACTTGCTCTATGATTTCATTTTTCTGTAATTTGATTTGTTTCTTAGTTGTAAATATAGACTCTCTCTCACCTCTTATGTGCTTGAAGCTGAAAGCTCCCTTTTTACTCAGAATCTTAATGAACAAGAGTTTCAAAATCTAACTTTGTGGATCCACCAGTTTTATTTGACCCATGTAGAGTGAAACACATCGATATGATTACTTCCACAAGTTTGAACTCTAATAAAGCTAAAATTGATAATATCGAGTTTTATCATATTTTTCAAAAGGTGATTGAGATGTGATGACACTCATGACTCATGGACTTGTGCATGTTTTGTTACTATGACTATGATGGTGATAATATTCAAATTGGATTCGTATAAACAGACCAGAGGGCACAGGTGATGTTGATATAACTAACCTTATTCAGCTTTGGACCCACCCTTTGTTTCATTATGTGGCTCATGTTCTTCCTAATCTTTAGACCCCAAGCGACTTGGCAGATTCCAATTGGCTCCTAGGATCTCCACCATTTCCCACGTCAGCTTGACCAACCTGATGTGGAAGCAAACAAATTTAGGACAGGCCATATTATCTCCTAAACGAAAGAAAGCTAGCATCATCCGAAGGTAACAAATGTTTTAAGAGTCATCACTTTCTTAACAATGCAAAACCCATAAAAATCGTTTAGAAAATTTATCTGAAATCATATATAAAATGGTGCAGTTGCAAGCACCTGTGGAATCATGATTGCTACGCGATGCCTCTGAGACTCGAGGCCTATCTCTGTAGATAAATCTAAACAGTTGAAACATGATAAAATTTAGGAATCAATTTAAACATCAACTAGAAAGGCTAATGGTTAAGCCAAAGAGCTGCAAAAAGTTTCCAGCTTACCAAAATAGTAGTAGATGATACGAAAATAATTAAAAGTTGCAACCTTGGTGCTTTATATCTGCAACATCACCTTGGAAACATGTAGATGGGTCCCCATAGAAGAGTACATAGGAAGAGGTGTTCACACTTAGAGACAGAGAGAGTGAGAGAGAGTAGTAACAATTGGTGTAGCTTTCTACTGCATTGCAAAGATAAAACAAGGCTGACTATTAGTTTTTCACATTTTCCTAATGGTGGATGATTCCAAAAGCAAATGTGAGCATACGTGGACTGGACCCCATACATAACCCTTCACAGAAACTCAGCCAGCCACAAGATGATCAAACAACTTTTCAAGGCCACAAACTTCTCGCCCCGTGTCAGCCCCGGGGATTCTATCCTTCCTTTTACCATTTCACAGCTGTTATAGGCCTTATTAGTTCCTGCGTTCAGATACAATCTCCCTCACCACCATCAAACTAGTACTATAACTGGGTTAATATGTTAAAAGAAGAGAGTAACTGGGAACAAGCCTGTGATACATGCCGATCAGCCGCCTGCACCGTTTACTGCCAAGCTGATTCTGCCTACTTGTGTACCAACTGTGATGCTCAAGTTCATGCTGCCAATCGTGTTGCTTCCCGCCATGAACGTGTTCGAGTCTGTGAGTCATGTGAGCGAGCCCCGGCTGCCTTTTTTTGCAAGGCAGATGCTGCATCTCTATGCACAGCCTGCGATTCAGAGATTCATTCCGCAAACCCACTTGCTAGACGCCATCAAAGAGTTCCAATTCTGCCAATTTCTCAAAACTCTTACAGTTCCATGGCGACTAACTGTTCAAATGAGACAGCGGTGACAGTGGTAGGTCCAGCAGAAGAGGATGAAGATGAAGCAGAGGCGGCTTCATGGTTGTTGCCTAGTTTAGGGAAAACCAGTGGCAACAACAACAACAATAGTCAGAACAATGGGTTCTCCAATGGTGAAGAGTATCTGGATCTTGTCGATTACAGATCGAGTATAGATAAGCAATTCACAGATCAATCCAGTCAGTATCAACGAGACTGCAACATACCTCAGAGGAGCTATGGGGGAGATGGAGTTGTTCCACTTCAAGTTGAAGCATCAAAGGGTCACATGCACCACGAGCAACAGAATTTTCAGTTTAGTATCACCTATGGCTCCTCCGGAGTTCATCGAAGCTGTAATGGTTCCTTAAGTCATATGGTAAGCTTTTACAGATTTGCTAGCCCTTTAATTCACAGTGACCAGCAGGCTGCTTCCTACACTATACACACCAATCCATGAACTAAATGACTAAGTATGTCTTTGTTTCTGTCATTAGGGACACGTTTCTTCAATGGACCTCGGAGTTGTGCCAGAGCCAACAACGAGTGACACAACTGTATCACACCCAAGATCGCCCAAAGCGGTAACAGACCAACTACCTGAGCCTCCAATTCAGATGCTTAGTCCAATGGACAGAGAGGCTAGAGTCCTGAGATACAGAGAGAAGAAGAAGATGAGGAAATTTGAGAAGACAATACGATATGCTTCAAGGAAAGCGTATGCAGAGACAAGACCACGGATCAAGGGCCGGTTTGCAAAGAGGAAAGAAGTCGATGCAGAGGCAGACCAAACGATAATGTTCGACACAGGATATGGAATTGTTCCTTCATTCTGATGCTTCTATGGCAAAACTAGGTTGCATATAGGTCTATAGTTTTGTCTAACTAGTACGAGTTATTTAGATATATTCATATTTTGCTGCCGGTAGTTAAAACCAAAAATTTCCCACTTGGTAGAAATCGTCTTATTTGTAAAATATTACCAGCACATGTAATACTGCTCTTCAGACTAAACTCAAATTCATGCAATGAAGAGATATGGTTTACTTTAGCTAGCTGTACCAAGAACAGTTAAACACGGAACTCACCTTGCCAAAGGTTCAAAAGCAAAGAACTATTTTGATTACTTTGCACTCGAACACGTAGAATATAAATGATTCCACTCATGCCGCCCCTGAAAAGTTTCATACATCCCTGAGAAAAGAAGGTTTTTACACGATATGATTTTCTACTCTAAGTAAATAAATTTACACAGACTAACAGTAAAACTTTAGAAATCAATGAAACTCAACATAAAGTCAAATACTGAATAGTCATTTTCAGTAATGTACTCAAATAAGTGGTAGTTAGATAGCAAACAATCAACAACTCTGAGTGAACAATGATTACTAGGTATAATTACATTGAAGCATATTCTTGTTCCTGATTAACATTGGCACCAAATCCATTCCCATGTGGTTCTTCCTGATAAAAAGATTCTATCCCTCACAACCAAGTACTAACAGAATATAACAATCCCTATGGACCATCCAAATGAACAAAGATATTCAGTTTGAGAAATCTATATCTTGGGCTCTATATTTTAGAATAATAACTCACTTTTCCAAGGTATGTGCTGGCATTAACGAATAGCGAGGGAAGAAAAGAAAAGGGGTGACACTGTAACTAAGCCTTCACTTTTTGCCACCTGGAAAGGGCCATAGAGCTTAACTTCTCTACGATAACTTCCAGCTTACATAGATAAGCTGATGAACTCTTGTACCAATCAAAAGCAAATCACACAAGCAAATCAAAGATATCCCTGGTTGCATATATCCATCAACAAGGAAACTTGAAGTAGTTGAGTTCCTACTAAATTTCTTTTCTCAGAAACTTTTAAGATGCAATGACAAGTTGGAGCACTAACGAATTTAAGACAATAGAATGTTAATATTTAGTGATGGATTCGAGATATCACGTGCATAAAAGTGCTTACCTTTTGCCAAAAGTCACTGCACTTTTGCTCTTTTCTTCAGATAATTTCTCTCACAGCCATGGAAAGTGGAGAATCCGCACAAAACTATTACAAGCTTTATATGGTCCCTGGACTTTTGTTCTCTTCTCAGTCTTTGCAAGAAAATAGTCTTTTCTCCTTAAACCTGATAGAAGGAAAGTATTTGCAATCACGGAAAACAGGAAAATAATGAAAACAAATTAGCAATATAGTTTTCTAGAATTGAGTATCAAAAATACATTTAACTTCAAATAATCTCGATGCAACTTTCATGTTATATGGAGGCCTACAAATGTGAGAGAAGTTACAAACCGCTACAGCAAATAAACTCACAGATTGTCAAAGAGCAATAATAAGCGAAATACTTATTTCTTGAACTACTACTCTTCATGAACTTGAACCACCTTAAAATCTTCATTTTTCATCATTAAAGCACTAAAAGCCAAGATGTCTCAAATTATCCAATCACTTTTGTGGTATAGACATCAAACCTTGACGGGATAAAGGTCTCCAAATATGCTTACTAATGTAAGGAACCTAGAATATTTTTCTTTAGAGTTCAATGATCATGAAACCATTTCAACACATTTCTCCATGCCATTACATTTCTAATAAAACCAGTAAATAACAAGACGAACTTAAAAGTTATGTTCTAATTACCAAGCAAAATATAAAAACTTTTAGAAGTTAAAAATTTTCCCTTGTGGGAAAAGAGAAGTGTGGTGTAAGAAAAAATGAAAGAGGAAGAGATGCGAAAAGTGTATCCTAGGACCAGCATTTTATACAAGAAATTCACTTTTCAGCGGAAGAGTCATAGAGAGAAAGAAGCCACATGAATTTGGCCACTAGAGTGTCCATTAAATCTCTTTCTTTTTGGACCACAAAATGGGTATCATACATGCACTGAACCCAAAAGTGTCCTTGGAACCAAGTCCTCAACCTAGAGAGTATCATATTTTGTAGCTTCCACATAGTAGATTATTATTAGCATAACACTAACAAGGCAACTCGAAGTAGTGGTGGTTACTAGTACAAGCAAACCCAAGATGCTGAACCCATGAATGGGTCACCAAATAGCTTGCATTTACTAACCAAGAAACTAGCATTCACTGGTTAGTAAATTACCACTGTAAACTGTGATCCTCAAGACAAGTCTAAGTTTTCCATGTCAGCTTCCCTTCTCATTGCCATTACTTTACTAACCAGACTAAACACTAGAACACTTCTCATCAGAAAATCATTTGGAAGTTTCAATTGCAAATCTTTCTAAATGATGCAGATGCAATCATAAATAATTGAACAACAACTTTGATAGGTAAATACCATTTTCACGACTTTGTCTAACCTTTGATAGGTAATAAAACCGGAAGAGTTGGTGATGGCTCGGAGACTCAAGCCTTACTCGGAGATATACCTGGACAGTTATCACAAGGTTTCAAGATGAATATTCAACTACATAAACTTTTTGCGAAGCCAAAGAGATAAAAGAATCTAGCTTTACTTTAAACAAATTCATATGAAAATAGTAGAAGGTGATACAAAAAATAATAACAAAGTCTCTGCAACACGATGGCTTTATCCGGACCACTTCCCCTTGAGAATCTCTGTATAGCACGTTGCAAAAGGCGCAAAACCTAAAGAAACTTGTGGAAACGGGTCCCAACGAAGAAGTGCATAGGAGAAGATGTATACACTTTACACTTTACACATAAGCCTTCCCAAAAGCTCAGCCAGCCGCAAGATGATCCAATCACATTTAAGAGCCAATCTCTGTGCCACGTGTAGGCACTCAAGATTCGGTCTTCCCTCTGCTTATTCTCTCACAGCAGATATAGCTTTATTAGCCCCTTCTTCCAGACACAATACCCATACCATCAAACTCACTACATCTCTGAGTTATTATGTTGAAACAAGAGAGTAACGACATTAGCAGTGGAGAGAACGTCAGGGCACGAGCCTGTGACACATGCCGGTCAGCCCCCTGCACCGTGTACTGCCATGCTGACTCTGCCTACTTGTGTACAAGCTGTGATACTCAAGTTCACTCTGCCAATCGTGTAGCTTCCCGCCATAAACGGGTTCGGGTCTGCGAATCATGTGAGCGTGCTCCGGCTGCTTTTCTGTGTGAGGCAGATGATGCATCTCTATGCACAGCCTGTGACTCAGAGGTTCATTCTGCAAACCCACTTGCTAGACGCCATCAGCGAGTTCCAATTCTGCCCATTTCTGGAAACTCTTTCAGCTTCAAGGCCACTCACCACCAAAGCGAGACAACAATAACCAATCCAGAGAAGAGACCGGTGATGGATCAAGAGAGACGTGAAGAAGGTGATGATGATGCCAAGGAGGCGGCTTTGTGGTTGTTCCCTAACTCTGACAAAAATAGTGGCAATCACAATAACAATAACCAGAACAATGAGTTATTGTTTAGTGATGAGTATCTAGACCTTATGGATTACAACTCGAGTATGGACTATAAATTCACAGGTCAATACAATCAACACCAACAAAACTGCAGCATACCACAGACAAGCTACGGGGGAGATAGAGTTGTTCCGCTTCAACTTGAAGAATCAAGGGGACACCTGCGCCACAACCAACAGAATTTTCAGTTTGATATCAAATATGGCTCCTCAGGAAGTCACTACAACGACAACTGTTCCCTTAACCATAACGTAAGGCTTTTGTATATTTGTCACCCCTTCAATTCAGCATCTTCACCATAATAAGCAGCAGGACACAAATCAACATGCTTCTTTATGCATTGACTCTCTTTAGTCCTCTTACAAGAGAGATTGAGAATGTCTTTGTTTCTGTCATCATTAGGCACACAATTTATCAATGGAAACTGGTGTTGTGCCAGAGTCAACAGCACGTGACACAACAGCTTCACCCCCAAGAACACCGAAAGGGGCAACAGACCAAGTACATGACCCTCCAGTTCAGGTGATAACCCAACTCAGTCCAATGGACAGAGAAGCCAGGGTCCTGAGATACAGAGAGAAGAAGAAGACAAGGAAATTTGAGAAGACAATAAGGTATGCTTCAAGGAAGGCATATGCAGAGAGACGACCACGGGTCAATGGCCGGTTCGCAAAGAGTAGAGAACTCGAAGCTGAAGATGACCAAGGGTTCAACACAATGCTAATGTACGACACAGGATATGGCATTGTTCCTTCATTCTGACACTCCTATGGCAAAAATAAAGACTAGATTGGGAGCTGTAAATTAATTTTAGTTTGAGATTCTGTTAGGTTTGGTGAAATTCTTAGCTTCAAGGATTATTACCACTGTTATGCAAATGGGTCTGTAGTTTTGGCTAACTATTATTACTTAGTATTCCTCTTTCTCTGCATTAGTTAAACAAAACCTGTCTACTTGGTACAAATCCCTATTTATGAAATATCCTTTCATCAAGAATTGTAAATGCAGATTTCACCTTGCTAACTCCTAAGAGGGAAGCCAAGATTCAAAGCCAATAATTTTCCAGATCACCTGGATATGTGCAAGCTAAGCGAGTCCTCTTAAGCCATCCCAGAACATTTTCACGCTTCCCTGAGAAGAAGAAGAAGGCTCTACATAAGATTTTATGATACAAGTTGATAACACTGACAGTTATTCCCACACAACATTTGAAATCCCATTAATCAACATGAAACCAAATACGAATTGGTCATTTTCAGAATCGTATATTAGCTCACTTTCCAAGGTATATGCTGTAGAAAAGAATGACAAGCGACACCGCAAAGAAAATAAGAAGTGACAATGTAAGGATTTCATTTTTGCTATCTGAACTTACCTACGGTTCACAATTCCATGATTAAGCCACTGAGGTCTTCATCTACCATACTATAATCAATGCAATCAAAAGACTCGGCTTTACGTGTATATGTTATCAGCTAAAGATCTTAGACTGGTGTTAACTTGCCTTACCAAAACTATTATGCATAACCTATAGAAGAAATCTTATAATACATCATCGAAAGTCTACGAAGCTGTGTATCGGAACTTCTAACAAGACTGAGTCAGAATCCCGGCGTTAATCATAGAAACCATCAGCCATATGTGTTCTCTGCTTGGAGAACTTTAAGAAGAAATAACAACCAAGCGTATAGCTGACTGAGTGTTAATATCAAGCGATGGATTCTCGATGACAAAAGGTTGCTGCACTTTTGCACTTTCCAGAAATCTAAGGATATTTCAGATCGTTTCACACAGCCATGACAATTAAAAAGCATCCCTAAACTCACAATCAAAAGCTTTACATGGTCCCTGGGCCCTCATAGATTCTCACTCTTTTTGCTAGAAACCAAAAAAAAAGTTCTCGTTCATCTGAAGTAGGAAAAAGTCTGCAACAACAGCATGAGTTAGTAGAAAAAATTAAACAAAGATAATTGATACTGCGCTTTATCAGATTCTTATCTTGCTTCACTGACCATATAATAAAATAGCAATTTCCTCCACATAATCCAGAAAAAAAAAACAAAACAAAAACTCAAGTGTCTTGTGAGTGCCTATAGATGTGATAGGAGTTCCTAACAACCATTACAATTAATTCAAGGAAATCCACAAATTGGCAGAGATGAAGAAGAACAAGCAAAGACATCTTTCTTTGAATCGCAAATGGAAAATGTCTAAACAGAACAACAAGCAGAGCTATATCTCAACACGTCTTAATCTATGATCATCTCTATCCTTTACAGAGAGTATGAGACCAGTATAAACCCTAACATTCATACAAATTGGGATCAAACACCATCTAACATTCACACAAAGTTACCCAATTGGCTAGTTACAAGTTCTAGCCAATAGATTTTGGATAAAAGAACTTACTTTCAACTCGTCACAATAGATTTGGGATGATTTTGGATCAAATTGAGAAGAAGAAAAAAATGCGAAATTGATGATTCCATCGACCACTTGACTAAATATGGAATTAGGGCTTACAGCGTTTTGGATTGTGAAATTCGACAGATTGAATCCTAATTCTTTTACTCAATCTAATCCAAAATTATCCCAGACTGATTGTGATGAGTTGAAAGAGAGACTAACGAATCGGGGTTGTGAGAGACGATCATCAGAATTTGAATTTTCACGTCTACTTGAGATTCCGACAATGACGCGTCTAATGTTAATGGGCCAAAGTAATAACTAGGCTCAGATATTGAAAGTTGAAACCAAGAATTATATATAAACGGCCCAATTTATGAAACAAATACTCCTATATAGAAGGCCCAATTTTGTTTTTTTTCGCCAAAGGCCCAATTAGTCTGAGGAGTTAAAACTTTTTTTCTCACATGTACCAGTGTACCACCATCTCATTAACGTCAATGAAAAGAGAGAAAAAAAAAGGAGGCGAGTGCAAAATGATGCAAATAACTGTTTTTTTCTTTTTTCTTTTTGCCAATAACATTATTACAAGGACTTGAACTTGGATTAGTGATTCGTGCGTGTAACAAACTAACAATAAGAGCGCTACAAATCAGTAGACTATATATTCGTTCATGTAAAGATATATAAAAGAATGTAAAAAAACTTTTCTTTTGCTCTTTATCAAGAAATTATTTTGTTCGTTTTCAAGAAAAGAAAAAAAAAATTTAGTTGTAGTTAAGAGTAGATCAGAGATGAGTTTATGTCAGACGAAAAGAATTTCAGAAAGGTCCTCCTCGAACTATTCTCACGAAGAATGCAGAACTATCACAAGACGACCCTTCTGAATAATTTAATTTTATTTAATTCAACTATATCAAAATTGGCTACTCTATTGGGTGAGAGGGTTGGTGGTATTTGTTTGTCTTCTTTTCTTTCTCTATGTATAATAACTAAAAATACACTCTTCCTTTCCAAAATTATCAAGAAAATTAATAATTCCTTGTTTCAGCATGAAAATTATATTATAATATATAATATATAATCATCTTCAAATGGAAGAACAAATAACAATAACTTAATTCTCTTCATATCTGTTTACGCAAATAAAACAGATAGAAGAACTCTTCTAATTCATGACACAACAGCTGAAAACTCAAACTTTGGTACGTAGTTAAACCGTAAAAAAAGAGATTCTTCGCGGATACCAAAAAAAAAAAGACAGATTAGAGGCAGAAACGCTTGAAGTAGTGTTCTTCGACCAGACCAAATCATGATGGATGATGAGTTCTTGGATCATCTGTAATAGAAGAGAAGTCTTGATCCAATTCATCCATGGAAGAAGAAGAGTATTTGTCATGGATTCCTCCTCCAAGCTTCTTCATGGATGAGATAACTTGTCGAAGCTCCAAGTTTTCCTCTTTAAGACTCAAGTTCTCTTGAAGAAGATGGTCATTGTTGTCGGTTACTTGGTTAAGCTTATCTAGAAGCTGGTGGTTCTCGCTTCGAAGCCAAGCAACCTGTGAGAGAAGCTCATCTAAGTGTCTTTGCTTTCTCAATCTCGACCTTCTTGCTGACTCTCTGTTAGATACCATACGTCTTTGCTTTCTCTCGTTTAGGACGAAGATTTCTTCGGTTGCTTCATCGGAAGTAGTAGAGTTGTTGCTTACCGGAGATTGTAGATTGAGTTCTTGAATTTGAGGGTATTGGATAAGATTGAGATTTGAAGGGTTTAAGTTGTTGCAGTAGTTGTTTAAGTAGAAATAGTCTTGTTGTTGTTGCATGTTGTTAAGACTTGAGCTATCATAATTTGGTTGCATGGTCAATTTCTCTCTGTCTTTAGAGCTCAAAGAGGGTGAGTTAATGGTGGAGATTGGAGGAGAAGGAGTGTTTATACAGCAGAGAAAGGCATTAAAGTGGACCACAGCTTTTTGCAAATTGGTGGCTTTCGTGACACATGCTTAATATATATATATAAGGGTTTTGCTTTTGATAAAATAATTTAGATTATGTCTTCGACAATCGACAATCGACATAACCCATTGGCCATTAACATAGTCATCTGTTTTTACAATTATTGACACTACATATCAAAATTTAGAGTAATTTTTTGAATTTAAAAGTTGCCAAATAAACCTACGATGGCTATGTCTACTAAAGAGAATGTTTCTTTTGTTGTTGTAAATATCGATCAATGGCATTGACATATTGTTTATGCGATCGGATGATGCAATGATACTAGCGAAGATATGGCTTATATTTTATCAGAACCAAGTGGCATCTTTTTTTATCAGGTGCGTGTGAGAGTATACGAGAGGACGGCGCCATGGCCATCTAGTGGCATCAAACAGGTGCACATGCACGGCACATGATCATGATGTTCATGCATGCGACTGAAAAAGGTTTGTATATCATGCTCATGCATTATGATGATAATGACATATGAGGACTCGGGTACAATATGTATATATTGTGGATAAAATCAAGTCTTGGATCAACTTTATGTGCTTACATCAGAGAGAATTTTTTTTGTAGTTTCTAGTTGTGGGGTTTCAAAATTATTTTAGTTTGAAACAGTGCTTTTGCTAGCCAGTATAGAAAGTGGTATGATGCCATATAAGTCAATTTATAAAGGTTAATTATATAATATGTATGGATATATTCTTTATTTATTTGTGTTTTTTGTTAAAGGGTTTTCATATTTTATTCTAGGTCTACAAAAAAATTACTCACCGATTTATCTTCTTTCTTCCCCTCTTGGAAAATAAGAAGCTTATGTATCTCTTAGATCTTTGAGATTTGCTTTTCTTCATTAACTAACATCAGTTATTATATTGTTTTCGCGTAGACTTTAGAGGTCCTAGATAAAATCTTTGAAAATGTGGTGTTTTCTAATATAAAATCACACTCTCTCTCACACACACACAAAAATAAAAGTAAATTAAAATTGTTGTAATTTGCTAAAATTAATTAATGACTTAAAACAGATAGTTGAATTTTTTTGCTTAGTAATAATATAATTATTAAATTAGGATTTTACTAAAAATTTGACATACTAAATCAATTATAATTGTATCCATATTTTTAGGTTCAAAACGTTTATTCTCTAACACAATCATGGCATACTGGCATTTCAACCATATACTTTACACGTAAAACCCAAATATGCTTAATTTTCCACTGATTGTTCAAATTAATCCCAGATCTTTTCAAGTATTTTTCTCTTCCTTTTTACTATCGTGATTCCGCTAATTTTAAGATCTATAAAATACTCCATTATTATTGTTATTTTAAACAACCATAATTAGAATTACTGTTGAAAATTTCGAATTATGGTCGTCAATCCACATGATGAATTTTTCAACCGTGATACGACCACATACATTGGTTTTTCTTTTTCAAGTGTTATGTATTTAATCTCATTAAATTAAATCATATAGAGAGGATGATGTCGTTATAAGAACTTAATTATTACTTCAAGTGTTCTCTTATTTATCATATATATATATATATGCTCAAAACACCACTATGAACGATAACTAAACTAAATAAACTCCTTACTTGCACTAGGAAAGCAATATGAGTTAGGCAGGCTTTGCTTGTCGTTTTATGATGTTCCTTACAAAGGCTAAGGCAAAGGCTATAATACGTTTGGGGAGCTGATGACTCAACAACCACTTAAAACCACACACACTTGCGTTGTTATGACTAAAAACTAAAGACCAATATTTTATGAGCGAATTAACTAACCAAGTCATGTTAATTAGACGAATGTTTTCCTTAGTTGATCAAGAATACGAAGTTTGACTATTACCATATCTGCCCATTTCGTTGCAAAACTGTCTGAGTTTGTAATTAATATATATATATATATAGCGACATCATATTTTAGAAAATCATTTGGGTTTTGTGACTTTTGCCCTGTAGTTTTCTGACTTAGATTCGTTAAACTGACAAAGAATAAAATACGCAATGGATAATTTTTAGGAAAACCATTTAATAAATAATAATTGAAGAAATCGTCTTTGGTCTCTTTTTCTCTTTCTTGCCACTAATAAATTATAATATGAAAACGTATGGTTGGGGAAAAAATATATGAAAACGTATCTTTCTTTAAAATACATATAACCAAAATCTTAGGCATGCATGGATTTATTATAATCCATTTGTTAAAAAAAAAAGCAGAGAACTAAAATATGTGGATATTGATATTGGTCCCCTTTAGGTAGACGTTTTGGGTGTTGACTGAAAGTTAGTATCTAATACAGTCTACTAATAGATCGGGTTTAACTGTTTTAGTGATGCAAACTTACTATTTGAGGAAACAACATATTCAAGAGACCGTTACTTTCTGTGAACATATGTATAGTGTGGATTTTGGGTTTGAGTTAAGTAAGATCTGATGCTATATATTTTCATCTCAAACCAACTGATAATGAATTAAAAGTAGTTTATATAATGTGAAACTTATAGCAGCATAATTTATTTTTTTGAGTGACTTTTAACCCTCAAATTGCGTAATTTGAACTGACTTAAACTTTCAAATTGCATAATTTGGCAAATTCAATGACTATTGAGTGTTGAATGAAAGAGAGTGTGACTGTGTTGGTCAAACAAACCGCAAATACACACCCATCAAAGTCATATCATTCAGACAAAGTTTATTTCTCTTTATTTCAGTTTCATGTCCTTTGCACGGTTTGTTTTTCTCGCACAGCCTCAAATCTTTTTCCTATTTTATCTTTTTTACTTTTTTTTTCCAATTTGCTTTTTCTTAGTGTTTCCTTTATCTAATATTCTTTTAACAATACTTTAAATTGGATCATAAACTATTAAAGTGTTTTTGAATGTCTCTTTGTTTTTGGTCCCATCAATGTACACTACCACCTGATATTGGCCTACCTCGACTTTTCAATTCTTTACCAAAGAAATTCCTTACAAGTTAAATCTTCTATTGTGCTAAGAAAATTCAAATTTATAAAACGTAATCTAAAGTAATCAGTAATTACCATGTGAATTGTGTAGTACCTTAAATATGCTCTTCTAGTCAAACTAAAAGTCTAAAACCACATATGTAATTATCTTTATCCACATTTATTCCAACAAAACAAAATTTGTATTAAAACGGTTAATTTTGACTCTGGTAAGAAATATAGATTCTGGCTTCTTCTTTTTTTTTTTTTTTTTTTTCTTACTTAGACTCATTGATCGTCAAGCAAACTTCGATAATTATCAACATAATAATCTATTGTAAAACTGTTTTAATGAAAATAGATGATGTCGTGATGGTCCAACTGATTGGTAGATTAAGGATAAGCCAATCACTTGTATCATCACACCTTTTACCATATTTTTTTATAATTCCACAACTTTTATTTTTATGAAAAATTATAGTATATACCCAATTTTTCATTTTTATACTTTTGTATTTTTCATCGGTACCTTTAAATCATTCTATCTATTTTGCCAAACTCACAAATATATATATATATATATATATATATATATATATCAGTTGCTCTAAAATTGATCTCATGTATAACTACTATCTTCACAAATAGTAGTAAACTACATTCTAAAGAAATCTTACTTTTTTAGTTACTATTTTATTTGTTTCTTCTAGTTAAAATTTTTAATAGAAAGATAGGGATAAATGATTGTGCTATTAATTTTAATATGACCAGCAAAAAAAGTTTAAATTTTCAAATAACCAACTTGTCGTTGCCTGATTATTTTGTCCGTAGTTTATTTTTGTTATTGAGATATTTTTAGTTTTTAAAGCATTATGATGTTTAGGTTTTGTACCAGTGCCAGATCACTTATTATTTAAGTATGAAGACAAAATAAGATAACAACTTTTCCCCATTCAAATTTAAATGCCTAACACAATCACAAAAGCTTGGTAAGCGATGATCAAGTGCAAAGATATATGCAGTTCACACAATGTAATTGTGGTTACATTATTGTGGATGTTACATTGTGGTTAACCCATTAGTTTGGATTTACTTTAAGTTGTGTACTCCCTTAACTATATTGAAGTTATTGTTTTGCTGTTACATGAGATAATTCCTACGAGTTTTTTTTTTTTTGGGGCGGGGGTACAATTTCTGGTTTTTAATTTTATTAGTATAGTAACTTACAAAAGGATTTTAATAATTACGATTTTCAGTCTAATTAATTAGGTAATATTCTTGGCTGCTTGAATTCACATGATTGTTGTATGATATTAATCAGTATGAATTTGTGTCTAGGTTATGTTTTTAACTATTTGAATTTTAGTTCCGTTGTTAACTTGCTGTTTAGTGCATGATAATTTTTTTTTTGGGTGTACGAAAATTAGTTGGTATAAATTTGTAATTACAGTATTTTTCTTTCTACTACAATCTTGTCTGGTTATTGCTTGATGATAGTTGATGTGCATTTAGGTTTAGAAAGCAATGTCCCTTAAGGAGAAAAGAGAGAGAGGATCCTAAGAGACAAGAAAACAAAGTGGGAGAACGTCACTAAAGACTTGAGCTCAATTTTCAATCCCAAAATGATTGAGGTAATAATTATCAAATGAAACATTCAAATGGTGTGATAAATTTATTTTGATGTGATGTTATTCACCCACTCCAACTACAATACGTTTTATTTTTTAATTTATTTTTATGTTTTTGCAATTCACTTATTTGAACCGTTTAGTCGAAACATTTCCACACAAATAAAGTATGAAACGTCACAAATGTTTAGTCATTTAAAGATATCTTTGCGTATTTGAGCTGTCTGAATGAGTGGTAAAACTAATAGACTTCATATGTCTACCTACACCAAAGCGTCGGATTGATCATAAGATGTACATGATTTTCCGTAATTTTCCTTAGATTATCTGCACGTATAATGGAATTCTTTTAAACTCCAAATTTACGAACGTTCTTGACAGATTCCAATACATTATTTGCAACTATATATGGTTGATGTGAGCAACTGGTGCACATGGTTAAAACTTTAGATTTCAAAGAGGAGCTTATATTTTATAGAAAACTTTGAAAATTTCTGTGGCGTATTTGTTACATGGAAAAAGACAAGAGACATGATTATTGCATATGAGGATAAGCAAATAGTGTTGAGCCAAATGGGTGTCCAAGAGCCAGGAAAAAAGTTTTGCCACGATCATGAAAATAATAATAAAAAAAAAAAATCGACACTCAATGTTTGATGTTTGGCTCTCTAGAAATGTAGAGTCGCTATGGAGAAAGGAGCCAGCCACTCCCATGTGAAAATGACTATTAACTTTAGTTTTTTTTCCTTACTTTTAGTGGGCTTGGGTTCAAAGTTGAAGTATAATTTTTTTTTTGAAGTAAACTCTAAAGCACAAAGGCGTTACGTCCTAATCCTAATTTCCCCAGTTTAAAAGCTACAAGTTAAATGTACGCATATGGGAGAATGCACATCATCCCCTCCTCATGTAAGATTGGAACCAAAGGGATTTAGTGAGTCGTAAAATTAATATTCCAAGAGGTATCCACTAGCTCACTTCTACCTGAAAAGTATGGCCGTGTGAATATCCAAATTATATGACATGTATTAAAATTTGGAAATTGTAAAAAAAAATATCCAAAAATATTAGAAATTGTCCCAAGTTACTTAAAACATCCCGAGTGGAATCTAACCTTGATCTGATAAGTGAAAGTTTAGATGGTAAAACAAAACTACAAAATAGTATAAATTATTCGAAAAATACGTGGATCTTTTGAACCGGAATCGACCATTTATGTGATTTAGTGAGAATTTGAATAGTTTATTTAGCAATGCATATTACCTATTATTCGAACTATCTCATCCTATACTTTTCGATATTTCAAATAACAGATCTTTACCAATCTTTAGAGCTGTCAGAACGGACAAACACGATTGATCACGTCACTTCGTTACCGTACGTAGAATTTCTTATTAGTGTTTCTAGTCCACATGAATCTAATAACTCGCATGCTGATTTAGATCCGGTCCATATAAGACCAATTCTGACAAGACAACGTTAAACCGGACCAAATCCATCATTTTAATATGTATTTGGGTTAATCAAAAGCTGACATGACTGGACCAGTATCCCACATCTGGATAGATGAATCGGATTAACCCATCGCAACATCTCAGATAAAACCAAACCATCTAATGGCGTGCTTATTTGGTGAAAACATGAATGAGCTTTTCACTTTTCATCAAGTTTTCATGTTTACATCAGAATCGTGCAGTGGTATTTGTATAATCTTGATTGATAAATCTAACAATAATCTTGAAGAAGCATCAAATCACATCGCAAAAAAATCATAAATAAAACTAATCAAAGTCAGATCGACAATTCCTCAATAAACAAACTGACTGAGTCTAAAAGATTAAATAACTAAATATTTTTCCTTTCAACTCGAACCGATATGTACATAATATCAACCAGGAACAGATCATTACCGATGAGGCATTACCAAGGGTAAAGCACAATAACCTCATCCACCCCAACATCATCAAGTCCCTTAACCAAACCCGCTGCTACCGTGCCCTTTGTAATCTCCTAATCATTTCATACTCAAGATCATCAGTAGGTAGCTAGCTCAAACCGACAAACCGGACATGTATTCCTTATCTCTAACCAAGGAATAATACACTCTCCATGATAGTAATGCTTACAAGGAAGCTTCTTAACTTTCTCCTCAACCAAAATATCATCTTTGCAGATTGCGCAGACGATGACATTCCCATTACTCAATTCTTCAGAGGTAATTTCAACAACAGGAAGATCATCTACAATGGTTTTAGATGCGGGAGGACTTCCCATGACTCCATCCTCGTTATCAAACATTTGTCCTATCAGAGCATTGTAATCTCCATAATCTTCATCTATAGTAGCTAGATAAACACCCAAATCCAAATCCATAAGACCAGTGGCAGCGTCTGCCATGATAACTTCAGATTCTTCCAAAACACCAACATTGTTAACAGCTACCAAAACCTGCCAATCTACTAAATCTTCATCATCATCCCTAGATGCTTCTTCCACTTCTTCTTCTTCTTCTTCATGCAGACTAAAAAAACTAATTTGGTTAGGTTCAGGAACCCAATTGATCGCGTTCTGCAAATCCTCCCATTCCACTTCTTCATCAACCACCATGGCTTCCCCAACAGAACTAAGACCCGGAAAAACTTCGACCCGACCCGTATCAATCTCCCTATGATTCCCTACTCCACCATGTGACTGACCCGACCCAGACCCAGACCCAGACCCAGACCCGGATCCGATTCCGATTCCAAGCCCTAATTCTATATCCTCCTCAAATCCCCAAATATCGAAAGCACCCGAAGTACTTACCCTCTGATTCGGTCTTATGTAAAACTCACCGATCGTGTCGACCTCGTAAGACTCTCGATCAAAGAAATCGATGAACTCAGGCTCTGAATCCACAAAAGCAGATCCTGAATCTGAATTCGACTCAGGGAAAAGGAAACATGGATCGAAATTTCCGATTTCCCTCTGATTGAACGGAGGGAAACAGTCGAACATACTCATAGCTTCGCCATCGGGTTGGTTACCAGATCGAGAAACTTCTCTGGCGATAGAGCTATCACCACCGCCTTCTTCCTCTGCTTCGAGGTTAATAGAACAACCGAACAGTTTCGCCGCCGATGACATTGCTTAGTTTTCAGAGAGAAAAGGTCAAAAACACTCAGAAATTTTGGGGCAGGAAGGTGAAAAGATTCGTATATTTATACAAAAGATTATAATATTGTGACGTGTATCTTATTTAACTTACACTCGTGGGCTAAGATTGCGCCACGTACTAACTAAATTTCTTAAACAGTTCCAAAATTAAAAGATTACGCCGTTGCCGGGGATCGAACCCGGGTCACCCGCGTGACAGGCGGGAATACTTACCACTATACTACAACGACCTTGTTACTTATCTGTTGTATTTTTAATAAGTTTTCTTATTTCGTTACACAATGTTCTTACCACTTTTTGTTTTTGGCTCAGTGCCAGAGAGCTTAAGATAGACTCCTTTCCCAGTTCATATAAGAACGTTTTCGATTTTCCGTTTATGAAAAACAACATGGTAAAAAAAACAATCACTAGTGGGTTAGCTAAAAGTCGTGGATCCTTGAAATAGTCACAAACAGCTCTGAAGAATCCATATAGACTTATCAATTGTTTGTTGTAACTTGTAAGTCTGCAAAAATGCTCAAGTGCTTCGATTTTAAATAAAAAAAAGGTATTTTCCAAACAAAAAGGTAAAAAAATCTTGTGAAAACATATAAGCCCTATGATGTTGAGGCAATATCCTCTGTTGTCTTTTGACGTTTCAGATCTGGTTCCTCAATGATATCTTCTTGCTGCTCTTCTTCTTCTTCTGCTCCTGCTTCCTTGTGATGGCCGTTGAGATGATCGTTAACTGCTTTATGACCAAGAAGCGAGACGTGTTTACTTGTGATTGTACGACCAGCCCTTATCTTTGGACCCCAATGCTTCTCTGGGTTTGGTAGAAAGCGGGCAACTTTCTTTGCCTGTGCTTTGCTAAGCGAGCCAATGTGGCGCGAAAAGTCAGCCTGTCCGATAGAAAACAGTTTTCAAAGATTCAAGCTTGGAACTTTATTCAGTTTCCTCCACACCACATTAAACCAAGGAATGAAAGCATTAGCACAATAGCAAGTGAAAGAGAGACCTGATGAGATGGTTCTTTAGATAGAATCACACTTCCGGGGTGATCAGGTGATTGCGGCTTAATGGGATGATTTTTCACCTACAATTAAAATAGTTCACTCACTATCACCGAGGAAAAAAAAACTTTATGCCAGTATACTTGGTTGAGGAAAATGAAGGAACGAAGACTGTTTACCCAGCACCGCATGATGTCCCAGATAATCTCCATTGGAGCATCAGTTTTTATCCCGAGCGGGTTCACATGGGCGCCTGAGACACGGTACTTTGCATTGATTACCGCTGATCGAAACAAAGCAGCAGATGGTGAAGTACATTTTAGCGTTGCAGAGAGACTATGAAGGCTCAAAAAGAGTGGAACATCAGGCAATTCCTGGAGACAAGCCAAGCAAATAGAGATTTAGAGAAATTGACCCAAAACAAAAACTGAAAATTTCAGAGTTGGGAGGAGTGTTTTGCCTCTGAGATTGTGGTAAGAACAGCGCAGATTCGCTCACAGGCAGGATATCTGTCTGTCATGGATTTAACACCGTTAAGTATCGAAGTCACCCATTCTTGATCGTGCATTGGAGCGGACCATATCGGCCCACCCATGTTATATTTCTTTCCACAATGAGTGCAATCCTGAGGAACAACAGGACCAACTCCTGGTAGATACCTCACACTGTTATGCTGTAAAAAATGTATAGAAGAGGATTCTCAAAAAAAGACGGTTTTCAGAATCTAACTAAACTAACTATGTAGGGAGACAGAAACGAAACCTTAGGGAGAGATCTTCCAACAGGTTGAAGATGAAAGGAATCACAACCAATGCACTGATAGACATATGACAGCTTTAGTGGAGTGTTCTTCATAGCACTCGCCGAACTGCATTTCATAAAGCTTCAATCTTTACTTGCCTCTAGTTGAGAGGACGTGTTTGAAAAGAAAGGAACACTCACGTGTAAACACGAACAAAAACACGGACATAGAAATCCATTTGGACTGATAGAACTGGAACAATATATCGCTTGTAGCGATTTGCATGGCTCTGCAAAACCACAATATGACCAAAGTCAATAGATTGAAAAGAAAAGCTTTTAGAAAAAAAATAGTAATAGAGCATCTTAAAAACAATCAAAGCATGGAAGATATGGAGTGAGTGAATCAGTTCAACGGTATTTGATTCCACGCAGAAGCGAAAAAATTACCTCGATGCTGGCGAGGAGGATCCGCAAAGCCATCTCATGACAATATTTCCCTTTCAGTGGATAGGAACCATATCTAACAATAGACAAATTTAAGACATTCAGACATAATCATAGATATATGTTTTCAGAATTAGTTAATGAAGGGGTAAAATCTCACTTGGAATAGCAAACCTCGCCGTTAGCCCCACATAACACTGCCATGTCAGTTGCTGTACACATCAGCAATCCACCATCGGCAACTGATTGAACAGCTGAATCAAGAAAAATAGACGGTGCACCATATGGATCAAGATCAACCTACGACATCAATTAACCAAATTAGCTAACAGAATAAGGCAGTCAATAAGATGAGAGCATTCAAAAATTTTAGAGTAAATGAGCATAAGATTTTGCAAAAATTGAACGCATACCACATCAAATTCTTTTGGGTTGGAGAGCATATGGACACGAGCATCAGTAAGATGTGACTCCACCTTTGAAGTAGACATCAAGCCATTGAACTTTATGTTTCTCTGGCAAGCTTCAACCGATGCTTTAATAGGAAAATGGTAATACTACATTATTCTGGGAAGTTTGGATAGAAGAAAAGTCGAGTTTCGAAATCACTTTACAAGCACAAACATTGGGACAAAAAAATACCTGGGTCATTATCTAAAGCCACAACCTGACCAATTCCTTCAACTTCACGAGCATACCTCAAAGCTCGTAATCCGGAAGCTGACAAAGCCTATAAAATTAATAACACAATAAAAAGTTATCTAACAGCAAAGCACAATAAGCAACGAAATAAGAAAACAAAGTACAAGTGTACAACTATTACAGTCATAGAGAAAAAAAGATAGGTATACCTCAAGCACTCTTGGTGGCTTGAGTTCCCTTCGTGCAGATTCATATGCGGTCTTGGCAGCTTCCTTAGGTCCATCAGGAGATGTTACTTTGTGTTCACCGCTGGTTTTACCATTATCCTCACCGTTTTCAGGAGGAGTTTCTTCCTTGGAAGTTTCAGAGACATCCTTCTCAAGCACTTTCCCAGATGATCTAGCTCTTTTAGATAACTTCGCTTCATGCTCTTGCTTGCGTTTGGATATAAATGCCCTTAGGACAGCAATAGACATGTCCCTATTGTTGACCTAACCATAAAACAATAAGCATTAAGCAATTAGTTTAGCTCACACATATATCCATATGGATTCAAACAATAAAAACGTTATCTTATAAGAGTGTGCTACGTGCTAGAATTGCTCAGAAGGATTTGGGATAATTTATCTTTAAATTGCTTACAGTTTCTGACTGAAACTAACACAAAATGACACTAACCCAAAACAACTAACGTATAATCATTAGAAGCAAAGGCATTAAAAGGGCTAAAAACACTATATTTGAAATCTCAAACAGAGATAAAATGCTCAAAAGTAATACTTGATCAATCTTGAGATTGCTCTTGATGTATTTCAATCAATTATTAGCAAAAAGGAAGAACCTTTGCAGCAAATCAAATTCAATAGCAACAAAAAGAAGGCAAACATGGAACCTGGGCTTTGTTGAAGAAGACTTGGTTCTTCTTGTGCATTAGAATCTCAACTTCTCCTTCCTTGAAAACAGCATAATCATTTAGATCTGTTTCCATTGCTGATCTCAGGTTCTTCTCTTTAGTGGCAAAAGATTCAGAAAATGAATTAGCAACACGAATCTGTAACCCAAACGGAAAATCACAAAGCTTCAAGCTATAGATATGTGAATAAAAGTGTCGACACTTATGGACTTGTTTGAGTGAAGCTTGAATAAACCCTATCGCTTTTCCTTTGTTGCAGTTTCAGAGAGAAAGAGAGGAGAAAGAGGCCGTACGGATCGGAAGGCGAATTTAGAACCAGTAACGGAGTCAGCTAAGTTTAAACCCTACAAACCATAGGAAGGATTTGTCAATTATGTTACTTTGGGGTTGAAATTGGTGATATCAAAACGTACGGGGTCAAAATGAAAATATCAAAAGAAATAGTAGAAAAGCATATGTAAAAAAATGGCCTATACAGGGATCGAACCTGTGACCTTCGCGTTATTAGCACGACGCTCTAACCAACTGAGCTAATAGGCCATTTGCTTAATGAAGGATAAGTTGTTTATTTATTGTAGTTAGTATGAGTAGAGAGGATATCATAATTATCAAGCTAAGGAGAGAAGAGAAGAGAAAGGAAGAAAACGATGCAGAGCTTAACATCAAACGAAATTGCGGGTTTCGCAGTTGGGGCTCTGCTTCTCGGTGCCACCATCGCTGCTCCTAAAGTTGATGCTTTCATCGCCGCTTCTCAGAGAAGGTAACAAAGCTTACAAAACCCAAACACTTTACCCAATCTTTTATGTTCTGAGTCATATGATAGATATCCAAATTTTGGTGAACATAATTTGTATTTTTTCATGGGTTTCCTTTTTAATTCGTTTGAGATGATGATGATTGTGGTAGCTACATAGAATTTTAATAAGCTGTTTGATGTGTGAGCAAAAGGCACAAATAAATCAAGAAATCTCTAGCTCGATTAGTGAAGTGATTAGTTTTCTTCTCAATTTGCTGAGAAATCTGAAAATGATAAGACTTTACGAGTTCTTTTGATATTTTGTGTGAAAAGGATAGATTCTGAAATAAATAAATAAATAAATAAACCCGTTTGGTTATGCTTTTAGCTTCACTCTCCAGTGGAAACATTTTTCTTCTAAGCTCTCACCATTCGTAAGTAATGGTTTCCTGAAATTCTGTAGTCCTCACTGAAATCTCACATATTTACGAATTGAAGTATTCATGTATTTGATCATATGTTCATGCTTCAAAGACTTATACTCTTTTTTTAAAGTCTTCTCACAATGTTGAGATTCTTGATTTTGATTTTGGATACTGAAAATCTTACCTTTTTAATGAGAGAGACTGTGTAGGCATGGTCTTAAGACTGTTCATTGCGCTGCTGATGTCTCCAAGAAATGCGCTAGAGTGTTGTCTGTTTATGGCTGAATGTTATTAGACTTGTTCTTGAATCTATTTATCTTACTAAAAACAGCTTTTGCAGATCTCTTGGAATGTGCAGAAAATGTGGAGATCTTAAGAGTGTAGCCTGTGGCCGCTGCAAAGGAACAGGATCGATCAAATCAGGAGGAATATTTGGATTCAGTGACTCATCAAACGCAAAATCAGTCGCGTGCGACAATTGCCAAGCCAAAGGTTGTTTCCCATGTCCTGAGTGCTCAAAATCTTGACCCTTGTTCTATATTTTTATAGATTGCCTCAATACTAAAACTACTTGTTTCATCTTCTTGACCTTTATGATTATTGTAATCAGTCCATTGGAAATGTTGATGTTGAAGCATGTCTTATCCGTTTGAGAAGTCTCTTATTCCAGTTCTTTATCAGTTGCTGGATTAATCAAGAAAGGCACTTTGATTAGCTGAACCGTATGTTGGTGGTTTATTAATTTAATTAACCTTAACCGGAGAAATCCAATTAGTAACCAAAAGCTCTTCTTGTCCTTTCTCTCTGTTAGCAACATTAGGTGAGTTTTTTGGCAGTTGATATGTACCATAATTGGTGCAAACACACAATTTTCAAGAATTTTTGTTTAACTTAAATCAAGTTACTTCGTTTTGTTTGTTTTTTTTCATTTGAAAAAATCAACCATTATTGACACTATAGTTAGTGGATTAGTGATAGGATTTTTTTTTTTAATAAAATGTAAAATTTATTCGAAAAAAACTTTTTTTTACATCTGGTGTTTAATTCAAAACAAGTAAAGTTAATTGGCAGAAAAATAATTGCCTACATCATGGCATTTCAAAATAATTCACCAGCTAGAGGAGATATATCATACCACAGATTATATAAATCCAAAATAAAGTTTACAAAAACAAATTTCGATTGATTTGGTAAAAAGAGAGTATTTACGATGTTATCGTATTTAAAGAAAAGTAAAAGGTTAGAAATGTAAATAAATAACATAGGCAAGTCACTGTTAAAAAGGAGGGTTTGGCACAGCGAGCACGTCTCCGACAAAAGTCTTACTCAATCATGCGTCGACACGTGTTCGTGAGACCACATCACCCATCTTGTTGTGTAATTTCACTGTTAAGATTTTTTACTTTTAAACGTCTCTACGTTCTGTAAATCCGTACGGACTACCCCACGTCACCTGAAGCTTCTTCGCTTGTTGTAGATTCTCTGGCCTCTGCCCAAAAAAAAAAGTTCTTTATACATTATAGTGGCGTGGTTTAAATTTCCTAATTGAACAAAACCATATGAGTCCATTTATATTCACGTAATTCGTAATTGCAATCCAAAAATATATATTCACCACTCTTTGAAATAAGCTTTAGCTAAAGAAGTGCTCACTTTATTTAGTTGATCTTTTGGCACTCGGACAGTGACAAAAACACAAAATAGAATACACAAACGAGAACCAAACCGTTCTCAAGGTCAGGCGAACCAAATAAGCATTAGATCCCAACGCTTTTTTACACAGCTTAACTGTAACTTATGTCGGGTATGGCATCAAACACCCGAAAACATGGAAAATTCGACCCAGACATACATATGGCTATTTTTTATCAGTTTTATGTTTGATGGTTATTGAACTGTTTTATCTTAACTTATTAAAATAGTCTAGACCAATAAGAAACAGACACGTGCAAACCCATTTTAAGGTAGGAGATGCTTTTCTGCGACTAGAAAATGATATGATACGTTGCTTTCATTTATTGTATTATTTTAGTTTTAAATTCACAATATCACGCGCTTACGTATCTCCAACTTGCACATTTATGTTTACTTTTGTTTTCAAATTATAATGATGAGCTTTCTGAGACTCTAGTTCGAAAATTAATTATCAATAATCACCGTGTAAAAACCTCGGAATTATAGTTTTGTAGTCTTTTTAACTTAATCCACATGTATTTTATAATGATCTATTTTCATTTGTAAAATATTAGTATGATAATGGTTAAAAAACAGTAAACTGATCATATATAATTTTCATAAGTAAATTGCGGAATCATATTTTATCTATAATGGCACTGTGAAAGTTCGAATGTGTTTTTTCAGAGTAGGAAATCTGAGACTCTTGACCGGTTTAAGAGTGTATTTTTATTTTTAAACATATTACATTTACATCTAGTTATTACATATTTTCTTAATTACTATCGTTGTAAATCGACTTTTAAATGTGATAACTAAAAGACCGTATATAATATGTTAACTGATAACCTTTGGGGGATCATGCATGTGTCTAGTTACTAGTCAAACATCAAAAGCGATACGGTTTATTTGTAAGAGTTGTTGTTGCATAATACTACTAAACATAAATAATTTGTTAATATGAGATAAACATAGAATTTTGAATAAACGATATGTTTAGATCTTTTTGTATATATGTCAGGCTTATATACCTAAAATAGTAGACACCATATATATATACACACAGACATGAATTAATTATACCTGAAGAGAAGCACCTAGATTTTCTAATTATGTATTTACTCTCCAATATATTTCCTACAAGTTGAAAATTACGAGTTTGGCGTTAAATTTAAGTAAACTAATTAATACAAACCAAATGCATGGAACTTTAGTTATACGATACTAATTATCACGGCTTTCATATAAGAAATAAAGCAAAACGAATTAAAAATCATATAGAAAATTTCAATTCAAACCAAACAAAAATCATTAAAAAATGATGAAGATTAAAATGTGATTTCAGTTTAAATATTTGTTCTAAATGGAAACCTGGAATGAGTTAATTATTTGGTGATTGAATCACACGCGCTAGGAGAGAATGGAGATGGTTTTGTGAAAGAGAAGAAGAATAAAGTAGAGAGATGGCTTGAAATGAAGACACACCAAACCCTAACCTTCACCCTCACAAATTTCTTATCTTTTGCTCCCAATAGATTCCAATTTAGATCAATTTAGATTCACAACCTCCACACACTTCCAAAACAAAGAGAGAAAAAAGAAAACAATTAAGAACCCTATAATCAAAACCAGAAAAGCAAAAGTTTCCTCTTTTTCTTCTTCTTCTTCTTCTTCTTCCTTAAGCTAGTACCCTTGTTCTTGAAATTAGGGTTAATTTCCACCAGACCATAAAGATCAGATCTTTCCTCTGAAAAAGAGATACCCAACTTATGTTTGTGTGTGTCTGTATATAGATAAACATTACATACCCATATTTGTGTGTATATAAAAGAGGAAATTAGGGTACCATAAAAAATAAAAAAAATGGGAAGAGGAAGAGTAGAGCTGAAGAGGATAGAGAACAAAATCAACAGACAAGTAACGTTTGCAAAGCGTAGGAATGGTTTGTTGAAGAAAGCTTATGAATTGTCTGTTCTTTGTGATGCTGAGGTTGCTCTCATCATCTTCTCTAATCGTGGCAAGCTTTATGAGTTTTGCAGCTCCTCAAAGTAATCACTCTCACTCTTCAATTTTTTTTATTTTTTCATTGGTTTTTGCTAGATCTGACCAGTATAGATCTGTCTCAATAACTTTTTTGGAACTATATATATAGATCACACGATCTTGATTTCTATGAACCTGATCTTGAGTTCTTGATTTCATTTTCTATAGTATTTTGGATTCTTGAAATTTGAGATCTGGTTTCTCTTTAGTTTTTTGGCAAAGATTTGGGGGCTGAGAATTTGCAATGATTAATTATCTTAAAAATATATATATATATATATATATATATATATATTTACATGTAGATGGATTTCACAATAAATCCAAACCCAGATATGCAATATGAAACGTTTTATATAACGAGATATCAATTAATATGTGTGTGTGATGGGATATTTAAAAGTTGACACACAGATTTCTATGAAAATAAGTATCCAACGTAGAATGATAATATATGGTTACATGCATTAACCATTTGTTAGTTCATCATGGTTAAAACGTTAAGCGTGTGTATATCTATGAAGCCTTTCATTGCTTTTGTTTTTATTGTGCTTTTATGCTTACATTCAACAAAATGTAAAATAATTCTCTCTTTTTTTTTAATATCAAAAATAGCTTTTTTGCATTTGTGAATCAAACACACAAAACTCAGACGAAAACCTAAGATCGATATTTATTGCTTGTAAATAACATTCTTGATATCTCTAAATACAAATGCAAAAAAAATAACGTTTTAAACAATCGAATCACATAACTCATAAGTAATTCGTGAGTCAGACGAATAATGGAATAATCTTCAATTCTGATAGAAAATTACTTTAAAACTTGAAGAGCTCAAGTTTATGGTCATTTGCAGATTTACCACCTAGCTAAGTCAATTATGAGTATTTGATTAATTCTGATTCTCTTTGTGAGTTTCTTTCAGCATGTTTAAGACACTGGAACGTTACCAGAAATGCAGCTATGGCTCTATTGAAGTCAACAATAAACCTGCCAAAGAACTCGAGGTCCTCTTGAGATAATATTTTAGATTTATATGTACCATTTTATTTCAAGAAATATCCTTTTAAAAAGTCGTTTTTTCTTGAAATTTCAGAACAGCTACAGAGAGTATCTCAAGCTTAAGGGTAGATATGAGAACCTTCAGCGTCAACAGAGGTATATATCTATCTATCTATCAATCTATGTATACATATACAATTATATTTACATTATGTATATTTATGTGTGTGTGTCTGTGTCTGTCTTTGTTGGTGCAGAAATCTTCTTGGAGACGAT
The DNA here is from genome assembly GCA_028015245.1 of Cardamine occulta. Classification (NCBI taxonomy): domain Eukaryota; kingdom Viridiplantae; phylum Streptophyta; class Magnoliopsida; order Brassicales; family Brassicaceae; genus Cardamine; species Cardamine occulta. Next base: position 16,824,473 of record CM051384.1, read on the forward strand.
TTAGGACCTCTGGATTCTAAGGAACTAGAACAGCTTGAGCGTCAACTAGATGGCTCCCTCAAGCAAGTTCGGTCCATCAAGGTTATATCATTAGCTACCTGAAGCTATATACATACATGAAATCAATGATTCAATTGAGTTTAATGTTTAATTATGACTAATGATTGTTGCAGACACAGTACATGCTTGACCAGCTCTCTGATCTTCAAAGCAAAGAGCAAATGTTGCTTGAAACCAATAGAGCTTTGTCAATGAAGGTATATTTATATAATCTCATATATATATATATACTCAATTCATGCATTTGATGAAGAATCAGTTACTACTATCAATCATTAGTTTTCTTGTTTCTGATTATATCTTTCGGTGAAAAAATGTAATTGTTTAGTTGGATGATATGATTGGTGTGAGAAGCCATCATCATATGGGAGGAGGAGAAGGATGGGAAGGAGATGAACAGAATGTTACCTACGCGCATCATCAAGCTCAGTCTCAGGGACTATATCAGCCTCTTGAATGCAATCCAACTCTGCAAATTGGGTAAATCCTTTAACATTTGCCTTGAAATCATCTGCATATCAGCTTGTGTACTTCAACTACTACAATTGTCTTTATTTAAGGTTGCACAGTTGCTTGGTCTAAAGAGGATCATCAATGTGTGTGAACTTTTTAAGTGGTTGTTGATGATGACAGGTATGATAACCCGGTATGCTCGGAGCAGATAACTGCGACAACACAAGCACAGGCGCAGCCGGGGAACGGTTACATTCCAGGCTGGATGCTTTGAGAGTCATGTGGTGTGATCAAGCTCACCAACAGAAGACTTTATATATATATAAAGTATAGACACAAGACTTGGATTTGTAAACATAAGTGGGCTAATATAATGGTCTTGAGGATCTTCAGGGCATTTGTATCTCTTGGGAACCTTTGCTTATAATAATTAAGGATTGAAATGTGTGGAACTTGTTCTAGCATTGAACCATGACTACAGGTTTGTTGGCATGTATTGAGAAACATAATGGGTTACAATGAGGTCTCTTCTTCACCCAATGTAAACATCCATGCCATAAGTATAAACATCATATATATATATATACTATTAAAAGGAAAGCATTATTAGAAAGAAACATTTAAGTTCTAAGATATTTACATAAAATGCCACTGAATCTAAAAAAAATTTAAAAAATCATTAATGGCAAAAATGTCTTTGTATCTTAACTTATATCCATGTATCCAAACACAATTAAAATATTTAAAAAAAAAAGTAATTAATAAATAAAATATTTTATATAACCACAAAATCTCTAACAAAATCTTTTATAAGAAGATTTATGTGTAAATTAAAGATTTTATTAACCTATAATAATAAATTGAATACTATAATTTATTTTTCAAAATCTAAATCTTGCTCATATGTTTAATATTAATACATTTATAAGAAAAATATTATTTAAAATATAGCAAATTTATACATATATTAATATGACATTTCTTTATAGGAAGATAATATAGTTACAAGTATTAATATATAAAATTTAGTAATAACAATTATTACTATTAAAATAACATTGTAAATGTTTTTTTTAGTTAAAATATCAATAAATAAATATTTTCATAATGTTTGACCTTTAAATTAATAGTATAACACAAAATATTATTCGAACGATGTTAAAAAAAAACGGGATAAGAATTTTGAATAACGGTACGGGAGTAGAAAATTTATGTAAGTAAATTACATTCTTAAATTATCACCAATTTTGGTAAAGAGTTTACTACGAGACAGATAAAAATCCACACATACGTGCTATTTGATGCGGGTCGAAAATTCATATAACATGCTGCGGGGCAGGTCCCAGGTTACATGTTTGACCTGTCAATTTGATTCATAATCCGAGAGTCCTGGCCCGTTAGACCCACTACGGAGTGGATGCGGATCAATTTTTTTTCAAATCGCGGTGGTCGCAGGTGCAGATCGAAATATTTTTTGGCGGGACGGGTGCGGATCATCATATTTTGTAAAACGGATTTGCGGGTATCCGAATTTAAAAATAATAATATTAATTACTATTATTTTATAAAATTTAGTAGTTAAATTTTAAAAGTATATATAAATAATCATCCAAATTTTTTTTTTTAAAATGGGAATTTATGTTTTTTGTAATACTAAAATTTTTTATTAATAAATATTAATTTTACTAAAATTATTAAAAAATAAATTTTAATTATTATTTAAATATTTACGGGTTATCCGCGGATATCCGCAGATTTAAGCAAGGCGGGTGCGGATTAATTATTTTTATTTGGTGGGTCGCAGGTAGCAGTTTTATGCAGGTCAAAAATTCATATAACCCGTTGCAGGACGGGTCACGGATTGCGGGTTTGATCCGCTTGACATGACTATGAAGAAGTAAGGGATAAAACGGGATAGAACATAACATAATATGAATTATGTCCACCCGTACTAAGAATAAATCTAAATTCAATCGTAAGTATAAATTATCATAAATATATTTTTTTAAATATGCAGATCCGGTTAATTTAATTTTAATCGTTCTTGGCGATTTTATATCCTAATTAGTATAAATATTACCGATCACTAATTCGGTTCATGGTTAATTTCGGTACAACATTTATATCAGTCCGAGTATCAAAATACTGATGAAATCATTATTATTTTTAATATTTATAAACTGGATTAAAATTAAACCGAATACATAATTGGTATGAATTTGAATTATAAATGTTATATCTAATAAAATATTTATAAACATAACTCCGCACCGTACGTGCGGATCCAAATCTAGTATATTAATAAAAGAGTTAAAGTAATTCATACAAGATGATGTAAACAATTTCACGCTTTGAACAAAACACTGCACCAGAGGCAGCCAGTGAGAAACATAGGATTCCTGTTTTGCGTTTTGCTGTTGTTGTAGTTTTGTCCCAAGATTGTTTCCTCGCAACTCCACTAGCTAACTATGCAGAGAGACATCTCCTAATTTCTCCATCATGCATATATATACACCATATATTGTAAATAAGAAATATGCTTAGTTCAAAGCAATTTGGACATCTCTCTGCTGCCTTGTCAATCTCTAGTGTTTCGTTTTAGGCAGTACAAGACAGGATCAATGGTTACATTTACGGTGTTTCGTTGAACTCCATCACCTGCAAATGAGATAAAAACGCAGCAGAGAGAAAAAAAATTCTTAATCAACATTAATGAGAACACAATGCAAATCTTCTGAGTTTCAGGAAGAATGATTAGCTCTATTTTTCATAGATCACATGTCTACTTATGCATGATGTTGTCTGGAATCTGAATCTCCAGTGAATGAGAAACCGAGAAAATGGCTTGGAAGAACATTAAAGTGTTACCTTTCCACAAACAGGACAGTTTTCACTTCTCTCCATCCATTCATAAATGCAACTGAGGTGGAAATGGTGAGAACACTTTGTAACAATCTTTGGGTTCTCTGATGTGTATTCTGCAAAACGCCAAAAAGTATGATACTAAGCTTCCTTCAAATGCATTGATTGAATAAAAAAAAGAGATGAAAATGAATACCTTCAAGACACGTTGGACAGACATCTTCATCTTCGGACGTTATATACAAGTCTTCATTACCAGCAGCCATTGTTTTTGACTTAAGAATTCTCCAAGTTGACTTAGAGAACTCTTCTTTGGAATCTTCACCAGAGATAATAAGCTTATTAGCCCATTTGCTTCCTTCCACTGAGAAAGACTCAGAATCCAAATCAGCATCACTTCTTAAGGGCTCAGCTTCCTCATGAGAATGACTTGAACCCTTATCGCGTCTCAAGACAAGCGAATCACGCCGTGAGCGGAAGTATATTGGATCAGTATCATAAGGCAGAGGCCTTGGAGTAGAATTGAATGTGTTAGACATAAAGTTATCATACGAAGTAGATGAAGTTATCGACACATTAGTAGCTTGCAAGGAGGATGGGAGAGAGCGGGTTTCGCCTCTTCTGAATAAAGAGATATACTGCAAAAGAGATCAAATTCAAGTGAGCTCTACTATATATATAACTAGCAGTTGCAGAGTAAATGCTGGAAAGATAACATTACCAGGTTAAGAAGGTTATTAACAAGACACCTCGGGCACGGGCAGTTTCTATTCGCAGAACTACTAGGATTCGTGAAATCCTCATAGTCTTCGACACGAAAGCAAGAAGAAACACAGCCCATCTCTTTCTCTAATTTCTTGAAATGATAATTCAAATATGTTTCTTTAACTCACGAACTTAGAGACAAATTGCTTTGAAAAATTCATATACAGCACTGAGATTTACCAAAATCACAAAGCCGGTTCGAAACTCTTAGGAAACTCCTTAACCTTCACCAAAAATGCCAAATCCGAGGTTTCTATTTAAAGAAACTCTCCAAACATTTCACCAACAATCAGCTTTATTCTCTCAAATCTCACCTGTAGAATGATCTGATCACTGTTTGGACTTTGGAACATAAAACCTCTCTTCAGTAACTCCAAAAACTCATCAAAACCCACAAAAATCAATTTATAATTGAGCAAGAACTAACGAGTTTTTCAGCATTGACAATAAAGTAACTTTATGTGTAAGAGACTAGAGAGATTCCCAGCAACAGACAACAAACATTCACCAAACTCAGCATGTTTGGTCAAAAAGAAAACTCAAGGCTTCATTTGGTGAAAAAAAATAAAGGCAAAATTGGTCAAAGTGAAATGCAAGCAATCAACCAATTGAAAAGTTGAAACCTAAATTAGGTAAATTCCTAACAAACGCAATAAAAACAGAGAAACAAATATAATAGAAAATAACCCACTTGCGATCATTAAACAAAAACCCATCTTGGTTAACTCAGAGAACTGAAATTAAACAAAACGGAACAAAGATTATACCTTTGACGAAGAACTAAATTGGCTTTCGTTTTCGATCGAACCGAGGAGGGACCCAACTCCAAGACAGGTGAAATTTCAACTCCAAGCTCAATTTGTTTGTTTTATTTGCAGATTCCCAGGAAAGTAAAAATGGAGGAATTTTTCTGACTTAAGTATGAATAATCCGTGAGGGAGAAGAAAGATTGAAGGAAAAAAGTTGAGTGTGATGAAGTTGGTGAGAAGGTGAGTGGGCGTTGTTGCTGGACGCCAATGGAGTCTTTAGAACAATTTACCAACTATACAAAAATCTTTTTAATTAATCAAATTACTTTTTACAATTATTTTTTTTATTTAAGAAAATAACACATTAATATTGTTATTAAACAAAAAATGCCAGCAAAAAGTTTGGGATGAAATTTGTTGAATGTATTTTTCGTTGTTTTAGTATTTTCGTAAATGAATATATTATTATTCAACGTGTTATATAATGATATAAATTTTCAAGATAATAAATATAATTTTATATTACTTTTAAAAGGAAATTTTAATAAAATAGATACATATACATAAAAATAACATTGTATGAAAATTGAAAAATAAGAAAGTTCTCATTTATTAAATAAAAGAAACATGCTCCTTTTGTCAATCAGCCCATATATATCAAGGAATGGGCAAGACCAAGTTTTAAACTATGATTTGGGTTAATATGATCTCGGCCCATTTTGTAATATAGTCATTATACATAGAAATTAATTATTCGAATTCTAAATTGGAGTTTTTAAAATTTGTAATTCTCTTTTACGAAATTTATCATTTAGAATATGAATAATTAAATCCTTTTGAATTATATTTTCTATTTATTTTTATCTTTATTTTAATATAATAACAAAACAGTCACCAACTTTTTAAAAAGGGTTAATATCAAATAATTCCTGTTTTTTTTATTCAGTACTTACATATTTATTTAACATTTAAAACTGTTGTAGTTATATTAAATGAATTGATGTTACAGTATTTGATAAATTTACAAAATCTCGTGGTCGATCTATGATCCAATTGTAGTTAGTTTTTTTGTTTGTTTTGGAGGTCGGTTTCTAATAGAATTTGTTGATTCTCGTGAATAGGTGATGGACCTGATGGTTTTAGCTTTATACGGTGTGGTGTTAAGAGACAAAAACTGAACATCAAGAAAAAAACAAAGTTAGAAAGAAAATTCGAGAAGAACATTCACATTCTTTAAGTTATTTTATTTAATTTGTTGTCCTTATCAAGAATGATTATGTTATGTATGTATATATACCCTACTCTATAAGAAGACAGAAGTAAGAATTGGGTATATATGTTGTGTGGACATCCTTAGTGTCTCGTGAACCGACAGTGACTCTCCAACTGTATTTACTTCCCCATTCTCATTCCCATAAGCCTTCACTTTAATAAATTTCATGTATTGTTTCCTCTGTTGAAGAAAAGAAAAAAAAATCTAAAATTACATAAGCCTAGTTATCAACTTTAGTCTCATTGGCTATATGTTCCACCAAATCGAAAACCAATATTTTTAAAAATATAGATATGTAAACTACAATCATCTGTAAGACATATTACTTTTCCAGTAGTTGGACAAAAAGCTTAATGTTTTGTTGGTTATGAGGTTCTACTCGGAGACAGTGTTTTTAGTAGATTGTATTTGTAGGTAGTATAAGATTCAGAATTTCAAGCATAGTACAAATAAATCATCGTGATCCTCTATAACATCTAGCTTAGATAAATATATAATTGATTCAAAATACTTAAATCGTCTGTCAGATTGATACTACCGATAAAATATCAAAATCACCGTAGTAATAAATTATCTATTAGTTGCCGACGTGAAGGAAGATACGGAGTTATAAAAAATGTTTAAAATATTTGGGATGCGGACAATACATAATACATCAAAAATGACCTACAGTGATTCATATTTTGGAAATGAAAAATCATGTCATGTTTTGGTGTCATTCAGAATCAAGATGTAAATATTACGGGAAACAGGAAGAAAACAGATGCTTTAAACTCAAAATGTCTCAAATTTATACAACCTTTAACATAAAAAACAATTATTCTCAGATGTTTCTTTAATTAGTATGTTAAAAATGCAAAATAAAATAAAAAACAAGATGGTAAATGGATGAAAGAAAGACAATAGTTTTAGTTTTAGCCACCTCGCAATGCAAGGAACAATGAGAACAAGCTTAGATATTTAACCATGCAAGGATCAATCTGGTCGACATGCGAACGTGAATCCAAATATATTTGTTGTCTTTTTTCTCACATCTTACTATTTTTACAATTATTAAAGCTTTTGAGCTGTAGAAACAGACAGAGTCACAAGATACAGCAGCTTTGTAAGTTAGCCTTGTATTTTTCCCATGATCCTCATTAACATAGAAAAATAGATAAGCTTTTCTTTCACAATCTCTTCGTATTTCGTGGCTCACTTATCTTCGCACCACACTCCTATATAAATCCCTCTTTCCTCGATAACCTTCAGTTTCAAAAGATAGAGACAGACATAGTCGATAACTATGGAGAGAACAACGACCTTATGGGTTTGGTTTATTCTTATGATTTTCTTAGGAATATCTATTGATGGATGTTTATCTCAAGGACAACAACATCTTACGAAGAAGACACGTTCTTCTGCAGTTGTGGTCGGAACTGTCTACTGTGACACTTGTTTTAACAGCGCCTTTTCGAAAAAACCCAACCACTTAATCCCAGCTTTGCTTTTTGTTTTTTCTCTTCTTTCTCATGTTCTCTCGAGAAACTACTTGGAAAACATTGGTTCTTGGAACCAAAACGTCAGTTATCAGTTTGTTTTAACCGGTTTATGTTCAAATTTATACCGGTTAAAGTCTAACTAATTCTAGTTTATGCCTGGTGAAACTCCAAGAAAATTCTGATTTCCCAAAATCTAGACCAAAACATCAGCTATAGTTTCTTCTGATTCTTGTTGTATATCTCACCCAACATTTTCATCAATCTGGTTTCACCAGTTCTAGATTGAACCATTTATTCCCTATGTAATTCCTGTATAAACCGGTTTTATGGATCAATATTAAGATTTCTTCTTTGTGTGGGTCCTAAAATCTTTGAAAGAATCATGAACAGTTTGCTGGATCTTGTTGCAGGTGCTTTAGTTGCCGTGGAATGCATTGACGAGAACTCGAAACCGAGTTTCAAACAAGAAGTGAAAACAGACGAGTGCGGCGAATTCAAAGTGAAGCTACCCTTCTCTGTCAGCAAACATGTGAAGAATATCAAGAGATGCTCAGTGAAGTTACTAAAAAGCTCACAGCCTTGCTGCTCTATAGCTTCTTCCGCGACTTCTTCTTCTCTCAAACGCCTTAAATCGAGAAATCATGGAGAGAATACAAGGGTTTTCTCTGCAGGATTCTTCACTTTCAAACTTGAAAACCAACCAGAGATATGTAGCCAGACACAGATCAATCTCCATGAATCCAAACCTCTTTTACCGGATCCTGCATTCCCTCAACCGATCCAAGATCCGATTCCTAATCCTTCCCCTCTCCCAAACCTCCCAATCCTTCCACCGCTTCCGGACTTACCTCAACTTCCTCCTCTTCTTCCTCCAGGACCACGGAAATTAGGTTCCTTGCATAAGAAGAAATCTGATTCCTTGGATGACAAGAAAACCGAAATACTAAAACCCGATTTCTTCTTTCCTCCAAACCCGGTTATTCCTTCTCCCCCAACTCTTCCTCCAAACCCGGTTCTTCCTTCTCCCCCAACTCTTCCTCCAAACCCGGTTTTTCCTTCTCCCCCAACTCTACCACCGCTTCCGTTCCAACCTCCTCCTTCCCCGTTACTCCCTCCTACTCCGGCAATTCCAGCAATTCCAGCTCTTCCACCCGTCCCAGTCGGAACTCCACCTTCACCGCCACCGCCTTCTTTCCCTATTCCTCTCCCTCCGCTCCCTCCCCTCAACCCTGGAACCCCTCCGGCTTCATCTTCCTTTTCTAATCACCATCAGCCTTAAATACAAAACATTTCCAATTATGTAATCTATATGTATCATCCTCATGTCCCTTTGTTTAAATTTTTGTCCGTTGCATTTTCACTTGTTGTCTTGTTGTAACTTCAATAAATATCTGTTACTAAAGAGTTTCATTCGCTGCTTTTCTTTGGATTTTCAATTACAAATAGTCAAATACTGTGTAAAACAGTAGAAGCTAATTAATTTATTCCATCAGAAGTCGAAATGGACTAAGTTAACTTGATTGAGAGATTTAGCAACTTTTGTAACTATCTAAAAGAGTGAGTACCATTTCGAAATTATTAGGTTTTCTTCGTACTTTATTTTCAGTTCCAGTGAGCGAATCTGACCAAAACTCAAATCGAAAACTATCCGATCTGCTATGGCGGAGACGTTTAAGATCCGAAGACTGGAGATCTCCGATAAGAGAAAAGGATACATCGAGCTTCTAGGTCAACTCACGGTCAGTGGATCAGTGACCGACGAGGAATTCGATCGGCGATTCGAAGAAATCAGTTTATACGGAGACGACCACGTGATCTGCGTGATCGAAGAAGAAACTTCTGGAAAAATTGCTGCTACGGGAAGCGCGATGATAGAGAAGAAGTTTCTGAGGAATTGCGGGAAAGCTGGGCACATCGAAGACGTTGTTGTGGATTCAAGGTTTCGCGGGAAACAGCTGGGGAAGAAAGTTGTGGAGTTTCTGAGTGATCATTGCAAATCAATGGGTTGCTACAAGGTGATTCTTGATTGTAGTGTGGAGAACAAAGTGTTTTACGAAAAATGTGGGTTGGTTTATAAAGGGGTTCATATGGCTAAGTACTTTGCTTGATGATGATCTTGTTTTCTTTGAAGAAGAATCTCATCTTTGTTTTATCACTTCAATTTCTGATTCTATATACACTTTATGTTCTGAATTCGCCATTTTTATGAAATAAATTGAAGAGAATTTGGCATCACAAATGACTAATGATGGATACACTAAACAACGCAAAAGCTTTAACAGATTGGCTGATTGATATCAAGGAACAGGAAAGTGAATGGAATCAAGACAAATCTCCACCGCTTGATTGCCATAGATTAATGATGTCTGTAGCTTGGTTAAGGAGGAAGACACGATGAAGCTCAGAGATCCAAGGCTTGCTCTCTAACAAAGCTTTGAGCTCTTCCCAAGCATCTTTCCTAGGCCAGAAGTAGTAGGGACTAAGTGGGATTGTTCCAAATCCTGGAATCATGTGGTCTAATGCAACTCCTATGTCCTTTTGCATCCACACAAACTTTAGTACCACTCTTGGTTTCTCCAGCGGCTTCACTAGCACACGCATCTTCTTCTGTAAATTGAGACACCATTATTACAAGAAGATAATCCAGGAATCCTCTGTAATCATGCATCTCAACTTTCAGAAAATCAAGCAAAATAAACATACACCCAAAATTTATTTCAGAATCAACAATGAAGCAACATAAGTGTATGCATCTATAAATTTAGGACAAGGAGATGTGTTCAGACATGGCTTCAATGGAACAAATTGTAATCACCTCTTTGGTAAGGGGAATCTCATGCAAACAAAGAGATTATACTGACAAACGGAGCTAGATGATATATATAAGAGCACGTTAGTTAAATCTTATTCTCTCCATTTTCTCAGATTTTCTTAGGAAAATGGTTTTTCAACTGACAAAAACTAGCTAAAACCCAATTTGTTCCAAGAAAAAAGATTTTGACGATGACTGACCTTTCCAAGTGACGGCGATTCAGATTCTGGTGCTTCATTAGAGAATTTAAAACTAGAGGCCGAAGATGCGAATATTCCGGGACTGATACCGGAGAGTCTCGCCGGGGTTTGACCTAAATTCCAAGTAGAGCACGAAATCGACGGTAGAGAAGAAGGTTTGAGCTTCGTTGATAGCGAGACATGACCTGTAATAGGTTTCGAAGAGAGTTTCTGAGAAGGTGAAGCTATTCTGATCCCAAAATAAGCATTATGATTTGATTGAACCGCCATTTCAGCTGCGTTTGAAGCTTCTAAGCGAGCGAGATACAGGAAGAGCAAATAACAGGTTTTACGACTTTCGGGTCATTTCTGGTCGGGTCGGACCCAACGGGTTCGTGTTGTAATTGTTGTATTTCATGTTAAATAAATATGTACATTGATTTTTTTTTTCCAAGTTAAATTTGTATGTCAATTGTCAAGTGTCCAACAATAATTCCAGATTTTGAAGTGTCAAATAGTCAATATATTTTTTAAGGATATATCATAACGAAACTATAAGAAAAATTTTTGTAAACATTTGTTACATAAATAATAATAAAAATATAGAAAATAATATCCATTCCCTATTTTGAAAGGCAACAATACAAAATAAAATAAAACACATTAATATACTTAACGTCTGCCATATTCCAGAGAACATAACCAAACAATCCAAACCTTGCAAAAAAGCATGGAACCTTTCTTCTTTTACAAAACAAGAAAACATCACTGTTTTTTTCTTCTTTCTCAAAGTTTAAGCAATCAAATCATAGTCATCCAATTTGTCATTGTACTGAAGCACCTTCCGTTTAATCTTAGAAGAATCAACCCAAGTGATGAAATCTTCCATGTTCCGAGTTACTAAGAAAGCTGGATCGGTAATAGTGTCTGGTCCTACACGAATGTGTCCCTGCTCTATGTATGTCACAGCTTCTTTCAAATGCTCTGCATACTTCAGGTGAACCAGTACAGTCGATAGCCTACGCCTGCAAAAAAAAACCTCATGAAGCCATCGAAATGAGATCATTGGCTCTTGAGGAAAACAGAAATCGGATACATAGGCTCTTGCATAAACCCTTACCTACAGAAGGATGAAACCTTTAACCGATCAGTTAAAGCCAAGCTTTTCCTAGTCGGTATAACACCCATGTTATATCTGCCATTTCAACATACATGGAATAATCACAAGTCATTCAGCCATTAAGAAATAAGTTTTATATCTATGGTTCTGAAGATCCGATACAGTAACTCAGCTCTACACAGACGCTACGAAAGAAACAGATTTTGTAACAATCTTGATTCAGTAAACTCCTAAAAATCGTTAAACCAGAAAACAATTAGATCATACAAGTTACCAAGATGACATTCAACCTAATGAAATTTCCAAACCAACTGCCCAAAAATCTATACCGAAGCTTATGAAGTAAGAACCCGAAATTCATATGTCTCAAAGTTAGTTAACAAGAGGTCTTTTAGATGACCTCTCGGAGCTAACATAACAAGAAAAAAGATATAGAAGATCAATGAAAAAGCTGCAGAAAATAATAGTTAACTTTCTTGTTCAAAGACCTAAAATCTAGAGGAAACTAAGAATCATTGCACTGTAAGCAGCTCTATATTTGTACACACTGGTAAAATAAAACTCACAGCTTCTCCAAAAGCATATCAGTCATCTGAATCCTAAAAGGATCAGCTGGATCCATTTGTTTCATTACATTCGTCAGTTTCTGCACCATCCTACACAATCCTGAATATCTGCAAAACATAAAAAAGTCTCAATAACTATTGTTCATCACAAAAACACTGAAACTGAAAGAAGAAAAATAAGCAGAACAGAGCACTGATAGTAAATGAACGAACTTTTTGTAATCGTCACGAGAGCCCATGTGGTATCGATACGTAATCTCGTTTTCCCGATGCCCACCTTCTCTTGTCCATTCTAAGAAATTTACTTTCTTTATTAGCTTCTTCTCGTGAAACTTGAGCTTCCTCATCTTCAACACTTCTGCAAAATTATGCGAAATTTGGGTTGATTCGTCACAGAGATTAAATTCAACTCACCAGTTACATGTCCACTAGTTCCGATTAAATCATGAGTAATCAAAAACCTTGTACAATCTAAAGAGAACTCGTAGACCAATCTCTGCACAATTGGTCTACGAGTAAAATCCAATTATTTTACCTGGGGGAGATTAATCGGTGTCGCGCAGAGCAAGGATGAACAATCAAACGGCGGTGAAGTTTTGAGGATTGAGCAGAAAGGAAAAAAGAAAAAATGCTGGAGAAGCTAAAACCCTAATTGAGCAGAGGAGCTATACTGAGAAACCCTAATCGAAGGAGAAGAGTGAGATAAATCCGACGGTCCTCATCCTTCGTTGATTATAAGGCCTTAGCAAAACGAAAGCCTGTTAAGTTGAGCCTTTTGATCTTCTTCTACTGGGCCTATAAAAAGCCCATATTGTTTTATCTTGTTTAATTACTATGGAAGTACACTAGAAAACGAATTTGGAATGCTTTGAAAGATTGGAACTATTCGATCACTGTTGTACTAAAAAAAAAAACAACAATTTAATCACTCTACTATCGTAAAAAAATAAAATAAAAAGGTTTTATAATAAGGTCCCAATGAATAATAATACACTACACTTCTTGACAAAACACATTAGTCTACTATAGTATCAATCAAATCCAATGCACACGTTGGCTTAATTAGACATATACACACGCATGGGCTTGAAAGCTGTGAGTATTGAGAATATTGAGCCACCGACACTGTTCCGTGGGCATATTAATTGTTGATTCTCTTTTAATTAAACATTTTTCGTTTATCTAATCTTCAACGTTATTGGTTTCTTTACAATACGTGTTTGTTCTATTTCAAGCAAAAAAACATTAAAAATAAACGTTTCCTTTATCTTTTTGGTTCTTTTCTGAATACTTCTGTTAGTAGTTAGATTATCGTTTATGCTTTGCTATGTAACTTATCTTTCTAGTTTTTCCTTTTCTCGTGCCTTGGGGAAAAAGATGTTCATTAAATGTTACTTAAAATACTTAGCATTCAAACTTTGAAATACACATTTGATTAAATATCTAGCCTGAAATAGAAATGACGCATTTAATTAAACCTACTAATATTACACGCTTTTCTCTCCGTTATCTTTTTAATCTCTTACACGAAATGACAATTAAAATTTTTAAAATATTATATAGCTATCGAAAAATGTCACCGTCTTGGATTTGCCATTGGAAAAATGTATTAAAGTTTAGAAAATAGATAATTAAGTCCGACAGCAATATAATGTCCGATGTCGGTGGAATGTATATGGTCATAGTCATAAAAAATAACATATTAATTTTTTTAAAGCAACTCATCTGGTGTATTGGGTTCCTCTATCTCCAAGTGAAAGCAAATAAATAAATCTTTAAGCGTATTGGAGATGCTGTCCAATCATTACAATTGGCGTTTAGTTAATTTCCAATACACATATGTTTGCACACGCACGCAAATATATCAATCGAATTTACACGACGAATTTGGTAGTATAAAATAGTAAAATACCTATCATTTTCGAATAGCAAACATGAATGAGATTGATCGAGATTTTGTGACGAAACATCATCTATATGACTATATATTATCATTTATTCTCTGAATGTAATAGTGTGTTTTAACTTTTTTTTTTTAATAACAACCTATTCATAGCTTCACATCTACAGTTTTTCTCTCTCTTAAAATTGTCTTCAGAAATTCAAATATCATTATATTTGATATTTTATTTTTCTAAACCTGGCCGCTGAAATCATTGCTTAAAGCTTTATTAAAATGCCGCTGCAGCTAGAAATCGTGGTTAGTCACTCTCACAGTTTTAATGAATTTAAAATTTAAAACCCAACAAGTTATAAAATTCGTTAAAAATAACATGAAAAAATTTAATTAATAGAGTGAAATTTATTAAAATGTCATATTTACTTATGTTTTATTCTATTAATAACAAAATGACAAATTTTATCAGTTAATTTACCAACGATATGGAAATAATATAATCATTATTTGAATTTCGTTCTATTTATATTTTAAATAAACTATTTACGATTGTTTGTTAGAATATATACATACATAGTTTCTAAAAGCATATATATATATACTGATTTGAAAATATTAGAGGTAAATTAAAAAAATTCTTTTTGTGTTTTTGCTAGAGAGACTCTTGAAATTTTGTTAAAATATGTAGCTTATTTCAATATCATAAATTGAATAACACCCAAATTTAATTTATACTTTAAATGTCTTAATTAAATAGAACGTGATTTTGACTGGAATTTTTAAAAAGAAATGAACAAGAAAAAAATATGATTAAATTTCAAAATCAAAGAAAACAAAATCCAAGAAAAAGACCATCTCAATTTGGTTCTATTAATGGCTGCTTTTTTTAAAAGTTTAAAATGTATCTATTTATGTTTGTTACTTGGTTCATGACGAAACATATTAATTCCTTCTTATGCATTCATCCATTTGTTTCCTATAAATACCCTTGAATCCCATGTTCACAAAAAAACACCCCCTTACTAAAAAAAAAGCTCAACTCTTTTATTCTCTCAGCATGATGATTGATGTTTCTTTTAAATATACAGATTTTCGAAATTTCGGAATATTATAATGTTGAAAATGATTATTTGTTCGTCTCGGGGCCAGATTTATACCATACTTCAACTGAAATCAAGGTAACAAGCTAATCTAATTTGATGGAAGTATTTTTATTCGTTGAATTCTTTTAAAATGATAAACACTTCCACAAACTTTTTTAAAATTTATTTTGGGTTGACAAATGACAGCTGTGAGCAATGAATATAGTTGGTCCATCTATATATTTAGATTTAATTATCATATATACTGTAGGCCTACTTTATTTATTTATTTGCTAAATATCCAATATTTATTTGGATCTCTCTTTGTCATGGCGGTCGCAAAACGAGAGATCCACAAGTCTAGAATATGCCATTTTGAACAATTGTAATTATTCGTTAATTGATTTTTATTAAAGAACCGACACAAAATTAAAATACCGTATTAATTTCATTTACTTCGATAAGAAAATGAAGTACAAACGGAAATATAAAGGCAAATAAAGAAAGCTGTCATGTTTTCCAGAATTTGCTCAGAAGAAGAAGAAAAATATAATCATCAATCTAGTTTCTAGTGTACTTTCTATAACATTTTATCTAATTTTGATTAGATTTAGGTTGATTGATTTTATTTTTTAATATTATTTAGTTCAAAGTAACATTAATCAACATGAAACCATATCTGCATGAATTGGTTGAACACGATTTTAAAATTTGAATGGTTTGAATTTATTTTGTCAATTAAATATTATCAAGTTTTATATGAAAAAATAACTTCAACAATATTAAAATAACTATTTTAACTGAAATACAATTTAATTTAATTTAATTTAATTTCAATCAAATTTAAATGTTTGGATTGGATCAGATCAAAACATTCTATGTGATTAGAGTGTTCTTTTGATAAAGTAGTTTTGGCAGTTAACTTGTGGATTAGTTATGCTTAACGACACAATTAGTTTGGAGGCAAGACCAGTGCTAGTGTGGTTTAGATATAACTGAAACTTTGTTATTTAACTTCATATAAAATTAACTCCATTAGAAAATAAAAACTAAAAAAAAATAGGTTAAATGTATTTGGTCAACCAAAATTCAAATTCGTTGTTTTCCTCTAAACTTTAAATTTATCCAAAATACATATAAGTGCGTGTGTAATGCATATGTATTAATGACACGTATTTTTAGTTTATTTAATTAAAGGTATCCTTTGGCTTTGCATCAAATTTTTTTTTTTTTTAAATTGCAAAGAATATTAGAAGAAAAAATTCTCACATTTTCGTTATAAAAAAGACTATACAAATCACATATTTTGCGGACAAAAAAGAAAAAACCTACAGACTGCTCTCTTTTTTTCCTCCTTGGTAGAAAAAAGTGCTGAATTTTGCACATTCTTGTCTCTCTTTTTTTCGACACCGATCTTCTCCCTATATCTCCGACGAGTTTCATCTTCATTCTCCGGTGAACCTTGTCAGAGAATCTCGTCAACCAAACAAGCAAAAACAGTTACCACGAATTAAAATCTATACCCTTTTCATTTTCATTTCCTGCGGCTACTTTTAGAGAGTTTAAAGGAATCCATCGCCATTGCGGGATTTCAAAGCCTTCTCTAATTTTTATTTCTGTAACTTGAAGTGTTGACTTCAATTGAAAAAACTTTTTCTGGGTTTCTGAAAGCTGTCGTTTGTTCTCTCGCCTCTTAATTAAAACCTGAGATTTCTTCTTCTTTTTTCAACTTCTTTCTTCTTTTATTTAATTGAGAAAGATCTGTGTTTTAAGCCGAAGATCGATGTGCCTTGTATTGTGTGAAGATTACATTTTCTCTGAGTGTCATTAGTATAATTAAACTATATCTTCCAAACGATTGGTATATTGTTTTATAAGTGTTCGATGAAATTCCTCTGAGAGTTTTTAGGGACTGAGAGAATCTCTGTGAGAAGGGGTGGGTAGGTAAATCATAAAGATGTATAAAATGGAGAAGTTTCTTTACCACAGGAAACTAATAGAGATGAAGGTTAGGCTTTTAGGAGAGAGCAAGGTTGAGAAACTCAAAAACTCTTTTGTTTCGAGGCCTCGTATGAGCTTATGGATGATTCGTGCTGTTACCATATTGTTGCTTTGGAGTTGTTTTGTTCATTTGATGGCTTTGGGAGAGATTTGGGGACCTAGATTGTTCACAGGTTGGCCTTCTTGTTTCAATCATCATGATTTGTCTACGGCTGAAGAAATCAAGTCTCTTCCCACAAAAATCGCCCTTCCCCCTAAAAGTAAGTTCTTTTTGAGAAGATTGATTGATCAAATTTGTTGTTGAATTGAAGAATGCAGCTAACTTGGAGATGAAATCTGGAAACTAATCTTTTGATTTTATTTTTTTCTTCTCAGGGTTATATCAGAACAATGGTTATCTTATGGTTTCCTGCAATGGAGGACTCAATCAAATGCGAGCAGCGGTAAGAAGAGAACTAAGCCATTGGAAATTACTTCTCTTTACAAATATTCATCTTTTAGTGATATGATTTGCATATTTTCTTTTTGGTCTGCTTTCTACAGATATGCGATATGGTAACTGTTGCAAGATACATGAATGTTACACTTATTGTGCCAGAGCTTGACAAGACCTCGTTTTGGAACGATCCAAGGTATGTATCGCATCAGTCTAACCTGAATCTTCTTTGTGAACTCGTTTTTTTTTTTTGGATCGATTTGTCAATCTCTTAATATGTTTTCTTCTTCGGGGCAGTGAGTTTAAAGACATATTCGATGTGAATCACTTCATAAGTTCGTTAAGAGATGAAGTTCGGATACTCAAAGAGTTACCTCCAAGGCTTAAGAAAAGGGTTGAGCTTGGAATGTACCACGAAATGCCTCCTATTAGTTGGTCGAACATGTCTTACTACCAAAATCAGGTTAATTTTCCAAGTTTTGTATTTTTGTTTGAGATTAATGCTCACTTCGCTTCTTATACCTAAATCAGTTTACTAAAAATATTTCTGGAAACAGATTCTTCCACTGGTGAAGAAACATAAGGTCCTACGTCTGAACAAAACAGATACTCGACTCGCTAATAATGAATTGCCTGTGGAGGTTCAGAAGCTGAGGTGCCGAGTAAATTTCAATGGGCTTAAGTTTACTCCTCAGATTGAGGAATTGGGTAGACGAGTAGTCAAGATTCTGAGAGAGAAAGGTCCCTTTCTTGTCCTGCATCTCAGATATGAAATGGATATGTTATCATTTTCTGGTTGCTCACATGGTTGCAACCCTGAGGAAGAAGAAGAATTAACAAGAATGAGGTACAGAAAAATACGAAAATCTTCTTGCCTTTTGTTCCGAATTTTATGGATTTGTTGATAGAAATTGTCTTTGTTGGTAGATATGCTTATCCATGGTGGAAAGAGAAACTCATAAACTCTGAGCTGAAGAGGAAAGAAGGCCTTTGCCCTTTGACTCCTGAGGAAACCGCTCTTACGCTGACCGCGTTAGGCATTGACCGTAATGTTCAAATTTACATAGCTGCTGGAGAAATCTATGGTGGTCAAAGGCGGATGAAGGCTTTAACAGACGCTTTTCCAAATGTGGTAAGTAGTCAATCCATTTTCTGCAAGTTTTTTCAAACCTGTCTTGCATTGACTCCATTATCTTAACTAACTCAGGTCCGGAAAGAAACCATACTCGAATCCTCTGATCTGGATTTTTGTCGGAACCATTCATCTCAAATGGCTGCACTTGATTACCTAGTGGCTCTTGAGAGCGATATATTTGTCCCAACCAATGATGGTAACATGGCAAGAGTTGTTGAAGGTCATCGCAGGTGAACTATCGTTATCTTTCTTCTTCTTTCTTCCCATATTTATCATCCCGACGCTAACACCATTTTTCTTTCAGATTCTTGGGGTTCAAGAAGACAATTCAGCTGAACAGGAAGTTCCTAGTTAAACTGATAGATGAATATACTGAAGGATTGTTGACTTGGGATGTGTTTTCATCCACGGTGAAGGCATTTCACTCTACTCGAATGGGAAGCCCGAAGAGACGGTTAGTGATTCCCAATAGACCAAAGGAAGAAGACTACTTCTATGCCAACCCGCAAGAATGCCTGCAGCTGTTAGATGAACCATTGAGAGTCATTTGAAGAATGCGACTTCACCATTGGCGAGAAAACGGCTGAATATCCGGTCTAAAGCTAATTTCCTACAGTCTGAAAGATGAACATGCAGTGAGTTTTACAGATTGAAGTTATCTAGGGTTCTCGGCGTAGAGATTTCTGAAAGAGCTTCCATGGATGGAAGAAGAAATGTTGATTGAAGCATACATTGTAAAGTTCGGCAGAGTTTTAGAAAGGGGTCTTTGAAGAACTGTCATTTGGCATCCATGGCCTTGCCAGTTTTGTTAGCTAAATAAAAAGTGCCATTTTCTGTAATTAAAACCATGGTTTCAATATATATATATATATATTTCAGATTATTATTTTCTTTCTTGAAAATTTTAATATCAAGTTTCTTACATTAAATTCTTAGCTACAGCTAGCAAATATTTATATAAAGAAAAACATATTTTAATGAGGGAAATTCAGACAAATCAAATAACTAACAACAAATGACATTTTCAGATTGTACAATTTGCAGTGTTTTAAGAATCAATTTAAGGAATTAGCTGTTTGATATTATTATTTTCTAAAATATTGATAACATTTCCAAGCGATTTTACATAGATATAGACGGCTTAGATGACAAATAAAGAAGATACTTTTCTCAAAATATTAAGTTCAATTGAAATTATTTAAGTATTCCACTACCTCAAGTATTTATATAGTTCATATTTATTTTTATCAACTTTAGGTTACGAAATTTATAACTATAATAATATATTTGTTTGTTGTTTGGTTGAAATAGTATGAGTCATGACTATTATATTGGTTAGTACAAGATCACTAATTTTCACCTACTTATTCAATATGCTCTACTACCTAAACACCTAAAGTGGAACTCGCTCCTATTATATTGGTTAGTACAAGATCACTAATTTTCACCTATTTTTTGTGTTGAAAACTACTTTGGGATCAAAAGTTCAAAGCCAACTAAAACTCTCTTTTTTTTTTTTGGTTTTACAACCAAAACACTTTCAATTTTTGCAATCATTTTGAGAAATGGAATATGGCCCTGACTCACTAATTCATTATGTCCATTTTAGAATATATAGTTTCAAGTGTGTTCGAGTGATCCAAGAAAAAAATAACTATTCTAATAATTACACAAGTGATCTAAGAAATATTTAATAGCTTTATAATATATCAACGGATGATCCAAGAAATTCTATTTCAACTCCCACTCATCAAATTTCGTAGAGGTTCTTGTTCTTATCGATGCCAAACTCATCATTTACATGATATTTATTTTTGCTTCTCATATGTATATATTCTTTGACACTAGAATTATCTCCTTCAATCAAATATATTTCTGTATGATTATATTGCTTTCTTCAAATGAATTTTACATCACTGCTAGTAGTATAGATAACATGATCATGTTTTAGCCGTTTCGATACATGTGTCTCCCCCTCAACAGCTCCCTTTAAGTGCTTATTGATTGGATTAAATAATGTTAGATCCACTGAGACACATAGCTTTCGCAGCACAACAAGTACACAAAAGTGGATGAAGATATCGTTATTAAATTAATAGATTCAAAAAGCAGGTGGCTATTGTTTATGGGGTTTAATAGTTTGTGAACTTGATAATTTATGGGGTTTAATATACTCATTCCGTTCAATTTTATTAAATGTTTTATGTAAAAGCGCACATATTAAAAAAAATTATTTTTTTCTTTACAAAATATAATTTAGGGAAGTCTATCGCCGTTCTCTAGAGTTGTAACATACAAAGCATGACACAAATTAATTTTCCAGCTCTTAATGAAGCGGTGAGAGGCTGTGACTGTGACATAAATTCTTGTCATCTAGAAGAAAAACTTCAACTTCATCCTGAAAACAAAACCATAGATGACTCTATCCTGTCTTTTAACTCTCAAGCAAAACCATATTTGTATCATTCGTTTTAGTTCTTTATATATGACACCTAACATATACTCTCAAGCATCGAACTTCATATAACTATTGATACAAATACGGATATATTAGGTTTCAGCCTAAATTTTCTTAATATATGATGATGATGGTGTTATGCTGATGATGCTGATGATGATATATATCTTTGGTAATGGTTTTTCGGATTGGAAATTGCCCAAAAAAGAATGAAGAACATAATATATATTTAGTCAAGAGTTTTGAAACATAACCCTTTTTTTTTTCTGGTCAACAAACAAAAACTCTTTAGTCTTTACAATGTGGTAGTATTGTTCTGCTCTTAATGATTCTCTTCTTTAACACCAGCCAGTAACCCTAACTCAACATGCTGATCCTTAATCCTGCTTATAACCCTTGACAGATCTTCCCCATCAACAACACCAAACGATGAAGACATCGTGTCCTGTCTTCTTCCTCGAGACCGACCTTGTTTAATCTTTAGTATGAACTGTGTGACTTCTCCTATGGATGGTCTTTTTCTTGGTGTCTTATGCACACACCTATTTGCAATCTTCGCCAATAATCTCACTTCTTCAATGCTTGCATTGCCCACTAGTTTCTGATCGAGTATTTCGTCGATACCATCAGGACTCATCGAAGCCTGATCATCAGCAAAACAGAATCTATGGTCACACAGTCACTCACCAAATTAATTATAATTATGTTTTGGGTTGATTCAGTTTGGTTTTATTCGGTCTACTTTTGAACTTACCAGGTTGATGTATTCCATCAGATTCTGTTGGGGATGGATTGCAGTAATGAGCTCAAGAATGATGACACCAAAACTATAAATGTCGCTCTTCATCGTGTATTTGTTTGTCGAAATGTACATTGGATCCAGGTATCCGTGAGTACCCTTCAATCCGGAAGTCATTCTATCTAAAACCATCTCTTTTGACAACCCGAAATCCGCAACCTATACTCAAACAAAAATGGAAAAACCAAATTTAAAAGATTTAACCAAACAGTTTTGAGTAAGCCAATGGAACATTTGCTCGCTTACCTTAGCTCTCATGGAATGATCTAGCAAAATGTTTGCTGACTTAAGATCACGGTGTATAACTGGTGGTACAGCCCCTTCATGAAGGTATTCAATGCCGTGGGAGATGTCAAGAGCGATTTGAAGCCGCTCTTCCCAATTCAAGACTTGTGTTTTTTCACCTGAAATGCGAATTATAAGATCTTGACTCTTGAGAAACACTAAAGTGATCAATATCCTACTACGACTAGTATCCGTAAAAGAAAGCAAAGGGTGACTTACCGCCATACAAAAGATTCTCTAAACTTCCGTTACTCATGAACTCATAGATCAACATCCGATGACTTTTATCAACACAGTATCCTACCAAGTTCACAAGATTCCTGTGATGTAGCCTCCCAAGTAAAGATACCTGGAAACAAAGAACCCCAACACTGCTCTGTTAACCCCTCCATTATGCACGGACCAAGGCAATCAGAGGATCGGTCCACTTACCTCAGTTTGAAACTCTCTGTCTCCTTGACTTGAATTAGAGGCATGTACTTTCGCCGCAGCTAATCCTCCATTGGGCAGAATCGCTTTGTACACAGGGCCAAAAGATCCTTGTCCTAGAATGGTTGTGAAATTTTGTGTTGCTTTCTGTATATCCCTAAAGAACTTTCAGACCATAAGCTACTACAACCCAACAGCAGATTCATGCAAAGTCAATATTTGGAGAGAATACTCACTTGTAGTGATATATAGGTATGCCGGATGCAGATACAGTGAGATCTTTGTTAAGGTTATTCCACCGTGGCTGATGTTGAGTTGGTGCAGCATTCTCAGGTGGCTGTAACGATTCGGTGTTTGAACTATCATCAGGGATAACTACGCCTCTTTTAGCAGTGTGAACAGGTAGAGTTGGGGTATTCTGTTCGTTAGCGCTTCGCCTTAGGTGAGAGCGGTCATTGTACCATTTTATGGTAACGAACAAGAGTAGAGCGAGCAAGAGACCAAGTGCAAGCCCAACCGAAATGCCAATCACTACCAAATCACTTCTATTCACCATTTTGATATCATTTTGCAAACCAGAAGGCAATTGAATCCAAAGATGGAATCTTTTGTTTCTGAAAAATCAATCTTTCCTGCAAAAATTCACAATCAAGGTTTTGCATTATGAACACTATTACTAGACATTCTATCAATATAATCTAGACATAGTATACGAACTCCATGTTTGGTAAACTAGCCAAACAAGGTAACAACACATCGGTGAAACACTATCAGAAGCTACTCAAGTGATTTATACAACAGACAACAACTTCACACATCACATATACTTCACTCACAAGCATAGGATCAACAATGGACTGGCATCTATTAACTCAATAACACAAACACCTCTGTGATTATCAGAAACTTACTGCTAGCTAATCCAAAAGTGGGAATAAGCATCAAAGATTCAATTTTTTTCTCAAATTCCAAGTGATAGTCTCTGTGATATAACAAAATTGGAAAGAGATTCATGCCAAATCAAAGATCCCACTTTTCTTCTATTCTGGGAGAAACCCTAGAGCTAACACGCAACCATAGTCGCAGTGAAAAATCAAGCATGGTTTCGGTTTCACAGATTCAAAGCCCAAAATCACAAATTGTGATCCAACACTATTAAACTCGCCTAAATTTAAGAACTTTCTATATTCCTTACAGCTAATCGAGATCGAAATCAAGTGGGTTCGATCAAAAATCTCAAAATAAGAAAAAAAAAAAGCCTTTTTACCTACCAAGAATTGCAAAATCAAAATCCTAAGAGCAGCAAAAAGCCATTGAACATTCTTAACGCGCGAGCAAAGATGTTAAAGTTTTGATCTGTGCAAAAGTGTAATCTTCTTCTCCCGCTTTTAAACAAAGTCAATCTACATGAGGACCTCGTCCACAAAGTAAACTGATGAACAAATGGAACAGAGCAAACTGCAGCATTTATTTTTTTTTAAAACTTTATTATTCTTTTTTCCTTTTTTTAGACAGAATATTTGTTTCGCTTAAAAAGCGGATAACGCGTTTATTTTATCATTTTATTCTGAAAATGATAAATGTAAACTATTTTCTGGTACGCTTAATACTTTCGTAGCATTATAAAATTTGAGTTTTTCAATTGCAGGGGTGAATGATTTGAACTTTTGAAGCATGACCCAAATGCATTAAATAAAAATAAAAGTTGTACTTCAAGTTGTTGTTGTAAAATCTTTACTAATATAATTGAATTTTTTTTTAGTCAGTAGTTCACAATTGATGACTTGACCAAATCCAGCTTGGCTTGCTTTTTTTTTTTTTTTTTGATTGAGATATCTACTAGTATTTCTAGCTACATTTTATTTCCGAATAAAGTTAGAGAAATGTCATATTACATCACGCATTTTCCTTAACAAACATGTTCTCGTGGGGAATATGATTCAAAGTAAGGCTACTGCCATGAAAAAATACTTTTATTTTCCAATATTAACAAAACTACAAGTGAGTGGATGAAACAAGGTTTATATAAAATTATAACTCGAAAAATTATTATATCTCACCCCCAAAACAATGAGAAAAAGTAAGTATATCTCAAAAGACAGCAGAAACACTCTAAACCAGTTAATAGATTCTTCACGCAAGTATTATACTAACATTCAGCAGATTACATGATACGTCCATTTTAATTGGAACAAACTTAATCAAACTACTAATTAAAGTAAGGGTCAACTAATGACGATTAGGCACGCCATTGTGAACCGGAGTTCTTTTCCTCGGCTTAACTGGTGAAGGATATTCGTGCTTCATCAGATGATCGACCTCTCTTTCTAAATCCGTCAGCATTGAATCTTTCAACGATGGATTTTCTACACTTTTTATTTCAATCAGTTTCAACTGCAAGAAAATATATCAAAGAAGACTAATGCTTAACATCGAGAAGAAGATACTGTTGAGAATTCATTATTGTATAAGTGTTTAATCTCGATAAGCTGATTCCAATTCAAAAAATAAAATTTGGTTCGGAAAAAATGTATGTTAATTCAATTCGGGCTAAAATTCCATATTTTATTCTATATGAAAAACCGAAACAGAAGAAAATAAAAGACTAAACATGCACAACTTAAATTTTGTTTTGAAGACTAACATATATTTGAAAAAATCAAAACCATACCAAATAGATTTATAATCAATTCAATTTTGTATCGTTAACTATTTGCTTAAACTTAAAACCACTTGTTTTTACTGTCGCACAAATGCTAATTAAATTCAAACTGTCGATATGCCATTTTTAATTTACCTTCCGTCCCGTCAAGAGATCCCCATTTTCCGATCTACCTACATATATATAACAAACTGTTAATACTATATGGTTTCAATAATTCATTTACATATTCAACATTTTATTCTTAAAATATAACATTTTATTCTTAAAATATAATTGTAGGATGCTGGATCTTGTGCGAATGCAACACTTACATACTAGTAAATCTCGTTTTGGTTCGCTCTATATATAACTATGTCTTTGTGTTTATAAGATAGAAATATGTATGCTCAAATCATATTTTTAAAAAAACATTATATATGCATGTATTTTTGTTTTATGAAGAGAAACATGTATTCAAGGATAGCATCATGCAAGAGAAACAATATATGTACATCATCATCATCATATCACCATCAAAATAATGAGTAGATTCAAACCTCGAAGCCCACCAAGAAGGGAAATGAGGAGGAGAAACCCTAAAACGAGGGTCGTTAACTTCACAATCGAGTACTTCTTCATATGATATCCTTGGTCGTTGTACTTAGTACTTACGTTGCTTTTGTAAAATATATATCAGTTTTTTCAACATTTGACATCGAGGATCAATATATACAACATTTGACGTTGTGAAAACAAGAGGCTAGCTAGGGTTTTCCGACAAAAAAAGATATTTCTCCTTGGTAATAGTAAGGAGGTTTATTAATTAAAGAAGTATTTATTGAGTAACTAAAAATAAAAATAAAAACATCATCCAGATCCCAGATAAGCGTTTTGAAAAAAAACTGGAGACATCTTTTCACGAAAAAAGCATCTCTATTCATTCGAAGCTAGTCTAGTTTCATTGGCAATGAATCACTGCTGCTAGTAGTCGGTATACACATGGTTACAAAATAAATCAGGGTTCATTTATAAGTTTTGAAGTTAGTCTTACTCTTTATAATTAAATGCTTAATTTACTTGATAGATAACTAAAAACACTGGTTGCTTAGGGTTTCTAAATAAGTCTGAATTTTTTTTATTTTACCCAAAAAAGATCCGTTTTAACCATCGATTTGCTAAATGATATGCTTTGGTGGACCATTTTTTATGAAATTTATAATAGATTATTATTATTTTAACATCGAAATTGATATATTCTTTAAGAGACACGAGGACTAGTTCTCCGATTCTAGTCGCTCCTTGAAAACCTTCACAAATTTAATATTTTTTGTTAAAAAATTCCTACTATGTAATATTCTGTTAATTTTCCTATATGTACAAAATAATAATCCAAAATGATTTATATAATGAAACAAAGATGGATCATAGCAAATCCACCCAACCCAAGGACTCAAACCCAAAACGAGGCCCATTATAGTAGATATATCCATCCGGTTAATCATATACTATAAACCGGTTTTTAGACACACAAATTCAGAAAGACCATCATTACATATTTTTCATGGTAACAGAGTGGTCACGTATTTTTCAATCAAAGCTATGCACGAGACCATCAATGACTAGAAAACAGATTTACAAAAGAAGTAGGTTTAGGGGTTGGGTCTTCCTAAAGCTGTCTCTATGGAAAAGAAGTAGAAAAGAGTAAGAAAATAAAAGAAACAGTAAATGAAAATCAAAGGATCTTTTAGAACAGTAACAGTTAACCACCACACTCCATGAAATCATTTACCACGACCAGTTCCTCTGAACCGAATACATGCAGTCTCTTATGTCACGTAACCATATCTTTCTCTATATCACCATAAATACATATATTTTTGGTTCAGTTTTATGTAGAGCTGTTTTCTTCACAAGCTTCTCTTAAGAGGTCTCAAGACAGAGAAATAGAAAAGAGAAAGATAGAAACCAAGCATGAAGAGTCTGTTCTTTTGTGTTGTGTTGTTAGAGCTTGTCTTGTTTGGTAATGGCAATGACCAATCAAGAGATCATCATCATCCTCTTGCTCCAGCTTTCTTTGTCTTTGGAGATTCCTTAGTTGATAGTGGGAACAACAATTACATTCCAACACTGGCACGAGCTAATTATTTCCCTTATGGAATTGATTTTGGCTTCCCCACTGGCCGTTTCTGCAATGGCCGTACAGTTGTTGATTATGGAGGTACCTACCTGAAGACTATAGATCATGAAATGTAGTTTTACATTTTTAAACTAACTTTCTCAGTAAAATGTATATTACATTTTGGGTTGTAATGTAGCAACGTACCTCGGCTTGCCATTGGTGCCACCATTCTTATCTCCTTTATCAATTGGGCAAAATGCTTTAAGAGGGGTTAACTATGCATCTGCAGCAGCTGGGATCTTAGACGAAACCGGTCAACATTATGTGAGGATCAAGAAACTAATATACTCTTCTAACAAATAAAGAAACTTTTATTTTTTTCAGATAGGTTCATTTACCTTTGTTTTTCCAGGGAGCAAGAACTACATTTAGTGGACAGATATCGCAGTTTGAGATAACAATCGAGTTACATCTTCGACCTTTATTTCAAAACCCTGCAGATCTGAGAAAGTATCTTGCGAAATCAATCATTGCGATCAATATAGGGAGCAATGATTATATCAACAACTACCTTATGCCTGAGAGATACTCCACCAGCCAAATCTACAATGGAGAAGACTATGCAGGTCTCCTGATCAAGACTTTCTCTGCTCAAATATCGGTAAGTTAATGATCTTTCATCACTCTCTCATAATCTCATCTCATTCTCAGAAAGTATAAAGTGTGTTCTTTTACAAATCTTTGGCAGAGACTATACAACTTAGGTGCAAGAAAAATGGTGTTAGCTGGGTCAGGACCATTAGGTTGCATACCGAGTCAGCTATCTATGGTACGCGGCAACAACAGCAACAGCGCGTGTGTGACAAAGATCAACAGTATGGTTTCGATGTTCAATAGCCGTCTGAAAGATCTAGCAAATACTCTCAACACAACTCTTCCAGGATCTTTCTTTGTCTATCAAAATGTCTATGATCTATTTCATGATATGGTTGTGAATCCCTCTAGATATGGTAAAATGACCTTAACCCCTATTTATTCAGTAAGGGGTTTATTCTTATTTCTATACATCAGAACTTAGTTTAAGCTCTCTTTTTTGCAGGTCTTGTAGTACCAAACAAAGCGTGCTGCGGTAATGGGAGATATGGAGGAGCCTTAACATGCCTTCCGTTACAGCAACCGTGCTTGGATAGGCATCAATGTCTTTTGGGATGCATTTCATCCAACAGAAATTGCCAACAAAATCATAGCTCACAATACCTTCAGCAAGTCTGCAAAATATTCCTACCCTATAAGTGTCTATGGGTTGGCTAAATTGTAGAGAAATGTTTCTCAAAGCTAGATTTGCTCCTCATTTCAATATTTTCTCGGTTTTCTAGTTTCTAGTTAGAAGACTTTAAGTATGGGATTTGTATGTAACAAGTGCCCATATCTGTATGATCATATCTATATTCCAATGTTATAAGTTAAACCTTTCTTTCTCATAAGTCACAAGTGTTAGCCAGCAAGACAAAATATTATTCTTGAACAGTCATTATTTGGAAAGTGAAGCTCCAAACTTAAGATGCAGAGAACGAAAATTCAGCATATTAATCTAGAAAAATAGCATATTTTATATATTTTTCCATGTGCACGAGACAGGTATATAGAGAGAGTTTTCTCATCCAGTGAATGGTAATTTACAGAAAGCTACAAACAAGTTTATCTTACACTTTTTCCCCCGGAATTGTTAATCATTGGTGAAGCATGTGATAGCTGACGAGGTCTTCATCAACAGTGAAGGTACTCGCAAGATGTTCTTTGGTTCCATATCTCTGACATGTTTTGCTAGGCAGCCAGATTGCAATTCTTTCAAGAACGACATGAAACAGACGATTACTTATTGTTCAGTGGACAGATGCATCAAATCTTGGCTCATAAAAGCACACTTGGCTGTTGCAGGACTGAAGAGCACACCCGGATATCCAAGACCAAATCTTCTTATCCACATTGTAAAGAAGACCTTTTCCTTGATTCCACGACGTAAAGCAGATCAAATTATCTTGTCCAAAACACTCAAATCTCTCAGCTGAAAGTCTCAGAAGTGCCCGGAAGTACTTTGGTGGCATTCTACTTATCTCTACCCAAGAAACCTTTGTGAGATCAAGCTCCCATATCCTCATGCTTTGAAGAGTACTGTAGAGACCAATTCTTCCCACGAGAAACAATCTCTTCTGAGTTCCAGCAACTAAGTAACCATCCAATAAAGATCTCGGGAATTTAGCTGGAATGTGTTCCCATTGCCCTGTATCAAGCCGATACATCATCAACCCAAGAGGCGAAAGAGTTTCTAGATATAATCGGGAATCACAATAAGCCATTTTCGAAGAGCATAAGTTCACCGCAGGCATTATCTGATGTAAGGACCATTTGTCAGTTTTGGAATCATAAACTTCGGTAGGAAGTGACTTATCACCATAAATATCACTTGTGGCTATGACTTTGAATGATTTGTCTGAGCGATCCACGACCATAATCAACTGCCTTTGTTGGTTATAGTGCATACTCGGTAGAGTCCTCCAAGTCTGCATCAGAGGATTGCATACTAAAGTTTTGAAAGTTAGACCATCTAGACCCGAAAAGCAAACAAGACCACCTGAAGAACCAACCAACCAAAACGCCCATGGAGGCAAAAACGTGAATGGAACTTTGTACCATGTCTTCAATGGCAAGCTAAAAACCGAGCATTGTGGAATCTGCGGTGAGTTCTTCCAAAATGTGAGAAGACAAGGTCCGTGAGATGACACATTTGAATGAAACTTGAGAAAACTATTATCCTGAAGAATCGAGTTCCATTTTTTACAAACGGATCGGATTCGAAATATCATAAATGGTGGAACCCTAGCTAAAATCTCATTCAGCAAATCCTCTGGAAGCATTGCCCATATACCATCCTCCATCTGCACATCAGCAACAACTGGTTTACCAAATGAAGCTACTGTTTCTTCCTCAAAACCACGAGGTTTCGTCTTGACCACTTTCTGCCTAGAAGGACTCGTGTTTCTCGACCCAACTCGACCTAAAGGACTACTGTTTCTCGACCCAGAACCCTTCAATGGTGAAGCTTGCTTCGATGAAGTACTACTCCCTTCGTCTCCATTCTTCGTAGATGCAGAGCAAGCCCTCGAATTTCCAGAATCCGATGACTTTTCCACACTACCCATCAACAATCCCCAAAATCCTAAACGTTCCATTTTCAAACTCAAATCCAAAGCATTAGCTATAACATCAAGATGACTTAGATCTCCAAAAACCCCAGAAAGATCACTCAATCATCGACGAAACAACAAACCAGTAGAGAGCATCAGATCCCCAGAACCAAAAAAAACCCAGTAGAAGAACATCAAAGTGACCGCAAAGGAACTCAAAACTGAGGCAAAATCGATCGGAAGCTACGCAATCAGCTAGCCTTGGAGTTAGAGCAAAGATTCTAACTTTGGATCAGTAATTAGTAATTTACCTCAAAGCTTCGTCCTTTCGCATCCGATAACATATAAATTTTGCCAGCTGGGTTTTTCTCGAGAGCAACGGAGAGAGAGAGAGAGTGGAGAGACCTAATACAATCTTCCTCCAGCTTCATTTCCGAGAAAGGAAACAAATCGGGCTTGTTATTTCTCAAACAGAAGTAAAACCCAGCTAACACCCAACCACTAATCGACACATACCAAGAAAATAAGATTTTTAGTCCGAATTTAATTTAAAAATACATGAGTATAATAAAATACATAAGTTATACTAAATCCAATTGATATTATTACGAAAATCCAAATATTATATTCTACTACGTGTTTATCAGATTTTTGGTTTGTAACTGGGTTCCACTTTTTTTTTTTTGACAATAATTGGCTTCCACTAAAAAGTTGTATGAAATGAAATGGTCAAATAATAAAATAAAATAAAATAAATTCATTTTTAACTAATTGGGCTCCATAAATTTCCCCTATGGGCCGTAATAGAGGCCTTAGATATTTTTTTCCCGGGTTGAATTACGGGGCTAGGGTAGATATGTTTGATTTCTTTTAAAATTTGTTTGACAATTTGAGAACAGAGAACCAACAAAAAAAAAAAACAGAGGGGCCTTGTAGTGTTAAGAGAGCAAGGGTTTTTAAGAAAGGGTTTAAGGCGGCTTCGTCGTGTACTCTTCTCACTCACAAATTTTTTGTTTTTTCTTCTTCCGTCTATGAACGTCTTCCCAATTAACCAGTTTCGTTCTATGTTTTACTTCTCATGCGATCAAATTTCTTAAATTTTGTATTGTCTGTGTTCTGGTTTATTGATTTTACTCATTTTTAAGTTCGATTGATGTCCAGTGCCCAAACCCCAGTGTTCTTGGCAAATCAGAGTAAAGTATTGGATCATTTGATTCCATTTCATAAACCCTTGATTTCTCATCAAAACCCACTTTCTCAATCCTTCCGTATGTGGAGAAACATTGCTAAACAAGCAATTTCGAGGTCAGCATCAGCTAGATTAAACGCCGGTTCCCAAACTCGTAGCTTTATTGGGGTTTCTCAGGATTCAAGTTTCTCGAAAAATTCTGGATTTCGTTTTTCATTGTTCGGATCCATCTTGAGCTCACGGTGTCACGAAATTCGTAGTTTAAGTGGCATCACAGAGGACATTTCTGGGCGGGTCGGGTTGGGATTATCCAAGAACGAAAGCTGCCTTAATGGGTCTTTAGCTAGAGGGTACACGAGTGTAGCTGAAGAGGTCTCGTCAACAGATGTTGAGGAAGAGTCTTCGGTTGTTGATGAAGTACAGGAGTTGTTGGAGGAAATGAAGAAAGAGAAGAAGAGAGAAAGTCATCGTTCATGGCGGATGAAGAAGCAAGAACATATTGGAATGGGTCGCACCAAGTTTCAGAATTTATGGAGAAGACAAGTTAAGATCGAGACAGAAGAATGGGAAAGAGCAGCTGCAGAGTATAAGGAGCTATTGACGGATATGTGTGAGCAAAAGCTGGCGCCTAATCTGCCTTATGTGAAGTCGTTGTTTCTGGGTTGGTTTGAACCATTACGAGATGCAATTGCTAAAGAACAGGAATTGTATAGATTAGGGAAGAGTAAAGCAACTTATGCACATTACCTTGATCAGTTGCCTGCCGACATGATAGCTGTTATCACAATGCACAAGTTGATGGGGAATTTGATGACTGGCGGTGATAACGGTTGTGTTAAGGTTGTTCATGCTGCTTGTACAGTAGGCGATGCCGTTGAACAAGAGGTTGGGTAGCTTGATCTCTCTCTCGTTTCTGCTTTGTTTATTTCAGATCATTTTACGGTAATAGGTTTTAGTGGGGAGTTTGATCTCTTAAAGCTGTTTTCCGTCACAAGTGAACCTGAACCATATAAGGTCAAACTATAATGTTTCCCATAGCTGGATACTGGAAGTGTGACCCTGAACTTAAAGCAAAAACTTTTGCTTTAATATTCTGAGCATGATCTAGATAAGGTGTTCATTCAGCAATCAGCATGTAAAAGTTATAATCAAGCGAATAACCCCCCTTATATGGAGGTGTGAAGTATTATTTTCTCTTGTATTAGCTATAAGATTCCCTTTCTTGTTTATGATTTGATCTGCTCTATGGTGTTTTGGATGTCATGTATTCTAATGGTATTCTTTTTTTTTTTTTTTGTCATGATTTGATAGATAAGAATATGCACATTCCTGGATAAGACCAGGAAGAAAAAAGGGGATGACAGTGAGGAGAGCGGGGAAGTAGAAAATGAAACTGCAGTGAAGGAACAAGACAAGTTAAGGAAAAAGGTCAATGAGTTGATAAAGAAACAGAAGTTGTCAGCGGTTAGAAAGATCTTGCAGTCTCATGACTATACAAAACCATGGGCCGCAGATGTTAGAGCTAAGGTGTGTATATGCTTGGTTGCGAAGCTGGGGATGTAATGAAATTTACGTTGGCTGCATAAGTTGCTAACATTTTGATATTTGCAAATTCATATCACAGGTTGGAAGTCGTCTAATAGAGTTGATGGTAAAAACAGCTTATATACAATCTCCACCTAATCAGCAGGATGATGATCTACCTGATGTCCGACCTGCATTTGTGCATACCTTCAAGATAGTAGCGAAAGGAAATATGTGAGGAATTTTTGTCTATGGTTTTCAAGTAGTGCTTATCTTCTTGTTCAATGAATGTCATAGGCTCATATTTCAGCCTTTCTTGTACAACAGGAAATCTGGGAGAAAATATGGTGTAATCGAGTGTGACCCTTTGGTCCGCAAAGGCTTGGAAAAAACTGTAGGTGACCTATTCTCGTTTGGTTTGCTATCAGATTAAATGTAAATTGTAACCCAATATCAACAAAAGTAGTGGTGAAGTAATTTATGTTAATTTGGTTGAATGTTATATCTAAAGAGAGTTTGACTTGGGTGGTACCTGTAAATAAGACTGAATACATCTGGCATTTGAAGATTAAGGTATAACTGAGACTTCTTATTTATGAAGTGTGGATGTCGCATTTTTCTTTTACATGCAGGGGAGATATGCAGTGATGCCATACATGCCAATGCTGGTTCCCCCTCTCAAATGGTCGGGGTAAATGAGCTTTCTTTGCTGTATACTTACCCCAAGTGGTATTATAATTGCATTGCATGATATTTTAAAAATCAACTCCAAAATGAATTCTTCAGTATGATAATAGTTATTGTATTATATTTTGTGACCAATACTAGTTACTTTTATCTGATAGAAACCTTAAAGCTGGTAAAACTATGTTAAGAAAAAGAAAATTTAGATTTGTATAGCTTCAAGAATTTTCAGCATTTCTTCATAAGGACTTGTAAGGCTTTTATTTTGGTGTATTTTATAAGTTATTTCACTCTCATTTTTTGTTATTTCGCAGATACGACAAAGGTGCTTACTTGTTCTTAGCGTCTTATATAATGAAAACTCATGGAGCTAAGCAACAACGAGAGGCACTTAAGAGCGCACCTCAAGGACAACTAAAACCAGTCTTTGAGGTCAGAGATTACTGTTTCTTCTCGCGCTTTATGTGGGTCAATCAGTTACAATTGATAATTCTGTAAATATCTCATGGACATTTGTTAGGCCCTGGATACACTTGGAAGTACTAAATGGAGAGTAAATAAGCGAGTGTTAACGGTTGTAGATAGAATTTGGAGCAGTGGCGGCCGTGCTGCTGATCTGGTGGATCGCAGTGATGTGAGTTACTCCATGTATTACTTTGATCTTATAATAATTACTGTTTTGCATCTGTACAAAAGTTTGACATTAGTTATTGTTGGCGCATATATATTTTTGATCCCTTGTGTATCACAAGGTTTCTTTAATTTCAAACTGCAGGTTCCTTTACCAGAAAAGCCTGATACTGAAGATGAGGGCATTCTTAAGAAATGGAAGTGGGAAGTCAAATCTGCTAAAAAGGAGAACAGCGAGAGACATTCTCAGCGCTGTGACACAGAACTCAAGCTTTCGGTGAGCTTTATCCCCTCCTTGGCATCATAGTGATGTGCCATTTTGAGAGTTCTGTCCGTAAGTATTTAAATGTGGGCAGGTAGCACGAAAAATGAAAGATGAAGAAGGTTTTTACTACCCCCACAATGTTGACTTCCGGGGACGTGCATATCCTATGCCCCCGCACTTAAATCATCTTGGTTCTGATTTGTGTCGGGGTGTTTTGGAATTTGCTGATGGAAGGCCTCTGGGAAGTTCAGGCTTACGGTGGCTAAAGATACACTTAGCAAACTTGTTTGCTGGTGGTGTAGATAAGTTACCACTTGAGGGACGGCTAGCTTTCACAGAAAATCACTTGGATGACATATTTGATTCGGCAGACAGACCACTTGAAGGAAGCAGATGGTGGCTGCAGGCTGAAGACCCATTTCAGTGCTTGGCCGTGTGCATAAATCTCACTGAAGCTCTGAGAAGTCCATCCCCGGAGACAGTTCTCTCACATATTCCTGTACATCAGGTACTATTTCGAAAAAGTTACCACATTGACATCTCCTTCTTTAGGCTTGAATGTTCTTAATGACTTTACATTGTAGTTTCTCTTACAATCTGTCTGTGCCTTTAAAATGAACTTCCCTTCCTTCACTTTGATTCTGGCCAGGATGGTTCGTGCAATGGTTTACAGCATTATGCCGCTCTTGGGAGAGACACTGTAATTCTCTTGTTTTCATTCTCAATGATTTTTTTCTGGCAGCTTGTCGTCTTTCTCTTCGGATTTTGGTTTTAAAAAATTATTATCAGGTAGGAGCAGAAGCTGTTAATCTAGTTGCAGGTGAGAAGCCGGCAGATGTTTATTCAGAAATAGCTATCAGGTAGTTCTGCTTTAATGTGCTTAACAATTTGATCTGAGAAAAAAATGCATATGCACTGCAGGGTTCTTAATATAATGATATACTGAGATGCAGACAAAGATCCTGAAGATTGTCCAGATGCATTGCGTGCAAGAAAATTACTCAACCAGGTCCGTCTCTGAAATTCTTTTTTTGTTTCTCCATTTCCTAACCTAGTGTATCTTGTTTTTTTGCTTCCTTGCTTGCATAGTGAAGCAGAAATTTCATATATTACATAACTCGAAAACCATTGTTAAATCACAAAAGATAGATTAGTGAACTGTTCTAATGTATATATGGTATTGGTGTGGGAGAAAGTTGCCTGATATTTGTTTTGTTTGGGTACATTGTTTACTCAGTCACATATTTGGTCAGTTGTTACCACTTGATCGTTGTTCAAAATCTGTAGGTGGATCGAAAGCTTGTGAAGCAGACGGTTATGACATCAGTCTATGGTGTCACCTATATTGGTGCTCGGGATCAAATAAAGAGAAGGTTGAAGGAGCGTAGTGAATTTAGTGATGATAAAGAAATTTTTGGGGCGGCTTGCTATGCAGCAAAGGTATATTAGCCACAGATGAAAGCACTGACACTAGAAAATCTTGATTTTGGAATTTCATTTTCGATCTTCAAAGAACATGCGATTAATTACTACTTTCTAGTTTCACGTACTTTGGAAACTTAT
This sequence comes from Cardamine occulta, assembly GCA_028015245.1. NCBI lineage: Eukaryota > Viridiplantae > Streptophyta > Magnoliopsida > Brassicales > Brassicaceae > Cardamine > Cardamine occulta. The sequence continues at coordinate 16,861,118 of CM051384.1, forward strand.
CCAAAGTAAAAATGCAATAAGGGGATAATATTTTGTTTTGTCATGTTTGGGGCAGATTACGTTAACTGCTATGGATGAGATGTTTCAAGCTGCTCGCGCCATCATGCGTTGGTTTGGTGAATGTGCGAAGGTGTGTAAACATTTTTTCAGCGTCTATTAAATTTGCTTTTGGACTTCTAATAACTCTCCATGGGGAAAAATATATCTATGAGCAGATTATTGCTGCACAAAATGAAACAGTTCGATGGACAACACCATTGGGTCTTCCTGTTGTACAACCTTACCACCAAATGGGATCAAAACTCGTAAGTCTTCTTAAAAGTTAATAGAATGGATAACATTACTGCGAACACCATAGCTCTCGTCTGTTGAATCTAAATGTGTGTCTGTCTTCGTTTTCTACTAAAATGAATGCAGGTAAAGACATCCCTCCAAACCTTGTCGCTTCAGCGTGAAACTGATAAGGTCTGCTTCAGCTTTACCTTGGTTTTGTTTATAAACAAAAGATAGGCAAGGAAACAGAGTACGGTGCAGAGGCCTATTCCTAAAAGAGTTTTGTGGGCTTTTGTTTCTGTTTTGTAGGTCATTGCCAGGCGACAAAGAACAGCTTTTCCTCCAAATTATATTCACTCCCTTGACGGGTCTCATATGATGATGACTGCAGTTGCCTGTAAAAGAGCAGGCGTGTGTTTCGCAGGTTCTATCCTTTTTCTCAACTTAAATTTTATTGGACCTCCATCTTTCTCTAAACCTTGGTCTTGTGTCAATTAACACATTACTTGTAAAAAATATTCTAACAGGAGTACACGACTCGTTTTGGACACATGCTTGCGATGTGGATAAACTGAACAGAATACTACGGGAAAAGTTTGTTGAGCTGTATTCGCAACCAATACTAGAGAATGTAAGCTTCATTTGTGTCTCTATGTTCAGTTGGTTCAGTATATATGGCATGTGGCAGACTGATCATGAACTAGAGTTGTCTTTTTATCTTTTTAACAGTTGCTGGAGAGCTTTGAGCAATCGTTTCCTCATTTAGAGTTTCCTCCCCTGCCTGAACGAGGAGACTTGGATTTAAACGTGGTATTAGATTCACCTTATTTCTTCAACTGATAAGAAATCTGTGGCTTCCACTAGATTCTCAGACATTTTCCAAGCTCTCAAGAAACAAGATGAGAGATTCTTTCAGAACATAGTATCACCCCGAAGGCTTTAGCTTTGCTTGTAAGAAGGAAGAAAAGAAAGACAAGCTTCTTGCAAGGAACCAGAGCAAAAGAAAAGCTTCTGCGTTTGTTTACAGAGACGCAGACAGAGAGAAAAGAGTAAAAGAAAGCTTTGACTTTTACTTGTGTTCCAATGTGCTGATGAAGCTTGAAGCTTAATGATATCTCCTGGGATAAGGGTAGTGTAGCTTCTGCTGTCTGATCTTAGAAATCCTGGTTTGAAAGTACCGGAACTTGGTTACGATCTATTTGATGTTGTGTTGTAAACCGGTCGGTACAGTGTAGAATAGCAACAACTGTACCACACAAGCTTGGGCTGGACCACCAGATGGAACTGAGAAACTGATTTGGAAGTCATTTTTTTCATAGAATATTAAAAATATACTTAATACGTCTTATTTTTATGAAATCTATTTTCTAATCGAAAATTAAGCATGATAATTAGGATTCTTAAAAAAATTGTAAAAGAACATGATTAGTAAACGTGTAATTTCATACTTAATAGACATAATTCAGTTTTATTGATTATATTTGTCTCTCATCATTTTCTGTTCGTTATTTTTATTTTCGTCTCCAGAAATAACAATGTCGAAATAGATAATATTTTCCGGACGTGGACAAAAGAAAAATACTTTCCAGACAAAAAGATCCAGATATGTATTGATAATATTTATAGTCAATACTTGTTTTAACACAATATTTTTATGTTTAGTTTCTCTATTAGAATCTACCTTAATGTTAAGTGTTGTTAGAAAACAATGATTTTTACTAAACATCTTAACGTTCACAGTTTCAGAAAAAAAGAACATTAAGGAAAAAGAACAGAAGAACGAGGAAGCTCGTTGATCAAATAAACTTCTAAGCGATTCTTTCTTCGAATCGAACTAAACCCTAGAATGGTTTCGTGATTTTGTGGTGTGCTCTTCTTTGGTATTTCTGATTGATTCTGAGAATTTCACGAGATTCAGTCTCGTATTCTGTTCGATTTTGGTCTCTAAATCTTACAATTTGTTGAATTTTTCATTTGACTAGGGGAAATTTTCGTCCTTGGGGATCTATTCTTGTTGAACGTGATGAAGTCAGGTAGTGCAGCAAAATTAATAGTAGAGGCACTGCTTCAGCGATTCCTACCTCTCGCAAGACGGCGAATCGAGACAGCTCAGGCTCAGGTTCGTCTCCTTCTCAGTAAACTTTTTCGTTTTAATTTTTCTCACATTTGAATCCATATGTTGTTTGGGTAGTTTCCTTCTCAATAGTTGAAACGTAGTCCTGAGTAGGATTTAATGGAAGTATTACATTTGAATTGGGTATAAAGAGGACTTGTGAAGGAAATGCCTCTGTTCCCACTGCAACTTACGGACTATAAAAAAGTATATGTGTTTTTTGGTATAGTTTTTCCACTTTTTAATATACCAGTCTTTGGTAGTTAAAAGGTTCTTGGTGTGATACTTGCAGGATGGACAGTACCTTCGTCCATCAGATCCTGCTTATGAGCAGGTGCTGGATTCCTTGGCTATGATTGCGCGTCACACACCTTTTAGAAGTTCTACTTAGATGGAGGGAAAGATGGATGAATTTTATTCCTCTCTGTTAACAATTAGATGGTGTATCTGACTCTTGTCCAAATGAAATACGTCTAATAGACCTATCTCACACAGGCTACTATTTGTGCATCTTGCATTCTTTTTGCTTGAAGTGTTGCTCTTCCGTGTTCCAGTGTTGCTTTTAGACTCTTTGGTGCATTATCATAATTCTTATGTGGGTATTACTTTTTCTTCATATAGGTGAAGTTATTGACTAGATGTAATGTATGATTGTGCGAAGCCACTTCTCTAGACCATTATTAATACTGTGTTTGTTTGTGGGCTATATCTGCCTTGCAGTGAATCACCTAAAGGTGCAAATGATGCATCGACTTTCCAGAGAAAGGTATTTTCTTTTGACTCTTCGCAGGAACAAATGCACTAGATCCAACTGACCAGACTATTATACTCCTACTTCTCTGTTTCTTTGTACTCTTAATATCCATGGTCTTATTTTATCAATTTTCGAAATTGGTTTTTAACTTTCCTGATATATGGTTTTACATTTCGGGAATCAGTTGGCTGTTGAGTGCATCTTCTGCTCAGCTTGGATTCGCTTTGTGGAGTGTTGCCCACAGGAAGGGCTCACCGGTACGCTTGTTTCTCTAGTCTGTTTCCTTACAACAATATATGTATACTGCCTTGCTAAGAGAAGAACAAATTGCGTGAATGGCAGAGAAGCTATGGTCTGGACTTGAGAATTTTTTTTTTTTATTGGCTAATCAACGCTGACAGGTAGTGATTCAGAATCTGGAGCTGTTGAAATTTATATGGTTCACTAAACAGTATGCTATCATCCTTTGGCATGTCTTTTTCGAGTTGTAAAAAGCTAAATTGCTTTCTGGGTGCTCCTCCATTACAGGGTTGTTAGCCAAGTTGAATACCCATCGCTGGTCGATTTGAGGGGTCTCCTTCTTGACTTGGTTGCTCAACTCCTGGGTGCACTATCCCGTATTAGGTATTTTATTTTGTAATGTTAGTTGTTATCTATCCTCCAGGCATGCTAAAGTATAAATGAATAAAAGGTGAACTTGTATTCACAAGTTTAGTTGACAAGTAAAAGTGGTGATCCATTTTTGAGCCGCAATCTCAATCGCTCTAATCCATATGTTATTTTAATTTTTCACTAACAGATTCAGCTCTGTCACTGAGCGGTTTTTCATGGAACTCAACACTCGTCGGATTGATACAAGTGTTGCAAGAAGTGAAACTCTCAGCATCATTAATGGGATGCGATACTTGAAGCTTGGGGTATGTCTCGGATATCTTAGAAAATGCAGGCTTCAGGAAGCGAACGTAACAATATATTTATTTTCAGGTTAAGAGTGAGGGTGGGCTGAATGCGTCTGCCTCCTTCGTAGCAAAAGCAAACCCTCTTAACCGTGCTCCACACAAACGTAAAAGTGAGCTTCATCATGCGCTTTGCAATATGCTTTCTAACATCCTGGCACCACTTTCCGATGGTGGCAAAAGCCAATGGCCTCCTTCAGTTGCAGAGCCTGCGCTGACACTTTGGTATGAGGCAGTTGGGCGCATCAGAGTGCAGCTACTCCATTGGATGGAGAAACAGAGCAAACATCTTGGTGTACGTCAATCTGATTTACTATCACTTTATCATGTTTTCCTTGTGATTTCAGTCTTTAACATGTATAGTTGGTTAAATAGGTTGGCTATCCGCTTGTGACTCTTCTTCTCTGTCTCGGTGACCCGCTTATATTTCATCATAATTTAAGCTCTCACATGGAGCAATTGTACAAGCTTCTGAGAGTAAGTTTGCCTGTACTCAAAACTTAAATTAAGTAAGAATGCTCTAGAGCAATTGTCACGTCCCTACACCCGGATGTGTGCAGTTGTAATTACAACAGTTTCTTTTTAAACTATGTTGAGCACATGTGACTACATTAGCTTATTTTTCAAGCCTTTCTTGGTAAATATATATCTCTTGGTTTCACTCACTATAGTGCATACTGCGAATTATATAACAGGATAAGAACCATCGCTACATGGCACTTGATTGTCTTCACCGGGTGTTAAGGTTTTATTTGAGTGTCTATGCAGCTACCCAGCCACCAAATAGTATATGGGATTACTTGGATAGTGTGACATCACAATTGCTAACAGTTCTGAGAACAGGAATGCTCACTCAGGATGTCCAACAAGATAAACTCGTTGAGTTCTGTGTGACCATAGCTGAACATAACCTTGACTTCGCCATGAATCACATGTTACTAGAACTGTTAAAGCAAGATAGTCCAAGTGAAGCAAAGATTATTGGTCTTCGTGCTTTGCTTGCCCTTGTTATGTCACCTTCAAGCCAGTATGTTGGGTTGGAAATATTTAAGGGTAACCTGCTAACCTAGATTAGGTTGTTAGTTGGTCTCCATAAACTTTTCCTTCCATACACGTAACTTTCTTAGTGTTCTCTTAACAGGTCATGGAATTGGCCATTACATACCAAAGGTGAAAGCAGCAATTGAGTCAATTTTGAGATCCTGCCACAGGACCTATAGTCAAGCTCTTCTAACATCATCGAGGACTACAATAGGTAAATTTAGTTTTACGTGAAAAGCTTAGTGTTATGTACATGGTTTTATGAGGAGGTTAAAAATCACTATATGATGTGTCTATTTTAGTGTGATTGTTTTCTACGTGGGATTCTCTGGTTAATACTTTCTCCTGAAAACATTTCTTGCTAACCTTTAAGGCATATGCAGATGCTGTGAATAAAGAAAAATCTCAAGGATCTCTCTTCCAGTCAGTGCTGAAGTGCATACCTTATCTGATAGAGGAAGTTGGCAGAAGTGATAAGATCACGGAAATAATACCTCAGCATGGTATAAGTATTGATCCTGGAGTTCGAGAGGAAGCAGTGCAAGTCCTGAACCGGATTGTTAGATACCATCCTCATCGCCGTTTTGCAGTTATGAGAGGGATGGCAAACTTTATCTTAAAGCTTCCTGATGAGTTCCCACTCCTCGTTCAAACATCACTAGGACGCCTGTTGGAACTCATGCATTTTTGGAGGGCTTGTTTAGTAGATAACAGACAAGATACTGATGCCGAAGAGGAAAAGCAAACAGCAAAGGGAAATGATAGATTCAAGAAATTATCTTTTCATCAAGCAGCAGATGCAATTGAGTTTTGCTCTGCTGATATTGATGCTGTTGGCCTAATTTTTCTTAGTTCAGTCGACAGCCAGATTCGGCACACTGCTCTAGAATTATTACGATGTGTACGTGCATTAAGAAATGATATTCGGGATCTCATGATTCAAGAGCACCCATATCACATTATGAAATTTGAAGCTGAACCCATTTACATGATCGATGTCTTGGAAGAACATGGGGTGAGTACCTTCTGTGTATATCTCACCCCTTCAGAGGCTTTACATTTTTAGCCTTTAGGCTGGTTATGGTTTCAAATCGTCTGGCTTTATGGAAAAACTAAGATTTGTGTTCTTTTTTTCTTTATTCATATATTAGGATGATATTGTCCAAAGTTGTTATTGGGATTCTGCCCGTCCTTTTGATTTAAGACGAGATTCCGATGCCATTCCTTCCGATGTGACTCTTCAATCCATAATCTTTGAGAGCCCTGATAAGAACAGATGGGGTCGGTGTCTCAGCGAACTTGTTAAATATGCTGCTGAGCTCTGCCCACGCTCTGTTCAAGAAGCCAAGTAAGTATATTTTGTAGCTGCATTATCTTCCGTGTCTTTGTTTCAAGTATATTTTCCTAACTACATCATCCTTGGTGTGTTCTTTTGAGCCTTGATATGAATTTTTTGGTTACCATCTTCTCTGACCGTCAACACTGGCCTAAATCATTCAAGACTGGGAAAATTCTTTAAGGATTAGGAAAGTAGACTCTATGGATCAACAAGCCTTCAAAAAAGTTTATGCGCTGATTTAATGTGCAGGTAAAAATTCATTTTCGTGTGGGAATTTTAACAGGTCTCTCCCATGAAAGGAAGATACTCATGACAGAAAATCTATTTATACAAGCACCAGTGCTTTTCGCACAAAATACTGTTTGTTTCATTTCATTGTCATACCTCTTTTGCTACTATTAATAACATAAGAACTAAGGTGCCCTTTTCACTTACAGGTCTGAAATTATGCACCGCCTTGCCCATATTACACCTGTTGAGTTAGGTGGAAAAGCTAGCCAGTCACAAGATACAGATAACAAACTGGATCAGTGGCTTCTGTATGCTATGTTTGTGTGTTCATGCCCACCTGATGCCAAAGGTGCGGGTAGCATTGCATCAACCAGAGACATGTATCACCTTATTTTCCCTTATCTTAGATTTGGGTCAGAGACCCACAATGTAAGTAATTTTTTGCGTCTCTGCATTTTTAGTTTGATGTTGGTAATTTTATCAGTTATTTAATTTTGTCTTGTTTACTTGATGTCGTTTTGGTTGAATCTGTTCTCCTTGATAAAATTTCAACCTATCTTTAATTTCCTTGCATGTAGCATGCTGCAACTATGGCTCTCGGGCGCTCGCATCTGGAAGCATGTGAAATTATGTTTAGTGAGCTTGCATCTTTCATGGAAGAAATTTCATCAGAAACAGAGACCAAACCAAAGTGGAAGGTATATACTAAAGCAAATTGTAGAAAATCATGTAGTTAACCGTCTTTCAGAATTATACCTGGAAGTCCTCCTTGTCCAAGATAGGTGATTCACTATGCAACTGCCTGGCTGCCCAGATTTACGGTGGCACTCCTTATCATTTTTAGGAAAATTAGAAAACTTCTTTCTATGTTCACAAAACAATAGCTGAGAAAAAGGACCATCTGAGAACAAGTAAGGGCAATCTCATGGATGAAAAGCTAAAAGTCACTGCCATTATGTGTACCCTCTAGGTGCCTTTGTTGAACTTAAGTGAGCATATTATGTTAGATTTTCGCTGGGTTAGCTTATAGTAATCCCTTCATCTTGAATCATTAGAGTTGAGGGAACGGAAGTATCCAGTATTGTCTTATGTAAAGGCTGCTACATATGTTGAAGTACTAACCATATTTTGCAGAGTTTTTCCCTGGATATGAAATTAATGACCGGCTGTTCCTTCTTCACCATTTTCTTTGCATTGATTTTCAACTGTGTGAAAGATATTGGGACTTGACATTTAAAAGTTGTATTCCTGTGATATGAATGCAGATCCAAAAAGGAGGTCGAAGAGAGGACCTCCATATTCATGTTGCGAATATATATCGAACAGTATCTGAGAATGTTTGGCCTGGAATGCTTGCTCGTAAACCAGTTTTTCGCCTCCATTACCTGAGATTCATTGATGATTCAACAAGACAGATATCACAGGCACCTCCTGAAAGCTTTCAGGATATGCAGCCTCTGCGCTACGCACTTGCGTCTGTTTTAAGATTTCTTGCCCCCGAATTTGTTGAATCAAAATCAGAGAAATTTGATGTTAGAAGTAGGAAACGTCTATTCGATCTGCTCCTTTCTTGGTCTGATGATACAGGAAGTACATGGGGACAGGATGGTGTTAGTGATTATCGCCGTGAAGTTGAGCGCTATAAGACCTCGCAGCATAACCGGTCAAAAGATTCTGTTGACAAGATTTCTTTTGACAAGGAACTGAATGAACAAATTGAAGCCATCCAGTGGGCCTCATTGAATGCAATGGCTTCCCTTCTATATGGACCTTGTTTTGATGACAATGCAAGAAAAAAGAGTGGCCGTGTCATATCTTGGATAAATAGTTTGTTCATCGAGCCTGCTCCCAGGGTCCCTTTTGGTTACTCGCCTGCTGATCCAAGAACTCCATCTTACTCCAAATACACAGGAGAAGGTGGACGAGGGATAATAGGCCGTGATAGGCATCGAGGTGGTCATCTACGTGTTGCGTTGGCAAAATTGGCTCTGAAGAATCTTCTACTTACAAACTTGGATCTCTTCCCTGCCTGCATTGATCAGGTAAAATTCTCTCTGACTGTGAATGCATGGAAGTTGTGTTTAATCATACTGTCTTCGTGGTAATTTCTAGACCAAATGTTTGATAATCTTGACCAATGATTACAGCTTATCCATGCAGTGATGGTTTCCATATCAGATAGATTTTTTTGCTAGATCCAGTTTCAGCACCTGAATTCTCTTGATAAGTTTTTTTTTAGTTCTATGCCTTGTTCATCCATCCGTGTGACTTCGTACTTCATTAGACTCTCTTAAACTGCATGACCTAATACATCTGTGCTTTTCCCAGTGTTACTACTCTGATGCGGCTATAGCTGACGGGTACTTCAGTGTGTTGGCTGAGGTCTACATGCGACAAGAAATACCAAAATGTGAAATCCAGAGGCTCTTGAGTCTAATTCTCTACAAGGTAGTCGATCCATCTAGACAAATTCGTGATGATGCTCTTCAAATGCTTGAGACACTTTCTATGCGTGAGTGGGCTGAGGATGGTATAGAAGGTTTCAGGAGGCTATAGAGCAGCGGTTGTAGGTAATCTTCCGGATTCATATCAACAGTTCCAGTACAAGCTCTCCTGCAAACTCGCTAAGGATCATCCTGAGTTAAGCCAGCTCCTGTGTGAAGAAATTATGCAGCGTCAGCTTGATGCTGTTGATATAATTGCTCAGCATCAGGTCTTGACCTGTATGGCTCCATGGATTGAGAACCTTAATTTCTGGAAACTCAAGGATTCTGGTTGGAGTGAAAGATTACTAAAAAGTCTATGTCACATGGCGACATGGGGATCAGTTCCCTGATGAAATTGAAAAACTTTGGAGTACTATTGCTAGTAAGCCCAGAAACATTAGCCCTGTATTGGATTTCTTGATCACAAAGGGCATTGAGGACTGTGATTCAAATGCTTCTGCCGAAATAACTGGTGCATTTGCTACATATTTTTCAGTTGCTAAACGTGTAAGTTTGTACCTCGCACGGATATGTCCTCAGCGTACTATTGATCACCTGGTTTACCAACTGTCACAGCGGATGCTGGAAGACAGTATTGAACCCATTGGTTATAGTGCAAGCCGGGGTGATTCCAATGGAAACTTTGTGCTGGAGTTCTCTCAGGGACCTGCCACAGCACCTCAAGTTGCTTCAGTTGCAGACAGCCAGCCACACATGTCACCACTTCTTGTCTGAGGCTCCCTTGAAGGTCCCCTTAGGAATACAAGTGGAAGCCTAAGCTGGAGAACAGGTGTGACTGGGCGAAGTGCTTCTGGGCCTTTAAGTCCAATGCCTCCTGAGTTGAACATTGTTCCTGTAGCTACTGGTCGTTCTGGTCAGCTCCTGCCATCATTGGTGAATGCATCCGGACCTTTAATGGGAGTTCGGAGCTCTACAGGAAGTTTGAGGAGTCGCCATGTCTCACGTGATAGTGGAGATTACCTCATAGATACACCAAATTCTGGGGAAGATGTGTTGCATTCTGGGATTGCAATGCACGGTGTCAATGCAAAGGAACTCCAATCAGCCTTACAGGGACATCAACAGCACTCACTCACTCATGCCGATATAGCTCTGATTCTTCTTGCAGAAATCGCGTACGAGAATGATGAAGATTTTAGGGAACATCTTCCTTTGCTCTTCCATGTCACTTTTGTTTCAATGGATAGCTCTGAAGACATTGTGCTAGAGCATTGTCAACATTTGCTTGTGAATTTGTTGTACTCACTTGCGGGTCGGCATTTGGAGCTATATGAGGTGGAAAACAGCGATGGAGAGAACAAACAACAGGTTGGGAGTTTAATTAAATATGTGCAATCAAAACGAGGGAGCATGATGTGGGAAAATGAAGATCCAACGGTTGTGAGAACAGATCTTCCTAGTGCCACTCTTTTGTCTGCACTTGTTCAGAGTATGGTTGATGCTATATTCTTCCAAGGAGATCTTCGAGAAACTTGGGGAACTGAAGCTCTCAAATGGGCTATGGAATGCACTTCAAGACATCTAGCCTGTCGATCACACCAAATATACCGTGCACTACGACCTACTGTGACAAGTAATGCATGTGTCTCTCTTCTACGCTGTCTTCATCGATGTCTAAGCAATCCCATTCCTCCGGTTTTGGGTTTTATTATGGAAATCCTTCTGACACTACAGGTCATGGTAGAGAATATGGAGCCAGAGAAAGTCATACTCTACCCACAACTCTTCTGGGGCTGTGTCGCCATGATGCACACAGACTTTGTCCATGTCTATTGCCAGGTTCTTGAGCTCTTCTCCCGTATTATTGACCGTTTATCATTCCGTGACAAAACAACTGAAAATGTCCTCTTGTCGAGTATGCCTCGGGATGAATTCAACTCTAATGATTTAGGGGAGTTCCAAAGGACAGAATCTAGAGGGTACGAGATGCCGCCGTCAAGTGGAACTCTGCCAAAGTTCGAAGGTGTACAGCCTCTCGTCCTTAAAGGACTGATGTCTACTGTTAGCCACGAGTTCTCCATTGAGGTCCTTTCGAGGATTACAGTGCCTTCATGTGACTCTATATTTGGCGATGCTGAGACAAGGCTCCTTATGCATATCACAGGTCTACTTCCTTGGCTTTGCTTGCAGCTGAGCTAAGACCAAGTCATGGTTTCTGCATTACCGCTCCAGCAGCAGTATCAAAAGGCATGTTCTGTAGCAGCTAACATTGCTACCTGGTGTCGGGCGAAATCACTTAATGAATTGGTTACGGTTTTTGTCGCTTATGTTCGCGGCGAGATTAAAAGAGTTGATAATCTCCTTGCATGCGTCTCTCCTCTGCTCTGCAACAAATGGTTCCCGAAACACTCGGCTTTAGCTTTAGGTCACTTGTTAAGACTGCTAAAGAAAGGACCAGTGGATTATCAACGAGTCATATTACTTATGCTCAAGGCATTGCTCCAGCATACTCCCATGGATGCTTCGCAGAGTCCCCACATGTACACAATCGTTTTGCAGCTAGTTGAAAGCACTCTGTGTTGGGAGGCATTGAGTGTTCTCGAAGCCCTTCTTCAGAGCTGCAGCCCGGTACAAGGGGGTACCGGTGGGTCCCACCCTCAGGATTCTGGTTACTCCGAAAACGGGACTGATGAGAAGACGCTTGTTGTACCTCAGACATCATTCAAAGCCCGGAGCGGACCTCTTCAGTACGCAATGATGGCTGCAACAATGTCACAAGCTTTCCCTCTGGGTGCAGCTGCGGCAGAGTCAGGGATACCTCCTAGAGATGTGGCGTTGCAGAACACAAGGCTAATATTGGGTCGTGTTCTTGATAATTGTGCTCTAGGAAGAAGAGATTACAGAAGATTGGTGCCTTTTGTCACAACGATCGCAAACATGTAACTCTGTTTTTCAGTAGAGTTATGCAATTTTTTGGTTATTTGTGAATGTTTCTCAGAAGTTTTCAACAAGCAATGTGTTTGTGTGTGAATAGTTTAGTGTTATTGCGACTAATTTGTATGTTAGTAGAGTCCAATGTATCCCAGACGTTTAAGACCAAAAGTTTTATTTGTTTCTTTATGATCCAACCATCCATCTTCTTCATGATGGCAACCAAAATTGTATATTAGTATTCACATTATTCTTGTGGATTTTGTTTATTAGAGTCGAAAATTATAATTTAAGTAATCAAACATAATTAATAATATTCTCTTTTCTAGGTGCTTTAAGTATTATTTATGGCCTGGGTATCAAAAATCAGGACATCTTTTCCATAAAAAAAAAAGATATTCACGAACTACATAAACTGTAGTATCAACAACATCCCAAAGACAAAAGCAATTAAATAGACAAAAGTATGTAGGAAAAAAATGGTGATATTGTTTATGAAATAAAACATAAGTAACCAACAGAGTAATCAACGAAAGTCAAAACGATTAAAGGTATCAGATCATGAATTGTCTCTCCTAAACAACCTAACACTCTCTAAGTAATCCGAACAAACAATTGCTCTTAAATAACAATGAGGACTTAACTTTGTCATCATAAACTTAATCTTTCTAAAGCTACTCGTGCCGGGATTGTAATGCACGACGTAAACCTCATCATAATACGAGTATGGTGACAAAATAAACTCACCCGTACGAGTAGTGCCACTGACAGGTAAATAACGATATGTATTCTTCAAATATTTTTGAGTACTGAAAGTTATGTTCTTCAACCATTCATGTTTTTCAGCATCCTGATCAAAAACCCACACATCAATTGTATATGATGTATGGTTAGTGGGTATGGCTAATTTCCCCTCGTAGGTTATCAAAGTTTCACAATATAGATCTGGACTTGGAATCTCTGCAGGTAGACTAGTGAAACGATCCAACTCTTCAGATCCCAACTCAAATCTCATTAAGCTCAGTTGCAACATTTCCGACCTCGTTTTACCAATGTAATACACAACACCATCTATACATACACCGTTAGACCAAGGACAGTGAGGGATAGTACAAGCTATCATTCTCCATGATTCCTTTTTAGCTCCCACTGTGAGTAATTGATGCTGAGATGATGCTTCTTCCATACGGCCATGAAGTTTTTTAGTCATGCACAATTAATACTTTGTATTCATCATCAACTGAATCATACCCGAACAAACTTTTTACGACCGTACGGTAGAATCTAACACAAGTGAGTACGAGAGTAGTTTTAACACAAAAAAGTCATCCAGCACCAAAACTCACATCAGTTGGAGCACACCAAAATTTGACGTTCTTCTCGGCGTCTTCCTCATCATCAACGTTATCTTTACTATCACGTGTGACATGTCCATTCCCATATCCTGAGCACATAGAGTACTTTCATCATCATGTTAATGGATTGATAAGCCTTGGATATGGTCAAGAGCAAATCATAACTAACCCCAGCACTGGTTAATCCAGAATTTTACCAAGATGCAAAACAAGAAGAAGGGTACGTTCTGGTGTTATTTCCTCTTTCTGCCTTTTTACTCAATCAAGCTACTACAAAACAAAATGAATTTATGTCTCTAATATGTAAATTCTCCAACCGAAATAAACTCGTCCAAGGTTCGATACTGAAACTTTTCTTCAACCATCCAAGTTCTTCAAATGTATATGTTGAATTTTTGTAGGGTACGGCTAGTTTCCCCTCGTAGCTTATCAAAGTAGAATTATCATGTAGAAATCGAGCGTTAACACCTGATAAGGTAGTGAAAAGATCCAACTTTTCAGACTTCAAATCGAATCTCATTAAGCTCCGTTGCAACTTTTTAGTGCCCGTGTGAGCAACATACAGTAGTACAAAACACACACACTATTAGACAGAGGGTTATGAGGAATTCTATATTTGATCATTCTCCATAATTCTTCTTCAGCTCCGAGTGTGAGTACTTGATATTGACTATTGAGTTGATCTTTGTAACGTTAATCCATGGGACCGTTGCAGTTTTTCCTCCATGCACAATGCCATTACTTTATATTCATCATTAACTGGCTCGTACCCGAAAAAACTTTTAATGACCTCAGAGCTGGTCATAACAGGCAACAGGCCCGTTGTATGGTTTGTGGGCTTACCCCTACACGAGTGGGAAACTGAATCTTGCGCAATCGGGTCGGGTCTACACGGATTGGGTCTTGGATCTTGCATATTAACAGAACATGAATTTGGATTTCGGGTTATTAATTGAGATAGATAGCTATGGACCTATGGTCAATTGGTGATGAAACAAGAACATTTTTACTAATTGCAAAACACTAATTAAAGGATAAGCTTTTATTAACGAAACAAAGAAAAGGCTCAGAAAATAGTTTGTAGCTTATTGCAACAACATATTAATTTTATTGAATAATATACTTTTCCTGTTTTAAAATTGTGTCGTTTTAGCTTAAATTATTTTGTTTTAGATTTTCAAAGTAAATGTTTAATAAAAATTCTAGTTTTATCTTTTAATGCATTAACCAATAAAAAAATTATAGAATATATTAATAAACGATAGTGCCAACATCTATCTCTTCTACAAGAGCATAACACTGTCAACGTAATCCATGAAATACTCTTTTAGAAGAAAAAAATGCCCTCGGATTGAGTAATGATCAATTTCAATCATCATCCTCTTGAAATTAGCTCCCTTGCGATCGTAGCGGATAACATAAGTCTCTATAGAATTGTAGGGTGCAAAAATAATCTCACCCAAATGATTAATACCTTTCATATGTAAACACGGCTCGGGAAGATTATCGAAAGACATCTCCAAGAAATCTTGTTTTCCGGCTTCGAAAACCCTCAAATCAATCCTAGTCACCGAAATTTTAATGGGTGTGGCTACTTTGCCATAGTAGTTGATCAATGTTGGAACTTGACGACCCCAAACATTAATATCATCAGATAATCTAGCAAAGATATCAAACTTTTCAGACTTCAAATCGAATCTCACTACAACACTATGTCGCGTCGTTCCCGTGCCTTTGTGCGCAATGTAGTATATAGCTCCATCTATACACAGACCTTTAGACCGAGGAAAGTGATCAACGCTACAATGTATCATTCTCCATGATTCTTCTGGTTTAGCTCCCAATGTGAATACTTGAAAGTCAGGCCACGAAAAAACCATTACTTTATACTCACCATTGACTGGATCGTATCCGAAAAAGCGTCTGAACGTCATTATATATTTACCGGTTATGACGCTTGGTAAAGTTATGAACTTACCGGTGCAAGGGTTACATATGATATCTCCAGTGTTCATCAAACCATTTACGTAATAAGTAGGGTTGTATTTTCGCGGATTTTGATTTTGGAAGTGACTTGTTATTCTGGATATAAAAGACGTTGAGGTTGATGATGACGACGGAGACGAAGACGAACAAGAGAACAAGTAGTAGTTTATGTGTCCCGTTTGGCTATTCTGATCGCTTGTAACGATTAGGAGACGTGAAGGCTGAGTCAAGGATCGAAAGTGAAACAAACTGATGAAACTTTTGCTGCGGATGATTTTTTCCCATGATTTCGATACGACTAGAAACCTACCTGTGGATTTCGCAGGCAACCGATTAAGAATCTCGATCTGTAGATCCAAAGGAACAACCGGGGATTGTGAAATGTTCTCGGTTTTCGTCTTTTTGCATTGACTTTGCCTTCTCATGGTCGCTCCCTCTTCTTGCTTAATTTCACTTGTCGTTCGGAAACCCTATATCTTTAGGTCTCTTCTCTTGCTTGCTCTTTAAGTAATAAGTAGAAGAAATGTAGAAGCAATGGTTTTAAACAAAAAAGGCTCTTAGAGTTAATGGGCTAGCCCATCTAGCCGAGTGGGGGGGAAGTGGATCTTCCGCAACCGGGTCAATGGACATTAGGTCATGTCTTCACGGATTGGGTCTAGGGATCTTGCAAAAGCATATTAACAGGATCAGACTCTCTCCAATTTCGATTCACTAACTGAGATATTATAATGGATGACTAATTGCAAACACCTAAAGAGAAAGGATTTTTATTAAAGAAACAAAGAAAAAGCTCTGCAAATAGTACTACAAATCCACCACTGTTTATAAATAAACCGGTGATACGTAAAATTAAACGCAACAACCATCACCGGAAACTAGTGATGATAACAACTACTCAAAAGTTTGTAGAAACAAAAAAGCTTAGTAAAATCCGAAATTTTAAAGTAAAGATAATTTGAGCTAAATAACCAAAACTGTGGTGGTTTTTTTCTTTTTGGCTCATACTGCTCAAGCTTTGCCATTGGCTGCTGCAGCTGCTGGTGGGTTAAGCTCATCCCAAGCTTCAATCCATGTCACCATAGCGTCTGCAAGCTTGTCAAAGTATGGGTCTAAGGAACTCAGCTTCTCCTTCACCATCTTCGAGAGCTCAATGTAGCACTGTTGAACAGTTGTTGCTTCTTTCGATAGCTTTGCGTTCTGGAAGAAAGGAATGATCTCCTCCTGCCAGAAGATTCCCTTGTATTCCTTCTTCAGGTTCACAAACGGGTTGCTCGCTTTGCTGTGGTAAATGTATGGCAAACCGGTCTTCACTCCCAAGCCCAAGTGGTCACAGATCACCTATAAAAGATTTATCCCAAACAAGGGTATAGCTAAGTACAGAGCATGTGCTTCATAATATTAAGTTGAAAACAGCATATCAGTAAATTCCAATTGTTTCAAAAGTGAGTACCTTGATACACCAACCAGCCCACATATCGTCGTAGCGACCAATAGGCTGACCATCACCCATGAGACCAAAGTACATAGCTGGGCCAATCAAATCACGGTCGAAAGCCAAATTCATACCACACATTGGGAAAAGGGTTCCCTTTGGGATGGTCATGACAGCATCCACATACCTGACATCAAATGTTTAGCAAAGACTAACATATGAATTTTCTAACAGAACACAGGTTATAATAATAAAAACAATCATCACCTAGTGTTCCTCTCCTTAGGCTTAACGAGTTGGGTGGGGGCATCGTAATCAGGGATGTTGAGCCAGAGACCATGGGAAACAGCAGTAGAAACACCTTCACGGAGACTAAAAGGGTATCCACGGACAAAGTCAGCGCCTTCACGGTAAGGATCATACAAAGTGTTGAAGAACAAGGGAGTTGAAGGACAGAGAAGGTTCTTGATGTGTTGCTCAAGAGCGTTTACTGCTTTGCCAGATGGATCTTTGGCAACCTAGATACATACACATATAAAGAAAAAGTCGTTGAATTAAAATCAAACACAGCGTGAATGAGACTCCTCCTTGCATATATGCCCTACAAATCCCAAAAGGTAAACAAAAGAAAAAGTGCAGAACAATGACATGCCATCATATTTGTAAAGGTAGCTATAATGACACAGATAGATCAGCACATCAACAATGTCGTCAACCAAAAAAAATCACATCAGCTCAGAAAATCCAGAAGTAAACATTAGAGATCTCATTAAGCGGATCTATGGATCTGATAGAAAACAATGAATTTCCTAATTGACCAAGCTAATCCAACTCAGCAAACCTAAGATCCGTCAAATTTAGTGTATCAGCTACTTGATCTCGCATCAAAACTACGAAATTCAAGCAATGAGCTTGAACAATCCACACAGACAAAAACAGATCTAAAACCAAAATTCAAAATCTCAATCGCGGATCAAGCAGGAAAACGAACAAAACACAGACAAAAACAGATCTAAAGCCGAAATTCATAATCTCAATCGCGGATCAAGCAGGAAAACGAACAAAATTGAAAATTCGCAGACTTACGAAGCAATCGTCATCAATGGTGAAGATATACTTCTTCTTAGACACCATGTAACCAAAGCAACGACAAGCGGAATCCTTAAACGAGATACAAGAAGCTTTGGGTCCGAGGATTCGGTTAATGTCGTTCCTGTTGTAGAGCTCGTAGTCGTAACCTTCAGGAACATTGATCTTCTTCGATGGATCTCCATCCTGAACAATGATCAGATGGTAGGGCTGAAGAAAAGGCCTCCACATCTCCAGGAAATCGAGATTCCGGATAGTCGGAATCACGATGTCGAGCTCATCTTTCAGCAACGGCGTCGGATTCACCGCGATTCCAACAGTATTCGCCGGTTCAACCATGATGAGATCGGATCGGATCGGATCGGGTCGGGTCGTTGGTTTTTTGGTGGTGAGATTGGAGTCTGAGTTTTGAAACTGAGGTGACGTCTTTGATTTATATAGATCTGGCACGTGCTTTTGTGATCGCTGTTGACACGTGTCTGATGGATACTCGTTCAACAGGTCTAATGGGAAACTGTATGGTTGGAAAGTAAGTTTTCTATTCTGTCTTTTATGCCCCGAACAATTCGGGTTGTAATAATCATAATAATTAATTAATATAAAATTAATTATAGATAAATTTAGAAACCGATTGTGATAATATCGAATATTTGAAGAGTTAGGCTGATATTCAAGGTTGATAAAAAAGGGAGTTAATTATTCAACGGTGAATTGATAAAAAAAAAGGAGTTAATTATTCAACGGTGAATAAACAATTTTATATTAAAAAACGGTGAATAAATAACATGTTTGTTTGATGCAGATATCAATTCAGTTTTAAAATCAATTTAAAGTTTATTTTTATTATTTTAACCAAAAAAATTTTATTTTATTATTTAGTAAACAGTGTGGTCCTGCTTAATGTTAAGGTGTTTTTGCTGACAAAAAAAAATGTGGTCCATCATGGTTGATTCAATATGTAGTAAGAATTTGGTTTCCGTTTTTGTAACAAGAACAAATTAATAATTAAGATTTGCTTTGTTTCTTTTTAAGTTTAATTTGGATTTAATACCCCTAAATAAATAAATAAAACCAGTCTATCAAATTTGAAATGGTGAAGCATTTATTATCATTGAATGGAAAGTTAACTTTATTTTGCTGCCAAGTTAATTAATGTGTGCAGCTTTATTTTAATGTATAATGTTTATGAACCATTTGTGATAATCAAATGAACGTATATCTGAAGAAAACGTACTTATACTATTTATAGTACATATAACTGTTGTTGACTGGAACGACCATTTATACGTTACAAAACTACCGTTTCACTCTTTTTCTCCTACAGTTTGAACTTAGAGAAAAACTGAACAACTAATTAAAATGAAATAAATAAATTGAAAACTTTTTCTTCTTATGATAAATTGACAACTAAATAAATGCATTGTTTTACTTTGCCACGTAACGAAGCAATGATGCATGTGGATGTGGGGAGCTAGATATGGTATTGTTTTTAATTCTTCAACATTTAACTTTCCTTTCAGTTAAAGTTCGTATATATACATTTCATATTGTACCATATACTTGGTACAGAAATTAAAGGACATAAATCATAACTCTTTATAAATTCGCTCTAGATTCGTATCAGTCGCGAAAAAATCTCCGATATTTTTTTATTTATCAACAAATTCTCAGGCATTCTAAACATATATTATTCAAATATATTTTTTTTGATATAATATAAATTTGAAACCGTAATCCTTACGTCGTCGTGGTCGTGAACCGCTCGTCGATGCACGTCGTCTATGATTATTGCATAAATGATAAATCATGTAGCTATCATACAAAGGAAAGTACATGCACGTCGGTGATAGACACTTTATAATTATTTCATAAATACGAAGTAATATCTAAAAGGTCTCTCGGGAAAAAAAAATCAAGAGCTCGAAGCTTAAAAGTTACCATCGATAATGCATTATCATAATCTTCTAAAAAAAGAAAAAAAATATATAATGCATTATCATATTTGATTTGATTTGGATTTTAAAAAATAAAAGGAAAAATCACAATAAACGTAGGATATTTTACAGAATATTTAAGTCTCCCGAAAATATTTATGTTGTTAATTATTCGCGAATTTCGAATGGAGAAATGATTCTATGTTTTTTTATTGGTTATTATAAAAAAAATTCTATGTTAAGTCATACAAAAAGAAATTAAGAATAAATAAGTTAACAAAAAATCAAATATTAACTACTTTTCTTATATAAGTTTTTATCATGACTTTCCCGTATATAAGATTTGTGTTTAACTAATTTTAAGTAGGGATAACCATGCGATAAAGGGTAAAAAGTAAAAACATCCATGAGATATATCGATGTGCTTTCTGTATAAAAATATAAATAACCTAAACACCCTAAATCTTAAGAAGTAAATAAGTAAATCTCATATGTGAGCTAAATAAAGCCCAGTATTGCCTCTTCATGATTATGTTGGTATCAATAAGAATGACCTAAAAGTATACACAGTACCCGACGGACTTGACCACAAGATTTGATGATAACACGTTATTCAAATGAGAAACCACTTCCAACATCAAAACTAAACTCAAATTTTGAGTGTCATGATAAACACGTATATATCCATACGATTATAAGATTTGATGAACTGATTGCAAAGTTTTGAAGCTTCTCAACTCTCAGAAACTAATGAAAGCAGAAGAACATAATCTAGAATTTCTTCTGCTGTAAGAATACATTCCAATACGCAAAGTTGAAAGAATGATTACAATAACGGAACTCAGACTTCAAAGTTGAAATAATGGTCCAATTGTTAACATGGAAGCGCTCCCAATAGCCGAAATTTGAATCGAGTTTATGCGTCTACTCGAGTTAGGAGAAGGAGATAAACCAACCAACAGTAGTGAGGCTTTCTAATCTTCTATTGCACACAGACGTTCTGAAAATAATCAAGAAAGAATAAAAAATGTCAGAGAAAGTAGCATTTACAAGAAGAATCTTGATTGTTTTGTCACTTTGTGAGTGGCTCAAAGTGAGATTTTGTGTATCAAAGAAAAAATTTCTTACTTAAGTATTCGTAAGTCAATATCATCGACGTTCCCCAAGCCGACATGCTAAAGAATCTTGGCCCCAAACCCCTATAGAATCCCTTCCATCCATCTTCTGCAATCAGATTTTTCACCACTTGTTTCGCTGAAGGTCTATTTTCTTGATGTCCCATGACCTGCACAGATTTTTACGGTTTTGATTAGTTTAACTTCTATGTAGCAATACCCGCAGTTATCTAATTGAGAACCAGGACATTGGTTAAAACATATCCAAAATACAATCAAGTTTTTCTTATGAATGGAAACAGTTTATACCTGCAGTCGGGTTTTGATTGTGTCTAATGGTGTTGTAATTGAGGATGCTGTTGCACCAGCGATAATTCCTCCAGCAGCCTGGACCATAACAATTTTTGACTTACTAGGAGCAGCAGTCACATCCGAGTCACCACCGTAGCCTAAGAATCTGCCCAACAGTAGCAGATATTAGATCACTGGACAAAGTAGCTTTGGTAGCAGATCCCAAAGCCCAGTCATTATGTAAGATTGAAATGTGAGTTCTTGAAATCAAACTAAAATGGAAACTATTATCAATTAATCCGACCATTAATGTCTAACCTCCAGATAACACGTTGGCTTGATCCATAGCTGGCCCACCAAGCAGCACTTGAAGGAGAATAGGTCATCACAGACAGACCAAACCCCCTGTATAAGCCCCTTACGCCATATGACTTAATGATTTTTGTGGCAACATCAATACCACCAGTATATGTAGCATGGCCTGAGTATCCTTGTACCATCAACTTTTGGCTAACCTGCAGAAAATAGAAGAAATTTAGTTCTCGCTTCTCAGCAACTCATAGTGATAGAACATTCACAGCATGCACAGATCTTTCAAAGCAGTTGTGGTGTAATAATACATACAACATCAATTGGGACAAACACAGCCTGTGAGAAAAGAGATGCTGTCATGCCGGCAATTCCATTAGCAATGGCGGCTTGTGTAGGTTCATTTAACTTGAAAGGTGCAACCAACTTAAAAGCAGAAATCTTGGTGGTCTCAAGAGCAGTTAGAAATATAATCCTTGCAGGTACTGCGCCTGTAATGACAGTACCAAAACCTCGGTACAGACCAGGAACACCGTCATTTTTTAATATTCCTTTAACTACAGAAAAGGCATTTCTCTCAGCAATTTCTTTAGAAGCAACTTGAAGCCTTGTTTTCACAACAGAAACAGGATACAGAGCTACTGTAACACCAGTGAAGAGACCAGCTCCAACAACGTAAAACCTCTTTTTGTCAAGCCTGCAAGTAACAGGAAGAGAGAGAGCACAAATGATTAGAAGTAGAATGAAGATATCAAGCAGCTTCTATATAACTTACATAATGCTTTCTTATTGCTAATGAATAAGGACTATCAGATGATTCTAGAAAAATCCACGGCCTCACAGATCTTTCACCAAAACATAGATTATGATTCAACACTAGAGAACAATTAGGTAAATGGAAAATTCTGTTTGAGCCAAATCAATATCTGAAATCGAGCTTCTCTATTGAGCAGGGAGCCCTAGAGACAGATTCTTTCGGAAATTTTCAATTACCTCAACCAAATGATTCAGTCAAAAAAAAACGCGCGATGCACGTTTCATGCCGATTAACCAGATAAATCCAACGAAGAAACAATCACAGAATCACGAAATCTGGATCGAAACAATAAACAATTTCGGACTAACAACAACGCCACAAAGAATCAATCAATACAAGAAAACAGGCGGATCAAATTGATGGAAATTGAGAGAAAACGGAGAACGTACTTATCCCAGTTAATCTCCGTCTGACCAAAAGATGCGACACGAGAGCTCGGCGGCGTGTTCATGACTTATCTCGGATGCGGCGAAACTGAGTCGAGGTCAAATTATGTGATCTTCCTTCGACTCAGGAAGACATCTGGGATCAAGCGAAAAACAGTAGACGGAGATGATGATGAAATTTCTAATTGCAGATTTCTTGGAGGCAAACTTCAACAACAAACTTATTGGATTCGTCGGGAGAAGAAATATATCAATATGTACTTTCACACAGTCAAGAGGAGAATTTTAAACGCAAACGCTTTTTTTAACTCAAGTTCCGCGTTTTGCCACCGGTTTATTTGTCAATCGTAAATTCAGATTCCACCAATCAAAGGGCCTTCATTTGTGCTAAAAGCCACCGTGCGGACTGGCCTCCTATATTTTGTTTCACAAATACTTTTTTTGTCAACTATTTCACACCAAAAGAAAAAACACTTTTTATTCATTTCAAATTCATTGGAAATTTAGTTCTATGATGTATCATAACTCAACCTTTTAACTTATATATTTGTGTTGGTAAACGTCATTAGCTTTTGCCTTACTGTATTTAAGCATTTTTTTTAAGTTTTAATTAAAAATATAAATAACTTGCACACAAACTTGTAACACAATTCTAACTTTTAAAATGGATGAACGGATATGATGTTAAAATAGAGACTATATTCTGTTAAGATTATGATAGTTGTTAATGTTAATATCGTTAATATATCATCATCTAAATTTAAATATGTATAACACACGTTATTGAAAAGCAAGTATTCAACCCATGGAGAATTATGATCTTCTTTCTTACCGGCGGATTATGATCTTACTTGAAAATATATTTTTGACCATAGGAAAATTAAAAAATTTTAGAAGATAGACGGAAAAATGGGTAAAAAAACCTTCACCTTTTCCAAAAACATTAAAAAAACCCTCATCTTTTTTTGTGGGTTTTTAAACCCTCACCTTTTAACAAATGGTGAAATAAACCCTAGTTATTACAAAAAAAATAAATACATCATTATATTAAATTAAAAATAAATAAATAAAATTTGGGTTATTAAAAACTTTTCTAAATTTGAGTTTGTGATTTATTTTGAAGGCAAAAACAATATTAACATATCTTATGTACATGCATATTTTTATTTAAAAAATAAAAAAGAAAAAGTAAAGGACAATTATTTTAAAACAAATAAAAATTACAAAAAGTATGAACAAAAAATTATCGGAATGGTCATTTATAAATAAAAAAAGAGTGATATAAATGTTAAGAGAAATAACTGCTGTTTAAAAAAAAACCATGACCGACAAAATAAATAATAAAATATATTATGTACATATCTATTCGCAGTTGAAAACTAAAAAAATAAAAAGAAAATAAAAATCAAGAAAAGTTTAAAAAGTTTGAAAACAAATAAAAATTAAAAATATTTATTGTATTTGCTATTTGTAAATTTTAAGAACCAAGCAAACGACATAGATTCAGAGAAAATCTTACCTATGTAAATAGATTTAAATTAAAAAAAATAGTTTGGTGTAGAAGTTTATGTACTTTTATAATAATAAAAATAATTTTGTTTGTTTTCATGTTAATAAGTTTGTGTGACAAAACCAAATAAATATTTATTAACATAAATTCATATTCGGTTCAACATTTATTAACATATTCATATGATTTTATTTTTTCAAATTTGTATTTTTTTAATATGATTAACATATTTTTAACTTCTACAAAATTAAGATATATTTAAAATATAACTTAAATATTTTAAAAAGCGACTAATATTAACTACTTTTAGTTAGTTATTCAAAAAAAAAAATCGAACAAATTCAAATCAAAACACGGAATGTGCTAATCTATAATAATATTTTTGTTAAAAAAACTCTATTTTGAGAAAAATAAATCACAAAATCAAATTTAGAAAATTTGTTAATAACCCAAATTTTATTTATTTATTTCTAATTTAATATAATGATGTATTTATTTTTTGTAATAGCTAGGGTTTATTTCACCATTTATTAAAAGGTGAGGGTTTAAAAACCCATAAAAAATGAGGGTTTTTTTAATGTTTTTGGAAAAGGTGAGAGTTTTTTTACCCATTTTTCCAAAATAGACCGAATAATAATAATATTCTTTAATAGAGCCCTTTCGTACAAAGAGAAAATATCAAAAAGTGCCTCCCAAACAAAACGCCGTTTTTGACCTTTCGCGTTTTCAGACCAACGAAAAATATACACCGCGAAATGCGAATATATTGAAACGCGTAAAATGCATGTGTAATATATATTTCAAACCGGGCCGTAATTGGGCCAATATTACGAGGCGCTTATTTCAGCCCAATTTAAAGCATTATCCTACAAAAAGTACAAGGGAATGTTGTCTTTTTGTTGTTTTCACATGAGCAACTCAGTAACAAAGCAAAATCTAAAAAGCCCGAGTCGATCAACAAATACAGAAGCAATAAACCAATGGCGGTGATGAAGGTAAAAAACACCTTACACATCTCTAATCATTTCCTCTTACAAAACAAAAAACCCATGTTTGATCTTTATCTGGAAAATCGAATTTAACAATCTTTGCAGTTGAGTTTACAAAAAACATTTCTGGGTCTGTGTGTTGAAATCCAGAATCACCAGATTGAGATGAATAGAAGAAGGAGAATGGTGAGTGAGAGAGAAGCAAAGTTCCCTTGTGCAGAGTTTGGTAGAAAAGGGTATGAATCTGGTGGAGGTAACATACATTCATCTCCATTAAAATAAACTTTTCTCGGAAAAGCCCAACCTTGTTTGAAAGTGAAAGTCTTTTGATTTTTCTGTAGCAAAACCTCTGATTGAACATTTCCAGATGGTCCAGCTTCCATTAAAAGATCATTGTAGAACTTCGTTCCATAGAACATTCCAGTATCATCTGCACTAAAAAGAATTTGATTAGTCTTTCAATGGTTGGTTTAAGGTTGAATTAGTTGTAATGAGATAAGACTTACTTATGGATCCATAAGGACCAACTGATTTGTAATCAAAGCTGAAAACTTGAGTCACATTGTTGAGATTTGGGTGCTGAATTGCTAAAGTCCAGAGTGTATGATTCATCCGGTAATTGAAATTTGTGATTGCTATCTTCACACGCCAATAGTCTTTGTAGTTAGTTTTAACGTGCCAGTGGACTCTAACAGGGCACATGTGATGTGTGCATTGCAGTAAAGGAGCGTTGTCTTTTCTCGGTGTGTTGAGACCTTTCATGGTTAGAATCTTTGAATCAGCCCTGCAAGAAAATATTGAGAATGATTATTTTTTTCAGTTTTAGGAGATAAGAAAGAGTTTTGAATCTAAGTTATTTGTGTATTGTTTTTTGCTTACTTGACGCAGCTCTTTTTGTTCTCGCAACCACAGGCACAAGACGGACAAGGAGTTATGGTGTCGTTGTAGAAAGAAGAGAAGGAGACACAACAGCTTGGATGCTTTCTAGCTAGAAACTGTGAGTATGTGCAGGTAACATTCCATGTCACTGCAGCAACATAAGTTTTAATGATGTTTAGAGATCAGTTGCTATCAAGTATGAATCTTCTTAGAGTCTGATTTTTCACAAATTTTTGGGAAGAGATAAGCAAGAGAGCTTTCAAATGTAAGTAGAATCATGTTAATCAGACAGTTAGATGGGAAGGTATCTCACTGACTATTAGGCGAACATATGAAAGAGATACATTTCCATCTTACAGTTTGATTCACAGGATCCTATTTGCTCTCAAAGCAACTTATTTGACTACTCTAGATTTATAAAAGATTAGTCCGTAAACAAATAGAATAAAAATTGAGGGTTTTAAAAATGAATCGGATCAAGTTAAGGTTTTTGTGTTTTTTTTTTAAGTTTACTTACTCAAAGCTTGTGTCTTTCGCCGTTTGTCTGTTGTGAGAAAAGCGGTAGACGGCACGATTTTGGCAGGACCGCAAGTGTAACCAGGCCCGGGACCAAGCAATGTGAAGTTCTTAGGAAGCTTGACAGTCTTGTTTGTAGTTCCAGCCAAACCAACACTAACTTGAAACTGTGATACAGCGGCTGATGGATCTTGACCCCAAGCTCCAACTACACCGCCTTTGCAACAGTTTGAGAACTGTTGATTGTAAGGCACACCTGGCAAGAGATCAACGACAGTCGGTGTTTTCTTACAGCAATGAGGTACATTTCCCTTGAACTTGGAACAGTCTCCTTGTTCTGTTGTTTGCGAACCAACCATTGACCAAATCACTTCTTTCTTTGCCCATGTCCAGCCTAATGTCCAACCCGGGTTTTGTATGTGTCGGTACATTTGGAAGTTGTTCATAGTTACGGTTGCCTGCAAATGCATATATTGTATAGAGATGATGAGAGCTCATACTTGTTTCTAACACACATACTCGTACGCACAAGTGCTTATAGGATTCTTACCACATAGCCATCTGCTGTCCATGACATGATATCCCATTTTATTGTAATGTTCCCATTAGGATCCAATGGATCATAAGCAGCTGTAAAAAAATTCAAAACAAAAACCACAGAATGAGAATTGAAGCTTTGCAAATAGTCGGCGAAAATGAACATCCAAAACTCACTTGCGCTAAAGATGATCAAGAAGAAGACACATATGCAGAAGAAGAGCCTCATCTTTCCTAAGAAAGATTTAAGTAAATTGGTTTTTGGTACTGTTCTTGAACTTCAGTTTCTTCTTCTTTAGGAATTTGAAATTGATGTGTTTATGGATTTAAACAGAAGCTTTTCTCAGATTATTGATGAGTATTTTTGGTCTGAGGATGGGCTTTACCTACTTGTTGCATTCTCCAAATTTATTCTTTCTTGATTCCTATAACTTTAAGCAATGTCTTTGGTGATTGATAGTAAAACAGCAACAGAAACTGACGTGTTCTTGTTCGAACACAACATCTCAACTGTAATTTCTTTTTTTTTAAACTGGAAACCCTAATGATTTAGAATGAGAAGTGAGAGAGTAACTTGGGGTTGAAGACAAAGAGGTGGGGACTGGCCATGAGTCAACTTCTGACATAAACATATCTCCCAACTTAGCTTACTATCTTTCTAAGCTTTCCTGTTTTCGGATAAAGAATGTATTTCCCTTTTAAAAAACTTGTCCCAGGTATCAAAAAATTGAGCATATAAAGTTTAATATTTTTCTCGTCTGCAGCAAGTTTATTGAATTTGAGACGTTTACAAAGAAACCATCAAAGCAAATTTCTTGCCACCACAGTGAATTAAATGATTTCGACCAAAAAAAAAAAAAAACTCGGAGTTTTCCAACACAAAACACAAACAAGAAACATGTTATTAGTAGATAAGCCTTCTCAATATCGCAGAATTTTAAAATTGTGGTTTTGAATGTTACCCGCCAAGCTGCAAGCTTTGTTCGAAGAGATTGCCATTGCTTTTTTCCAAACTCACGCTCGGCACAGCGGCTGAAATATGAACAAATATGAGAATTGTCTGTGATACGGATATAAACCAAAAGAAAAGCATATGGGACTTGCCTGACAATTACAACTTGGTTCATCTGATCCATCTTACAATCAATCAATTTTGCGGTTATAGCCTTAACCACCCACAATTCAACCTCCTCGTCATTTACCTGTAACCAGGAAAATTTTATGAGTTTGAGGCTCTGAGCAGCAACGAAAAAAGGTTATCAACGTGTTCTGTCTTGTTCAAGCAAAAGACGTTCACCTGTAGAGTATTCTTGATAGAGGCATACAGTATTTTGCCAGATTCATCTGAGGCCAAATCTACTAGTGACAACAATCTCATCTTTGCTACACAGTCTTCCTCGACAAGTCCTGCAAATACCATCTATGGCTTATTACGCTAAAATCTAAATACTATAAGGGTTCACTACAGAATGAAGGATTGATCTGGAAATCATGTTAAGCGGTAAAGAGATAAGAACAGTACCATAGGTTTGTAGAAATCCTGAATTTGCATTTCGGAATTTCCTTGAACGCATCCAGCCTCTGAGTAAGAAAAATCTTCAGTAGCTGGTAAACTGGTGCATTGTTAGGATCCTTCTCCAATTGTGCGACGGCTGGCATGTCTAATAAATCGCACTGCAACTCAAAAAACAAAAAATTCATGAATGTAATTCCAACAAAAAGTAGTCTTTAACACTTCTAACTGCCGTAACAAGTCAAGAGCAAAAATATTACATATTTGAATCAAATGATGCTTTATGAATTATGATACCTGATATATACTGGGAGCCTTGACGAATTCAATAACTGCTCGTACAGCTTCATCCTTGGCTTCACTCAGGACCTTGGTATCTTCATTGGAGAAAGTCGCCAAATATTTTGTCACAAACTGAAGGGATTATTGATTAAAACTCCCATGAGGCCATTGGTATCCGTATACCTAAACAGAAAAGAGAGGAAAGACACATTGTCGCATTACCTTTTATTTTCTCTCAGCACATTAGCAATGGCAAGAAATACTTCGCGCTGCTCTTTGATGTCAATATTCCACTCATTCAAGAAGCTATCAATCTTTTTAAAAGAAGGCACTATATACTCGGTAGCCTTCCCGTTTACAGCCAGTCCAGAGCTTTCATAATACTTGAAAACGAGCATTTGGGTGGTCTAGCAGATTATATAGATTGAAGAGGCTGCACAGAGGCAAGCAACAGATGAGAAGCACATAATACATAAAATGAAACATTATAATATATGCTCAAAGAATCCTAGGATACATTAGCTTTGTCATTATAATACGATCATACATTTTCAAACGCAATGAAGCTTTGTCATTCGGCTATTGAACAACCTTAGAAGCTATAGCATTCACCATTTCAAGAACTTCCTCAGGACTTTTCACATTCTTGACAAGGCTGCAAATTATGGTGTAGGTACACTCAAGATCTGATAAGAGGTAAACAACATCATAATTACAAAGATATATAATGACCAAAAAGGACTAACGAACCAATAGACCTGCGCAGTGATAAAAGACAGACCTTTCTCAGATCTTGGATGAAACCAAGTCAGCTGAAGTTACCATTAACGTTGCCAAATCCAGCCACTTGCCAGCTATTATAGACTCCTCTGCTTCTCTACATAGCCTTGAAACTAGAGGCTCTGCAACCTAATAAGTAAACAAAAACAATAGTTAACTAAACAATTCCACACAGCGGAAAATTCTAATTAAAAACAGATCAAATGAGATTGCAATAGAGGCATCGTAGTTAGAACACTAATATGCTCAATTCGAATAGTTTCAGATGGAAATGAGCAGAAAATCCCAAAATTCCAGTAATTCCCAATAAATTCCAACAAAAACAAAAATCTAGCACTTCCGAAATCCAATATATATGCATTGGACCGTAAAAACAATCAAAATGTACAATCTTCTGCAGTTGTTGACGATCCAGAAACAAGGCGGTACCTCAGGACCGGCATCGGCCCAGGCAAGCTGGGAAGTGAAACGAACAAGCGAGCGAAGGATCTTGTTCGGAGGTGGGAACAATGGTTGTCATTTTCTGCTCTGACTCTCTTCTCCTAACCTTAATCCTAAACCCGCAGACGAAATTGTTCAGATGGACTGAGGAACAGATGGGAAGCCCTAATCGACGCTTAAAGTTTTTTTCGGTTAAGTATGTAACCGGATCCGGTCCAATAATAAAATAAGGAGGGAAAAAGAAACGGTTTTTGTGTATCCAACGGCTAAACGGTGAGAATCAATCTTTATTGATTTTCGAATTCCATTGATGAACAAATCTCATGATCAGTGTTCTGTTTTGGTTATATATATGAATATGATCGCAAATCTGCGAATAAGTTTTAAAGCACCTGAGGATTGAGTAATTGTGTCAGTAGGAAAATTCTTTTTAAGCTTTCATGAGATGGGTGACTGATGGATAGTAAACCATACATTGGATTAAATAAATTCAAAAATCTTATCTTGAAACACATTGTCGACATCTCAAGATTGATTCAGAAAGCTTATAGCTTTGAACCATAGATTGAAAAAAATACTTTTGAAGACCACAAGAACCGGCCACATCGGAAACAATCCTCAAGGATATGAGTAAAGTTACATTTGTTTTGTTCAACGGATCAAAATGCTGAGATGGTAGTGGAAATTCAAATCATTTCTCGGATCCAAACAAGTAACCAAGAGAAGATCCTCCACCTGGTGCAGCATGAACTTTCGTAGATGGTCGATCCTGTTTCTCAAAATCAAAACCCACATTTTGTTAAATATTAATCAGTTTCCAAATTCAGTTTCTCAATTAAACTCAAAATGTTACCGTCAGGAAGTTGCCACAGTTTTGTCCATCTGATCTGTAGTAATTATTAGGACTTCCTCTTACACCAGCCGAGCTCTGCTTCTTCTTCTCCTCCTCCGTCTTGTTTTTATCTCCGGTGGTGGTGGTTGTGGTCGTGGTCATAGGTCTACCTCCACCTCCGTCGGTGGTTGTTGTAGTGGTCGTGGTGGTGGTAAAGCTGGTGTTAACGGCGGGCTTCTTAGGTTTGCAAGCAGACTCACCGGAACCAAAAAGATAACCTAGAGAGCTCTCTCCTCCGCCGCTGTTTAGTCCTCTAGCTTTCCCCATTTCCCGGTGAGAATATTCCGCCGCAGTTATTTGAAAATCTAACAATGTGTTACAACATTAGATTGAACACATCCATATCAATAGATCTATAAAGAAATTGAACAATTGTGAACCATCGACGAAACATAGGAGAGAGTAACTTTTTTGTTTGTTTACCTTTTTTCCTGGTTTGTTTCTTCTTCTTCAACGATTGGCCGCAAGTTAAGGCAAAGAAACAGAGGAACAAGGAGATACACACATGTATGATGTATGTATATATACACTACACGTGTAAGACAATGTGTGGTGAGAAATAGGCATGAAGTTATTTATGGTAGGCACGTGTGGGGTTAGTTATTCGGTGAATCCCTTATAACTTTCCCGGTTTTCTGTTGGGTTAAACCGGTTTGAAGGACTAAAATAATTTATAAGCCGTTTATGATAAAAAAGAAAATTTTATGTTTGGTACAAAGCTGCTTGTAACCATTTGTATGTTTAAATATTGACATTATTTTATAGATTAAAAAGATTCGAATCTCTTGGAAAATAGTGGCAACCCACAAAATTGTACATAGACAGCGAAAAGTGGGAGGCCATGAATAATACAAGATTTATATTGGTTATATATTGAAATTCACCATATGCCAATTTCTTAACAAAATGTTGGAATGGGCTTAGGGCTGTATAGAAAGTTTAAGGAATTTACAAAGTAAGCCCAATGGTCTTTTGAGTGTCATTCAATTTAGTATGCTATTCGTTAATTCTCATGAATTGAATATGTGTTTCTCTCCAGCTTTCAGGAAAAAAAATATATAAAAGAAAATTTATTTTTAATAGTAAGAAAATCAGAAGTTTAACAAATCAGAGCAAAACTTTTCGGAATTACTCTCTTTTTGGTCAACCTTTCTGAATTTCTTCCATTTTTTTTTTAATTTTTTTTTAGTTTTGATAAATAAACCCAAAAAGAGAATAAAAGTTTCTCAAAATCTGACAAAGGAGGTAAGTGGTAACCACATGATTTGAAAGGGTTGTGAGAACCCATGACTTGAGGGACCATCACAATATGTACGATCATCATCATGATCTTGATCATGACCATTATCATCATCATCCTACGGACGAGATTTTCTCGTTGACTTAGATTTATAAGTGTCGTTGAAGGATGGCAATGGACATGTGAAAAACTGAAGAAACCCTCACTTTTACATCTAAATTTCTCTGCTACATTTATGAAAGAAAATATAGTATTATTTAATACGCCAGTGTTTTTAAAATAATACATTTTAATTGGAAAATAAATCTAGCAATGGATCAGATGACGTAACTTTTTAAGCAATAAATCAAAATTTCATGTTAGTTAAAGATAGGATCGAGGTTAATAAGAAATTGGCATCGTGTCTATCTAATAAGTATACATAGCCATTAAAGAGTTGCATCATTTTGGCTGAGAAAAGCAAATGGTGCGTACATGGTTTCCACTTTCCATGCTCTCAGCTCACCAATGTTTCAACTTTCAATGCTGTTTATACTATTTTTATTACTTTGATGTATCACATGTGTTGAAATTAACACTTTTGGGGAAATAAATGTATTATTTAATTGAAAATAAGAGATTATGAATTCCATAAGTTCCAAGGTACATCAACTTGTGCGCTTTTTAATTAGCTTGTGAATGCAGATAAAAAGGGAGTGCCCATATGATTGGAACAACTTGTTGGAATAAAATACAGTTATTAACCAAAATAAATTTGAGGAGTGTATATGTACTATTTCAGCTTTCTATGATCATTATATATTATTTAATGTTATATACAAATTAACTAAACTATGCATGAAGGTGAATGTCTTAATGGTCTATCATAGTACGATGTCTAGACACGCAATTAAATTTCTAACCCTAACCTTGGTGTATGGAGTTCAGATTACGTTTTTAATTAAACTGACTTGTGAAAGTTGATCTTATAAAAAATAATTTTGTATGGAAAACTGAAAATTATTTCTTACATTGATTGTACGAATGACAGATAGGATATGAAGGATTTTTATTTATTTAAATACTTGTGATGTGGATTAAAACTTATATACAACATCCATTTCAAGCTTTTCAAGCTGATCAAATCCTACCAAACAAATATCAAATCGTAAAAGTGTAAAGATTGCTATGATCATCATATAATCCTTCATATCGTAGGCTCTTAGACCGAACAAAATGTAGACATACATCGTTGGTCTAATTAAAATATTTAATCTAATCTTAGTTAGTTACGAGCAATATATATCATGATTTGATTTTAGTGGTACTTTCCAATTAGGCATTCATCGTAAATAGAGTTTGGTAGTAATGGGTAGATTAAGATTATATGCCTAGGGAATATCAAAGTGATTACTATTTTTAAATTTAACCACTAAATCCTCTCACCAAAAAAATTAAAGTGTTGACTCATATTTTAACCAACTTTATTTATTCAATCGAAAATTTGTAATGATTGTGATAATTTTTAATCTCACAGAAACTAGAGTTGAGGAAATGGTCTCATATCAAAATAGAGAAAGACACACGAAAGATGATGCAAAATAAAATGTAAAATCAAGATATTTCGGCGGAAACTGTGACAAGAAGCCACTAACGTTTTAACAATTTTCGGAGTTCATAGATTAATTAACAGTATTTGATTCTTGTATTAAGATTTTTAATGTAATCTTAATATAGTAGTGTTACCTATATCGCTGACAAAATAAGTTGAGACATCTTAATTGTTTTTTCTTTTCCTTTTTTTTTGTAAAATATAACGATTTATTCTGTTATTAAACTCTTATTCTCTTTTTCTCATGTTTGTCTTTATGTTTTGGGAATTAGTCTATGTGAGTGACTTTTACTTGCCACTTGCCAGCTTTTTCTCCCGAAAGATTTTGATCTCTCCCTACTTTGTATAACTTGATTCGAAATTATTAGTGAAAATTCTAGATGACAAAAAAGAAAGGAAAAAAACACTGGTTGTTTCGAGTAATATCATGATCTGATTTTTGTACTTTCCAATGATGCATTATTCGTAAATAGAGTTTGGTACTAGCTAGTGGGCAGATTACGATAATGTGCTAAAAGAATATCATAGTGATTAAATTTTTTAATTAACCACTAGACCCTCTTACCAAAAAACTTAAGCATATTTTATGAATAGTAAGTTTGTGTGAAGGAACACTGGAAGCACCAAATTGCCATGTGCATAGATGATCATAACCATTTTATAATACATTAAAATTTATTCTACTTACCAAAATTTGCATGCCTTAATCTGGTAATTTTGTTTCTTGACTTTTCTTATTTTCCTTTTTAATCCATACACAATAACATTTAATAATGTACCTAATCGTTATGGCTTGGTTCAACTTCTAACCAATGTTCACCATTTATAAATAATTATCTTGGACTATACATATATATGAGTTTATTCTATATATCTCTAAGAAGATTAAAACCAAAAAGTGAAAATCTTAATATCCATGAAAATGAATCTTACTAGTTGTAGGTCCATATCTCGCATTTATCAATCTAGATCACAAGTTTACATCGAAAATAATTCTAATCAAGTGATTGGTATTAAATTTCATGATTTTTTTACTCAAAACTAATTAACAATGAGTTGATTAATTCATATTATTTATACATCACTAAAATTATTTTTCCATTTCCAATATAAAAATATTTCTCGTACGTTCTCTTAAAATAATAAACTGTATAGCTATTAAATTTAGCGTAAATTCATACTCACTATTTTCTATCTAAGTTTTTTTATAAAGAATTTTCTCTCTATTTAATAAAATTAGATATGCTACTGTGAGGTTTAATCTTCAGTTCAATCTAAAGAACTAAGCTACCCTCACGGACTTTCAAAATTTATTGATTGGTTTTAACGCTTGAACTCGTCGATTCAATATAACGATGAGAAAATTAATTTATGTTTATCTAACGAACTATCCATATCCGGTATTCTTATTAATTCATTTTAAAATCATTTTTTGAAAAAGTTTGGTTAACCTTATTGATCTCTATCTTTATTATCACTTGTGACAACACACATGGCAAGATTCTTATTACTTTTTAAAAAGATACTAAAATATCAAGGAGTTGCAAGCAACAGTATTTACTATGAATAGTTATGATATATGCATGTAGTGTTGCTCGTCAAAATCAAAGGGAAAGAACCTACACTTGAATTAATGGTGAAACTAACAAATGTTGAAGGGTGGGTGATAAAGTGGAATCATGTGCCAATTAATGTATTAAAATAGATATTTAGACTTATAATAAAAGAAACCAGACTATGAGAGGTTTGATTTTATTTGAAGTCAATTACTAAATAATATTCGTATATTGTTTCAATCAAAATTGAATTTTGCTTCATGTGAATTTGTTCCCCTTTTGTTTTCTATTTTACTTGCCAATTATTTCTCGTTACTTTTCTTTTTGTTTCCAATTCGTAGGTTTACGGTTTACCCTATCTAACACTTTTTTTTGGTTTTGTTAAAAGTTAAAAGTTAAAACCGTATCTAAATACTTAGCATATATCAAACATTCGTATGGATTTTATTTAACTGTTCTTATATGTCACTGGTGACATATATATGTACTCTATAATATAATCGATTCTCACTCACTGAGTGGGTTTATTTACATGTGTACATGCATGGTGTGGTTGATGATATACATGTACCGGTTTGGGGGTTAAGGGTCAATGCAAAAAGTCAACTTGGAAAAGCACATTACCAAAACAAACAAGGTACGTCCATGTTCAACTTCTTACCCTCCTTTTTTCTTTCTTCTTTTTTTTCTCCCCACACATTCTCAAGATTCTAAAACACTAAATCAAGATCTTTGAGTCTGAAACATATCTTTCATAATCTACTTATGTACATACATTTTTTTTAGCGAAAAAATCAAGGACACCAGCTCATAGAGGATTAATAATCTTGTTTAATTTTATGGTATATAAGATAAACTAAATTACGGTAATAGCATTGTATCAACATTCAACACATGTACATTTTATTAGTAAAATATTAATTAAAAACATCATGTGATTCCATATGTTTTTTACCAATCACAATTATATCCGGAATTACGATTTATATTCGATCAATTCACTACTCTGCTAATTAAGTTAATGATATATTAAAATTCAAACTTAACCATCTCCCACATGGTTATACAGTTGAGTTAAGTTTTTTCTTAAATAACTAGCTATAGATTTTTCTGTTATTCAACCTTTTATTCTATAATTCTATGATTATGTTATTTTGCAGTATGTAATATAATGTTCTTTTAACATGAAACCTAAATTCATGGGAGATTAATTTTTTCAGATAACGATACGTACGTCATATTTCGTAATGTTTTTCCCATCATGAAATTAAACTCATTAGACCATAATCTTTTCAGATAAAACGATAACGTCATATTAGTTGTATAGCTTGTAAAACTCGAATTAAAAATTATAGTTGATTATCATTCTTAAACAAAAAAGAAAAGAAATATATACTTAGTTAATATTCTGCATTCTAAATAATCGATTGAAATTCTACGTTTTGCGTTCCAAATAACCGATTGAATCACTACTATAAATCATTTTGTAAACACGCTTAGTAATGTTACCAATAATTACTTTTACCAAAAGAGTGTTACCAATAATTATATATATTGCCCCCACAATTAATATAATACAGAAATATGAATCTTAAGCACGCTTAGTAGCCAGAGTTTAGATGGTGACTCTTGATTCGCAATGCTCACTAATTACCCATGTGCAGCATATTCCTCGGTTACTTCCAAGGCCAGAAGCTAATATTTAATTTATGATTAACTATATAAAATCATAAATTAAGTAAGTTCACAAACCCCACATTGCTCACAGCACATAGTTGAACAAAAGCACGTGATCTGTCTAAAGGGTTTTTAACTAGTACATCGCATGACATAAAGTCATAAACTCTCAAATCAATATATCAAAATCTAAATAAAACAAAAACTAAAAAGACATTATTCTACATCATGTACAATACAAGCTTAATATCCCTCAGTTTCTATATCTTTCAAAAGCAATTAGTTACTGTTTGATAGACAAAAGTTTTAGGATGCAATAATTTAAAGGATGTTATATAAAAATAATAATTTAAAGGCTGTGAAGAATGTTATCTAGTCACTTTTCTATTAGTCTAATAAACCTAAAACATTTATAAATGGTTGTGAGTAAAAATTATTAAAGCCAAAATTTATACAGTAAGTTTTTTAAAAGCAAAAATCCAAAGCCACAACAATCGCAAATATAAACGATAAAATTATGTAATTCGAAATGACTAGACCTATCGAAATGTGGAGAAGTAAAATAAACACTTTTAAAATAAGTATTTCATTTTCAAGAATTAAAT
This sequence comes from Cardamine occulta, assembly GCA_028015245.1. Lineage (NCBI taxonomy): Eukaryota > Viridiplantae > Streptophyta > Magnoliopsida > Brassicales > Brassicaceae > Cardamine > Cardamine occulta. Next base: position 16,898,925 of record CM051384.1, read on the forward strand.
TATTCTTTGATGAAGCCAAAACAAATTATTCTTTTGTAAGACCCACCAATTTCAGACCATGCAAGCTTTTTTCCAGTGCACCAATCCGCTTTCTTCCTAAATAGTATTAAATTATAGTTTTGTTTTTGGCCATTAGGAATCAAGTTTTCCTCTCTTATTATTTTTTTTATTTTTTCTATTAGAATTTTCTCTTTATATATTTATTTTGTTTGAAATAAAAATTCTGCTGTCTGTCTCTGACAAACTCCACATGCATGTGTTAAGGGGCACCAAAGACTTAAGAGACCCACCCACATTATTTTGTCCACATGGATGTGTAAGGAAAACTTTTTTTTCATTTATTATTCATTTTCTCTGTTCATTAATTATAATTAATATTGTTAGTAAATTGTAGCATCTAATTTGTTTGTAAGAAATTAATTAAAATAGATACATTTACTATTGGTGACGAAAGCAAATATACATTCATCAGTAAGTTAAACAAATACTATAAGATTTATAGATTATCGCATTGAAAAATCGAATAAACCACAAAAATACAAGGGATTCATTTATCCAATATCTTTTTTCTTTCTAGAATTAACAAAATATGAAAAAAAAAAGAATTTAATTTGGTCTGAGCTTTCATGTGCATCACTTTCATCAGAGATGCATACAAAATAGATACCTCATTATTCCCAAGCAGATTTTTTCAGAGCTTTGTCATAAATTTTTATTTTATATAATAATTAAAATATCAAATAATTCAATTACATTCTCTTACAAGTATAAATCTACGGATACACACGCATACATGTGTAACACGCATGTGTATGTACGTACATACATAACATAACCGATGTTTATATATGCTTGAAAAGCTTCTCCATATAATTGTAGAGAGAGCTCTTTTGCCTTTTACAGACTTACTCTCTCAAACAACAACACACAAAAAAAAAAAAAATTCTTCTTCTCTTCTTTCTCCTTCAAGGAACCCTCCAAGAGAATAGACACAGAGAAACCTAATTTCTTGTCTGGTCATAACTTCACAAGTAGCTTTACCTTTGTCCTAATACCGGGTTCTTCTTTGTCCTCTTGTCTCCTCTTCTTCCTTTAAGTCACAAAACAGAGGAGAAATCAGAAAGCAGAGATTTTCAAGAATTGATATGAGAGAATCTTAGTGTTGCAAAGTTATTTAGAGTCAAACTCTGAGACCAGGAGCAAAGAAGAAGAAGATGTCGGCGAAGCTTTTGTATAACTTGTCAGAGGAGAATCCAAATCTGAATAAACAGATTGGATGTATGAATGGGATTTTTCAGGTGTTTTACCGGCAACATTATCCGGCGAGACGTGTTGCCGTCGTCGGAGATGAGCTCAAGTCTCTGCCTTCAGGTAACATTACTCTAGCTCTTCTCTCTTTAGTCTTTGTCCTCTCCATTAAAACCTGAGAGTGGAAAAAAGTAAAAAGTTTCAGATTGAAAAAGTTGTTCAACAAAGGACATTGTTTTTGTATTCTAGTTCCTGACTAAGATCCTAAATCCAAGATTCAGGACCACAAAGATGAAAGAAACCAAAGCTATAGAACATGTCTTGTCTTAAGAATTCTCTCTATTCTTATCTCTATAGGTGTGTATATACCTAACGGAACATTGTATTGGTTAAAAAGTTAAATTTGGTGGGTGATTTTTTTTTTGCAGGCAAAACAAGTGACAATGTCGGTGATACCAACATTTCAACGGTAAAAAGTAAGAATAAGAAAGCTGCAAAGGAGAAACAGAGAGGAGTCTCCTCTGAATCATCCGCAAGGTTGTCGTTTTCTTCTTCACCATGCTCCTCCAGCTTCTCATCTGCAGATATTAGCACCACGGCTTCTCAGTTTGAACAATCCGGTTTGGTTCAAACCAGTAATGGTGAGAATTCAGTAAGAGAATCAACCAACGTGTCACCAAGGTGGGGTGGTAAAATGATGCCGAGTGATATGAGGGAGCTAGTGAAAAGCTCAATTCATAAGGAAACAAGAACCAGAGATGAACAAGCCTTGTCTCAGCAGCCTAAATCAGCTAGAGCTAATGTGTCTCGTCTCAAAGAATCATCACCATCTTGGAATTCTAATGAATGGAGCGAGGGACGGAGAGTAGTGAAGCTGAAAGACAGTCCTCGGTTCTCTTACGATGAGAGAGAGACGAGAAAGACAGGCACCAAGCTGAAAGAGACGCCAAGGTTGTCATTAGACAGTAGATCGAATTCCTTTAGGAGTGCAAGATCTAATTGTTCACCAGAGCCGCAAGAGCTTGTAGCGGGTCACAGAAGAACAACATCGAGTGTCATTGCCAAATTGATGGGTCTCGAAGTCATTCCAGACGAGTCTGTGACCGACCAGAACAGAGAAAATCGCTTCTGCGACTCACCAAGACCAACTCCCCGAGTGGAAGCAGATCGACGAAGATCAAGAAGCTCTGATTCAATCAAGAAGATGATGCCTGCTAAATTTCCTATGAAAGCAGCTCCATGGACGCAAGTGGATGGTGCCAAGAACCAAGTCAAAGCAGCAGACGCTACTACACTGACAGTTTATGGTGAGATACAGAAGCGGCTTTCACAGCTTGAGTTCAAAAAATCTGAGAAAGACCTCAGAGCTCTAAAGCAAATACTCGAAGCAATGGAGAAGACGCATCACTTGATAAACAAAGATGATGATGACAACAAAACTCTGAGTTCAACCAATTTTATGCAGAGAAATGATCATCCAATTCCATCTGCAACAAGCCCATCTTCCAAGAATTTCAGATCTTCATCTATCGTGGTTATGAAAGCAGCAGCTGCTCCAGTCTTCAAAGAGACAGACATTTCTGATTCCGCCTCTTTCTCGCCAAAGAATGTTGCTTTACCAAATGTCAAGGTTGGAAACCTGAGGCAAACCCAGAGAGTCATACCGAGGAAGCAGAATGCCATGGATGTGACCCCGAGGCCAGGATTTTACAAGGGCCAGACAGATTCCACAAAGGAAAACACTAGTACCAGACCATTACAGTCAAAAAGCAACAATGCCAAGTCAGGGAAGAGCCAGAAGCCTAGTGTCAGCCCAAGAACCCCACCAAAGAAGTTCGGGTTCGAGAAGCAGTCTCGACCTACATCTCCAAAATCAGAACCAAACCAGATCCAGAGACAACAACTCAGTAGGCAACAGACAGATTCAGCCTCCCCAAGAAGAAAACCAGGGATAAAATCTCGTGCGCTGCAGCAATCTGAAGACCGTTTAAGTGATGAAAGCAGTGACTTGAGAAGTCTAAGATCTGACAGCAACGTGAGCTTGGCCTCTAACCTTGACACTGAGGTTACAAGCAGATACAAATACGAGAGGAACAGCGACATCACGGAGCAGCACACCCCAAAACAAGGGGTATAAAATTTTCTCCTCAAGCAAAATTTCACTTCACAAGCTATATTCACAAGTACATGTTTCATTGAATCTCATCTGTTTATCCTTGCAGAGTCCAGAGTTGGGAATGAGGTCGTTGCCAAAACCTCTAAAACTTACAGTGGAGCAGCCAAGCCCGGTTTCAGTTCTCGATGTAGGCTTCGACGAAGATGAGTCACCATCCCCTGTGAGGAAGATATCCATTGTCTTTAAAGGTAGTCACTGAGAAAGTTTATTGATATTAAACTCGTTACATTTATCCACAATATATCCACAAATAGATTGCAAGTTTAGATTTGTTTGAAATTCTCACCTTTACTATCTCTCTTGTCACAGAGGACGATAATCTACGTTCTGAAGAGTCCCAGTGGATGAACAAGCAGAGAAACTTATGTAGATCGATTGTGTGGCCCGAGAGTAACGCGAGTCTAAAGCAGCTTGATACCGAACTTATCGAGGGTTTCATGGAGGAAGGTGCTGAACTGAAAAAAGGTGACCACAAGTACATCTCAGAGATACTGTTAACATCAGGGCTTCTAAGAGATATCGACTACAGCATGATAAGCATTCAGCTGCACCAAGCACACCTACCGATCAACCCTAGCCTTTTCTTTGTCCTGGAACAGAACAAGACAAGCAATGTGAGTCTACAGGACAACAAACACAAAGGCAGAGGATTCGGGATGGCGAACCTGATAGAGAGAAGCAGGAGGAAACTCATATTTGACACCATCAACGAGATCTTAGCTCGCAGATTCGCTGCAGAAGGGTGCACGAAGCAACCATCCATAATATCATCAATCAGCCCACTAAGGATAACCGAAAAAAGTTCAAGAGGGAAAGAGCTTCTGCAAACTCTGTGTTCAGAGATTGATCGATTACAAGATAACTCAAAGTGTATCTTGGACGAGGACAATGAAGACCTCATTTGGGAGGATCTGCAAAGCCATGGCATGAACTGGAAGGAGATTGAAGGAGAGACACCGGGGTTAGTGTTAGACATTGAGAGGCTAATCTTCAAGGACTTGATTTGTGAAGTTGTGACAAGCGAGGTTGCAGCTTTTCCAGGGCTGCTCAGTGGGCAACCAAGGCAGCTTTTCCATTGCTAATATTCCTAATTATTCATCCCTTAGAATTGTAAATGAAGGAATCTAAATCATCCATTTTACAGAGTTGAGAACATTTGGTTTCTTTTTTCTATGAACCCTTTCTTATATTCTCTTCTTAATTATTTATGTAAAGACTCAACCCAAGATAAAGCTTAATAATGTTGTATCCATTTAGAATAATATTTCAGCAAACCTCAATTGATGTAAAAGACCAAATACCCACTTCTCTTACAACAATTCCGATTTAAGTTTGGATTACTAACTCTGCCACACTTAAAAGGAATCAATTTTGACTAGAAATGAGGATATTGTATTTCTCATTTGAAAAAGAATGTTGCACCAGCAAATTATGCTAAAGAACAAACACACTTATCTTCCTCCAGCAATTCTAGTCAGTAAAAAAAAATCTCTTCCCCTAAAAAGTCACGTATTCAATCGCAAACTATCACTAAACTCATGATGCAAAGATATTCCGTCTACAAACTCTAAATGACAAAATACCTATTTTACATCTGTGTCAATACTTTCGCACTTTTCTTCGCGTTCTACCTTCTTCTCCCTCTTGTCTCCATCCTCTTGAAACCAACCCTTTTCCTCTAAGCTCTGATTTATCGTCCAACACACAGAGGCTTTTCGACTCCCAATCTTGAAACGAAGTAAAGCTCGTTGTGTTCTTGCACCATCTTTTTTCTCTCCATCGTCTGTTTCAGCTAATCTGTTCTTGTCGTTGATCTTATCAACTGGAGCATATGCCTCAAGAGCTGGAACACGATGGCTCTTGCTCAGTTGTTTCTCAGGAACGTGGTTAATGCTAATTTCTTCATTTGTAAGTTCTGACGGGAAGAACAAACGCGGCACGTTCTTCTCTCCAAGCCAAAGTGGTGCAGCAAGAAATGGGTTACCTTCCGGTTCCTCTGTTGGTTTCTGAACATCCTTTTGATCCATGGACTTATGAACTTTTAACCTATCAACATCAACATATTGCTGCCTACTCGTCAAAGACAGTCCATTTTCTCTACTCTGCACATCCCCTTCTACTATCTTGTCAACACTAGTCTCCTCCGACTCATTGGACATCTTGATTTCAGGAAACGCAGGAAGCCAAACTGGAATATGTTCATCTGGTGGCTCAGGTCCAATCTCGGAAAAGCTCGGAGCTGGTCTTTTTCCTCTATTGAAAGGGAAACGAGGAAGAGCATAAACAAACGGCATTTCCTCCGCTTCTCCTGTATAACGAATAATATCCTTGACAACACCAGAATCAGCAAGACAATGGTCAATATCAGGAGCACCGTCGAAACCCAACCCAGATCCCAAATCCTCCAATGCTTGAACAATGTCCAGAGCATTACCTTCTACTCTACCAGCAACATTAGCATATAACTGCGCAGTCTTCCCAATGTTTTGTATGTATTGAATCGTTACATCGGTTAGTGTTTCGAGCGCAGACTCATGAAAAGAACTGAATCTCACACCTTCTCTTGCCTGTGATTCTTGATAAGTATTAATCTCAACACTCTCGCATATCTGTGCCACGGCCATTCTAGCGAGTGCGTACGCAAAATCATTCCCACGAAAAATATTTCTTTTCCCGTGTAACTCTCTCCGCTGACTTCCACCCTCTCCGCCTCCATTGGTCATATTCAACCTTTATTACAACTTTACACAGCGTAACATGTAGAACCATTTCTTGAATCAACCCAAAGAAAAGCGCATCCTTTGATAACCAAAATTGTTTTAACTCATTTTCCACTGAGTTCTCATCGCGGTACCTTAAAAGCAACAAGAGGAGAAATGACATCAAATTTCGAAATTGAGCTGAAACAAAAATTGAATTTAAGGGCATACAAAAACGAGGAATAAGAACCCAGTTGCCCAATAGAGGAAACGAAAATTGAACTTCCATAAATATCAATTCTTTCCCAAAACAAAACCAAAACCCTAGAAACTCAGCGAGTCCGGTTCACGGTATAAGAACGGACCAATTAAAAACGAATCCGTTAAACAGAGACGAAATGCTTACCGGAGAAGAAGACCTCCCCATTGTGAAAACCCCCGAGTAGCAGAATCGACTAGGAAGAAGGACCAGACAAACTCCGGCAGGTAGGTACCAGCGAGGAACCAAATGGGAAACCCTAGCGAAGGAGTAAAATTGGGAGAATTTTAGGGCTAACGGAGGTACCAAGAAACCGAATCGAAGTAGAAAGGCGCCAAATTCTAAGGCTATGAATGCGATTAAACCCGGCTTAAACCCCTCGATCCAGAGAGAGAGATATTGAAAGTGTTGAGATTTTCGTCCTTACTTATAAGCGGAAGCAGATGATTAAAGGAAAGAGGGAATGATAACTTCACGACCGAGCAGATAGAGATCTCGTGACAAAGCTCTATCCTTTTGACACGTGTCTTTTTCCTTTTTTTTTTTGTTTCGCTCTCCTTCTTTTTCATTCAAAACAATTTCTGCTATAAGCAATTCCATAAATCTTTACTCGTGTAATGAAGTCGCATGTAATAATTTATCCACAAGATCGAACTGAATTCTAGTTGTTGTATATAGAACTGCATTTGAAAAATTTCTCGCTGACCAAAGAATTTTATCGTTTGTATTCGAGTTATCTAATGGCAATTTCATATAGTGTCAATTTATTGGAAAATTTAGACTTTGGAGAAGAAACTTTTTTGACAATAATAAATCGTTCAAAAAAATCAAATTCAATTTTTGCTGTTTTTTTTTCTCTGAGGGCAAATCAAAATTTTCGTTTAATTATTTTCTTAGCTATAAAATTGACAAACTTCTGAATAAAAATATGAGAAGGCTTAATGGGCTTTCCGTTAGCAACCATTTTCTTTAGAGCCGAACGGCCTTGCAGCCCAACATCAAACGACTACATTAATACACACTATTGGCTTACACCTACTACTGACTTAAACCGAAAAACACAATCAAAACCAAACCCAATTTCGGATTGAACATTTTCAGTAGCAATCATGAATTTTCGGTTCGTTTTGGAGCATTAACTACTCTCGATTTAAGATAAGTTTCCTCCGTACTTCAGTTCAGAAGAAGAAGATCCAAACAATATAAAGTTTGATCGTCCATATAGAAATAATCTACTTACTAGTCTTTCCTCTTTTTCTTCCCTTCTTCCATTTCTTGAATCAATCACGTTGAAATGGAAAACCAAAGCAAGAAAGCCAACGGTTTTTAAAAGCTTTTTGCGATTGCACTTCAGTCGCTTGCTTCGATGACGACGACTTCCTTTGTGGCGGTAGCTGAGTTAGAGTAGTATGACTTGCTGGGATGAAATAAAACTGCGGATGCGGTTGCGGCTGCGACAGCTCAAACCGCTTATCGAAAACGTTCCATCTGAGTTCCATAGATTGCGTTTTGACACTTGCATCTTCATTCTGCAATCTACCATAAAAGAAAACAACAAGAATGAATATTTGATTCAGATAAACAGAGTTAGGGCTAATGTTTTACTTGCGGCGCAAGCATTATATAAGAAATAGAGAAGACTTATACATGGGGAATGTGAAAGAAGAGATACTGTTGTTGCTCGTGTCTCAACGACAACAAATGCTTGAATCGTCTAGTATAATCCCCATCACATCATCTTCAACTGTTTCTTTATCTTCGTGTTCTTTGCAATTGAGTTTGATCATCTCTTCAATTTTGCTTTCGTCATCCTCATTATCACTCTCAGCGTATTGTGATTCATTAACCAGAGGAAGAGAAAGAACCGTATTTGTTTCAGTTCTTTGATTAACCGTTTCGTTTGATTCTTCTTGTTTAATCTTCTCACCATAATCTTCTACTTCTTCGTTTTCTTCATCTTGTTTACCGGATGCAACTAAAAATTTGTGTTCTTCTCCTTTGATCTCACCATCCTCTGATTTATGCGTTTCATCCAATTTCAACGCAGCAGCTAACCCAATGATTCCATGGTCTCTAGAGAGACTAACATTCCCCGTGTGAAGGCTAAATATCGATTTGTTAGAGGCCAAACTCCAATCCATTGAGCCACCCGGTTTACGAAAGAAAACCGATAAAGGAATCTGGTTTGGGATGTATCTGGTTTTGGCATCCATGTCTTGGAGATGAAAAATGGATAGCAGAAAAAGCCAAAGTGTTGTAATTAATCGCTGAATCCGAGAAATATTGTTTTTGTGATGAAGATAAACCTGGAAAATAAGACGTTTTAGAAAGTATTTTAAGAAAGGTTTTGTCCTTTGCTTGTGAGCGATTTTGATTTATACGAACAAAAAATAATCTCAACAGATTTTTTTTTCTTTTTCTTTGCTGTTCGTGTTTGTTAATTATTGAAGCCATTGGGTTATGCGTTTGTTAAGTTCGCGGGAACGATTTAGGACATTTGTAAGTAATTAGTTTGTAGTTAAGAAAGTTTAGTAACGAAGTTAATGTGTCTGTGTCTGTTTTTATTTCCCTATGGATTAGCCGTAGATAAATTGATAAATTAAGTTTTTTTTTTTTGTTCTATTACCACTCCACCATTTTTAGCAAAAAGTTAGTAAGCTCGATAAAATCATAAGTATTGGTGAAAACACGTGTACTAATCAACAATCATTGAATTTAGTTTAGTGTCCGTTTTGAGTATTTCGACGAACCTATGTTATATATAAGCAGAGGCCTGAGAAGGGCCCATATTAAAGATCCAAATGCTTTGGGCCCAAAATTGATCTTCTCTCATTCGTCGAACCACATTTTACCCCCGCATGAACTAAACCGGAAAAGGAGGTTAATTCCGTAATCTTCATAATTTCCTTAAACCCTTGTCTGGGTAAGTCACCTCCACGAGTCAGAACCCTAATTTATCTCTGTGTCTTCTTCTTGCTCTGTAACAAGCCATCGGTGAAGTTAAGAGGCAAAAAATGGATGTCGATGGAGAAGATGTATCTAGAAGACTTCACGTGAAGTTCGTGACGAAGCTTGACCCTCCGTTTAAAGCTCCGGTCAGCTCCATCGCCATCCCTTCCGATGTCACTCGTCTCGGTCTCTCTTCCATTGTCAATGAGCTTCTCAAGCTCGGTAGCTTCTTCTCCCCATATATCCTTATACCTCCTTTAAATGATAGGAGTTTTAGTTTCGACTGCTGGTGTTTATTATTGGTCTTTGTCTTTAAATTTGTCAAATCATAAGCTTTAGGTCTGTTTAGGAACTTGTTTGTACTTATGAATTAGAGAGTACATGAAAACATCTATAATTGTTTACCTGGATTTTGTAATATTCCTCTTTTAAGGTATATAATTGGGTATTGACATTGGGATATTTCGATGAGCAGAGAATCCTGAGTGGGAAAGTGAGCCATTTGATTTCTTGATTGATGGAGAGCTTATTCGGATGTCACTCGAAGAGTTTCTTCGGGCTAAGGGAGTATCTGCGGTAATGTTTTGAATCCTAAGCACACCAACTAGTGTAGTTGGCTACTTTTGTTCTACTTTTCATTTTGTGAAGCACATCAAATTGGTGTTTAATTTCAATGTAGATAGCTCTTTATCTTGGAAACATATTCTTAGCTAAGTTTTTGGTTCTTGCAGGAACGAACTCTTGAAATCGAATACATAAGGGCTGTGACACCACGCAAGGAGGAAGAACCCTCTTTGCATGATGACTGGGTCAGTGCGGTGACTGGTTCTTCTCCCGGGTAATTTTTTTTATCCTACTTACTAGACAATGTAGAATGGCCCTATAAGTTGGCGTTTTTTATGATTTTCTTTTCTATCACACCAGTAATTTGATTTTAAAATTCTATTACATGATCTAGTGATCCTTATAATTTTAAGGATTAATATAGTCATTTGTTCTTGTTCCTAAACATTGTGTTAGTGGTTGTCTTGATCTCGTTGCTGTCATTTGCAGGTTTATTTTGACCGGTTGCTATGACGGTTTAGGGAGGTAATCATTTGACCCATTTATTCTATGTTGTATGCATCTGCTTATCTTCTGTCTTTTTTTATTGCTTTCAACATTTGCAAGAATCTTATTTAGTTTACCTTCTGATAAGGGTATGGAGCTCTGCTGGATCATGTTCACACATATTAGAAGGCCACGCTGGGGCTATCTCCTCAGTTGCTTTAGTTAACTCCAATGGTATCTATATTATGAGAAATCTATATTATGCATGTTCTATACTAGCAAATGATATTAACAAGAAGGATTTTTCCTCTGTTGATTTGTGCATCTAGATGCAGGAAGTGTTACTGTAGCCACTGCCTCTAAAGATCGGACATTGAGATTGTTTAAGGTAAACATTGATTATATATCATATATTAAAAGCCAAAGATAAATTTTCCATCTAACTAATTTCATCTCTTCCTGTTTGAAGTTTGATCCAGCGGAATCTGTTGACTCTTCTACAAGAGTTAGGGCATACAAGATATTGCGTGGGCACAAGGCGTCAGTGCAAAGTGTTTCAGCTCAGAAATCTGGGAACATGGTTTGCTGTTACCCCTTGCGCTTAACATGTGTTTTGCAAGTGAAGCTACTTTGCAATATTTCTTCGAGCTAACCACCTTTTTTGTTGTATAATGTAATTAAGGTTTGCTCGAGTTCATGGGATTGCACGATCAATTTATGGGACACAAATGAGTCTACTTCAGAAGGGGAGTCAGTATCAGTGAAGAAAAGAAAAGGGAATAATAAGGCCGAAGAATCTCAGTCAGAGGTACCCGCAATAAAGTTTGGATGATATGCAAACTCTTTTGAAACACTCAATCTGCTCTTCAAATCACGTGGAATAGAGAAATGTATTCCAACAGTTGTGTGTTTCTCAGTTCAAGTATCTGAGAGCAGTTACGATATTGAATTTCTTACAGGCAGAGGCGGTGACTACATTTGTTGGACACACACAATGTGTCTCATCAGTTGTTTGGCCAGAGCATGATGTAATTTATTCCTCTTCATGGGACCATTCCGTAAGGAGATGGGATGTTGAGACAGGGAAAGATTCGTTGAACTTGGTATTACCTTCTTACTCCTTTTTTTTCCTCAAATTCAGTCCCAGACAGGCTGTTACTGAAAAATCAGTGCTTTCAAGTTGTTTCTGTCTAAGCTTAGAGCCATGTTTGTGTGGTCAAATTGTAGTTCTGTGGAAAAGCTCTCAACACGGTAGATGTTGGTGGTGAGGGTTGTGCACTTGTAGCTGCTGCTGGCTCAGATCCAATCCTTAGAGTATGGGATCCTCGTAAACCAGGTGAGAGATCCATATGAACACACGCCAAGTCAATATATAACCAGACTGGGTTTTTATTACACGGTTCATAAACTCTCTTCATTTACTCTGTAGGAACTTCCGCTCCCGTGTTTCAATTCTCTTCACACACATCATGGATTTCCGCAATTAAATGGCACAAAAGCTCTTGGTTTCACTTGCTCTCTGCTTCCTATGACGGCAAAATCATGCTCTGGGATCTTAGAACTGCTGTAATTACACACACACTCCTTTTTCGTTATTACCCACAGTTTTCCCGTTTTGAAACTAATGTTCTTCCTCCTTTGCAGTGGCCTTTGTCAGTTATCGACACACACACGGATAAGGTAAAGTAAACTCAATCTTATCTTCTATTTTCTACTCTTTTAGTTATTTTTGTTACTGAAACGGCACGGAAAAACTTGGTTTTAAAGGTTTTATCTGCTGACTGGTGGAAAGGAGACAGTGTAGTCAGCGGAGGAGCAGACTCTAACCTGCGAATTTCTTCCGGAATTGCAATTTCTTAAAAGGTCTGAAATCCAAAATCTTTGTTCTGCTGGAGAAAGCTTATTGTGAGGTTTTGTATACTCTTTCATATTTCGAATTGTTAAATCTTAACTTTACTTTTAGTGGGAAGCAATTTTGTTTTTTGTAATAACTATAATTAAGAAAAATGTATTTGCTCATTCTGTCTGCGACACTGAATAGTAGATTTGTTATACTCCCTTTGGCGAGGAAATAAATTGCATCAACTAAAAAATATTACTCTCGTTTTTTCAATAATTGTTGTAAGAAGGTAAATTTGTGAAAGATATATGTTTCATATTTGCATCCGATTTCCAAAACCTGTCCATATTATTGAAGACTGATAATATCGAGAATTACCCCATCACTTATATTTAATTGAACTTAAAGATACAATTTTTGATTATGTAACTGACTAGGGAACTGATACTAGACTAAATAAGTTCCCAATCAAAAATTAATCTTGCCATCATAAGCTTGATTAAACTGCCAATTAAATGGAGCAACATTATGAAAATCCAAACATCTCCCATCACTTGTAGCAACCTTGAAAGACAAACTCTGTCCGGTTAACTTCATACCGGTATCCCAAACCTGTCCCCAGTTCCTATGCATCGGAATCCAACCGGTTTTCGAACCTTTCACCTTAACCTCAGCAACAACACCGACATGTCCAACGTTGTAAACAAGAACCATCAAGAAATAAGGATTTCCGCTTAAGTGAAACTTGACACCACCATGTTTCTTGGGGCAGAAAACTCGCCTGAATTTTACCGGAACAACTCCTGCTTTGTACTTAGCGATCTTGAGAAACATCGGTAACGAAAGATCGAAATGTTTCTGCGGCGGATTGCACCAAACATCTACGGTTTTGGTGTAGTTCGGTGGGCAAGCATTGGTGGCTGTGACGAATATAGATCTGGCCCCTTTGATGCACGCTTGTGGAGCGTTGACGCATTGAATCTCGAAGCATGCGCCGCACGTGGCTCCATTGTTAAACAAAACCGAGCTTAGAGCCGTCGTCTCTAAACCGTAGCCTTGCACGAAGAGATTACCGTACCCACAAGCTCCTTCTGATTTACGTTGGTTGATACACATAAATTGAAAATTTGGTTTAGATTCTATAGAACAGTGACAATGACTACACATATAAGGAAAAGTAAAGAAAATGTTTTCATATTTAGTTGTTTTTTTCATATTGGATTTGAACTGGTATATATATAGTAGTCTAGTACAACTTATTAAAAATAAATAATATTAATTCTAAATCACACATTAGCTCTAATGCCAACAGAGAAAAAAAGAAAGAAAAATAATAATAGTATGTTATTTCAAATGAATAAACGTACGCATGGTTTCTCCACCCTTTATATCACCGTAAAAAGTGGCACGAGCATCGTCCCAGTGGCCTTTGGCATCACTGCCAGCACCAACGTTCATGAGTCGGTGTCCCGAGGCCACGATTGTCGAGGTGGCCAATAAAGCTACAACCACCGCCGTAAAACTACGAGCCATGTACACAATGTACCCAGTACTTTAACCAAAACAATGTAACTGGTATAAAATAATATAGGTATGCTAAAACAATGTTAATATTAAATAAGCGGAAAATGCCGTCTATATTTATACTACTATTTAAGAAGGGTGACGTGGGAACCTAACCAGTTATTAATTGTTTTAAATTCATTTAAGAAAGGGGATTAAGAAAGTAAGGTGATGTTCGTATTTAGTATGCTTTCTTAATCTTTTATTTACTGATGATCTGGGTTTTATAAAGTAATAAAAACATATCTATCTTTTGATTTTTTTTTTTTTTTTTGAAACTTTTCAAAAACATATCTATCTTCAATCGAGGTTTTCTTTCTGTTATTCATACATTTTGGATTTCTTATAAACCAAAACTAAAGTATGAATGTTTAACCGTTTTGTTGTAATGTCTTTTTCTTTTTTTTTTTTGTTTGATAAAGCATTTTTCTATATATTTTAGTTTGTTTTATTACATCGATTAGTTGCATGTATACAGCTATGTATTTGACCAAAAAGAAAGTATATAGCTATCTTTATCAGAAAACATATCTAAATGAAAAAGTGTATTTTAATTTTGTTTTAGATAGGTTACAAATTGTTTAAAAAACAAAAATAAGTGATGGCTTTGTAAAAAGTTCAGTGTAAAGTAGTTTTTTCTGTTCTTTTTTTTTTTTTTTTTTTTGATAAAAATTGGGTAAAGTAGTTAGCTATTAATATTACTTAGATCTTCACATGTACATATATGTCTCTTTTTTCTGCGGGTTATTTATGGACTGTTGTATGCTATTTTTACATTAAATACTCTGTATTCAATAAGCACACATGTCCGCTTCATTAGATATTTAGCATAAAGATTATCAGTTAAAACAAAATATCATTTGTTTAAGATACCTTTGACATGAACCGGAATAAACAAAAAAACGCTTTAATTGCTCAAAAAAAAACTTTAGCATTGTTGCATCAGTTAAAGTTCGTTGGGTTTTCGCGACAAAGAATTTATGATTTCCAAAGGTTTTTCTTTTTGTTAAAATTTTTGTATCCAAGGTTACTAACTTACTATACCTAAATTTTGCTAATGCCTTGCTTATGCAAAAATTTGAACTATACAAAATAAAACATTCGAAAACTTATTTTCATATATTTTTACTGAATAACACGAATTTATGTTTGCCATTTTACATATATATAGAGAAAAATATATTTGATGAAAAAATAGAGAAAATTTTATTTTATTTTGTAAAAAAACTATGATTATGTGTTTATAAACAGATTTAAAACTCCAATTACATACACACTAATTTCTACAAAATAAGTAAAAATACATCAAATACAATACAGTAATACTTACGCGAAAAGTTATCTTATCAAAAATAAAACCATTAAAAGCTCCAATTATGTATATACATGCTAAATCCTACAAAATAAACTAAAAATAATGAAATCTAATATCTGAATTTGACTCGAAAAATGATCTAGTATAAAATTTAAACCATTCAAAACTGTCTTCGAAAAAGTTTCAAATTTAGGTAACTACATAATATCGGTCATGGTATCCTTCAAGGCAAAAAATAATATCAATGGCTGGTCCAAAATCGAGAAAAAATACGGGTCAAGGCCCAAAATTTTGTTAGCAAAAAATAAACTACTGGTCTGACTCTTTTTTTCCCGGCAAATGGATATATCTGCTTAAATTGTATATCACCCAATAAGGTAAAATATCCTTTGAAAACAACCCTTTGACTACGAAAATAACTTCAACTACCCGAAACTACCCCTGCTTACTTATCGATTATTAACTGCCTAGTGGCTTATCAACTGATATTTGAGGGTGTAAAAGTCATTCACCAGAGGAAAATACCTTAAATCAATTTAAGAATTTATATCTAAAATGAGGAAATTTTCAGGGGAAGATTTCTCTTACTTTCCCCGCCAATTGCATCTTCCTAATTTGCTCTAAATTCTCCCCTAATTCCAAATCTAGGTCTCAATTCTCTTTATGACTGATACAAGCTTTTCAAATTCTCTTCAAATTCCTCATTTGTTCTTGCAAGTTTTTCGAAATCTGATATCTGGAAACCCTAATTTTTGAATTCCTTACTTCAGTTCGATCCAAGGATGAACAATCCAAGCAGTTCGGGCTGGGATTCAACTTCGAGTTTGACTCAGTTCGGGATCGGTGTGGCCAATACAGTACAGTCGGAGGTTGCTCCTCACTTGCCGCTGCCGTCGTTACCTATATTCTGCGGTGCTGCGGAACCTGGGGAGTTGAAGCTGTTCGACGAGGTTGGTGAAGGTTGTGGCAACAGGTCATTGGATCGCAGTGAGGTTCTCGCGCAATCCAGTAGAATCGCTAACATGCTTCAGGAAACTGACGTTTCTTACCTGTAAGCGATCTATTAGTTTTCGGATTTGGCAATTGTAATTCGTGTCTCGAAATCATAAACTAGTTAGAGCTCTTCCTCAATTGGATTACTGAAATGAATCTGATTCATGAATCTGCCTCGTTGCTGATATTGTTAAGTTGATTATCTCGTGTTTCATATGTGAGTTTAAGAAGCTAGCGGATCAGCTAATTTACGAAAATGATTTGTGAATAATCTGTTGTTTTGTTGGCTGATATCGAACTCGTCAGTAATATAAAGAAGTTTGATGATTAGATAAGGTTTATGCAATTTTACTGGTGAAGGGAGCATTAAAATTTTTGATTGTGCTTCTTTCCCTCGAAAGCTTGGCAGAGTAGCCATGTGGATTAAACATCTTTCCCCAGTATCATAGCTTGGTTTATCTAGGTCTCTGGAGAATATTATAATGGATGTTATTTTATGTTTGGAGGGGAAATTCTTTCATAGAGAGAGACTATGATTGTAGAGGGCAATAACTTATTTTTCTCTGATTTAATCTTGCAGGGATCTGCGAAACGAGGCTAGGGCGCTCGATTGTAATTCTGAGGTGCCTTTTCGGTTATATGACCAGGTTCTACGATGCAATCCTGGAGCATTTGAGTATGTTACCCCTGGTAAATGAAGCCTTGTCATTTTTTCCTTTTTGGCTGAACTATGGAGTGCTACAGATTTCTAGGAAAGTATTGAAATTCATATAGGAAAGATTCCTTCAAGTGTTGGAATATTTGGTCTGCAATTAAGATGCTTTTAATGCTTGATTCTAGCAGTATCTTCCTTCTTTGTTCACCCAGTCAGGTGGTTGTGAACCTCTATTCGTCGTTCCATTTGTGCTCAGCCTTAATAGCTGTTTGGTTGTTCCAGGAAAACCGTTTATTTCGTTAGTCTATGATTTGATTTAATATGTTTGTGTTTATTATTTATTACAATTTTCAAGTTTTTCAGGTCCGACCTGCAACCCAGTCTTTACCAATGAAGAGCCTCAAAAGATAACTTCCGAGCCAAGTATTCCTGTCAAGATTCAACGACAGACAGATCATCATTTAGCTAGGAGTATCCAGGCTGAACCTGTGAAAAGGGTATTACGATCAAATCATGTTGAAGATCATAGTTGGCAGCACGAACCTTCGACAAACCAGCCACCGAGAGATGATATTACAACTCACGACTCTTGGCCTGAAATGATCACCACAAATGTAGGCCCATCATCATAATCTTCCTGTATAAGTGGCTTTCTTCTTTTCCATGGACATAACCAAATTAAAGTGCAGGAATTTTCTGCTTCCAAGAAGCCAAAGGGCAAGAAGAAACGTAAAGATGACCCATCTTTAGTTCAACCAGATCCTTCGGTGCTTCAAGGTCTTTTTCTCCTCTTTTCCTTGTTTTCTTTGCAATTACCCTACCTCTTAAATAATTGTAGTTTCTTAATACTTGCTTAGAGTCCATCGTACAAAGCTTTTGTGAGATGTTGGAGGACTTCTGTGGCAGAGCTGAGGTCCCTGGTGATGATAGGGATGAAGCAGAATGGTCATCAGTGCCTGTTGATGAAGTTCGAGTTCTTGTAAATGAATTGATGACCATACGGTCAAAAATGCTTCTGCATATGGTACCTGTTGATATTCTATCAAGGTTATTGCACACTCTGGATCATCAGATACATAGGGCAGAAGGCTTGTCCGTTTATAGTGAGCATGTGAGTATTTTTTTTCTGTTTGGCTCTCTCTATCTGCGCCTCTTTTTCGTTAAAATTGTGGGGATTTTTTTCATGTTGCAGTCAACTCGTGGACTATTTTATCGTACAATATAGCTTTCGATTAAAGTTATTTCTTCTCTGTTCGAAGTATATTTTCTTGGACTTGAAAGAAAGCATTAATGATTTATTTTTTTATACTGTGTTAACTATCATGTTTAGTATTGTAAAAGTGGCAACTACGTGTCTTTCCCTTTTTAGCTAACATTTTCTGCGCAAATTTATTTTCAGTCAGATTCAGATTCAGTGTCGTTGGTTCTTGGTGCCCTTGAGTCAATTCATGCATCGCTTGAAGTGATGGCCAACAGTGATATGCCAAAGCAGCTCTACAAGGAGGAGGTGAATGCTTCTTAAGTGTTGTTTTCCTTGAAGTCTGTTTCTGCTCACTGCTGTCATTTCACCATATTTATCTGACTCATTTTTTATTTTTGTCTTTCTTTCATTCAGATAATTGAGAGAATTCTGGAGTTTTCTAGGCACCAAATGATGGCTGTTATGGCTGCTTATGATCCATCATACCGCACCGCAAGTAAACCGGCAGATAACATGGCATTTGAAGGTTCTTTTTCCGATTAACTTTGGAAATTGCATTTGCTATGAACATTCTGTTCCACTGCGTGGCCTATCATTCCCTATAGCTAAAACTTTAGTTTTATCCTAGTTTGTAAGCACAAAGATTGTGCCTTGCGATATTCTTTGCTGTTTTTTAACATTCTCATTCCTACTGCACAGGTTATGTTCTAATTACACAAATTTGACATATAGATATATGCCACATGCTTTTCTAGGTGATGACGATGATGATCCCGATCCTGACATAGGCTCAGCCAGCAAAAGGCGGCGTGTAGGAAAAAGCTGCAAAGTGAAAAAGTCAGCAGTGAACAGGTTTACTGATTAATACCCATTCTTTTGTGATTTTAGTTGCACACATTTTCCCATCTGATATTTCTGTCGTTTAGGATCTCTGGAGCAGTGAATACTGCACTACAGAAACTATGCACTATTCTTGGCTTACTCAAGGACCTGTTGTTGGTAGAAAGGTTGTCTGACAGTTGCATTTTACAACTGTTAAAGACAAGTATAACAACATTTTTGGTGGAAAATATCCAACTTCTGCAACTTAAAGCAATTAGCTTAATCGGTGGTGTAAGACTTTGCACTTACTCCACATCTTTGTTTTGTTACTTTTCTAAAGATCAGTGTCTCCACGTCAGTAATGTTCTTTAAATACTTTTAAATGTCTACTTTGATGCAGATTTATAATTCATATGCTCAACACCGGACGTATGTGATAGATGAGATATCTCAATTGCTCTGGAAGTTACCTTCTTCTAAACGAGCGTTGAGGGCGTATCTTCTCCCTGATGAAGAACAGAGACAGATTCAAATGGTCACTGCGTTGCTCATTCAGTTGGTTCACAACAGCACCAGCCTTCCTGAAACCCTGAGACAGGCTTCCAGTGCAAACGCCATACTGGAGACCCCAGTTGATGTTGGCTACCTAACTAAATGTCATGAAGCGGCTACAGAAACATGTTGCCTTTTCTGGACTCGTGTTCTTGAACGATTTGCCAGTTTAAAGGGTCAGGATGCTTCTGAGATAAAAGTGATAATTGAGAATCTTGTTATAGATTTACTGACAGCACTAAATCTTCCTGAATATCCGTCTGTGTCACCTATTCTCGAGGTAATGTATTGTGTTACTGGGTTTGTTTTAATTACAAGTCAATGTTTCTTTCCACTCTGACAGGTAAACTCTTGCAGGTTCTCTGTGTCATACTGCTGCATAATGCAGGGTTGAAATCAAAAGATGTCTCTGCTCGGTCAATGGCCATTGAATTGCTAGGTACAATTGCTGCAAGATTAAAAAGTGATTCTGTCCTCTGCAGCGGAGATGGATTCTGGACGTTACTAGAATCAGATAGTGAAACTAGAGTTGACCAAGTTTGCACAAAAGATTGTGCTATTTGTTTAGGTAAAAGAGCTGGGAACTTATTGGCCTGTCAAATTTGTCAAACGAGGTTTCATGGTGACTGTTTGGGTTTAAAGGAAATAGACATTCCAAGTCGAAATTGGCACTGTCCGTTTTGCATTTGCAAGAGGCAACTTCTTGTACTGCAGTCTTACTGCAAGGTGGACGCCAAGAGTACTGGTAATCTGGAATCAGCAGAAAACATCGAAGATCCAAATATGATTTCAAAGACAGAAGTTGTGCAACAGATGCTCCTGAGTTACCTTCAGGATGCAGGATCTGCTGATGATGTGCATACTTTCATTTGCTGGTTTGTTCCAGACTCCTTTCAGACAGATGTTGCAATATAGATAGGTCTTATATGAAATGTACTTTGTGCAGGTTTTATCTATGCATTTGGTATAAAGATGTCCCAAAATCTCAGAAGAAATTCAAATATTACGTTGCCAGACTAAAAGCAAAGTCAATAATCCGTAACTCTGGAGCATCTACTTCGTTCTTAACAAGAGATGCTATTAAGAAAATTACTTTAGCGCTTGGACTGAATAGTTCTTTTTCCAGAGGATTTGATAAGATTCTACACATGCTCCTGGTTAGTGAAAGTTTTTTGTGCATTGTTTTTTTTTGAGTTTCTTTATACTAACTGGGTTATTTTTTCAGGCTAGTTTAAGAGAGAACTCTCCCATTATTAGGGCGAAAGCTATGCGAGCAGTAAGTGAGCAAAGTGTTTAAACACATACTTATTTCCGTTTTTGGGTAAAGTTATGCTATTTTAGCGACGATAATACATTCTCTCATTGACCATGACAGGTTAGTATAGTTGTTGAAGCTGATCCAGAGGTACTGTGCGATAAGCGTGTTCAGTTGGCTGTTGAAGGAAGGTTTTGTGATTCTGCAATATCTGTTAGAGAAGCAGCATTGGAACTTGTTGGTAGGCATATTGCATCACATCCTGATGTTGGTTTAAAGGTAAATTGACCTTTCCCTGTATCATTATTGTCATATCACATTCCCTACTTTTGGTGTTTCTTTGCTGATCTAAGGGATTTATTATTTGTAGTACTTTGAGAAAGTCGCTGAGAGGATTAAAGATACTGGAGTGAGTGTTCGAAAACGAGCCATCAAGATAATACGTGACATGTGTACTTTGAATCCCAACTTCTCTGAATTTACAAGTGCATGTACTGAGATATTATCTCGTATAAGTGATGATGAGTCTAGCATTCAGGTAATTTCGTATTTCAATTGCATTGCTCTTTGATATATATTGTCCTCATTTTTGTGTTATATTATGCTTAAATAAAAGATCTATAATAGATATTTGTTCATCCGCAGGATCTTGTGTGCAAAACTTTCTATGAATTTTGGTTCGAGGAACCTCTAGTGCATCAGACTCAGTTTGCTAGTGATGCTAGCTCCATTCCAATGGAGCTGGAAAAGAAAACAAAGCAAATGGTTGGGTTGTTAAGCAGGATCCCAAGTCACCAGCTTCTTGTAACAATTATTAAGCGTGCCCTGGCCCTTGATTTTTTCCCTCAAGCAGCTAAAGCTGCTGGTATCAACCCAGTTGCTCTTGCATCAGTACGCAGGCGCTGCGAGCTGATGTGCAAATGCTTACTGGAAAAAATATTACAGGTCAACATTAATGCTTCATGTCTGTGCACTGATGGATTGGTTGAGAACCAACATTTACATATTTTATTCCCTCAGGTAGAAGAAATGAGCCGTGAAGAAGGAGAGGTACAAGTGCTTCCTTATGTACTTGTTTTGCATGCTTTCTGTCTAGTGGATCCTGGGCTGTGTACACCTGCTTCAGACCCTACTAAGTTTGTCATCACCCTACAGCCATATCTGAAGAGTCAGGTTATATATGGCCAATCTGGTCAAAATTCTCTTTAAGTTTTGTAAAGGAATGATTCTGTTAAGAGCTTATCTATGGTCGTTTTCTTTATAAAATAGTGGTAATAATCCTGAGAAGAAATCAAATGTGTGAAGGCATGTCCGCTATAGGATCTCAAACTCTAATTGTTGCTAACCTGCCTTTTGTCCTGTATTTGTTGCAGGTTGATAGTAGAATAGGAGCACAGTTACTAGAGAGTATTATTTTCATTATCGATTCTGTCCTACCCTTGATCCGCAAGCTGCCTCTGAGTGTCATAGAAGATCTGGAGCAAGATCTAAAGCATATGATTGTTCGGCATTCGTTTCTATCTGTTGTTCATGCTTGCGTTAGGTACCCTCTATAAATCAACTACCATCATTCCTGGCTCTATACATTGTTTTTGGGATGATCACATGTCTTCATGGAAGATGCAGTCGAGAAACGTTAATAATCTTGTTTAGGAGTACCTTTTATTTGATTAGTGCAACCCTTCAAATTTCAGGTGTCTCTGTTCTGTGAGTAAATTGGCGGGAAAGGGTGTTAGCATAGTTGAGCATCTTCTTCAGTTCTTTTTTAAGCGGTTGGAGGCCCAAGGTACCGATAACAAGCAGGTGGGTTCACTTTGAAAAGATTATGCATCAGATTTTTTTTTGTGTTTAAACACAATTAAGGTCTTCTATGAGTCCTTATATGCACATGATTTTACAAATGGACTTTCTGTGGCTCCGTATATTGTACTGTTGTGGTTTGCATTTATGAGTGTAAATTTGGCTGCATCATTACATAAATTAGAGTTTGTTCCTATTCACATTGGACTGTATTTTATTTAACGTTAGGTAGACTCAAGTGACTTCCATTGCCCTCTTGCTTAGAAGATCAGTATTCTCTACTAACACTGCTCTTCATTGTTGTTTTACTGCCCATTGATAGTAATATTCAGTTTCGCATATATCTCACTTAAGTTAGTGTTGTCTGAGTTGAGATAACTGTTTTCAAAAGAGGAATCCAGCAACGGATTAACATAAAGTTTAATGGTGAAAATATTCTGTCTATTTCAGATTGCTGGGCGGTCCCTTTTTTGTCTTGGCTTGCTTATTCGCCATGGAAACTCTCTTATTAGCAGCTCAGGTGGCAAGAATTTCAATCTCTCTGGCTGTCTCAGTTTATTTAAACGACATCTCCGCACAGAAGATCTTGCTTTGAAAGTCAGGTCGCTGCAGGTATGGTGCATACAGTGCTAGTTTTTTGCACATTTTCGAGACTGCATTATGCTAGAATAATGGTGGCCCCAAACTTCCTGTAGGCTTTAGGTTTCATTCTAATTGCACGACCTGAATACATGTTGGAAGAAGACATTGGAAAGATAATCGAGACTACATTAACAGATGAAGCAAACGGGCGTATGAAGGTAATATTACCCATCTATGTGTGTTTTCTATTTATATGGTGTACATGTTTTGTTTGACGCTTGCATATGGTTACATCCTTATTTGAATGCTCATGATCCAGATGCAAGCATTACAAAACATGTTTGAATACCTTCTTGATGCGGAAAAACAATTGGGATCCGATAAAGTCAGTGACACCACGGTTGACCCAATTGAGCAAGGTGGGCATACTGTACCTGTGGCCGCTGGTGCAGGTGACACCAACATTTGCGGAGGCATTGTGCAGTTGTATTGGGATAAGATATTAGGTAGATGCTTGGACTTTGATGATCAAATTCGCCAGACTGCTCTCAAGGTTTGCTATTGAATTCCGTTAATAATCTTTGCTTCTGCCTTTTTGCTCTTTTGTGATTTAACGAGACATATATCTGTTCTGCAGATAGTGGAAGTTGTGCTACGTCAAGGTCTTGTTCATCCTATTACGTGTGTTCCTTATTTGATTGCCCTCGAGACAGATCCTCAAGAGGCCAACCAAAAACTGGCCCATCATTTACTAATGAATATGCATGAGAAGTAATCCCCTGATTGGATTTACATAATATTACATTATTCATTTATCACATATCAGCGCACTGACACACCTTAACATTTTCATCAGGTATCCGGCCTTTTTTGAGAGCCGTCTCGGTGACGGTCTTCAAATGTCATTCATCTTCATGCAATCCATCAGCCAGGTCACTTCAGAAGCAAATCAAAATCTTCAGCAAAAGGGTTCAACAAACATGTCGGGGAAAAATGATCAGACTAGTAGCACTCTCACACAAGCTAGACTTGGAGTGTCTAGGATCTACAAGCTTATCCGCGGAAACCGGATTTCTCGGAACAAATTTATGACTTCTATTGTTCGCAAGTTTGATAATCCAACCTGGAGTGGCTCAGTAATATCCTTTCTGATGTGAGTATTCGCTAAAAAAAAACTTCGCAGTCTCTCTGTGGTAAAATAAACACTAACTTGACTGTTTCTCTTTACAGGTATTGCACTGAAACTCTTGCTTTACTTCCATTCACATCACCTGATGAGCCGCTCTATCTTGTATATTCCATAAACCGAGTTGTACAAATCCGGGCTGGGGCAATCGAGTCAAATTTAAGGGCTTTGCTACATAAAGATTCCGTAAAGACTCAGCACGAAAATGGAACATACCAGCAAGATCCAATTCCCGGACATATGCACACGATGGATCTGAACACAAGGATCCAAGAAGAACCAACGCATTGGAGTTCCTATGGCCATGCAACTCCAATTGACCTCAACGGAGCAGTATACCAAGATCCTAGGGATCAGTCTACTTCATATCAAACCCATAATGGGGAAGCAAATGTGCACAAGATGACCTCATCTGATCCGCCTGAATTGTCCACTGATGATCTGCAGAAAATTCAGGTAGTCTTACCTTGTTCTCCTGTGATACTTAGGGTGTTTTAAAATTTTGTGTTCGTTTTGTTTGAATTCTTACTTCTTCAATCTAGGAAGATTAATAACTAATGTAAACCGAATCTTGCATAGATCAGGTTGGTACATTTTGCTTTCGATCTTGGTTAGTTTTGGTTCGGTTTTAATCAAATATTTTTACTCAGTTTTCTTTTAAAATAATGTTTCAGTTCGGTGTTTTCTCTCTAGAGGATTGGTTTTGGTAGTCCGGATATAGAAAATCTAAAAACCTTACAAAATCGAGCACTCTTTATATTTAAAACTGGTTTTGGTTTTCAGTTCTACATATGGTTTATCCAAATTGAGCAGTCTTTATAACATCATCATTGCTTCTATATATGTCGTTTTCTACTAATGTGAGTCTTTCTTTGGTTGTCTATTTCAGGTTGATTGCTTAGCAGCTATAGCTTTACAACTTCTTTTGAAGCTCAAGAGATACTTAAAAGTCACGTACAGCTTAAATGATGACCGGTGTCAAGTATGATTCTCTATGTCCATTTGTTTTCCTTTTTCGTCTAACGTATTCACGAAAACGTGATTGTATTTGGAAACAAATATCTCAGGCCTATTCTCCAACAGAACCTTTGAAGGCAGGAGATCCTTTGTCCAGACAAAACATTGCCTTTGACCTCAGCGAAACTCGCACCGACTTACCTTCAACATATCAAGACTTGGTTCATAGATATCAGGTCAAAACGCCCCCATCAATTTTTCCCCAGTTTTGTTCACTTCTCTAAAAAGTTTATCTTATTCATTTTTTTTTTGTCTTGCAGGAGTTTAAGAACGCAATGCGAGAAGATACAATTGACTACACCATTTATTCCGCAAACGTCAAGAGAAAACGCCCGATGCCAAGAAAAACCTCAAGATCTGCTAAAAAAGCAGTGGCCTACAATGAAGAGGATGATGACGACGAAGATGATGACAGAGTCTGGAATGGCGGAGGAAGAGGAGGAGGTGGTGTGGCTGCTCGGAGACCGAGTTACAGCACTAGAAGTAGCAACAGAAGGTAAAAGTGAGATCCTGTTATTAGATTACTGTACATAAAGCTGCACCAAAAGAAAAATCAAAAACGCTGTTATTAGGCTCTTAACCAATGTACAGTAAGGTTTCTTACTAAACTAGGAAGACATGAACGACTTGGAACGTTCAAAGCTTTTTTTAGAAAGAAAAACAAAATCCAAGTAGATGAAGTAGACCGGAATTAGGGAGGGAGGGCGGTCAATTTGATCTTTAGATTATATTCAGTGTTGTATTGTTTCTATTTTTACTGGATCACATTGATTAGGAAATTATGTCTTTGCCCTATTTTTTTCTTTTTCTTTTTCTTTTCTGTAATTTAATGCTTGGTGTAAATCCTTTTTTTTTTTGTATTAATTTATTTTAGTTCCATAAAGTTTATTTTTTTAAGAGATTTATGCTGTGCCATGAAAAGGCATCGCAAATACCAAGAATGATCAACGAGATGCATTATATTTGTTTACACATAACGACCAACATTTAATTCCTCTGGATTTGGCATACGAGAGTGCCTGTCAATTCTATAGTGAGACTACAATCTATAAATAGAAACGGTGGTGAATTCTCTCTCTTGTATCATTCACTCGCTCAATGAAGATACTCTTTAATTTAAGCTCTCCCAGATCAATTAACTCTCTATTTTTTCAGCATTCGATAGTCTCTCGTTTGTAAATTGGAATGCGGAAAATGTAAAGGACACAAGGAATTTAACGAGTTCAGGTCTCCAAGGTGGAGACCCTACATCTCGCCGGGATATTTTATCCCGGAAAATCCACTAAATAAGCTCATCATCACCACACCACACTATATACAGAGACGAAAAGAGCAATCTCACACTACGATATTTTAGCACTCAAAAATCCTTCTTCTTTTTCTTCCCTGTTCTTGTGTTGCACTAGAACAAGAAGAATCTTGATCGAGTCCACTGGTGATAGCTGCCTCTTGCATCTGATACCCATAAGGATTGTTGGTCACCGTTGGAGTCATCTCTTGATCTCTTGCGATATCTTGAAAGTTGTGGTAATTGCTCTGCTGTTGTGCTTGAACGACGCTGTTTTTTTGGTCATCGAGATAAAAGACCAAATCTTGATCAACATACTCATCTTCCATGAATACAAGCTGGCTATTTCTGCTCCTTGAATCTTGACCTAACTCAGGAAAAAGAGGAATCTGTGCATGTTGTTGTTGTTGGGCGGCCTCATCATCATCATCAACGTCGTCTTCTACTTCCAACATATTTTCGAGCTTATCAGCATATTCCTCCATCTCTTGAACGCTTTCTTGATCTTGAAGAGGAGGATTCATGTCTTGAGGAAGAATCGGTGGCTGTTGTTGATCACGTTCATCTAGAAGAGCATAGATTAAATCAAGGTTAATCCAGCAGTCCTCAAATACACAATGATAATCCTCATCGCTCTGTAGTCCAATTGCCGAATCAACTCCGGCGGGGACAATAACGTCTGAGACAATATTGATATTCTTGTCTATGTTCTCTAACTGTGGTGGCTGCTCAACGACGTTGTTTTTGATATCTAACTGCGGTGGCTGCTCAACGACGTTGTTGTTGATCCCTAACTGCGGTGGCTGCTCAACGACGTTGTTGTTGATCTCTAACTGCGGTGGCTGCTCAACGACGTTGTTGTTGATCTCTAACTGCGGTGGCTGCTCGACGACGTTGTTGTTGATCTCTGGGTGGAAACGGAATTGCTCAGCGATGTGTTTCTTCTCACGGATATGACACAAGACCACTTCTTGGAAGAGATCCTTGTTATCAGTACTAGCAAGCGAATACTCCGTCATACACCAACCTGTAGTATTTTCCTTTGTCTTGCCATTGATTTTCTTGTGGTAGGAGAGATCCGATTTATATCCGATCACTATCTTGTTATTGTCCAAGATCTTTTTCTGCTTGCCGGTGGTCGTCCAAGTCCCGCCTTCGCTGCCTCCACGTCCAGGTACCGTACGTTTGGGTGTTGTTCCAGCTCGACGAGTCCTCTTAACAAAGTAGAACCACTCCTTGTCGTGGAACTGAGAATTGTTGACGTGCGGAAGAAGCCACGGCTCCTCTTCGTAGAGATTGATGTCTGTTATGAAATTGCTTTGGCATGTAGATACTCTGTTGCGTAGATAGTAATCCACCAACTTCAAATCATCTGCAAAGAACTTGAGGTCGCTCGGATCTGCCATTCTTAATCTATCTGTGAAACGTTACTAACAAGTAAGAACTGGATATGTTAATTATCGGTGTTTGCCTCTTAATCTCTTAGGGCACTTTCTTAATTATTCCATCTGTATTTATACTACCCTGAAGATAATGGGCCTTGATTGGGTTTCTGGGCCTTTTTGGTAATTTCGTTCGGCAAGATCTTCATAACTCTTTTTTTCTTTAAAATCATCCGAACGACACATTTCATAATAAAACCATAGTGACAGTACCATACTATAAAGTAATTATTTTATTTGTTGAATTTATTTTAAGAGACATGCATAACACGTTAACGTGTCGTAATACCCAAAAGAAAGACAGCTAATATTGAAGTTCAGACGGAAGAGTAGAAAACCGGAAACAAACCATTGCGAACCGTAATAATTACTTTAGTGATTTTCAGCACGTCGGTATAGCTAAACCGAGACTTTGAACCAAGATGGTATGCGCCAGCTAAAAGGATGCTTCTCCGTTTCAAGGTACGATGACAAACAGAGGCTGCATAGTTTGTTGTAGTAGTAACAACAAGTTAATCATCTGAAAACCAATTCAGATAAGAAAACCGGAATAAACCAGAGATGGAGAAATTGGTACCGTGTCAACGCTAACCGGTTTTCCATCTTCAGCAAGTAATTCAGTGATGGTTCCTGACTTCTCAGCCTGTTTTCAACACACAACTTCACATGTTAAAGACTCTGAAAGTTCTCAAATAATATATCACACACATATTTAATCACATAGATATTGAAAGGATCATCAAATCCGCATATTTCGATTGCAATGTTATAAAGAATATCAAACCTCAATCTCGTTCATCAGTTTCATAGCTTCGATAATGCAAACAACTTGACCATTCTGCACCTTATCTCCAACCTACACATTGCAAACGCCAAAACAAACAACTTAAGTGGAGGATACAGAACTTTCAGAACTTTGATTCGACTTTAAACAAGAACCAAAGATTTATAGGTTTTTTTTAATTTTTGCATCCTCTTGTACCTTGACAAAAGGGGGTTCCCCAGGTCCAGGAGATCTATAGAAAGTACCAGCCATAGGACTCTTAAGTGGAGGATGAGACGGAGATGGAGCGGTTGTTGATTTTTCTGTTGCAGGGGTTGAGGTGGGAGTAGGAGAAGGAGGAGGAGGAGCCACTTGTTGAGATGGAGGCATTGTAAGGCCTGTGATTTGGGGAGGCAATGAGTGATAAACTGGAGCTGGTGGTGCATGTTGCTGTAAAGCTTCCTTCTTTAGAATAACGATCTCACAGTCAAGCTGCTTCAGTTCAAGTTCCACTATGTCTCTTGAATCCACAAGCCTTAAATAAGATCAAAATATTTAGTGTTCAATTAGTTGATAGAGAGAAACTAAACAAAAGGATTCGTTGGATTTGGACTTACTTAAGAAGACTAGAGACTTTAGCCATAAATTCAGAGAGGTCTTCGGGTTTGGGAACGTTGGTTTTCACTTTTCCGTTCACATACCCACCATTAGTCATTGGGGTAGAGTTAGAAACAACCTTTGGTAAAATCGAAAATGAATACCAAGGTTACAATACATCGAACTATTAATTGTTGGTCAAAAACAAGCAAGCTATTACCTCATTGGTTGTGGCACGCAACCTCCAGATTGTAGATTGATTCTGTGGAAAGAGAAGGTTATGGATCAATGTATATACTAAATTCAAAAGGACAGCAACTTAATCACCAATTTAATATATGAATATATCACTTATGAACTACATTCTCAATTTAAGACAGAAGATGGAAGACTATAAAGCAGAAGTAAGTTTCATTAGTTAAACTGCACGACGGTCACAAGTACAGTAATCGAAACTTTATACACTAAACAGATGATAATTAATTGCCCAATCGAAAGCTCACAAAGAAAAGGCCAATCTTCTCGTAAAGGCTCACACTTTTTTACAGGAGAGAGAGATAGAGAGAAGAGGAGCAGAAGAAACCTGAGATACATCGTTGGGTCGAGATTCCAGGGATAGATCCGACCCGCCAGTTCGGGACACAGATCTTGGCGCAAGGTACCGACAATGCCGCCATTGTTGAGACTAATGTAATGCAGTGGTCGATGAAACCGAGGAAGCAGGAAGGAGAGAGATGAGTGAGAGTGAGCAAGAGAGAGAGAGATGTCTTACACTGTCAATTTTTTTTTCCTTTTTTTTTCCTTTTTTTTCCTTTTTTTTCCTTTTTTTTTCCTTTTCTGTATAAAAGGAATCTGATTTCGATGCTTACGAAGAAAGAACCCAACTCTTAAAATGAATGGTTCGTCATTATGTTGCTGATGGAATAGTGCGTACTACCATTTTGCTAAACACCTGTTTGGACTATCGTATGCAGCAAATAATGATATGCAATCCAACATACAATGGTATGCAATGCCATATACCATTGTGAATGGTAAAAATCAGACTATAATATATGGTCATCCCTAAGAATCCTCCATTTCTTCTTCCACACTCCGAAAGTTCGTTCTATAACGGAACATATAGATGCATGAGACTTGTTAAATAACTCTTCTTTATTCCTTGGTGGAGGACCATTGATGAATTGTAACAAATGATATCTCACAACCCGATAGCGTGATGATCTGTAAGGAGCTAAAAAACCTTGCTTGTTTGGATATCCTGAATCTACCACATAATATTTGTCTCTAGGAGGTAATGGAAATTGAGGATCACCATTTTGCGCGAGTGAGAGCACTCTTGTGTCGTGACATGAACCCGGAGCTCCATTCCAAACATATGTGAATAACATATTCATATCACAAATTGTCATTACATTGAAACTTGTTATATCGTATCGACTCCAAAACATGGCTTGCAATTCGGGCTTGACTTTAACACATATGTGTGTGCCATCCATTGCCCAAACAAATCCACTAAAAAATTGCCAATATCGTCGATCCGCTTGGAGATGTTGAGGAATCATGTGAAGTTCATGTATCGTAGGTGTCTTTATGTAATCAAAGGCAAGCAACTCAGTAGCTCTCAAGACTTCACCAAATTTTCTCATTACAGTCTCTTGATTACGTCCAAATCGTAAACCAATATCACGTTGAACCTCATTATGCCCACATACTCAATTCTTTCTGCATCAGATAAATTGTGAAGCCCTTGTGATTGTAATTGACAAATCCGAAGAACCTGAAAGTACATCAAAATAAAAATAATTCAAACATAAGTCATCAAGTTTCACACAAAAATAATTCAAACACAAGTCATCAAGTTTCAAACAAAGATAATTCAAACACAAGTCATCAAGTTTCAAACAAAGATAATTCAAACACAAGTCATCAAGTTTCACACAGATAATTCAAACACAAATAATTCAAACATAAGTCATCAATCTTCATCTTCATCTTCATCCTCCTCTTCATCTTCATCTTCTACTTCTACATCATTGGACTTGTCTTGAAAGAGAGCTTGACGAGCTGGAACATAAGGATGCTCAAATCGCTTATTTTGTCCAAAGACTAATCCCCCTCCTCCTGTTGGTGTTTGAAACATTTGACCAGCTGGATATTCTCCTAATCCTCGTGAATAAAACCCAGCAAATCCTAATCCTCAGAAGCCTGTTTGTGGTCCTAGAGGACGTAACTCTGGAACTGGTGGATTAATCGGTATACTCAGCGATCTTTGGCTACTACTAGCGAAGACACTGCCACTAGATGAGGGCTCACTTGATCTAGAAGATCCCCTTGGTTGAGAAGTCCCTGTATCCTCACCATATCTTGTACATTCTGCTAGTGACTCCAAAAACAAATATCTACTCTCGGTGTCAGGAAAATGAGAAGCATTCATCCAATATCGAAGCCAAAATTGATCATATCATAGAAGATGAAGGCATTTCATGTAGAATTTACCCATGTATACTGGCACATTCAATGAATTCAAAAGCTCAATTGCATCATTAAAGTTGTCGTAATCTTCAGGATCATAATAACCAGGACGTAGTCGTTCAAAAGATTTTTTTGGAAAGTCTCTTATGGTCGACATTGTCTCTTGGACGGTTGATTCAAATTTTGCCTTCTACGAGGTCCTCTTGATCCACTAGATCCTCGTGATCCACTAGATGCTTGCGACCCACTCCCTCGAATTGACCCACTTCTAACAGTAGAATATGGAGCGCTTCTTGAGCTTTGTCTCCCTCTACGTTCAGGTATTTGAGATCCTTCTTGTGTGAATTGATATATAGGTTGTGAATCATCATAGATGTTCACACGATACACCTCATTCTCTTGTTGAGTCTCATCCACTTCGCTAGGCTCCACATCAACATTATTGTTTCCACTATTTGTATCTTCTGTATCATTTGCCTCTTCTTCATTCTCTATCATTAGTTCTTCTCTTCTTTGTCGCACTGAATGTTGACTTTGAGAACCCACATCAAGATTTGCAAAACACACTTGCATGATTTCCCAAAACTTAGGAGGTTCTCGTTGAAAACGTCTCACTTTGTTATTTTCCTACAAAAAAATATAGCAACAACAAATAAATATTAATAACATAGAAAATTAATTAATAAGTGGATAAAAAGTAGAAAATTAATTACCTTTATACGATCAGCCCACCACTCATCTGAAGCTGTAATTCTTCCTGTGATAGGATCTACCGAGATACCAGTCTTGCCTTGTAAATTGATCCATATTTTGTATTGTTTTTTTCTTGAATTTTTCGTTGAATTTACGAACAATATATGTTCGCCCTGCTTGTCTCGGATCTTTAAACATGTAATTATTTGTAGCTAATGCTTCATCGTAAAATTCAATCAATGCTTTTTCTTCTTCATGAGTATATCTTCTATCATGTTTTTTCTACGAATATTAATTATAAATATTTAAATAATCAACAAAAATAATAGATAAATGATAAAAATTAATCAACTAAAGTTATATATTTATTCAGACAATAAAACATTGATTATAAAAATTAATCAACTTAAGTTATAAAAAATAATTATAAAATTAATCAACTAAAATTAATTACCCTTCTACGTATAGGAAGAGGATCTATGTTGGTGTTGGTGTTGGTGTTGGTATTTCTTCTTGGTGATGGAGGATCCATATTTGTTGTTCTACCTTTTGCTGAAGACATCTATCATCACAAAAATTAGAATAATCAAAAAAATAAGAGATATGTTTTAAAAAACTAGTTTTTAACTCTATACGAGTTTAAAAATGTTAAAATAAAAAAATTAAAGAATTTCTACCTCTTATTTTTTCAGATCTTAAGGTATGAAGATATGAAGATGAAGAAGATAAGGATTTTTTTTTCGGCTCTCCTAATTTTTTTTTTGTTGGGTGAAATAAATGTGATATTTTTATTAATGAGTAGTATATATATACACAAAGAAACACAATTTTATCCAATGAAAAGAAAGTACCCAGATCGAAGTGTAGAGAAAATCATTCTCGTCCGACGCGTATGGAGCTAAAAAGGTGTAGACTGAAAAAATCGGACTAACAGTACAAATCTTATGGTATGCACTTCTACATTTAATTGCAGACTAGTATGGATTATTTCAGTCCGAAGTAATTTGTACTAGTCCGGTTTTGTAAATGGTAAAATAAATGCGGACCAATCCGACTTTAATCCGATCCGCAGTATACCTACTAACCATTCAAAGCCTAAGTATTAACTAACTTGACCAAACCTGTGAATATGATTTAGACAAAGCTAAGTTTGTCTTGTTTTCAGTTCCATCGTGTCTTTCATTGTGCCTCAGTGTCTCTATGTCTTATTTTTTAAATAATGTGTGTTCAGCGATACCCTCATTGACCTATGATTCAGATCGAGCTTCCTCCATGGACAGACATTGTGAAGACTGGTCGTTGAAAGGAGCTTGCTCCATATGACCCTGATTGGTACTACATTGGAGCTGGTAAAAATCTTATCTTTCTCTCTGTTTTGTTTCTGTTTCTTGTTCTGTTTTATATGAGTCATTGTAAATTTTGTTGATTCTCTTGTTTGGTTTAGCTTCTATGGCCAGAAAGAGTTACTTGAGACTTGAGAGGAGGTCTTGGTGTTGGTGCTGTTAGAGCAGTGGCGGTATTGCTCGCCATATTCTCCAACACTTGGAGACAATGAGCATTGTCGAGCTCCATACAAAAGGGTAATAACATTTTTTCCTTTTTCTTAAGGCACTTTCCGTAGAAGGACCTTGTATCAGAGGAAGAAGACTCACTTCAAGTGGTCAACGGGATTTGGATCAGGTCGTGGGCGTATTGCAGCTGAATCATGAAGAGCTAAATGTTGTTCTCCTTATGCTGCTTGCTTTGGAGGAGCCTCAAGAATGTTACAGAGATTTTTGGGTTTTGTGATTTTTAGACCTTTACTCTCTTCTGTTGTGTTCTTCTTGACAAACTAATTTGATACTTGAATCTGTTGAAGTTTTGTTCTTTACAATGATTTTGTATCCCAGTGTTTACTCTTGTTCATAGATTTCTCAAGAAATTAGTAATCTATGAAGCTCTTCTGAAATTTTCAAAATGGAGGATAGTTGTTATATCTTTTGAACCAGAACTGAACCAGAGTTTGCAAACAGATAAAAAAACTTTCTCATTTTTTGGGTGTAGCCGATGCTTACAAAGGTGGAACAAGAATTATTGATTGAAAAATCTATTAAAAAAAAATTTGCAACTAATTGGTTGCTTCATTGAATCTCTTACAGATAATGTGGTTTTACAAAATGAGAATATATGGACATGGAAATATTATTGAAGTGAATGCAAACCCAAAAGAGGCTTTTTATAGATACTGATAATTGAGATCGCTCATGCAGGAGCCAGTTTCACTCCAAGAAGATGAACTGCAGCATCTGATCTTCTTGTGCTGTGGTATGTGAAACTTGGGATCTCGTGGTGCAGTTGGATGTTTGCTGGACCTTTTTGAAGGGTAAAAGAAAACAACAGGAAGCAATTGTATCAGTTTTTGCAAATACCGCAAGTTTATTTTTATAAAAAGGTTCTCTCTATTAGTTAACTATCTCTATATTACGTACCACTGTCTATATAAGAAAGGAGACTTGAAGAGGGCAGTATTTATCTACCTTCTTGGAATGAATGGTCGATCAAAGTATGGCATTGGTTGTGCTTTTGGGACTAATTCTTTCCTCAGCCTTCTTATCTCTTCTTCCTCTGCCAACTGAAAAAACAATGTTGGATTTATCAAAAATCAACTAAAGCAAGACTCTGTTATTGGGTATGGCCACAACTAAATCATACCTTCTGTTGTCTTTCTCTTTCCATTTTGTATTGCTCAATGAAGCTCATCTTCTCGGCAACCTGGAGCAACAAATTCACCCTTTAACATGGTGAAATTTAGTGGAAGAATGCAAAATTATTGTCGATTTAATCATTGCACTATCAAGGTTTACCTGGTAATCAAATTCTGCACGTTCTACTGCCCTGACATCTGAATGGAGCGTCAAGTCCACTGGTCTTGTGATATCTTTCCAATGAGGCTTCACCAGACACTGAAACAGAAAACAACATAAGAACGCCAACTTGACCATATTTGACATCATTCTGTTTTCATTTTCCACTTAAGCTCGCCTAATTCTTCATCTAGATATTATACAAACAATTAACTACACAATCTTAAACATGAATTCTCTCTGAGGCAAGATCTAACTTGATGTTAATATGAAAACAGAGCATGCTTACCTCAGGTTCATCAGTTGTCCATGGAAGACCTTGAGCAATGGGGATTCTCATCTTTTCTTCCTCCATCGTTATTTCTTGAAGCTTTTTTGCAAACTCCTCCTCTTTCATTTTACCTCTTTGCTGCAGAGGAACAAAAGACCAACCATCAGTCACGACTCAATTTCTACCGTGAAGTACGAAAATTTTCTAGAAACTCATACCTCAGTTCTAAGCTTAAACGGCTTCAATGAAGTGACCTTAACCTGCTTCTTCTTTGATCTTCTACTTGCCATTGTAGTCGATGAGTCCAAGCTCTGCCATAGAAAGAAATATCAAACTACTTATATCAAATGGACATCGATTGTATTCCTAAGCTTTAATGTCATACTAAGAAAGACACATACATTTCTTCTGCTCTTCCTGACAGCATTTGAACTCCCACTCAAAGCACTGAAACATCAGAATCAAACAAATCAGAAACAGACAAGATCAATAAACTCAAAATTTTAGTGAAATCTTTCAGTCAACAACGAACTAACCTGCCGCGGCTACTATCCCAGGACGAAGAAACTGAGGCATTGTGGTCTAACCCGAGATTCTTAGCTGTTAAGACCAATTCAGATGGACAAAACGAAGAACTCCATTGGTGTTGCTCTTTCTCTCCTTCCAAGAACTTAGGTTCCTGTCTCATTCCAGGCAATTCCCATTTCACAGGCTTCTTCATATCATCTTCAGTTTGGTTCTCTTCTTTCTTGTTGGCAGTCTTTGAATGACTAAAGCAAGTGAGTTTCTCAAATGCTTCCACAAGATTCATCACTTTACCAGATACAGTCACACTTTGCCGTGATTCTTCCACCACCTTAGCCCTTGGCCTCTTCATTGTAGAAGCTCCTATTAGCTCCGGTTCCCTGGATTCTTCAACATTATCTCCCAGATTACAGCATTCCTCCAAATCTCCCTTTTCCTCCTCCGATTCAATTCGTTTTTTGAAAAACTCCTCTTGCGAAGCACGCAGCGTTTCATATGCAACACAAACACATTTCATATTCCCTTTCTTCCTCTCTCCGCATTTACAATCAATCTCAGCAACTAACGACTCCGTAGCCGCTGGATCTTTCTTCCCCTTCCTCGAATTCTTCTTCGCCACCACAACAAACCTCCTTTCTCTGATCCGATTCCGGGGTGAGAAAACAGCTTGGGTAGTTTTAGGATTCGGATTCTGATTCTTCTGCGCCGATTTCTTCGAATTAGCAGATTTCACGTGCGGGGATACTGCGGATTTCGTCAGCGGAGACTTAGCCGGACTCGCGTTTGACATGTTAGGGTTTGAATTCTCCGAGGATCTGAAAGTATCTTGAACCTTGGACTGAAACTTGCTCCGATCCTTCACCGGAGGAGTCCCTGGTTTCACATTCTTCACTATCAATGACTCCATCGAAGAGCAACACGACGACAAACAATAATCGCTCTTGATTTAAGAATCTACCCAAAAAATTGACAAGTGATGAAGAATTAGGGTTTTTTTTCTTGGTATGAAATATGTAAATTGAATAAGAAGGAGACGAAGCAGATAGATTGGGGGAAAATGTGACCGTTACTGCGCTCTTTTGGACGCTCTCAATAACGGCTAGTCTTTTTGGTGTTTTTTTAATAAATAAACTAGATTAGTAAGAAATCATTTAATTTCTTAATCTAGGCCGTTATATCATCAAAATAATGATAAATACAGATTTTAATCCACTTTATATGCCACGTCACATCAAAATTTCCACATCTTTGACAGCAAATTAGTTTTGTATTGTATAATATAAACCGTTGGATCAAAGATATGATAGAGCCCCATTTTGAACCACGTGTACGCCATGTCACATCCAGTATTCTGACAGTAATTATATTAGATCTGATATTAACCGTTGGATCAAGGTGATGATAATTGATAACCCTGACTACGTCCACGTATACTGTCACCTCACATGTAATCTTCCACATTTGTTCTATACGAGTTCGAATTTCCTCCACAAACTTAGTTATCATTTCGTAGCCAAATAAGTTTCGTCATCATATTTAATCACACTAACATGCTCGTCATTGTATTCTTGTTTTTGTCTCTTAAAAAATGAACCAAAGATCATTAGAAGCTGCCGCTAAATCTGGAAACATCGATTTATTATACGAACTAATCCATGAAGATCCATACGTTCTCGATAAAATCGATAACATATCCTTCGTTAATACTCCTCTCCACGTGGCAGCCGTCGCCGGAAAAACAGAGTTCGCCATGGAGATTATGAACTTGAAACCATCTTTTGCTCGGAAACTTAACGCAGACGGACTTTCGCCGTTACACCTGGCGGTCGATCACAGTCACTTCTGGTTAGTATTTGAAGTAGTTAAAGTTGATCCAAGCCTTGTTCGCCTCAAAGGGAGACATGGTACGTACCCGTGCTTATTTGTCGAGTGTTAAAAAGATTTGCATATAAAGAAATTTAAATTCATTTTTTATACGAAAATATTAAACTTTTAAAATGTTATTATATAGTTTATTATTATTCGAATATATTCTAATATCGCCTAACCCATTTCAAATTGTGTAAGTCTCGACTAGACACTTTAAATGTTAGGCAGAGAGTGGCCGCTTTAAGGCCTAACAAGCTATATGTATCTATAGTATATTCAATATATTGGAGATAGCATTGAAGTAGAATTGTAGAACCAATAGTCCATTGAATACTAGTGTGAATTTCAGTCTTGATCCGGTTTAAAACATTAGGTTGATTCGATATGGGTCAGTTGATCCAGATTGGTAACCGTAACTACACTCGGTTTAACAGGAATACCGGATTAATAACTGAGTCGTTAATTTTTTTTTTATTTTTTTTTTCCAAAAAAGGTATGACGCCATTACTATTAGCGGTAAGCAGAAAAAATATCGACCTAATAACAGAATTCTTCTTGGTTTGCCCCGAGAGCATCGTGGACGCAAACGTGAACGGAGAGAACGCTCTTCACATCGCTGTGAAGAACGACGACCAAAGAGAAGGAGTCGTTGTTAAAGTTCTCATGGGATGGATTCTAAGATTGTGTCAAAAAGATGCAGAGCGGATCGAGACAAGAGTAATAAACCGAAGAGACAAAGATGGTAACACGGCTTTACATCTCGCGGCGTACGAGAACAATCGCCAAGCTATGAAATTGATGTTAGAGAGTTCCAAGATTAACGTCAACATCGAGAACAAGAACGTTTTAACTGTTCTCGACATTGCCGCATTACACAATAACAGAGAGATGGAGAGAAAGGTTAAAAGACATGGCGGAAAACGTGCGGTTTCTCTGGTTAGGCTTAAGACAACATCGGAACTACTCAGCTCGCGGCTTACTTGGAGAGAATCAAGACGGACGAGAAAGATTCGGTATTATTCTTGGATCTCTGAAGAGAGAAGAAACGCTCTTTTAGTGGTCGTAACTCTGATAATCACAACTACCTATCAGACCGGTCTCCAGCCTCCCGGAGGCGTTTCTGACGGCGGAGGTCAAAGCGGTGGAACGAGCGGTCGGAAAGCGGGCTCGGTGGTTATGGACACAGGATCCTTTATCTGGTTATGGTGGTGGAACGGTGTGGGTTTCCACTCAGCCATTGGGGTGATGTTATTTTTGTTGAGTTTAGGACAAGAGAGTACTTTTTGGTATTTACCTCTGTACGTTCCTCTTGTCTTGGCTTACGGTTTCGTAGGGGAAGTGATCACGCCGAACGCGAGAGCGTTGACGATCGCATCTGTGGGTGTGCTCGTGGTTTTGATAATTTGGATATTGGTAAGGTTTTGTGAATGGGTGCAGTCTAAGAGAACCAAGCTGCGTGGTCCAAAGAGTGGATTGGTTTGGGAAGGTTTCACTACGTTGGATCAGGCTATAGGTGTTGCGCCTAAAGTGAATGTGATTAGATAAAGATGATTCGTCTACTTATTTTATTGTTGATTTTGTATTTTATTCTAAAATCTATCTATCTCTACTGTGGTATAAAAGATTTACATGTAGTTTCTGTCTTGTCGAAAATTAAATATATATTGTATGTTGTTTAACCAAAAAAACCCACATAATTGATTGGAGCATACGTTACAAAAAAGTGAAAGGTGTCATATTAGACATTCTACAATAATTTGAATGTATAGTAGCAAAATAATTATTAAATATAGAAATCATGATTTGGGGTCTTATAGTCACTGAGATTAA
This sequence comes from Cardamine occulta, assembly GCA_028015245.1. Taxonomy (NCBI): domain Eukaryota; kingdom Viridiplantae; phylum Streptophyta; class Magnoliopsida; order Brassicales; family Brassicaceae; genus Cardamine; species Cardamine occulta. The sequence goes on from CM051384.1 coordinate 16,938,683, forward strand.
GTAACATGGCAAACCAAATCGAGTTGTATACGAACCAGCTCTTTTTCCGGTCAACGTGTACGAACCATGTTATTTTCGCCATTTTTTTCCAAAAGATTTGGTTTCGATTTACAATTTTTAAAAATAATTTTAATATTATATTTTTCAACCACACTCTTCTTATTATATTTTATTTATATAAGTATTCAAATATAGCTTGAGAAGCACTTCAAAAAGTGTGACTGAGTTTTCAAGCAAAGTGCAATTAATCTTTTGTCTCAAGTTTGTCACACCACCACACACTCGCTTAATTACTCATACAATTTGGTTTTATAATAAACATATACATTATTGAAACTAACTACACACCAAACTTGGGGAAGTATATTATAGACTCCAAAATGGACAGTGACGCACATAAAAGGATTCAAACCAGTTATGTATTATAGAATTTTTAAATTGCTCAAAATATGTTTGCATAATTGTTGGTCAACAAACTTCTTTATAGATGTTTTGCGTTCATCTATTTTTTCTCAAACTAAAATAATATCATTTGCTTGTAATATAGAGAATATATATTTTTCCGCAGATAAACAATCTACACGTAGCTACATATAATGTTTGTCTTGAAGCACCAATTAATTGGAGAGAAAAATATATTGATTGGCAATAAAACAAAATCGACAAAATAGAAACACAGAAGGGAATCCATACATAGAAGAGTAAAAGCTTGGAGAAAAATGCAAAATTCAATTTATGGAAAAGAACTAGACACAATAAATCTTTATCAAAAAAAAAGAAACTAGACACAATAAATGATTTAAAAAAAATATGAATTTATTTTCTTTCTTATATATAGATTAAGTAGTAATATCTTAAATAAGAAAAAAATCCGGAAAACAATATATATATAATTAATTTGAATACATATATGATACAGTCTTAATTATTATGTTGGTCGAAATCCAATCCTTTTAGTTTGTGTCGTATATATTTTATGGAATAAATATTAATATTTTCAATAAGAAAAAAATCTAAAATAGTAAATAAATGATATACATTTAAGAGATTAATTGATTACACATAGTGTAGGATGCATTTTATTTGTTGACTTTACACGATACGGCCACTTTTTTTGGCATATACGATAGAGTCTATATTTGTTGGTCGAAATCCAATCCTTGGATATATGTCAAATGTTTAACGTGTCTTTAAAACTTTAAAGCTGCCAAATACTGTGAGGCCCATCGTTTTTTCTACCTTGTCATTTAATTTTTAACTGAAAGTCTTGTTTAATTTAATTATATGTTTACCAATAAAATAAGTAACCAAAACATTTAAACCGCGTTACTCTTTGACGGTTTCAAGGGCATTTTAGGAATCTCATCACCTATATAAATTCCATACTCACCCCGCTCTTCTTCTCCATCGTCAGATTTAGCGATTCCACCTCCATTTTCTTCGATAGTGTAGACTAGAGCCTACATAACTCGCACACAGGTATGATCAATGCTAGCTTTCTCTCTTTCTTAATTCGTGCTTTCTCGATCCAATTTTGTGTTTATCGCGATCCGATCTCGCCTTTATCTACTGTTTCGATTTGGATCTGTTTTCTCATATATTTGGTTTTGAATGTTTGTGTTATCTTCCAAAAATTTCTCCTGTGATTCTGTTGAGAGATAAGATTTTTCTGCATTCAGGCTCGATCTGTGTCGGTGATCCGCTGAAAATTCACGTAATTTCATTTCTCATTTACGTTTTTCCCAATCCTTGAACCGGGTTCTATTGCATGTACCAGATCTGAGATGTTGGTTTAAGTTTCTCGCTGTATTTATATATTTTCGTTGAATTTCACATTTAAACGGCTCATTCTTAAGCGTGATCATGAATATTTGATCTCTGAATTGGTAGCTTCACCTCATGTTTACGTAAACGTATTCTGTGTGCATCTTCTAATTCTTGCGAAACCGGATCTGAGTTTTTCTAAACCGAATCTGTCAAAGTTTAATTCCTGTTTATTCTGAATGCTTTTAACTTTATTTTGCTTATCAGTTTTTTCTGTGCAATGCTGGAATTGTTGGATCTGATTTATTGAGTCAAAATTCTCCTTCTGCGGTGCAGCTAGATGCATAAATTCCTTCTGTTTATATTTGATTCGAATTGTTAAGGACTTCTATGCAGTGATCATATACTTAAGACTTGTGTAATGTATATTGAACTTTCACCTCTTACTTTGATGTTTATTACTGAAAGATTCGAAATTTGACATTAGACTCTTTTTTTTCTGGAGGTAATTCAGTTTAGAAGAAAACATGGTGAAGATTTGCTGCATTGGAGCTGGATATGTCGGTGGTCCAACCATGGCGGTCATTGCTCTAAAGTGTCCATCTGTTGAAGTAGCCGTTGTTGATATCTCTGTGCCAAGGATCAATGCCTGGAACAGCGATCAGCTCCCAATCTATGAGCCTGGTCTTGATGATGTGGTTAAGCAGTGCCGTGGAAAGAATCTCTTCTTCAGCACTGATGTTGAGAAACATGTCAGAGAGGCTGACATTGTCTTTGTCTCTGTCAACACCCCAACTAAGACCCGTGGTCTTGGAGCTGGCAAAGCTGCGGACTTGACTTACTGGGAGAGCGCTGCTCGTATGATCGCGGATGTTTCGATTTCCGACAAGATTGTTGTTGAGAAATCAACTGTGCCTGTCAAAACCGCTGAGGCAATTGAGAAGATTCTTACGCACAACAGCAAAGGAATCAAATTTCAGATTCTCTCCAACCCTGAGTTCCTTGCTGAAGGAACCGCCATTGAAGACCTTTTCCAACCTGACCGTGTCCTCATCGGTGGTCGTGAAACACCTGAAGGCTTTGCAGCCGTCAAAGCCTTGAAAGACGTTTATTCCCAGTGGGTCCCTGAAGAGAGAATTCTCACCACCAATCTCTGGTCCGCCGAGCTTTCCAAGCTTGCAGCTAACGCCTTCTTAGCCCAGAGGATCTCATCAGTCAATGCAATGTCCGCTCTCTGTGAAGCAACTGGAGCTAATGTCTCAGAGGTCTCCTACGCTGTTGGTAAAGACTCTCGGATCGGCCCCAAGTTCTTGAACTCAAGTGTCGGATTTGGCGGATCCTGTTTCCAGAAAGACATCCTCAACTTAGTCTACATCTGCGAATGCAACGGCTTACCTGAAGTTGCTGAGTACTGGAAACAAGTCATCAAGATCAACGACTACCAGAAGACCCGATTTGTTAACCGCATTGTCTCTTCGATGTTCAACACAGTCTCCAACAAAAAGATTGCGGTTCTCGGCTTCGCTTTCAAGAAGGACACAGGAGACACAAGAGAAACTCCAGCCATTGATGTCTGCAAAGGTTTGTTAGGTGACAAAGCTCGTCTCAGCATCTACGACCCACAAGTCACTGAAGACCAGATCCAAAGAGACTTAACCATGAACAAGTTCGACTGGGACCATCCGCTTCATCTCCAGCCCATGAGTCCCACCACTGTGAAACAAGTCTCAGTCGCTTGGAACGCATACGATGCAGCCAAAGATGCTCACGGTATCTGCATTTTAACCGAGTGGGACGAGTTCAAGCAACTCGACTACGAGAAGATCTTTGAGAATATGCAGAAACCGGCTTTTGTTTTCGACGGTAGAAACGTCGTCGACGCTGAGAAACTCAGGAAGATTGGGTTTATTGTTTACTCCATTGGTAAGCCATTGGACCAATGGCTCAAGGACATGCCTGCTCTTGCCTAAAACAACCAAACCTCTTCCTTAGCGTTATTTTTTCCCATTTTCTTTTTCGAATTATCATGAGTTTTTCATATACTTTTTACTATGTTTTTTTTTATAAAGATACTTTTTACTATGTTTTTATCAATAATTGTTGCTTTTGTTCGTCGTATGAATTCCAACAGAGATTTTAGGTTTGGTTTTTGTTGGTAATTATGTACCGTGGGTTATTAAATATTGTAATCTTTTCGAGTTTCATAAATATAAAAGTTTTCCTTAGTTGACTTTTTTTTTGGGTGCAAAATGAAAATAACTGTAACTTCTATTTCAGTTATTATTTTTTAGAATTTTTTTCCGCATATCCAACTTGATAAAAATATTATTTACCTCGAGAGTATTCTATTAATTATTTTTAATTGGTTACCACGTGGAGCCTTCTAATTGAAAACAAAGATTCGCTCCCTCTTTTTCTTAGCGATTTACATAAATACCCCCATCGTCTCGTTTCTTGGCTCAGTGCTTATATCTTCTCCATTTATCTCTGTTTCTATTCCTCTCGCTCTCTCATTCTCTCGAAAAGTCACAGAAACTCAAAATATTTGCAATTCTTTCGTTTTCTTCGATACCCTCAAGCCTCTACCTTCGTCTCTCATCTTTCTTTCCCAGAAAACTGTTACTTCCTCTGCCTCCGACGCTTTTTTTTTTTCTTTTTTTTTCTCGGGAATCCTTCTTTACTTCAGCTCATCTTATAATTTCTTTGAAAATGAATATCTGCTGTGTTTTTTGCATCGTTCTCTGCCTCTACATCATCTACCTTATCGTTACATGCATTGACTTCTTCTTTATCCGAAAACCCCGTGTCTTCCGCGCCTAAATGGAAGAAGAACATCAAGAGCTCGATAAACCCATCTATGGAGCTCTGCGGAATCTCAAGATTACTCAGTCCCTAGAAGAAGCAAAATCTATGAACCAACAGCGAGATCTCTCTTGTTACTATTGTCTAAGGAAAAACCCAAAGAAGAAAGTCCCGAAATCTCCAGAATCGATGAAGAAGATTTTGTTTCGATGTGAAGAATGTGGAAAAGGTTTTCGTTACGAGAAATGTCTTTCAAACCATCAAGAGGTGATGCATTTATCAACGAACCAGAGGGTTTATGAAGAATCTTTGAAGAGTCTATGTAGTAGCTTCAGTCTCGTGAGGAAGAAGAAGAGATCGAGAATCATCAGGTACAAGAAGACTTCGTTGTCTTGTTCGTTTACTACATTTCTTGAATCGCCTTCTGCTTTTGCTGCGAATGATGAAGAATTAGAAGTGGCAGAGTGTTTGATTCTATTGTCTAAGAGTAGTCCCAAGTTTGTAGAAGAGCTGAAACTTGTTGCTGAAGCCATAGATGTTAATCTTGAGATACCTAAAGGTAGCTACGATTCGGGTTGTTTGGGCAACAAGAAACCGCGAAAAGCTGGTGAATTTGAATCTGGGTTTTTCAGTAATGAACAAGAGGTTATGGAAGAAAGGGTCAGTAGTTATGAAACATCAAAAGAAACAGCTAGTTTCTTGGGAGACGATCAAAAATTGGATCAGCAGAAACGGAGAAAAGCTGGTGAATTTGAATTTGGGTTTTTGAGTAATGAGCAAAGACTGCTAAAAGAAGAGATTACTACTCATGAGACATTTGAAGAATCAGTGAGTTTCTTGGGACACAAGTGTGAATTGGATCAGCGGAAGCTGCGAAAAGGTGGTGAATTTGGTACTGGGTTTTGGAGCAATGAGCAAAAGCTGATGGAAGAAACATGGAAAGAGCCCGCGAGTTTCTTGGGAGAAAAGCATGAATTAGATCAGCAGAAACCGAGAAAAGCCGGTGACTTTGAAGGTGCGTTTTACAGTACTGAGCTTGGGGTAGGAGCTATGGAGTGTTCTGATTCAGATACTGGGTCTGATCAAGGGAATGCTGAGCATCAATGCAAGTTGTGCAACAAGATATTCTCGTCTTATCAAGCTCTGGGTGGTCATCAGACGTTTCATCGGATGAACAAAAGTAAGAACAAGAGGAGTTGCAGAGAGGAATCAGTAGAGCCTGACGATGAATCTGTGAGATGCTCAGTGGCGCAAGAGATGAAGAAACACAAGTGTAGCATCTGTTCAAAGAAGTTCAGGTCGGTTCATGCTTTAGGTGGTCACAAGAAGTGTCATGGCAATTGGCAAGGGACGACACTCGAAAACAGATGAAGATGAGGATTTGGGTGTATCTCAGTGTTGTTCTTGTTACTGTTGGAATCGAGTTTTACTGAAACTCTGTTTCTCCGTTTTCAAGAATATAGAAGTTGAAGTTGTGCAGAATTTGGTAGTCAAATTTGAGATTTTTTTGCTCTGTTGGTGTACAAAAACAGATTGGGATTGTTGTTTCTCGAAATATCTTCAGTTTCTGAATCGAAGTTGTACATAATATAATGAGACTTTTTGCTCTGTTTTTTTTTTTTCAGTTTCTTTTAGCAATTTACCGGAAAAGCGATGGAGAAAAAAAAGAAGAGAAAAAATAAGTGGGAATTATTGTTTTTCGAGAAAACTGTCATCTATTTTGTTTCTTAACTCGGGTTTGATTCCGCCGGTAGTCAATATTTTTCGATTTGAAAAGTCACAATGGAATGTGTCGGTTAGTCTATGGTATTTCAACAAAACTATTGAGTATATAAATGAAATTAAATAACTACTTTTTGTAATATGTTAAACGAAGACGACAGGCAGAATTGTACGGTATTTTGTAATTAATTTTGAAAAAATCCCTTTGGTGAAATTGGACCTACCAGCAAAGACTATATTATATTTTATATTATTTTTGGATTTTAATTTACCATTTTATAAGAACACATTGTCCAATTGCTTATTAATCTCATCATCACATTAAATTGAATAGACTAAAAATCAAATCAATCTTAATTCATTTTTTTTTGACAAATTGTAATTAAAGTTTTTTTTTTAATAATTGTAATTCAAATTGAAAGGAATATATAATTTCTGGTTTATTATTTTAATTGTCAAATTTTTAAAATTATATCTAATTAAAATTAGTTTATATCAATCATTTAAGAGGAAAGATGAAAAAGCAAAACTCTTGCTTAACCATGAAAATAGGTGGAGACAATGTATATTTAACTCTCTATAAAACAATCCCTAAACTCAAGGTTAAGACACCAATTCTAATTAATATTCATTATAATTTTAGATCTCGAAATAAATTATACTTTTTTTGTTTAATTTATTTTTTGGTTATAGATCCACCGGCAAAATCACTTAGAACATAAGCTCGATATTCCTCTCATTTGTTTCTATTTTTTTTTCATTTTCCTTATGCTTCTTCTTCCTCAGCTCTTTGGTTTTGAATCTTGATCTGTGAGAAACTCTTTAATCTCACTGCTTAAGAGGTGAATTTGGATTCTCGTATTCAAATGATTAAAGCAAATCTCCAGAAGGAGTAGCGCGGGAATCTCAAATTTGGATTCTTCCTTTGGTGGTCAGAAATCCAATGCGGTCTGCGAGAAGACCACAAAGAAGAAGAATAACGATAAGGAACGAAACAGAGACGGATTTGGGAGGTACGCAGGAGTCTAGATCGAAATCGGGATCGGAGAGGTGGAATCTGATCGGATCTGATGTTGGGTTTGGGATTGTCGTGTGCGTTGGCGTCGTCAGGAATAATTAGGGTTTTTTACGATTCAATTTCTGTTGTGACAGTGGTGGGGCTGCACGAACAAGGATGCAGCTTCACATATCGCCCAGCATGAGAAGTATCACGATTTCGAGCAGCAATGAGTTTATTGACTTGATGAAGATCAAGGTCGCAGCTCGTCACATCTCTTACCGAACTCTCTTCCACACCATCTTAATCCTCGCTTTCTTATTGCCTTTTGTCTTCATCTTAACCGCTGTTGTTACCCTTGAAGGTGTTAACAAGTGCTCCTCCATTGGTAAACCTTTTTCTCCTTTCCATTTTCTTATGTTTTATATCTTAGCTGGTTCGGATCTCGACTTTCTGATTTGTATTAGCAAACTTTAGGATTCTCCATTTTCAATTGTCTTTTTTCTTTTTCTTTTCGTGGAATGGTTAGGATCTTCCTTAGCAGTTGGATTTTGGTAGGTTAGCCAAAAGTTTTAATCTTTAGTGTCCATTTTCGTCACAAGCCTCTTGTTAGTTTTGTTGGATCCAATGGTGATGCTTGGGATTGTACTTGAATGGCTTAAGTCATCAAAGTTTGGTTGATTTTGGATTCTTCTTGTTAAGGTCCCCACTAAGGAATTTTGTAGGATCTTGGTTTTCAAAGAGCTGTACGACCTTAAATGTTAGGAGTTCATAAATTTTCACAATCTATTTCTTACATTTTTTCATCAATGCATTTTGTTGGATTGTGGAGCTGAATGACAAAATTCCCGTTTTTTTGCTTGTGTGGGGTAAAAACTACAGATTTCTATGCAGTACTACATTTGAACCAAATTGACTCTTAGGATATTTTCACTTTACAAACTTTACATTTATCTATATGCTGTTTGAGGATAGCTCGGTTCTACACTTTTATATGGTTTAGTATGTTCATTTGTTGAGTTTTTTCATCCAACATCGGTGTTAATTTCAATTGAATGATCAGCTTTCATGTATCTCCCCAGTGCTCTTGTGATGCTTTCAATAAAGTTTCTTTCCCCCTTTTCTCCTTACTTTCAGATTGTTTAGGGAGGCGGTTAGGTCCACGTCTTCTTGGTAGGGTAGATGATTCAGAGGTGAGTGGTTGCTTTCTTTTGTCTGCTAATTTTAACTATCTTTTCATGTTCTTAAATGATACCTTTCCCCCCTGCTGTTTCTCTTGCTGCAGAGACTAGCTAGAGACTTTTATAAAATTCTAAACGAAGTAAGCTCTCAAGAAATTCCAGATGGTTTGAAGCTTCCAAATTCTTTTAGTCAACTTGTTTCAGATATGAAGAATAATCACTATGATGCAAAAACATTTGCTCTTGTGCTGCGAGCCATGGTACACTTTGTCTAAACTTAATTATTTCAGATGCTACATAATTGTCCTGCATCATATCGTAGCCATTTATTTTTTCTTTAGGAAAATCCGTCACATATATCTGTGGCCCTTGAAATTGTCAAGTTGATTTCGTTTTCTGTATTTGGAAGAGATCTACTATGGATAATTCTCGTTTCTCTCTACAGTGAGCCATATAAATTAGAAGATTATGTTATGTGATATGTTTCTATCTCTCTTGAACAGATGGAGAAGTTTGAACGGGATATTAGAGAATCAAAATTTGCAGAACTTATGAACAAGCACTTTGCAGCAAGTTCCATTCCCAAAGGCATTCATTGTCTCTCTCTAAGACTGACAGATGAATATTCCTCCAACGCTCATGCTCGTAGACAGCTTCCTTCTCCAGAGTTTCTCCCTGTTCTTTCAGATAATGCTTACCACCATTTTATTCTGTCCACGGACAATATTTTGGCTGCCTCAGTTGTGGTCTCATCCACTGTTCAGTCATCTTCAAAACCCGAGAAAATTGTCTTTCACATTATCACAGACAAGAAAACCTACGCGGGTATGCATTCATGGTTTGCGCTTAATTCTGTTGCACCTGCTATTGTTGAGGTTAAAGGTGTTCATCAGTTTGATTGGTTGACGAGAGAGAATGTTCCGGTTTTGGAAGCTGTGGAAAGCCATAATGGTGTCAGGAACTATTATCATGGGAATCATGTCGCTGGGGCAAACCTTACCGAAACAACTCCTCGAACATTTGCTTCAAAATTGCAGTCTAGAAGTCCAAAATACATATCTTTGCTCAACCATCTCAGAATATATATACCGGAGGTAAATATTTTATCCCCAGCTTGCAATTGAGTTTCATACAACTTTCCTCTGAAATCATATGTCAATTTGTCTTTTTTTTTTTTTGGAATAGCTTTTCCCGAACTTGGACAAGGTGGTCTTCTTAGACGATGATATAGTTGTCCAGGGAGACTTGACTCCACTTTGGGATGTTGACCTTGGTGGTAAGGTCAATGGAGCAGTAGAAACATGTCGGGGTGAAGATGAATGGGTGATGTCAAAGCGTTTAAAGAACTACTTCAATTTCTCACACCCGCACATTGCAAAGCATTTAGATCCTCAAGAATGTGCTTGGGCATATGGTATGAATGTCTTCGATCTAAAAACTTGGAGGAAGACTAATATCAGAGAAACGTATCACTCTTGGCTTAGACAGGTAAATATTAGAGAAGCCTACACGCTTTTCTTTATCTTTAGCAGAATTCAAGTTACCTCACTTTCCTACTCTGTTTACATTTGCTTTGGAACAGAATCTAAAGTCGAATCTGACAATGTGGAAGCTTGGAACCCTACCTCCTGCTTTAATTGCGTTTAAGGGTCACGTCCACGTAATAGATTCGTCATGGCATATGCTTGGATTAGGCTATCAGAACAAGACCAACTTAGAAAATGTCAAGAAAGCTGCAGTGATCCACTACAATGGCCAATCAAAGCCGTGGCTGGAGATTGGTTTCGAGCATCTCCGGCCATTCTGGACAAAATACGTTAACTACTCCAATGATTTCATCAAGAACTGTCACATCTTGGAGTAGGAAACCGAAACTTTCAGATAATCTTGAAGGTACTTAATAGATGTAAAAGACAGAGGAGGATATTGGGAAGTAAAAATACTCCGCAGAGATAAAAGCAAGCACTGCAGAATTCTCTAAAAAGATTCAGAAATTTAGTTTGCCACATACATAAGAAACTTGTTGCAGCGAAGGGGAAGCTGCAGAAGAGAAAGAGAGAGAAAATGATTCATTCTTTCTGTAAAATAGAAGGTACCCTTTTTTATATTCTTTCGGTTTCCATTGGAGAATCCATTTCTTGAATCTTTTATATAAGAAAATGGGAAATATTGGGTTTTTTGTTGTTGTTGTTTTTGGTTAGTAGGAGGGGTCATAACCAAAAAAAGCCAGTTGTTGATAATTGAGGAGGAACAATTATACACTTGTTTCATTTGCTCTACATTTCTTGTTATATCATTTGGGTTCCTAATTTTTACTACAATTTTACTTAATGGAATGGATTCCATCAGACTCTTTTCTCAATAGAAATGTAATCTTCTTTCTCAGCTTCTTAAAAGTTTCAAGCTGTGATTTTTAATGTAATTTCTTTCGATTACAAGATAATTTGAGCCAAAGTTAGATGAAAGTACCTGTACCACCAATTAACAAAATTTATACAGCTTTCGAGCTTAAAAGAAAAATGATTTTTTTTTCTATTAAATATAAGATCACATTTAAAAATTGATATCTTAATAATAGTTAAAAAGGATCTCGTTTTTCTCCACTTTTGTTGTACATATTTGGATTTTCCGATTGAGTATCGGATCAAACTCCGGTTGTTATGCCGGTTCCGAATCCGACTTTGATGTCGGTAAAGTTTTTTAGTTTTTTAGTTTAATTAATCATGTCTTTGGGTTAATTGATCGATTTCTTCAGCTCTTTGATCAAATTGATCGGTTTCAAGGGCATGATTTCTTCCTTTGTAGAAGGCTTTAAAATTTTGACTTATCGAATGACCAAGATTCGGTGGCCGTGAGGACTTTTCTTCAGCTTCGTCAAATGCTCTTATCTTCTCAGGCAGGGAGTAATATAATCTTTGCTCCTCCATGGATGGTGATGGGCCGTTGTTCTCGGTTGTGGAGTGGAGTGTCTTGTAGCTTTGAGGTGGTCGGATATGGTTTTTAAGTTAAGAAGTTGTAGAAAAATCCGATCGATTGTCACAGAGAAGGACAAACCCATGCTTAATTTCTAAGTTTTCTCCGGACATTGGCTGATGTCGGTGATCTAAGTTGCTTCGAAGGTTCGTGCGAAGCGGCGGAGGAACAGTTAGATGGTGGTGTGTCTCTTCTTTCAACCCTAAAGCTAACATGTGCTACGTGCGTCAACAGACCAACGGAAGATCAAATTTAGTAGATTTTTGTTTCATCCTTCCAGAACGGCGATCCTCGGTGGTGAAGCCTTTGCTCTAGACACGTGGGTACACGTGTTTCATTTTTCTGTAATGTGTTCTCATTAAATTGGGCCACATTTTGGGCTTCAATGTATTAGCTTAGGGTTTAAATATGCTCCACTTGTACTGTTGCGTGGCCTTCTGGGCTAAAATCAATGAATGATTGTCTGACAAAAAAAAACACTAAATGCAATTTAAAGGTTGAGCATTTTAATCGGCGTAGAGAAAGGAATTGAACATTTCGCCGCAATTGATTCTCAAATCTTCAATATCTCATCATCATTTCATAGTCTCTCTTTCTCTCTCGTTTCTTTCTGTGATGTGAGGTTTAGAACATCCTTCTGATTCATCAAACTCAGACCAATCGCAGACCCAAGTAAGAACACCAATTAGGGTTCTTTTTGTTCGTGTGTGCGTCTTCGATCGGTTAAATAATCGCGAATTTTTGGTGGTTTGATATAAGAATGCCTAACATTGAGTTTTATTGGCACTTCTCTTGTTGATTTATTGATTAAAGGATACCCTTTTGGAGATGATACGATTCATGATCATATCTTTTATGGAAGATCTTTGCGATTTTCTTTGAAAAATAGTAATAGCATTCATATTCATATTATAGAATCAATGCTTTTATATTCATTTTGCTCCATTCAATATCATCCATTAATCCATAAGCTTCAGGTTTCACAATGACATTTGAGCTACATAAAATCACTTCTTAGCTGCTTGAAATTTGTTCTTGTGTGAAAAAATGTTCCTTGTTTATATTCATTGCAGATAGGATAGAAGCAACAAGGTTTCAATTTAAATTTTTTTAAGTTTTGTGTCTCGGTTGGTTCTGTGAAACACAATCATTGGTGAGGAGAGAATTGTTCTTGGAGATATAATATGGCAGAGGTGAAGGATCAATTAGAGATTAAGTTCCGGTTAACTGATGGTTCAGACATCGGTCCTAAATCGTTTCCAGATGCTACAACCGTTGCAACATTGAAGGAAACCGTTGTTGCTCAGTGGCCAAGAGGTCAGTGTCTATATGCTTACTCTGCTTTGCATTTATTGAGATTCATATTACGCAGTAAGCTTTATTATCACGCTGGTCATTTCTCCATGACCAGAAAAGTTAAGACTTTAGAATTGCATTGTAATGGCTGCATAAAGTTGAAACTTTCATATTTAAACTCAAATGTCTTAACGCCTAAATTATCATAGACCAATCCAGAATGCCTCAGCTCATTCCTTTAGCTCCCCTTGAAACATTCAGCTCTCACCTAACCGATAAGGTCTGTTGCTGAACTGGCAAAACTACACTTACCTGCATCATCCCTAGGTTAGTTTACAATAGTCCTGCACAAGACTTAACAAGAACGCCTTCTCATCTCTCCATGAGAAAGATGCTGGTTTTGGTTTTACATGGGTTCTTCGTCTATTTCCGTGATGGAATCATAACCTGCTTTAAAACTGATTGTGAATCGTTGGTGTTATGATATTGAGCAGAAAAGGAGAATGGGCCGAAGACAGTGAAAGATGTGAAATTGATAAGCGCAGGTAGAATATTGGAGAACAACAAGTCGGTTGGAGATTGCAGGAATCCTGTCTGTAATCTCTCAGGTGCAGTCACCACAATGCATGTTCTCATTGAACCTCAGGTTACTGAAAAAGGTAATCTTTTTTTTTACAAACACCTTTTTGATTCTTCATGAAAGCTTCTGTTTTTAAAACCTTAGTGATGATGGGTTGAAGCATTACTGTTACTGTTTGAAAACCTCATCTGTCTAAGGTCATGAGAATCTGAGATATTTGCTCTGCTAATGTTTTAAACAGAAAAGAAGAAGAAGAAGCCTAAAGCTGATCTGAAACCGAACGTCTGTTTGTGTTTTGGACATCGGTTTTACTTTTAACAAACGTGGAAGACAAGTAGAGTTTAAAAACCTTGGGAGATTCTGTTCTTGAGCCTGTCTTCAACATTTCTTTCTTTTTGTAACTTTGTTTTCGGTGACCCCATTGGCTTTTTGATCGCTTGAGGTTTTGTTTCTCATGTAATTCTGATTCATAAAGTATTGCAGCAAAAGTGAATTATCAGAGGATAACTAAACACAGCTGCGAGTGGCTAAACATTGTTTGATCTCGTATCATCGGCCTAAGTTTTGGAAATAAAATATTTTTTTAATTGTTTCTGCTTTTTTGGACGGCTCATATTATTTTTATTTGGGAAAATTCCACAAAAATACACCAACTATTTATCAATTTCCATAAAAATACATGAACTTTGTAGGTATCCAAAAAAATACCTGAATTATTTTTTTCTTCCATTATAATACACAAACTTGTAAGTTGTATCCATTTAACATTTAGAATTTTACAAAAAGTAAAAAATATTTATTTTTAATTAAAATAAAAAATATTATGATAAAAAACTATTTTATAAAATCCAAAAAACTCAATAAAATTCTAAAAAATTGTAAAAAACCTAAAATAAGTCTTAAAATAAAAATTAAACTTGTAAAATTTTAAATTCATAAATAAAAAATCCAAAAACAGATAAAACTTCTAATACTTTTTTAAAATTTAAATTTAAAATATATCTCTTTAAATTCATAAAATTTCAGTAATAAAGTTATCATTATTTAACATCGTGAAATTGTGTGTAATAATAATAATATAGGTTGTATTTATTTGTGATTTGGGTAATTCTGATGTAAATAATACAATATATATAAATATATTATTTTAAAATTTTGATATATGTTGTTTACCTTATATATGGTAATACAAAATTTTTAAGTACTTGAATATTTAATGAATTAATATTTTCACAAAAGGTATACTATATGAAAATATTTTGTATCTATAATATAAATGTTAAATTTTAGACTTATTTAAAGATTTAAATAATTTAACGAAATAGTTTGATTTTTTTTTGTATTTGATAATTTAGTATTTTAACATCTGTAATTTTACAGATTTTTTAAAGATTTGAAAAGAGCTTTAGGAATTTTTTTCGAGTTTTATAAAATAATTTATTATTTAAATATTATTTTTATTAAAATAATTAAAAATAAATAAAAGATTTAATGCAAAATGGATTCAGTTTAAAAGTTTGTGTATTATAATGGAAGAAATAATTAGTTCATATATTTTTTTGGGTATCTATAAAATTCGTGTATTTTTGTGGAAATTGATAAATAGTTTGTGTATTTTTATGGAATTTGCTCTTTTTACTTCGAAAAATCTTATATTTCCATTAGGAGACACGTGTAAGAAGAAGGTCTAATCATCACGAGGGTTCACGAAGCCTCCGGCGTCGTTTAGCATCTTCTCCTTTATTACTTCCTGCTTCAGGTTCTCTGCTAAACTACACGAAGACAGAACAAAAAAAAGAAGCAAAAGCGATATCTTTGCTGAATTCTTAAGTAAACATCTCGCCGTTTTGGTGATTTCGTGCTAAATCCCGTGTTGTATTTTATCTTCCTTTATCAACTGCTTGCCGTTTTAAGTCTCCGAGCAAATGGCGACGGCTGCCACGGCGGCGTTTAGTGGTGTTGTCAGCGTAGGAGCAGAGACTCGACGGGTTACTTCGTTTTCTCATCTTCAACCATCTGTGGCGTATCCGGCGAAGCCTAATTCATTCAAAGCTCTAAAATTAAAGCAGAGTGCGAGGCTCACGCGGCGTATTGAACATCGGCCTTTCCTTGTCCGATGCGAAGCTTCTTCTAATGGAAGGGTAAACTATTCGTTTGGTTTCACGAATCTGATTTTGACACTCGAAATGGTTGATTGCTAATTGGGTTCGATGTTGTTTGTCTTGTATAGCTTACACAGCAAGAATTCACAGAAATGGCGTGGCAATCGATAGTTTCATCGCCAGATGTGGCCAAGGAGAATAAGCAACAGATTGTGGAGACAGAGCATTTAATGAAAGCTCTTTTGGAGCAGAAGAATGGCTTAGCTCGCAGGATTTTCTCTAAGATTGGTGTGGATAACACGAAGCTTCTAGAAGCAACAGAGAAGTTCATTCAACGCCAACCAAAGGTAATGAATGTCTTTTGGAGTTTGAAATTTGTGGTTTTTTTTGCTTGGAGGCTAATGAGAACTAACTTAGTGATTTCAGGTGTATGGAGAAGCTGCTGGTTCAATGTTGGGGCGTGATTTGGAAGGTCTATTTCAGAGAGCAAGACAGTACAAGAAAGACTTCGGCGACTCTTATGTGTCAGTGGAGCATTTGGTTCTTGCTTTTGCTGATGATAAGCGATTTGGGAAACAGTTGTTTAGGGATTTTCAGATAGCAGAGAAGAGCTTGAAATCTGCAATTGAATCGATCAGAGGGAAACAGTCAGTCATTGACCAAGGTTGGAAACCACATTTGAGCTTGATAGTTAAAAATTTGATTGCATATTTAGTGGATAAGAGTGTTAATGATCACGTTTTGACAGATCCGGAAGGCAAGTACGAGGCATTGGAGAAGTATGGAAAAGATTTGACAGCAATGGCGAGAGAAGGAAAACTCGATCCTGTGATTGGTAGAGATGATGAGATCCGTAGATGCATTCAGATTCTCTCGAGGAGAACAAAGAACAACCCTGTGTTGATTGGTGAACCAGGTGTTGGTAAAACCGCAATTTCAGAAGGGTAAATTATCATCTTAGCTCTAAATTCCAGAAGCTTCACATATGTTTATGCTTTGCTAAGATATTATATCTCCACTTTTGAAACAGACTTGCTCAGAGGATTGTGCAAGGAGATGTGCCTCAAGCATTGATGAACAGAAAGGTACTTAACTATTTATCAATTGGTTTTCTTTTTTGTTACAATTTTGATAACAGCCGGTTCAATCATCCTCTGATTTCTTTTCAGTTGATATCTCTCGATATGGGTGCACTCATTGCTGGGGCAAAGTATCGAGGAGAATTCGAAGATAGACTAAAGGCTGTACTTAAGGAAGTCACAGACTCAGAAGGACAAATCATTTTGTTTATCGATGAGATCCACACAGTTGTTGGTGCAGGTATGCAACATCCTTTGATTGTATGAAAACAGTTTTTACTTTTTCGTGCAATGATTTGTAAAGTAAGTTAGATTCTTTTTTCTTTCAGGTGCGACTAATGGGGCGATGGATGCTGGTAATCTGCTGAAGCCGATGCTGGGTCGAGGTGAGTTACGATGTATCGGTGCAACAACGCTTGATGAATATAGGAAATACATAGAGAAAGATCCAGCCCTGGAACGTAGGTTTCAACAGGTTTATGTCGATCAACCTACTGTTGAAGATACGATTTCAATTCTCCGTGGTTTGCGGGAAAGGTATGAGCTTCATCACGGAGTTCGCATCTCGGATAGTGCTCTAGTAGAAGCTGCTATCCTCTCTGACCGTTACATCAGTGGCCGGTTTCTTCCTGATAAAGGTTGATACTTTGTTATTACCATTTTATTATTTGATCTTCATCAATAGACGGTGTTACTAACTGATATTTGGTCATTGGTTTTCTAGCAATTGACTTGGTTGATGAAGCGGCAGCCAAATTGAAAATGGAAATCACTTCAAAACCGACAGCTCTTGATGAGCTTGACCGTGCAGTGATAAAGCTTGAAATGGAGAGGCTTTCACTCACTAATGATACAGACAAAGCTTCTAGAGAGAGATTGAATCGAATCGAAACAGAGTTAGTGTTACTAAAGGAGAAGCAGGCTGAGTTAACCGAACAGTGGGAGCACGAGAGGTCTGTTATGTCCCGTCTTCAGTCAATTAAAGAGGAGATTGATCGAGTAAACGTTGAGATCCAGCAAGCGGAACGTGAATACGATCTTAACCGTGCAGCAGAGCTCAAATATGGAAGCTTAAACTCATTGCAGCGACAACTAAACGAAGCAGAGAAAGAGCTGAACGAATACTTAAGTTCTGGGAAATCTATGTTTAGAGAAGAGGTATTGGGTAGCGATATCGCCGAGATTGTGAGTAAATGGACTGGAATCCCTGTATCGAAGCTTCAACAATCCGAAAGAGATAAACTTTTACATTTGGAAGAAGAATTGCATAAACGGGTAATTGGCCAAAACCCAGCAGTGACCGCGGTAGCTGAAGCGATCCAACGATCAAGAGCTGGTCTTTCGGATCCAGGCCGTCCTATAGCTAGTTTCATGTTTATGGGACCAACCGGTGTTGGTAAAACTGAGCTAGCCAAAGCACTTGCTTCTTATTTGTTCAACACAGAAGAAGCTTTAGTGAGAATCGACATGAGTGAGTACATGGAGAAACATGCTGTGTCTAGACTCATTGGAGCTCCACCTGGATATGTTGGTTACGAAGAAGGAGGACAGTTAACAGAAACGGTTAGAAGAAGGCCTTACTCGGTCATCCTCTTTGATGAGATTGAGAAAGCTCATGGGGATGTCTTCAATGTGTTTCTCCAAATCTTGGACGATGGGCGAGTCACAGATTCTCAAGGACGGACAGTGAGTTTCACCAATACCGTTATTATTATGACCTCGAATGTTGGTTCGCAGTTTATTCTGAACAACACAGATGATGATGCAAAGGAGCTCGCTTATGACACAATTAAAGAGAGAGTGATGAATGCTGCAAGATCAATCTTTCGTCCTGAATTCATGAATAGGGTTGATGAGTATATAGTTTTCCAGCCTCTTGACCGTGAGCAGATCAACAGCATTGTCCGCTTACAGGTATGCTTTCTTTTCTTGGAAAATCGCAAAATTGATTATGCTGATGATGTTTTTAGAGTCTGATCTCCAAAGGAGTCAGCTATTGGAGGCAATTAGAACTAGGTCAATTAGATAGTTAGATAGGAAGTTATTTCTTTCAAATACTCGTTGGTGAATAGTTTGACATCTGATGCTATCTAATTGCATTCGAATGATTACTTCTTGGCCATCTAGAGTGTTTTAAAATGGATTTGATCAAAATTGAAGTTTATATTCAAAACCCTCATTGAATCTTTCTTTCTACAGCTGGCGCGTGTACAGAAGCGAATTGCGGACAGGAAAATGAAGATAAACATCACAGATGCAGCAGTTGATCTTCTTGGAAGCCTCGGGTATGATCCAAATTATGGAGCTAGACCTGTTAAGCGTGTGATACAGCAAAACATTGAGAATGAGCTCGCTAAAGGTATCTTGAGAGGAGATGTCAAGGAGGAAGATGCCATTTTGATTGATACGGAGGTCACAGCGTTCTCCAATGGCCAATTACCTCAGCAAAAGCTCATATTCAAAAAGATGGAGTCAGAAACAGCGGATGCTGAACAAGAAGAAGAAGCTTACTCAAAACAGAGCACTTGAAAAATGAAACCTTTTGAAGCTCAAGTAGTTTCAGACATTTTAGTACAGAAGTTCTAGTGAGTTACTTTTCACAGAAGACAATGATAATATTTTATCTGTGAGTTTATATAAAATCATAAGCTGATGAGTCATTGTACTAAACTACTATTACTGATGCTCAAAGGTCCAGAGATTATGGAAACTGTTGATCATAATTTGGCTGTATATGAATGTTGAAGAATCTCTGCAGATGCAATAGATTTAGCAGAAGTACACAAATTGGTAAATTTACAGATGTTTCTTTCACACATCAATGTCACATTGATTCGAATTGGTCAGTCGTTTTTGAGGCGAAGGTCCATTTTCACTTCCACCCAACAAAGAATTTCTCCTTTTCAATATGTTTTCTTTAGCAAAGCAAATGTCTGCATAACAAATAAAAAACAAGATTTTACTGTTGTCAGACGAAAGAAGCCGTATTGTAATAGCAGTCAGAATGGGTTTTGTAAAATACCTTGTTTCTTCTCTGTGTGATTGTTATCTTCGCTTGGATTTGCATCCTCTGAATCAGACAAAGGCGCCAGAGTGCAGATACCGAGCAAATGTCCGTTAAGGCAAACAAAATACTCGATGCAGTCTTCATAAGCTTCCAAGCGAATGCAGGCACTCTGAGGTATTATCTTAGCTTGTAGCATGCTCCATAGCTTGGCTTTACAGTACGGGCAAACCTCGGATGGATGAAAAGGAACCGCCTTGTTAATGATCACTTTCCGGACTTTAGATGTCGGGAATGACTTGAAAATCCCACGGAACAAACCCACGTCGCCTTCTTCTCCTTGATCAAGATGCTCACATGGATCACAAACATAGAGTACGTCGGTTCTACATTGAGGAGGAAGGAGGCTTCTTCCCAATGTTCTTGAGAACCGTGTTCTGTAAACAAAGTGGCCTGGGATTTGAACCGTGCGATTGAAAAGACCGCCTTGTGTACATCCTGAGCAGTAGATGAGAAGTTTCCCAAGGGCTCGCCAGTTACCGTCAATGCAATGACTACCGCTAGATTGCAAATCAAGCATCATTTTGGGGGCACGAGTCTTGCAAAACTCTTTCCATAACACCCGTTTGGCGAAATCATCAAACCATTTGCATACACAGGAAATTGTTGCAACTAATTTCGGATTCCAATTCAAATGTTGGAACACTAATAACAACACGTCTTCGCTTAAATGGCCACTCGTGCATTGGCAGCTTGGGGAGTGTGTGCAACGATACTGCTTTGGTAAAATCATTCTCTCTACGTTTCAATCAAAGAAGGAAACACAGAGCTTCTGCAAAGAGAGAAATAAAGATGCATCACTTCGTAATAATCTAATACACTTGAGATCAATATCAAACAGATTCTAATTTCACGGAATTGCTGGGGCACAGACATAATAAGCATCTCAGCATCATACATCTCCACAAGAAATGAGATAAGCCATTAAACCAGATTCAAGACAAGGACTCATCACAACCAAAAAATACAGAGAAAATGAAAAAGAGAGAGCTTGCGGAAGAAGATGAATTGAGCAAAGCTAGGCGAAACTGACCAGAAAGTATCCTTCACACACATTTACAAACCACAGAGTCTCAAGGGAGCTACTTTCTCACTACTATGAAGCCTCTTTACATCCAAAAACGATGCTAAGAGAAGAAGGGAAATTTCAAATTCATTTGATGATGTCTAGAGATTACATCTTATCAAACAAAACGTCAGAACCAGTCCTTTACCCAGAAACCAATATCCCAAGTCACGAATTCTCCATCATCATTATCTACTATCGATAACAATGGAGTCAAACTAGCTCAAGACTTTCAAAGGCAACGCCCACAATGTAACTCAGATCTATAAGACCGCAGCAAGAACAACAATCTAATTTAAAATCTAGCAATCCGAGCCCTAAAATCCTCTCCTGAAAGCCCATTTCTAGTCCCTAAAAATTACCATAGACAAACGCCACAAACCAAACACACAGAAAACGAAGATCTTTAAAAGAGTAAAGGGAAGAACTTTACCAGAGCAAAATTGAGAACAATTCAACGAATTGCTACTAGCATGAAGTTTACTACAAAGAGCTTCTGCTCCTAATCCCATAAACCACAACTAGAACCTGAAATTTAGGGCATTTAAAGGTTGAAAGCAACAATAATACACATTAAACAAAAAATAAAAAAACAGAGAATTTTCGACGGAAACAATGAATGAGGAACCTCGAAAACTCCGAAACAAAACCCAGATTCCAGAAGAAGACAGACAAAAACGACATGAAAAATCAGGTGGCAGAAGAAAACAACGAACAATTCGCCAAGACAAATCGATAAGGAAAGAAATCGCAAAGCTTTAATTTTTTTTACTCCATGTAGCTCCACAAGGAAAATTAAATTAAGTCCAGGAATTGTAGAGTGACAGCCTGTGAAACAAGTAAACGACAACAACGAATTAAAATATGACACGTTGGCTAAATAATCTACATAGTCAATGCCATTAAAGGACGGCGTGTTCGTGGGGTCCGGTTTTTATATTTCTTTTACAGCCCCTAGATTTTACGTAACACACAGATTGTGAACCAAACTTACAAAATCTCCAAACCTTTCTCTTAGAAATTCCATTTGACATAATAATAACGCTCAGAAGCTGTAGAATCTTATGTGAGTCATTACACACTTACACATCTACATATGTTTACATACATACATAAACACCATGATTACACTCATCTACATATGTTTACATGCATATACAAACATCAGTCAAGCCTTATAGTTAGAGATTGTTTTGAGAATAATCATTTATAGGTTTTATGTTGTTGCAGTAGAACTTTTTTCTTGGAGAGATATGACAGACTCAAAAGCACCCACTAAAGCCTTAACTTTGCTCTTGCGAGTCTCCACAAGCTTATTAGCTGTTTCCTCTATCACATTGTTGAACAACACTCTTGAATCTCTCTTCTTCTGTGTGTCTTGATGTTTCAGAACAACTTTTAATGATCTGTGTTTGTGTTGTTGTTCCTTGTCGTTGTTAAAGTTGGTTCCTTTGGTCTTTAAGCTTCTCCGACCACCAGATTTCGAGGTTGTGTCAGCTCCGGAAACAATTTTTCCTCTCTTAAACTTAAGCTTTCTTGGACTGTTGTCTCGTGATCCAAAATATATGTTCTTTCCTCTTTTGATTCTCAGTTTCATCGACTTGCCATTTACAGAGGATTCTCTTGAGAAGGCTTTGGTTTTTCCTTGCCTTGTTGTGTTCTTATCTTCAGATAAATACGCATTCTCATCATCATCTTCTTCTTCTTCCTCTTCTGCTTCTTGAGAAGATTCATCATCAGCTTCAGTCACAATACATTCAGCTTCGTCTTGGCTCTTTTCACTCTTTGGATCATCAGTAGGCGAATCCATGACACACCTCTGGTTCTGATCAGATTCAACAATCTCATTCTCTGTTTCCATCTTAACAACATAGAGAGTTTTCTCTTCAACCAAGTCTTTACACTTCTCATCCACCAGTTTACTCTCCTTCTTTGTCCTCAAGCTTCGGGAATAGCGTTTTGAGGACATTGAGGCTCTTGAAGGAACAACTACTTCTTTCTTTGGTTCTGCAGCTCTAGACTCGCCATTAATCTTCTTTCTATTCACAGTACTGCGCCGAAGAGCCAACGCTGCTGTTTGTGCAACAGATTTCAGCTTCAAAGCAGTGACACGCCTGTTATGTTCAACTATCTCTTTAGATCTTGACCGTGTCACATAAATCGTTTTGAAAGACTTTGAGACCGTCTTCTTCTTTCGCTTAGTCGAAGCAGCTAACCGAGATTCAGTTAAAGACACCGCCTTTTCATTTGTTCTATCTGCGTTCTTCTTCTTAACATCGCAAACTCTGCTAGAAAAGTTTCCAACTTTGCTCTTCGCGTGATCAAAGCCACCACAGGAATCATCTTTGCCACAACCAAAAGAAGGATTTAACACCGATTTGGTCAATGCCTTCTTCCTCAATGGTGAATCCAAGTTAAGGGTCCCAGAAAAGCTTCTGTTAACCCTTTTATGACGTGAAACTCTTGGCTTGTCTTCAGATTCATGTCTGCTTCCGTATTTGCAGGCATCATGACAAGAACCAGTAGGTGATCTGAGATAATTAGGAAGAACTTTTTCTTCAGTGTATAAAAAACTCAGTTTTCCAGTAGAAATCCTTCTCCATGATCTGTTTACATCCGGTGAATTAGGCAAACGTACGGTATCCTCAGCCATTAATCAGCTAGAGATAGAGATTCAGTGATAATTTCTTTAACTACAAATGTTAAAGAACAAAAAAAGGGAAAATGTTTGATTGAGGAAATCAAAGGACTCTTAAGTCTAACCTTATGATGTTCTTAACAACAAAGTTAGGCTAGAGAAGACCTGAAAGAGAAAAGATACAAACTTAGCTAAGCATCACGAATATGTTGAACATTCATCAAAACATTGAAACCCATTTCTGTTCAACTGGCAAAAGGAGCTCTTAAAACATTCGATCGACGTAAAGGCAGAAAAAATCTCACCTTTTAGTTTGTGCAGAGAGCTTTGAGGATGTAAAAGACGCCATTCATTCTTTCTCTGAGGTTTTTAGTTTCATACCAAAGAGAAGAGAGAAGAAATCAGTTTCTTTCGTTTTTGGGTTTTTTCTCCGCATTTTGTGCAGATTTCTTAGGAAAGGTTTAAATTTGTTTCTTCTTCTTTGCTTTTTGTTATAACTTTTCGAATGAGAGAAGGAAAAAAAATAGCAATTTAAATCTGACACGTGTGGTTTGTGTGGCCAGTGACCACCTTATTTATGGGCCAGATGTAGTATGCTTGCGTGGCCCTTCCACCCTAGTTCTGCCAACGAGACATGTGTGGGTTTGTTTTAGGAAAATTAAGTTGGGTTGACTGAATTTTTGTTTTTGAGTTTTAAAATCGGAAAATAAATTATTTATGGGGAAAAAGGGTTCTTTACAAAAAAATGAAATCATATTTTCAAAATAAATCGTATTTTAATTTACATGAAAAACTCATTATTTATTCATCAACAAATATCAAGTTATTTACAAGTTCTTAAAAATTGTTCAAATAAATGCAAAAACAAAAATTAAAGGGCAAAATTTGATCAAAAAGAAAAGCGCCAAGGAGATTAGCAAGTTTAGCCATCGTATGTTTTTAGAATATTGCCAAAGAAAACTATTAACTATGCCAAAACTGAATTTAAACCAAGCAAAAAGACAAGAAAAGCCGAACCAAATAAATCGGTTTTCAACTTGGTCTGGTATTTTGTAATCCGAGAATATAAAAACCGAATTGTAAATAATATCGAACATTATCAAAAATAATAATTAAACTGTTTGGAGTGAAACAGTTGGTTCCACGTAAGCATAGATCTTCTTGGCGTGTCGAACTCAAAAGCAAAAGATATGTCGTGTCCAAATCTCCAAGCCAAGGTCAAAATTGGTATTTCCTAGTTTATATCGAAGGAATGACGACCAACCAGATAGAATCATATCAAATAATGTCACGTTTTATTAGCCATATTATGCCACTTTGGTCCCTAATGTTTTTCTTCTTCGCCTGGTTTTAACATATACATGGACACGGAAAAATAACAGAATTATTGCACATGGGTTTTTTGTCCTTTACCACTCTGCTCGACAAGTACAGAATCAATATTCCACATTTTTCGCTATTATTTTCTAAAATGTTGTCGACAAAAAATAGATTAATACTGGTAAACCTTTATCGCAGCCGGAGAACAACGTATTGTTGACAATCATAAAAACGTAACAATTATTCATCTACTATATGTACTAAGAATGAGTTGAACAAGTATTCACTAATTCTTTTATTATAAACTTTTTTTATCAAGGTTAATCGAAGAATTTTGGATCAAAACACATATATATTTCCGTTAAAAACAGTACTTTCCTAATGGGATTTGAACTATAAGACTGAAGAACATACATTTTTGGAGAATCTGAAAACTTTCCACTAGCTCAAAACTCACTTTGATCCTTTTATATTTACATCTATAAGTCTTGTGTTTTTATCCTACCCAAAACATACTATTCAATTATGTTCGATACATATGTGTGTTCTGTTGATATTGGTCGTGACTCGAATTATAAATGTTTGGTAGGGATTTCAGATTTTCGGAAAACTTGCTGTCCGGGTACGTGAGGTACGCTTGACCTATACTTCAAAAATAAACTACAAAAAGTAAGTGTGAGTGTAATCTTGAAAATCGGAGAAAAAGTGACAGTTTCTGCTACTAAAAACATTATAGTAATCACTGGAATATACCAAACAAATGCCTAATTACGAGATGATGTTTCGTCGCATATGTCTTTGTTGTTATATGGCTTACATCCACACGTATTCGATCCTTTATCAAGTACATATTCAACTATATAATTGATGAAAAAATTGAATCTATCAATGAGTAAGTAAAAAAAGTCTACCAATAATTACAAATCGTAAAGAGAATATCAACATATATATATATATATAATCATCTAAGCATATTATTGTTTGAACTAATGAATAATATCAAGTTTGAACAGAAAACAAATAATATGCTTACACAGACTAATAAAAAGTGTTTGTGTTTGTTACATCTTAAATAAAAAATCTGAAATCAAGTTATTTATTTGTAATATGTTTATACTTAAAATATAAGAATCTACTCTCTTTTTTTCCATCGTTATGTCTGCAATTTTAAAAATAATTGTTACTAGTTTACTTAAAATAGTACATATACTAAAAATCTATAATCTTATTCTTACACACACATCATAATATCTTCTAGTAGAATTATGAAAATTGTCCTCAACTAAACTTAGCTAAACTTCAATGATTTAATAAAAATAAATTAATAATTATAACAGTCGAAGTGGGTCCACTTTAGGCCCCCTAGCGTTGCATTTTCCATGATATGTACGGAATCCAATTTGTTCAGTGTCTATTGTGGGCCGTTACTAAAGGTCTCTTTACTACCACATCTCTCACACTTGACAGCTCATCATCTCTCCTCGTCAATCCCGGTTTGGTTTCCGATTTACGCCAATATTCGGTTTAATTGTATACCGGAGTGTCCCCTAACATTAAACCGAATCCTACTAGAAACGTACGTACCACACTCTGCCCTTGGCCTATACAATCTCTTTCTCCGCCACTGTCTCTTCTCTCTTCTCTCTTCAATCTCTCCCTGCAAATCTTCTCTCTCTCCCATGGTGGTTCCTCTACTTCAATCATGCCCTCTCACCCCAACTTCCTCTTCAGGTATTTATTTCCAATTTATTCATATATCTCTATGCTTGTAATTGTTCAGCAATGGCGGTATTACGCGAATTTTGAACATGTCTTTTTTTTTTTTTTTTTCTCATCGGTGATTAGCTTTCCCTGAGAATGATATTTTTTCCCGAGAAACAGCTTTCCCGGAGATTCGACTCGTTTTTTAAACTGTTCTATAGCGAAAAAGCCACCATGCAAGCAATTCCTTAAAATCGCTAGCTAAATTTTGTCTTTAATCGTTTTTTTCTGGGAATGAATTCAAAATTGTGTACTATAATAACGAATGTGAGATGATTCCGAATGATTTTTTTGGTGCAAAAGATCGATATTCCTGCTACTAAATTAGAGTTATCCGATTTGAATTTTCAGGTGGATTGGACTGTTTTCCGAGAAATTCCGTCGAGAAACGACTGGGATCGAAGAAATCAGCATCGTCCAAAACAACGGCGGAGAATCAAGCAGCGGCAGCGATGAAACGCCGGTTCTGAGCTCCGTCGAGTGTTACGCCTGCACACAGGTAGGCGTCCCAGCCTTTCACTCAACCAGCTGCGATCAAGCTCACGCGCCGGAGTGGCGTGCCTCTGCTGGCTCTTCCTTAGTCCCAATCCAAGACGGATCCGTCCCGAGTCCAGTCCGACCCCGCTTCAGACATCTCAAAGGTCCGTTCGGCGACGTTCTCGATCCCAGGAGCAAGCGCGTGCAGAGATGGAACCGCGCGTTGCTTCTAGCTCGCGGGATGGCTTTAGCTGTGGATCCGCTCTTCTTCTACGCGCTTTCTATCGGCCGAACCAATGGACCTGCGTGTCTTTACATGGATGGCGCGTTCGCGGCGGTGATTACGGTGCTCCGCACGTGCCTCGACGCTGTTCACTTATGGCACGTGTGGCTTCAGTTCAGACTGGCCTACGTCTCCAGAGAGTCCCTTGTCGTTGGCTGCGGGAAGCTCGTTTGGGATCCACGCGCCATCGCGTCACACTACGCACGCTCCCTCACTGGCTTCTGGTTTGATGTTATAGTTATCCTCCCTGTCCCTCAGGTCAACTTTTCAAAACAACCTTCAAACTATTCCAATATTATGAAAACAACACTATACCTCTCGTTCATATCAAGAAAGACCCATGAATCATTTGAAAAGTGATTTACATTGTTGATGAATCCTGATCAAGATGCAAATGTGAACTTTGTGTGTTTTGTTTGTTTGCAGGCTGTGTTTTGGTTAGTGGTGCCGAAACTGATAAGAGAAGAGAAGGTTAAGCTGATAATGACGATTCTTCTGCTAATCTTCTTGTTCCAGTTCCTTCCCAAGATTTATCACTGCATCTGCTTGATGAGAAGGATGCAGAAGGTCACTGGTTACATTTTTGGGACTATTTGGTGGGGTTTTGCTCTTAATCTCATTGCATATTTCATCGCTTCTCACGTAAGTCCTATCAAGCTAGAAACCGTATTTCCGCCTGAATATGTGTGATGCAACAATACACTAAACCATATAATGTGTGATGAAATTGGAGATTCTGGTGGTTTCAGGTTGCTGGGGGATGCTGGTATGTTCTAGCAATTCAGCGTGTTGCTTCTTGCATTAGACATCAATGCATGAGGAATGGGAACTGCAATCTTAGTCTGTCTTGCAAAGAAGAGGTCTGTTACCAATTTGTGTCACCGACAAGCACAGTTGGATATCCGTGCTTATCTGGAAACCTTACCAGTGTGGTCGAGAAGCCTATGTGCTTAGACTCTAACGGACCATTCCGATATGGTATCTACGGTTGGGCACTTCCAGTCATCTCCAGCAACTCTCTTGCTGTTAAGATCCTTTACCCCATCTTCTGGGGCCTAATGACTCTCAGGTAATTTCTTGGTTTCACAGATTATGGATGGTTAAAAACCTCTGATCGACAATTACTGATCCTATATTGGGCTTCTCTTTGTACAGCACATTCGGGAATGATCTTGAGCCTACAAGCAACTGGCTCGAGGTTATTTTCAGTATAATTATGGTCCTTAGCGGGTTACTACTCTTCACGCTATTGATCGGAAACATTCAGGTAAACTATGCAAGGATAAGTCTTTCCTTATATGATATTGTGTTTTGATGGAATCAGAAGAATTTAACAAGCAGTTTGCTTTCTTTTGAAGGTCTTTTTGCATGCGGTAATGGCAAAGAAGAGGAAAATGCAGATACGGTGTAGGGATATGGAATGGTGGATGAAACGTAGGCAGTTACCTTCCCGGTTAAGACAGAGAGTTAGGAGATTTGAGAGGCAGAGATGGACTGCCTTGGGTGGAGAAGACGAGCTGGAACTTATACATGATTTGCCTCCGGGTCTTCGAAGAGATATTAAACGATATCTTTGCTTCGATCTCATTAACAAGGTACTAGGAAACGAACGTTGTATGCAATCTTGTTCAGACTTCTGAAAGTAATAACTGTTAAGTCTCTGACATGTTTCATCTTTCTCAGGTGCCATTGTTCAGGGGCATGGACGATTTGATCCTCGACAACATTTGTGATCGGGCTAAGCCTCGCGTTTTCTCTAAAGACGAAAAGGTACTTAACCCCAACATTTCTCAAACTAAGCTACCCACATCATAAGAGCCAAAGTTTAATGTTTTCATGATGTCTTCAGTTTGTAAATTCTTTGGTTTTGTTGATTGTCACAGATCATCCGTGAAGGAGATCCTGTACAGCGAATGATATTTATCATGCGTGGGCGAGCCAAACATACCCAGAGCCTAAACAAAGGCGTGGTAGCCACTAGTACACTCGAACCAGGTGGTTACTTAGGCGATGAGCTACTTTCCTGGTGCCTACGCCGTCCATTTGTTGACCGTCTTCCCCCTTCCTCCGCAACATTTGTCTGCCTTGAGAACATTGAGGCATTCTCCCTCGGATCGGAAGATCTTAGGTACATCACCGATCATTTCCGTTACAAATTCGCGAACGAGCGGCTTAAGCGGACCGCAAGATACTATTCCTCAAACTGGAGGACTTGGGCAGCTGTGAATCTTCAGATGGCGTGGCGTCGGTACAGGAAGAGAACCCGTGGTGGAGGTGGTGAAAACAACGGTGGTGCAGGCGGTTCGATGAGTCCTGTGTCGGAGAATAGCGTTGAAGGTAACAGTGAGCGCCGGTTACTTCAGTATGCCGCGATGTTCATGTCCATCCGACCGCATGATCATCTCGAATAAACAAAAAAAAAAGTTCCAATATTTGTTGGTAATTGTGTTTTCCATTGTTCGCAATTGTTTCCTCTTCTTTTTTGAAAAAAATCTTTATTGGATGATGTTTACCTTATTAAAACTAGCATATGAGCTTGTTTAAATGGTTTTTGTGACAGAACCTGCCTCTACCAACATCATGTCGAAACGATAGTGCAACAGTTTTTTTTGACATGCTCATGAATGAATCAAAATGTTGTTGGAGTAAAAAAAAAAACATTTGTGTTGATCGGGCCAAAGGCCCAAAGCCCAAAGGTTTTTTGATAAAAAAAAATTATTTATGGTTTGTAAAAGATATATTCCTTCTTGATCAAGTATAAAACGACATCGTCAAATCAAGTACGAACAGATCGTATATAGAGTTTTCGTGTTCTTTGGTTTGTCTAAATTCAGTACTCCCAAAGCTCAAAGAGTTCATCATCACAATAAAACCTACTTCCCAAATCTCGCGATGGTTTCTCTCTCTTTTTTCGTTAATTTTGTTTTTTCAAATATTTGATTATAGTTTAAATTGTTAGACTCCCAACTGTTTCGCTTTAATTCATCATCGGTTTCAGAAAAATAAATTTCTATTTTATCCGAATCGAGTCTTCGGGTGATTGATTTAATTTGATCATATAGTCAATGGCGACGAGCAAACCTCAAAGATCGCCGGCTGAAATTGAGGATATTATCCTCCGGAAGATATTTTCTGTAACCCTAACGGAATCAGCTGATTCCGATCCTCGGTTAGTTTACTTGGAGATGACTGCCGCCGAGATTCTCAGCGAAGGTAAAGAGCTTTTTCTCTCTCGTGATTTGATGGAGAGAGTACTTATCGACCGTCTCTCCGGCAACTTCTCCGCCGCGGAACCGCCTTTCCCGTATCTTATCGGGTGCTACCGTCGTGCTTACGACGAATCGAAGAAAATCCAGTCGATGAAAGATAAGAATCTGAGATCGGAGATGGAGATTGTAACTAAACAGGCTAAGAAGCTCTCAGTTTCTTACTGTAGGATTCATTTGGCTAATCCTGACATGTTTGGGAACTTGGATCAAGCTAGCGGTGGAATGGATAATAAGCAGAAGAAGAGGAATGTGTCTCCTGTGCTGCCGTTGATTTTCGCCGAGGTTGGTCCGGGTTCTTTGGATATGTTTGGAGGTAGTAGCAGTGGAGTCCAGTCTCCTCCTGGGTTTTTGGATGAGTTTTTTAAAGACTCAGATTTTGATAGCTTGGATCCGATTATGAAGGAGCTGTATGAGGACTTGAGGTCTAAGGTTTTAAACGTATCAGTGCTTGGAGAATTCCAGCCACCATTAAGGGCACTTAAGTACCTTGTTAGCTTACCAGTAGGGGCTAAATCTCTGGTTAGTCACGAGTGGTGGGTTCCACGGGGAGCCTATATGAACGGTCGCGCAATGGAGTTGACGAGCATTCTCGGCCCTTTCTTCCATATTAGTGCACTGCCAGATAATACGCTATTCAAGAGTCAACCAGATGTTGGGTGAGTTGGAACTTATTTTTGGGTTTCTATTCCTGAGAATTTGGGGTTGTTTAGTTATCAAGACAGTTAGGACAATAAGAAGTATTGTTTAGCTTTACTCATAGTAGAGACTTGATCAAAAAAGGAAAGAAGCAGATATTTTTGGCTTAGAAGATGACACTGTTAGGTGATATATATTTTAAACATGATTAGACAAATCCAGTGAAAAACCAACAGAAATAATAGTAAGCTCTCTGTTAGGTTTAGAATACTGTGGATGGAAACACTTATTTTGAGCATTTTTTCTTGTCTGTACTGGAGAATCTTGACTGTTCATTAAACATTGACATTTGACATGGATAAGGTTTGCAATCATAAGCGTTCTCCTGATATACCTCAAAGAATATTTTTATACATGTTACAGCAACGCTAATATATGTCTTTTTGTTTTTGTGAATATCAGGCAGCAGTGCTTCTCTGAATCATCGGAACGTCGTCCTGCAGATTTATTATCATCCTTCTCCACAATTAAAAATTTTATGAACATTTTATACAGCGGGCTGCATGATGTACTGATGATTTTACTTAAAAGTACCGATACCCGTGAGTGTGTTCTACAGTTTCTTGCAGAGGTGATCAATGCTAATGCGTCGAGAGCCCATATACAGGTAATCATCCCGTGATAAGATGAATATTTGCTTCGGAATTTTATTCATGAATTTTTATTCTCTTCTCACGTTTTTTTCAAGTTGGTATTTTTCTTTTTTACATAAACCAGCATTCTGTAATGTGTATATCTTGTATGACAGGTTGACCCACTCTCTTGTGCTAGCTCAGGCATGTTTGTTAACCTCAGTGCAGCAATGCTCCGGCTCTGTGAACCATTTTTAGACCCACATTTAACTAAAAGGGATAAGATTGATCCAAAATATGCATTCTGTGGCCATCGCTTAAAATTAAGGTATGGGCCTCAAGATAATTTTACTTGTATCTTCTCACTGGATTTTCATATTTTCATGATGATTAATGATTTATGATCCACGCCAGTGACTTGACTGCTCTCCATGCCTCATCTGAAGAAGTTTCTGAGTGGATTGACAAGGATGCTACGACAAAAAACAATGGTGCTGGGCAAGAAAACGGGAATGAAAGTCGATTGTTACAGTCCAAAGAAGCCACAAGTTCTACTAGCAATGCTTCTGGGCAAAATGCAAAGCCAACAACTAAATACACTTTCATTTGCGAATGCTTCTTTATGACTGCAAGGGTCCTTAATTTGGGTCTCCTAAAAGCGCTCTCTGACTTTAAACATCTTGCTCAGGTAGTCATCATTACAGTTTTCTCGAACTGGAAATATTGAAGATGTGGAAAATTTGGAAATGATAGTGATAAATTATTTTGTAGAAAGCTCTTATTTAATCTTGGTTCCTTACATGTTTTCTGGTCAAGACATTTGTCAGTGATGATGAGAAGGACACAGCGAAAATTTGAACTTGATCACACTTTGTGATTGTGAAAGAGTCCTTGATGTATGGATTTGCAGAAGATTGTTATTATATTGTTCTTTACTTTTCTCTTTTCCCCATGCCGTAGGACATCTCGAGAGGTGAAGACAATCTTGCAACATTAAAAGCCATGAGAGACCAAGCACCTTCTCCACAGTTGGAACTTGATATATCCCGAATGGAAAAAGCGTTAGAGCTGTATTCGCAGGAAAAGCTTTGCCATGAGGCCCAAATATTGAGGGTTTGTAATCATATCCTCTACTCTGATAATATCTTTTGCTTTTTCTCTGGACCGATAACATGATAGTAATAGCTGCTCTATCTCTATTCTGTTTTGAAGGATGGAGATTTTATTCAGCGAGCTCTGTCTTTCTATCGACTAGTGGTTGTTTGGTTAGTTGGACTAGTTGGTGGCTTTAAGATGCCTTTACCATCAACTTGCCCCATGGAATTCTCCTGTATGCCTGAGCATTTTGTTGAAGATGCAATGGAGTTACTGATATTTGCTTCAAGAATCCCCAAAGCTCTGGATGGGGTGCTGCTGGTATGCTTATTTTGGTCACATCCGTCTATAGAAAATCATATTTTTGTACCTGTATTGATGATGGTTGTTCTCTTTTCTTCAGGACGACTTTATGAACTTCATAATTATGTTCATGGCAAGTCCAGAATATGTTAGAAACCCGTATCTCAGAGCAAAGATGGTTGAAGTTCTGAACTGCTGGATGCCCCGTTCAAGGTGTTTTTCTTCCCATGAAAAAACTGTAAATCCTCAAATTTTGTTGCTAATGCAACAAGTTCTGCAGTAATGCGGTTCAATAATGTCAGAACAATTTTTATTTGCAGTGGTTCTTCTGCTACATCTACTCTTTTCGAGGGGCATCAGTTATCTCTTGAATATCTTGTCAGGAATTTACTAAAATTATATGTTGACATTGAGTTCACGGGTTCTCACACTCAGGTGATTCCAAGAGATTTTACTTAGTGGCTATTATAATATTCCTGGAGTAACGAGCTTCTGTCTATTGCATAGTACTTCAGAATATGTTAGACCTGGAAGCCATAATTGCCGTCCGCCCTTACCTTTAATGTAAC
Source organism: Cardamine occulta (assembly GCA_028015245.1). Classification (NCBI taxonomy): domain Eukaryota; kingdom Viridiplantae; phylum Streptophyta; class Magnoliopsida; order Brassicales; family Brassicaceae; genus Cardamine; species Cardamine occulta. The sequence continues at coordinate 16,972,292 of CM051384.1, forward strand.
TGAAATCTAGTTATCCAAATGCAGTTCTATGACAAGTTCAATATTCGCCACAACATTGCCGAGCTTCTAGAGTATCTCTGGCAGGTGCCTAGTCATCGAAATGCATGGAGACGGGTAAATTCTTAGCAAACTTGCCATAACTTTGAACTTTCAACTATCATGTATCAGTGTTATAGTATTACCAAATTTGATGTGTTACAGATTGCAAAAGAGGAGGAGAAGGGTGTTTACTTGAACTTCTTAAACTTTTTAGTCAATGACAGCATCTATCTTCTGGATGAAAGTCTTAACAAAATTCTCGAGATTAAACAAATCGAGGCGGAGATGTCGAATACTGCAGAGTGGGAGCAGAGAACAACTCAAGAAAGACAGGAGAGAACAAGACTCTTCCATTCTCAGGAGAATGTTAGTTGGATTATCACTTCCTATATTTTGTTTCGTACTCTATTTATTGATGATGCCCTAAAGAACTTTATTTTCTCTGCAGATTGTTAGAATTGACATGAAGCTGGCAAATGAAGATGTGACTATGCTTGCATTTACATCCGAGGAGATCACTGCCCCTTTTCTACTCCCCGAGATGGTAAGCTCAAGCTCACTCTATTGTTGAAATGGATGATCACTCAGTTGAAAAGTTTACTTGTTTATACTTATTCAGGTTGAGAGGGTTGCGAATATGCTTAACTACTTCTTGCTACAACTTGTGGGTCCACAGCGTAAATCTCTAAGCTTGAGGGATCCCGAGAAGTATGAATTCCGTCCAAAACAGTTGCTTAAACAGGTTAGTGATTACAATTACTCAAGTCTTCTCCACCAAAATGTGTGAAAGAAACTGACTGAATATTATTGTGATTGCTTTGATGAACTTTGAAGATTGTTCGCATATATGTTAATCTCGCAAGAGGAGACACGGAAAACATATTCCCTGGTGCCATATCCAGTGATGGCCGATCATATAACGAACAGGTCTAATCCTCTTTCCTCAACCGAATCCTCTATCATCGTAATTTATCCGTCTTTACTGAACGAAACAAGTGGCGGTTTTTGCAGTTATTCAACGCAGGAGCAGATGTGCTGAGGAGAATAGGCGAAGATGGAAGAATCATTCAAGAGTTCATGGAGTTAGGCATAAAGGCCAAAGCTGCTGCTTCTGAAGCTATGGATGCTGAAGCTGCACTGGGCGAAATACCAGACGACTTCCTCGACCCAATTCAGGTATTTTTTTTCTAGTTAACCAAAAACCCAAGTCTTGTTTCTATAATACACTCTAATGTCTGTTCTTGTTTAATTTTGCAGTATACTCTAATGAGAGATCCAGTGATACTTCCAAGCTCAAAAATTACAGTTGATCGACCCATCATTCAACGTCATCTTCTCAGCGACAATGTAAGCATATCTAACACACATTGATGATCAGTTACATACATCTCCCTCTCTCTTTTTGAATTTGATCGTCTTGCTTCTGCTGCAGCACGATCCATTTAACCGGGCACATTTGACATCGGATATGTTGATACCGGACATTGCGTTGAAGGCGAGAATCGATGAGTTTGTGAAGTCGCATCAGTCTAAGAAACGGACAAGTGGAGAAGATAGTAGCAACAAGGAGAGGATACAGACTACAAGCAGTGATATGTTAATCGATTAATTCTGTGTTCCAAAAATAAACAAAATAATAACAGAAAAACATTCCTTTTTTTTACTTTGGTTAGGCTTTTCTTCCTATTAGCATTGTGACTTATTTATCTATCGTAAGTGTGTTTATTTATGTCTTAGGGATTGCTTCCAAATTCCATGTCATTGATTTGATGCCACGGTACAAAAACTTATAAATAAGCTAGTAAAAATCTTATAATTTTGTTGTCTATGGAGAAAAATATTACTTAAAGAAGATACGACCTTGTTATCCATGTTCTGAAGTCTGAACTGTTTCATAGTTGGACGTGTTGCTGAGTAAGCGTAAGCTTTATGAGTAGCCGAATGTAGTAAGCGTATTTATAACTTGTCTTTGGCAATATGGTAGATACATGAGTGATGAATTGACACCACTCGTCAATTTGAAGAGGTAATAATATGTTTCGACTGAAGGATGTCTCTTGAGAATTTAACAGCAAGTGTACGTGTGAAGCCAGCATCGTAAAAAATGGTTTTTGATTATGGAGCAAAGCGAGAATACAAAGCTTATAAGTCTACAACACGCATTACGGAAAGAAAATGAAAACAAAAAATTTCGAAATTAGAAGGAAGTAGAGTATTGTTTACGTTTAGCAAATTCGGAAGCAATGCTAAGTGCGCTTCTACTGTGACGAAGTGAGAACTCAGCCATCAGTATCTCTTTCTCTGCTTCCGACAGATCTCCATGACTTCCCTGTTCAAACCCATAAATGTAACAGAAACATTAATAAACTGAAAGCTAACTTTAATATTATGTAGCGGTGTCAATCGGTTTACCAGACGATTAGTTGTCACAAACTGCGTGGTGCATCAGAATCCCTGCAGCCACTGAGACATTGAATGAATCAACCATTCCGTTCATCGGAATACTGCAACGCAGATCTGATAGCTCCAACGCTTCATCACTTATTCCCCTGCAAATTCTCCACAAATCCATTCAGAAATTATGATCCCGCGAGTTTGAAATTAAGAGATGTTATTACCTGCCCTCGTTTCCAACAACTATTGCTGTTGGGCATGACCAGTTCATATCGTAAATGGAAACCTATGATATTTACCACCAAAAGTATGTCATGAGTACTAAACATACATCCATTTTGACTCATCAATTATAATGGTGATGAGGAAAAGATGCAAACAAATCTTTAGAGGTTTTTACCGGGTCCATTCCTAAATGAGTTGTAGCAATTCTGTAACCGCGAGACTTCAAAACTCGGAAACATTCTTTAGGTGTGTCCCAAAGCTCGATATCCAGCCATTTCTCAGCTCCCATACTCACATGGCGATTGTCTCTATACCTACACATACATAATACACATTCACACACAGAGACATGCAAATCAATTCCCACGACAATTCAATCAGACGTTTTATACATTTCAGTAGACGTATCACTCCACAGTTCAAGAAACTATAAGCATCCCCATTCAATCATATGAACCAAGAAAAAGAAAAGCCAACTACTTATGAGATCAATCTTGAACTGAGGACAATGTAATCCAAACTTCTATTAGATATCAGTCGCCAACTTACGCCTCAATCCTAGACTCTATTGCACGCCGTGTAGATTTCAACACATAAAGTTCAAGAAAATGTAAGAATCCTCACTATTCCATCCTAAGATTCCAACACACATAACTCCCAACTCATGATCAATCTTGAACTCAGTAGGACAATGCAATCAAAAGCACTACAAACTTCAATCACCAGCTTATGACCTCAGGTCACTGCACATTGTATATACTCCACAACTCATGATCAATCTTGAACTCAGTAGGACAATGCAATCAAAAGCACTACAAACTTCAATCACCAGCTTATGACCTCAGGTCACTGCACATTGTATATACTCCACAACTCATAAAGTTATGCAAGAACCCTCATTACATCCCAATCCTATGAACCAAGAAACCAGAAAATTCCAACCTCAAAGGCACCTTTTGGAGCTGTCACAAGAAACAACGTGAACAGATTGAATCCCTAAAGCATCCGCTGAGCGAAACGCAGCCGAGATGTTTCCAAAATCAGAGAGACCTTCAACCACAAGACACACCGAGAAGCTTCGATTCTCCACCACACGCCTGAATCTATCTTTCCTCTCTTCCATCATATGAGGACTCACCGCTTCCAACACCTCACGGCTACTAAGATGCACCTCACCACATTTGAACCTGTCCTTATAAGGAAACCATGATCCTCTACGTTCACCCTCACCATCACTTACAATGCACCTCCGCTCCATCTTCATCATACTTGACGCGTCATTACGATTGGTTGTTAGCAACTCCTTCACAGTGTCCTTTGGCGAATCTTCCGTGAAGCTCTCCGGTGAAAGAGCCACAGCTCCATGAAACGACGCGAGTTTCGTAGAGCGAAATGTGCGTCGAGCTGTTCCAATGCCTGTTAGGCGCGAAATCGCGACAACATCGGATTTTTAAAATTGAACATATTTGAAATCAAACGAATAAAATTATGAGTTCTCAAATCTAGATAACGAATTGCAAATCAGAGTGCAAGAGAATGTACATGGATTTGGATGGAGGACGGAGAGAGGAGAAAAGGCGCGAACTGAGATAAAGGTGATAGAGGAATTAGGGTTTAGAAGAGGAACGATTGGAAAGGAAGAGAAGGAGGAACGGATAAGGGATTTGCAGGAGTTCATGTGTTAATTGGCAGTGTCGGAGCTTTGAGATTAAGGAGCTCGCTGGAGAAGAGAAGCAGAGACGAAGACTTTGGTCCGATTTAGTGTTGGTTTGATTTTAAATTACAAAACTAAAGTGGTGTTATAATTTCGGTTTAGTATGGTTCAAATATTCTTCCAATAATTACAGAGAGGCACAAAATGAATATGCAAAATGCAATTCCCGTAATTTTGAACGTAACAAGTTCTTCCACTGATCGGACTTCAAAGTCCTCTTCTCCTCATTTGTGCTGCTTTGCCATGATCAGTATCAAGAATCCGACAATAGTCAAAGAACAGTGATAGACTGCTGGTTTGCTCGGCTAAAGCTAGTTGTTGAATATATGTAAGCGATGGGCTCATAAACCTTTCAGAATTATTTTAAGAATTATGTAGATTTATCCGAGAAACAAATTAAATTCATAAATGTGAATCGGAAAATCAATGAACCAATGAGAGGCCCGGAAACAAAAGTGTGGGACGTTCATTGAGAACCATATCATCACATGCAAAAAAGCGTATAATCATATTTTGAAATAAAAATAGTATAATAATAACTTCAAATTACAGACATAGAGCGTGATATTCTGGATTTGTCTGGATTTTTAAACTAAAGCATGCTTTTGTCAGCTCAACCTTGACTGTATTTTTTTTTTCTCTAAAATAAATCTTCATCATCTGTGAATTAGATTTCAATAATTATTATTTAGCACATCTAAATTAACAGAAAATATATATATATATTAGCAATTAGTCAAAGTTTAAAATAGAAAATAAGAAATCGATTACAAAAAAGAAGGAAAATAAGAAAATTCGGACAAGGCGGTGGGATCTGTGAACACTGAACAGTGAAGCGTTTGCACAAAAAGTCTTCGTACCGCGGAAAAGAAAACGCGGTTTTGGTTGTTAAAAACATTACACATTTAAAATTTAAAATTTATTATATTCTTTTCACTATGCCTAAACATATATAAATGTAATATATTTTCATTATTATTACCAAGGGAAGCTGAAAAAGGAAAATAAATCCGGCTATAAATCACAAATTGCGCAATACTAGCAGAGAGAAAAAGAGAGAAAGAGAGAAAGAGAGAAAGAGAGAGTTTTATCAGAGAGAAAAAATGGCGAGATTGATGGTGTTAATTGCGGCGGTGGTGCTGGCTTTTCTAATGGCGGCGCCGATGCCGGGAGTGACGGCGAAGAAGTATACAGTCGGTGACAACAAGTTTTGGAATCCCAACATTAACTATACCATATGGGCTCAGGGCAAGCATTTCTACCTCGATGACTGGCTCTGTATGCTCTTTCTCCCTCTCTCTTTCTCTTTGTTCTCATTCTACATTCTCGGATCTGTTTATCTTAGATCTGATTTGAAATGGGTTTCTCTTTAAATCTAGTAATAGTTTCAAAATTTTCAACTTTTCTACCAAAGTTCTTGGCTTTCCGAATTTCTACAATGCCCGATTGAAAAGTTATCAATTTTGTATCTATTGAGACTGGTTTGATTCACATTTTGTTGGGTTTTTTTCTTAAATTGTTACCAAATTAATCCAGATCTGGTTATAAAACACACACTCTTAAACAGGAATCTTTCTTTGTCCCACTGAGTTAAAGCTGAAATCTTGAATCAGACATTTCCATTGTAGCTTAAATTCAAATCGTGGGTCAATACCGGTTTAGTAATCTCTAACTCAAGATCTTGGTATTAATCAAGAATATGTGGACTCATGTTTGATGGTCTCTTTCTTTTTAGATTTCGTGTTCGACAGAAACCAGCACAACATTCTTGAAGTAAACAAGACTGACTATGAAAGCTGTATCGCCGACCACCCAATACGTAACTGGACACGTGGAGCTGGGAGAGACGTCGTCACTCTCAATGAGACCAAGCATTACTATCTACTCGACGGAAAGGGTGGTTGTTATGGTGGCATGAAGCTTGCTGTTAGAGTCGAGAAGCTTCCTCCTCCACCAAAATCTGCACCTATCAAGAACATTGGATCACTTTCTATGGTCACAGGTTTCGCTCAATTCATATTTCCGGTTGCTATTTTCTCTGTTTCAACAGTGTGGGATGCGATCTTAAGGATGTGGTAGTGACCACAATTCTCAAAGTTCTTTAGTTGAATTGAAAAACCTCAAATTCTTTTCAGGGAAAATCTTTTAAATTTAGGAAGTGAACCAGTTGAGTTTCTTTCTCTTTGTATTGTTGGATTGTTGGTTTTTTTAATCTTTTGTTGTGTCTTTAAAAAAATTGTATTTGATTTATTTGAGAAATTAATCACTAAAATTTTCTTTAATTCTCTTGTTTGATAGAAGTGAATGAGTAGGATCAAGTCGGATTATCTGTGAATTAAATTATAAAAAATAAGAAAACAGTGAAACTTTTATTTCAAACATATTTTGGCTTATCTGTTCCATGTGGTTTATCTGTGATTGTTCGTATTGTAGCATCAAAATCCAACTACCACATGTCCATTTCATAAAGCTGTCAAATCTATTACCAAATGGATTGAATTATATGTTTGAAAATATTAACGAATATTTAGTTATGTTATATTTAGGTAGTGTGTGATTTGAATTTTGGTTGGAGGGATTTTAAGAATATGGGTAAATTTCATGTGGACCGCTTAAATAATCTAAAATGATGATGTTGATTTGGTAGGGACGTGGAGAAAATGTAGATTGATAAAATGAAGATTCTGGACAATCTATTTAACCTTTTTTATTTATTCAACAAATACATAATTTCCAAGTTTTCTTTGTATGTCTTTGTCCATGACAAATCCACCGCACAAATGTGGATATAATTAGCTATAATTGGTTTCATAACCAGAAAAGTCGTGTTCTCAAGAAAATCTAATTGTAGTAATCTATTTGTACGATTGTGTATCCATCCTTTTAATGGTTTTATAGTTTTTTTTCTAAAAAAAAAAAAAAAAAAAAATTTTTTTTTTTAAAAAAAAAAAAAAAAAAAAAAATATTTTGAAAACCCTCACACACGCGCGTAGAAATCAGAATGTGGTCTCAAGGCGCGTGAGGTGAGAGTTTGATACAGGGAAGATTTTCCCGGATTTTTTTTTTTTTTGAAATTTATTTCTGTTTGTTTCCGGGGAAAATTTGAACTCAAGACGAGAAGTTCGAACGTAGAGATCTAACGCTATAACTCGAAGATTCTATCAATTATAAGACTTGAGAAAACAATAAAAAAGGGACGAGCTTTTGATCATAACCTTTCTTATGAAATGCTTATCCTATCAAAAAGTTCGTCTCCTTCTCCGACAGTGTGCTCACCGCTCGTTTCTCCGTCCCGGCAAGGAATTGCACGCTGTTTTAACTACTTCGGGATTGATGAAAGCTCCGAGGTCGTACCTTAGTAACGCTCTCTTTCAATTTTATGCGGCCTCTGGTGAAATGGCTACTGCACAGAAGCTGTTCGACGAAATTCCTCTGTCAGAAAAAGACAATGTGGATTGGACCACTTTGTTATCCTCTTTTTCACGGCACGGTTTCTTGGTTAATTCTATGAAGCTCTTCGTGGAAATGATAAGGAAAAAAGTAGATATTGATGATGTTTCTGTAGTCTGCTTGTTTGGCGTGTGTGCCAAGTTAGAAAATGTGGGGTTCGGTGAACAAGGACATGGGGTTGCTCTAAAGATTGGAATTCTGAATAGTTTAAAAGTTTGTAATGCCTTAATGGATATGTATGGTAAATGTGGGTTTGTGGGCGAAGTTAAACGCATATTCGAGGTGATAGAGGAGAAGAGCGTTGTTTCATGGACGGTGGTAATGGACACAGTTGTGAAATGGGAGGGGTTGGAGAGAGGAAGAGAGGTGTTTAATGAAATGCCTGAGAGAAATGCTGTTGCTTGGACGGTTATGGTGACTGGGTATTTGGGAGCTGGGTTTACAGGCGAAGCATTGGAGCTTCTGGCAGAAATGGTGTTTAAATGTGGGCATGATTTGAATTTCGTTACCCTTTGCTCAATGCTATCGGCATGTGCGCAATCGGGAAACCTAGTGATTGGTAGATGGGTTCATGTGTATGCATTGAAGAAGGCAATGATGATGGGGGAGGAAGCAACTTATGATTCTGTCATGGTGGGAACGGCATTGGTTGATATGTATGCCAAATGTGGGAACATAGATTCTTCCATGAAAGTCTTCAGATTGATGCGTAAGAGGAATGTGGTAACATGGAATGCCATGTTTAGCGGATTAGCAATGCACGGGAAAGGTAGAATGGTGATTGACATGTTCCCGGAGATGGTACGAGAGGTGAAGCCAGATGACTTAACCTTCACTGCTGTTTTAAGTGCTTGCAGCCACTCGGGGATGGTAGAAGAAGGGCGGCGATGTTTCCACAGCTTCCGGTACTATGGTTTGGAACCTAAGGTTGACCATTATGCATGTATGGTAGATCTTTTGGGCCGAGCTGGTCGTATTGAAGAAGCAGAGATCTTGATGAGGGAAATGCCAGTGCCTCCGAATGAAGTCGTCCTTGGTTCCCTTCTAGGCTCGTGTAGCGTCCATGGAAAGCTAGAGATAGCCGAACGAATCGAAAGAGATCTTGTTCAGATGAGTCCAGGCAACACAGAATACCAAATACTTATGTCCAACATGTATGCTGCAGAAGGAAGGAGTGACATTGCAGATGGGTTAAGGGGAAGTATGAGAAACCAAGGCATCAGAAAAATACCTGGTTTGAGTTCCATTCATGTTAACGACTCAGTTCATCGGTTTAGTTCAGGTGATACATCACACCCGAGAACGAAAGAGATCTACTTGAAGTTGAATGAAGTGATTGAACGGATAAGATCAGCTGGTTATGTCCCTGATGTCTCTGGCCTGGCTTCTCTCTCAGAGGGTGACTTGGAGGATAAAGAGCAAGCTTTATGCTGTCACAGTGAGAAATTAGCCGTCTGTTTCGGGCTTCTGGAAACAAAACCGAGGACACCTCTCCATGTATTCAAGAATCTGAGGATATGTCGGGATTGTCATTCAGCTATGAAGATTGTTTCAAAGATCTATGACCGAGAAATCATCATCAGAGATAGAAATAGATTTCATCAGTTCAAGGGAGGCTCTTGTTCTTGTTCCAATTACTGGTGAAACAGATCAAAATGGCTGGATGATATCAGTTCTGTAGACTATTTTTCAAACGAATTTTCAAAATGAGACAAGGATGAGACAAACGATAAAATTTTCATTGAAAATCTATAAACCACTGTACTACACAATTCAAATGCATACAGAAGTTGTGATCTGCAAAACGTGAAGAACTAAACGTGTTAAGTTTCTGACAAGTTAGGGTGATATCAAGACGCAAAATCTCAAAATCTTGATCAGAAGGAGCATCATTCTCTTCTGGTCAATGGGAAGGTCCAGTGTCTTTCTTGTCTGATTCATCTTTGCTCTGCAAATCCGCAGAGTTTGGAGAGTTTTCAGCGGTTACAGTCTCATCATCCTCGTTCCTAAGAAGCGATGAGAATGATAAAGGGTTGTACGTAGAGCTAGCCTTTTGTAACCCTCTAATAGCTCTCATTGCAGCGAGTGTACTCCTATATATATCAAGATTTTCATCACCGAGAGTTGAGGAAGTCTCGGCTGAGATTCTTGGTGAGTTGTTCTGATGTGAGCTCGAGTGTGCTTGCACTGTGTTGGAAGACTCTACAACTTCTGCTTCAGACGGAAAGAGAAGCTCAAGATTGGCCTCACATTCACGGACTAATCTAGTAAGTGGCTCAGTTGTAAAGAAAGGTTGATGTAGAACAAGCTGTGTGAAAGGCAAACGTAGAAGTCCACCAGTTCTTTTATCATACTTCTTCAAAATTTTGACCAGTCCTGGAATCCAACTATGTTTTAGCATACAGTACTATCTAATAAGATTAGGGTTTTGTAGATAAAATATATTATACCTGCAAAATTTAGGGAGCTGTAGTTTTTGAGGAGCACCATCTCACCATGAATGGTAACAAGGTCTCTGCGAATATCCATCATCTCTTCGCTGAACTCGCTTTCTGATGCGAATTCCCCATCCGCACCGTTCCTCTCCTTGACTCGCTCGATTCTTTCCTTGAGCTCCTGTTAGCAAAATAGATAATACAATGATGAACATACACAATTCTACTAAAGCTTTAGATGCATGAGAGCTAATGTCTTCAAACAAGCAGAGCAAGGATCATAGACCATAACTCCTAAGCAATTAGATCTTGATTGTGATCAAACACAGAGCAAGAAGTTTTTTCCACTAAGTATTCATTAGCCAATCAAAATATAAGACTAAGAAGCCATGAGAATGCTTTGATTAGAGATCATCACTAAAAGTATTTGGTTTCAACAAGATTCGGTATTAATCACCCTATCGAAGAAAACTAATTCTAACCTATCTAAAGGCCAATCCAATTCTATTACACATCTTTAGCTCTGAATCAGTGACACGAACCAAGTTGTAACGAATTTCAAACTTGATCTAATAAGATCGTGAAGCTAAAATCAATAGATAGAAGAAGCGAAGATTCGATGAGGGGAGAAAGCAAAGACCTGTAATCTGATAACGAAATCTTCTTCTTTATCAACGTAAAAGTCGTTAAACTTTTCAAGCTCCTCATTGAGTATCCTCACAAACGAACCTTGCAGATCTTCCGTTGGCCTAACGCCGGGAACCACAACCTCTTCGGCGGCGGAAACGGAAGAGATGTTAGTAGTATCGGCAAACACGGGACGCCAATCGATCTGATCGGAATCTCTGAGTCCCAAATCGGCAGAGGAGGAGTAAGGGTAATATTTGAGAAGCTTTTTCAAAGGTTTATAGCAAAGGAACTTGTCTCTCCATTCAGGTAAGGTATCTTCGAGGTGAGTACGAAACTCTTTGCCGAATTTCATGTAGAGAAAGCTCTGTTGGATCTGAGAGAGAGCTATGGCGATCGGAGATAAGAACTCTGACGGCAAAGTATTGAGATAGAGATAGAGAGAGAGAGAGAGGAATCTTACGGAGAGAGAGAGATAGAATCTGATGAAGTGGACGTGGATGGCTTAAGTCTTTCTTCTTTCATTTGGATATTTCTCGAATATTTTATATATTTTTGTTTGCTAACTTATAGAGAAACAGATTTATGTCATAACTTTTTAAACTAATTATATATAATAAAGTATGAGAAATAATTAAGATGCTTCAACAATACAAAGGTATGACTGGCTGGACAACAAAAATTCGCATTAACGAATCTTCAAATTATCATTAATTAACCAAAATAAAGTTATTCTGTTCGATTTTCTTCTTCTTTTTTTTCTTCGGTATATGATAATTATATTAATTTTAATACAGCAACATGTGATTATGCATATAATTATGTCCATGAAATAACAGTATAACACATATTATAGTATTACAATAATTTATTGTATCCCTCTCTGGAGTGGCTCTTAATAATATCGCCAACCTGAGATGAACCTTTGACGGGATTGAACGGGCATACAGAACATGATATAGAAAGAAGAAAAAAAACTAATCTAAAATATATGTGTTATATTCCAATATACAAGATTCGTCTTACATATTATGAGATTCCTTTTTATTTAACGTATAAATGTACAATTAGCATCGGATCTAAAGAATTAAAATTTAAATCCACTTATATTTTAGTATATCACTTTACACACTTCCAATTATACATTATATAATTAATTGTTTATATTCACGACTCTAGATTATTATTGGCTAAAATGTGTGACCAAGAACAATACTATTATTACTTTGACAAGTCTGAAATCCAAGAATCAAGATGTCTTAGCATAAGATTTGTCTTTTTATTTACTTAAATATAAATATATCGTCCAGCATATGTAATCCAAGATGTCTTAGCATAAGAACGTTGACATGGTTTCAACTTTCAAGAGCCTGAAGAATGTCAGCTTTCAAGTCGTCAAAGTCTTCGACACCAAAGCTGAAGCGAACCAACGTGTCTTTGATTCCATATTTGAGCCTCTCCTCTTGTGGTAAATCCCTAATTCAAACCCCCCCAAAACATTTATGTAACCACCACTAATCACATTTATCAAAGAAGATCAATTATGAGTTATAAGAAGAAAATCATACCAGTAGGACATAACGGCAGGTTGGTCCACGATGCTCTCGCATCCAGCAAAAGATGTTGCAATGTAAGGGATCTTCAAAGAATCGATGAACTTGATCGTAGTTTCGAGATCTCCAGCTAACTAGTTGAATATAAAAGGAAGAAAAAACAAAAAGAAACACATTTTGAGAGATTAATGATTAGTTACTTGGAACAAAAAATTATATCAAAGGTGATTGATTATTGTCTTACCTCAAAAGTGACCACAACACCAAAACCAGTCATTTGTCGCTTGGCTATGTGATGCTCGGGATGACTTGGAAGACCCGGATAATAAACACGACTTACCTAACATGGTTATTATTATTATATTGATTTTTACTTACCATTTGATATATATAATAATGTGTGAAATATATAATACATTGGGATGTGCTTCTAAAACATGGGCCATCCTTAAAGCGGTTGAATTCTGTTGTTGTACACGAAGATGCATCGTCTTCATGCCTCGGATGAGTAAATATGCCGCGTTCTGGTTTTGGCACATACCCAATTATACAAAAGGTAAGAGGAACTAACTAAACCGAAATTTCATTAGAACACGGATTAAAGGAGGATCAAGAATCTTAACTGGATTAAGCGTGCCTCCTAAAACATGATGCAACTTGCGAATCTCGGAGACCAACTTCATTGAACCAGATATGCATCCAGCAAGAACCTGGGAAGATAAACGAAAAACATAATATCTAACTAATCATCAGTCTCTTTATCAAATACTAATAGGTCTCTGAATTCTTATTTACGCACATCGTTGTGGCCTCCAAAGTACTTAGTAGCAGATTGGAGAACAAGATCAGCACCAAGAGCAAGTGCCTTCTGATTCAAAGGTGTTGCTAAGGTACCGTCTATACAAACAAGAGTTCCTCTTTTACGACAGATTTCTGAAACTAACTCAATGTCCACACATCGAAGAAACGGGTTTGTTGGAGACTCAGTAAACAATATAGAAACCTACAGACAGAACAGACCACAATTCACATATTGTTTTCCAACTTCAAAATGTATGTTAATTAAGATAGCTTATTATGAGTTACAATACCTCATGCTTATTCACTGCAGCTTCGAGCCCTGTGGTATCAGCAGAACCAATCACAGTCACCTGGAACATACACAGACACATAGACTTAACAAAGGGTTATTCGATGGAGCTCGAAAACGAAGAAAGGATAGTAATGAAATTGGTTTGTTTATCCTACAGTGATTCCTAATTTGGGAAGAAAAGTCTCCATGAAAGTCCTTGTCTCCTTGTAACAATCTGAAGTTGTCACAATATGTCCACCCTTTGGAACCAATGCCAAAAGCATTACAGTGTTTGCACACATCCCAGATGCCATAACCAAAGTTGATTCAGCACATTCAAGTGCACTGAAACAAGAGAGCATAAAAAGTAATAATTAAGAACAAAACTCGATGGAGAGACAGTACGTAATCAAAGACATCAACAGAGAAAGAGAAAGACCTAATCTTCTCTTCGAGTACCATATTCGTTGGACTTCCATAACGAGCATACTCGTGGCATACAATCCGTTTTTCCTACAAAAATTAAAAAGTCAAGCTATCTTTGTAAACGAAGACTACCAGAATAAGAAAGTGTATTATTTCAATCAAAGCAACATCAATTTTAACAAGAAGCATATATAAGCGGACCTTGAAATCTATAAGCTCGGAAGTTTTCTTGAAGAAGTAAGTAGTTGTGTTGACTACAGGGGTCGTTATTGAATTTGTGACTATATCACGACCTAATCTTTCACCTGATAATTTAAACCATAAAACCCACAGCAAAACCCATTATTATAAAGGCTTATCAGAGATACACATAAAGGATGAGAAGAAGAAGATAAGAAACGGGGAAGAAGATTGATAAGCTGATGGTTGTTTACACTTAACAGTAAACATTTTACAGAGGAAGAAGTCGACTTAATAAAACGACGACGGCAAAAAAGGTAAATAATGTGTAATATATTACATGCATATATTTGTCTAACTAATAATTAAGAGGGACCAAAAATACAGATTACTAGTAATTAAGAATTCATAATTAAAGAGGATGGACGTACCAGCATGAACAGTGAGACTCCCATCGGAGCTAAAGAATGAGGGTTTCAAATCGCTCATACCTTCCATTTTAAGAAATATGGGTTTGTGATATAAAAGGAAACTCACCAAATTAGAAACTAATAATAATACTTGACTACCGAGATTTACTATGAAGAAAAATCAAGAAATCCCACTTTTCTTAGTACAAAATTTAGAGAATATGTATCCACGATCAAATTCTGAAAACTCAAATTCCAAAAAAATAAAAGAAAACAAAGTTTTTTTTTTTTTTTCTGAAAACAAAGTTTTGGTTCCCTCTTTTCTTTAGGTTCCCTATTTCTTTCTCCCCCTCTCTATTAATTTCTCCTCTTGTTCTCTAATGGATTCATTGCTATTTGATGATGGTTGATTTTCAGAGTTTTCATAATGCACCTATTTATAGTTGCTAAACGCAAGAGAATATAGAGCTTGATCAGGTGTGTAAGCAATAATTTTATATTTTGACCAAACCAATTGATTCGATCAGCTGCGCTGCAAAAATCTGAACCCTGTTGCTCCTACAAAAATGATTTACAAAAATCTGAACCCTGTTGCTCCTACAAAAATCTTAAATACTAAAAACTATATACTAAAAAACGACCGGAATTTATATAGTATAAACCCCGTCATAACGTCAATTATTTTTGATACATTTTTTATGTATTATGTGCCTTTAAAATAGACGTCCCCAATAAAGTTTAGATTCACAACAAAGATTATCAGTTCACCAAAAAAAAAGTGTAGCAAATATTTTGTAAAGATATATAGAGGAAAAAATGGTTGCCAACTATATCAATTAAAGTCCACTACCTAGCTATATGTATCAACTGAATCAGTGTATGTTTATCCATATAGAAATGCATGATAATATATACTAACAAACATATGATTTGATTTAATTGGCAAATATTGTTTCTTTCTCTCTACGGTGCTCGTTTGTGTTCTGTCTTTTTACTCAGTTATGTTCTTTACTAAATGATGATCACGTTATGTCTCCATTCGATTTTTCTTGTTTATCCAATGATTTCATTTTCGTCTTGTTTTAATCAATTGTATGTACAAGTATTTGAATCCCATATATACCTTAGTCAATAATACTCTTGCCAACAGAAACATGTTCTGAATATAGATGGTTTGAAACTTAGTAAATTTTCTTAAGAGATCTGCATTTTCTGAATTTAGATTCAACAAAATAAAAAGAAGAAAACATTGTATTTAAAGAAAAAGAAAGGGAAAATGTATCATCTTTTGGTATTTATTTGGAGGTGAAAGAAGGAGGCAATTAGGATTTCTTTAGCTTTAACACTCCCCGAGAATTTATGTTTGTTTTTGAATTTTTTTTTCTTTTGTAGTTCATTTTTTATAGTCGTTGTTAGAGAGACTAGAAAACAACCATCGTACATATAATGTTATTTTATAAATAAAAATGAAGGGTATTGGTGGGTCATCATAAACAAAAGTAAAACATTTCAGTGGCAAATTAATTGAGGTTCCATGTGTCTTCCATGTTTAATTACATTATATTTGTGGAATTATTTGTATGGTCAGTTTTCCAAAATTTAGATTGTATATAAATTTATACTCAATCCGCCCAACTATCTATTTAGTCATTTTATAATCTTATGAATTTGTCCCTCTTTATCAAGTAACATAGTTGATATCAAAAATATTTGTTCGTGAAAGGACACAAAATTATTAGTTTGAGTCTGAAATTAAAATTTTTTGAGTGTTTAGACATATATTAGCACTACTATCTAATTGTACAGGTTGTAAAGCGCACTTTGCAGATTATACGAGTCAAAAACAACCATTTTTCTATATGTGATCATGGTCACATTCTCTTCTTTTTTCTCTTTGGTAGTTTATCGTTGTAACTTCACACCATAATCACAAAATTACGGCATTTGTTACACCAGTTTTGGTTGCTTCTATGCTTTACTTTTATTTTTAGCATATGATCAAAATCTATTTATGCTCAATGTATGACTCAAGCTTCTTTTGAATAATACTTACATTTTATCAAAATAAAATAAAAATTGTTCGTCTCCTTCAACTGGCTGACTTTCTTTTAATATCTAGTAGAATATAACACTAATAATTAATAGTGCACGGACATCGATAATTGCCCATTGAAGCATTTAGAACCCTTTTTTTTTGTCAACTTTGGAAATCCATTAAGTAAACAAATAAGTTACATAATATAACTATTGCAAGACACATATATTTCCTTTGAGTTGGCTTAAAGGCCAATAGATATTTTAAAAGATTCAAGTTAACAGACTATACTATCAGTCTATCACGTGATTTTACGTACGAACATGGAATAATAATTAGAAAATATATAGATGAGATAAATGGAAAAAAATACAAGAATAGAAACGGTATACAAAGCCTTTGCATCGTTTGATACAATCCGCGTTGTTTAGATGGTTTCAAGAGCCTGAAGAACGTCAGCTTTAACGTCATTAAAGTCTTCAACACCAAAGCTGAAACGAACTAAGTAGTCTTTGATTCCATATTTTGATATTTGAGCCTCTCCTCTTGTGTTAAATCCCTAAATGAAATCCCAAACACATTTGTCTAATTTATCGAAAAAGAATGATCAAATGTTTTAGAGGAAAATCATACCAGTATGACATTATGGCAGGGTGGTCCACGATGCTTTCGCATCCACCAAAAGATGGTGCTCTGATGTTTTAGTACTCACATCGTTGTGGCCTCCAATGTATTTTGTAGCAGAGTGCACAACAAGATCATCAGCACCAAGAGCAAGTGCTTTCTGATTCAAAGGTGTTGCAAAGGTACCGTCTATACAAAGAAGAGTTCCTCTTCTGTGACATATTTCTGAAACTAACTCAATGTCCACACATCGAAGAAAACGGGTTTGTTGGAGACTCGATAAAGAACAGAGAAACCTGCAGACTCATTCATTTTTACAACTTCTTATGTGAAAAGAATGTATCTACATGATAAGAGAAATAATTGACCTCATGCTTATTCACCGCAGCTGTGTCAGCAGGATCGATTACAGTCACCTACACGTATAGAAGAGGCTAATCAATCACAAACAACATCTTCAAGATTCAATGGAACTGAAATCAAACAAAAGTAAATGGGTTATTTAAAGTGGTTTAGTACATTGATTCCCAACTTGGGAAGAAAAGTTTCCATGAAGATGTTGTTACAATGGGTTACTTAAAGTGGTTTAGTACTTTTATTGTCTTCCTGTAACAATCTGTAGTTGTCACAATATGTTCATTTGTAGGAACCAATGCCAAAAGCATAGCAGTACTTGCACACATCCCAAATGCCATTACCAAAGTTGATTCAGCTCCCTCAAGTGCACTGCTCAATATATACACCAAAAGTCACAAAGACATAGAAATAAGAAAATCTTTAATTAAAGTGCATCAAGAGACAGAGAGACCTTAACTTCTTCTCAAGTACCATTGTAGTAGGGTTTCCATAACGACCATTCTCGTGCCGTTAAGTTTAAATGATTGTATTAGCCGCGAAGATTAGAGCCACACCAATGTTGCTGCAGTTTCGGCGAGCCTTAATGCTCAGCTGGCGAACGATATTAGGCGGAAACCTCAAAATGATCGATGACATTCCGACATTTCCGTTGAAATCCGATGGTTGAGGAGGAAATGATCGTATTTGTAGGTCAGTGGAACGTTGAAACTACATTTTAGTCTCAGGTTTCTCTGTTTAGCCGTTTGGAGAAGAAAGATTTAAGGATATTGGTCGGACAAATTATATACCTTTAGTGGCAATGTAAGGTTTAAATGTTTATCAGATAACTTTTGTGGCAATCATTCATTTTTGCCAATTATCGTCGACTTTATTGTGGTGAATTTGAATGACAAGAAAAGGAAAGATGTTCTTAGCTCGGGTTTTAAACCATTTGGCTCCAAAAAGGTCTTAAAACCGTATAAGATGCGTCAAACACACATTTGTTCCTTCTTATGCTAGAAGATGAATGAATCATGAGAAAAGAAAAAAAAAATACTAAACCGGGGAGCATCACCCCCAGCTTTTGGCATCTTATTGTAAAGGGAGAAAATTGGTTTAATGATGAGCAGCGGCTTCAACCTTCTTCGGTGTTTTCATCTGCAAGTGAAAAGGAATTTGTTGGTGCATACTTGGCATATAATAAGACTTAAGGTATAGAGATATCCAAGTTTTAAAAACATTTTTTGGGTTTTTCCAAAGAGATAATTAATTGAAGGCATTACAAGCAAGTAAACCTTTTTAGGGTTTGCAACATGACGAATGAGCCAGAGAATTTGCTCAAGGCATCATCACATCACTGGCTCGACTACTCAAAGATCTTCTCAAAAGATGAGACTCACAATCACAAACTTTGAAAAGCTAGTAACTTTAGAATCATATGATCATCTAAAAGGGAATATAAGATCAGAACTCAGACATAACCAGTGGACTAGCAGAAACAAACTAACAAAAGGAGCAAAGCAGCATTCTCTAATTCACATGTATAGCACGATACAACTATAAAATGGTGGAAACACAATAAAGTATGCTACTAATCAAGCTTACAAACAAAACTTAGCTCTCTCTCACTCCAACTACGATATAAATCAGGAATCTTCTTGATACTAAAATTTGTGTAGCCACCAATTCAAATGTCACAATCATCAGATAACGCAAAAAAATTCACAATCAATACCCTTTCAGAGATCAATTAAGAGATACAGTATTACAGATTTCTAGCAGATCAGAGCAATATATAATCAGAAAGAGATGAAAAGACCTTTAAGACTTTTGATAAAATAAGACAAAGTGAGATAGAATTAAACCTTGAGGAACTTGAGCTTCATGTTCCCGTAGACGAGACCCACACCAAAAGCAGAAGCACGAGCCACCTGATCATCGAACAGAAAGACTCGTTGACAAACTCTTAAAAAAAAAACGAATCGGAGCTACAGATCGAGAATTGGGTAGAGAGATTATTCACAAGAGCAAGAGAGCTGGTGCCGGAGTAAAGTCCTGGAGGCAGCGTCATTGGCAAGTCCCTTGGAAGTCGACTTCGGAGAAAGAAAACCCTAAAATCCCAAATCAATCGAAGCTTCCGAAATCTCAAATTCGCGATTCGTGATGGTGGTGGGTGTGTTCGCTCCCTCCTCTTTTTCCCTTACTGATTGTTGGGCTTTAAATGGGCCTAAACTATGGGCTCTTACATTCTTTAAGTTTATGTAAGATATGGAAACGAAATATTTTAAATGTGTGTTTCCGTAAAAATACTCACTATCGAATTTGAATGATAACAGTATAAAGAAAACACATTTATCAAACAGTGTTCACATTTACCTAAAAAATATTCCAAAATTCATTTGTCTCAAAATGTCGATTCTTAATTAAAGTATTATATAAAATCAACATGGAAATTATCAAGACCTCGATAAATTCTTAAAATTATAATACGAGTAACTATTTACCATCTCTAAAAATAGCCTAATTAATCTCTAAAAAGCAGTCTCTAAAACAAGATTTGACGACAAAAAAAATCTAGACATCTTTTCTTACAGACTTATAATGTATTCATATTTATTTATAGAGTTATACTCTATTGTGATAATTCAATGATTAATATCGTTTCTGAAACTTTCGGATATCTTTTGGGTCCACTTGCATGGGGTCATATCCAAATAAATAATATCCTATTATCACGACGAATCATATTTATTATCGCATTATAGTTTATTGGTTTGGTCTTTTTTTCGGCTTTGTTGTTACTTAATTATTTTTCACATTTAATTGGAAAAAACGGAAAATCGGATTTGAGAGGAGCAAAGGTAAAGGCAGAAAATGACATGAAACAACCAACATTTAATTTTATCTTATAGTAATCGACATGTCAACGTGTTGTTTTTATTACAGCCACATTATCATTATGTAACACAGTCTTTCATATTTTTTGCAAAATCATATATATAACAGCATAGTTTTTTCTCCTTTAAATATGTCCACATCAGTACCAAGTAATTAATTGTAAGATTCAATTTATCTAACACTTATTTTTAATTAATATATCATTTAAAATATTATATAACTAAAAATAAAAATAATAAATCAATAGAAAAAGGTAATGATGTGTAATTTAATCTTAAATATAATTATGTATTGTTTGAAACATACTAGAATGAAAGAAAATCAAAAATCTAAAACAAACATAAAACCTATAAAAATAATAGCTATTGAAAAAGTTAAAAATAATCTTTAAAAGTTTACCAAAAACATTACTAATAAAATTTATTGACTAAAAAATAGGAAAAAATTTAACACGAAATAGAAATTTTTTTTTAAAAATCTATCACTATGATGAGAAAATTAAAAATTAAAAATTTAGGATGAACCAAAATAAAAAATGTACAATAGAAAATTAGTCATGTTTCAAATTAATAAATACATTGTATCTTAAAAAAAAAATTCTCTGAATGCTAAAATATCATGTGTTATTTTAAGACATTAGTGATTAGCTTATAAACACTTGTAAATTTTTTCTAAAATAAAGTTTTTAAAATATTTAGATTAATAATAATATGAGGAAGAATACAAGGAAGGAAAGAAGAGAATCAATGTGTACTAAAAGAATATGAGGAAGAAATGAAAGAAGAGAATCAATGTGTACAATAAAATATAGGCTTATAATATAATTTAATTTATAAAATAATTTAAAATAAATAATATATTTTTTTCTTTTAGTGTTTATAAATTATAGATATGTATTTATAGTTATTTTATAAATAATAAAAATAATAATTTAATGCTTTATAATTAAAATGATTATATATAACTTTATAAATTTTTTACATAATATTCTATAATTTTTTTTATTTTTACGGTGTTCTAAAATTGAAATCCCGCATGTACATTTCTAGTGAAAATAATGACAGCAATATATATATATATATATATATAGTTTATAGATTAGTTTTAGTTCCATTCAAAGATTTAAGACTAAATTATTTATTTTTCAGAAAAAACTAGATTTTAAGTTTATTCTCTTCAAATCTTAATACAAACTAGAAGATCTATCCTATAATATATGAGTGGTTTTCATGAAGAGGAAGTGAGTATCTCTAAGAGTTAGATGTAGCCGGTTGATTTGGAATCTGGCTAAAGATTGTGGACGGCCGAGAACAGAAAAGAGACAAAATCTGTAACGTAAGATTTGAATCCTATTATGTGCGGGAGATGGATACATATATATGTGTGTATTGTCAACTAGTCACCCAATCAACTAGTCGATTCATTCTTACTTTCTAACCAAATTCCCTTTCTATTGGTTATTGATTCTATCCACTGATTAAATACATCTTTAATATTTTTAAAAGGTTTAATCATAGATCAAAATTTTCAATTCAGATTCGATAATCCATTTACATATATTAAGAAATGGTTTTGTTTCTAAATGAATTATTTTGGTTCGGTTCAAACAAAATCATATCGGTTTATCTAGATTGAACATCTCTTTATTTATGAAATTTCCTAAATAAAGTTTTACTGAAAACAGCTAATTTATAAATGTTAGAAAGAGCTCTAAATTTTATTTTATCTTGGTCAAACCTCAGGAAGAGCTCTAAATTTAGAAGGTTATTTATCTTTAGACGGTAATTTTTTGAAAAATGAAAAAACTCATGTTCCAAAAATCGTTAGGCGTTAGTCGGGCGGTAAAGGTGGATCTAGCACCTAACCAATAAATTGGAGATTAAACAATAATTAATCGGGGATTAGTTTTAGGGTTTTAAAACTATTTTAATGTTTTTAAAATATATTAATCCATTATAATTAAATTTTTCTATAAAATTGTAGTAAACACATAAAAACGTATTTTTAAGACAAAATTTTATGATTTTCATTAAAATTTTGAACATAAGTTATTGTAAAATATCACAAACTCTCAATCTAAATGTCTGAATAACAAAAAAAAAATTATTTGGCGGCGAAAGTGAACCTAGCGATTAAGTACTAGTCGGACGGCAAGAGTAGACCTAACGACTAGACGGAGAATAATCGAAGCTAACGGATATTTTTAGAACAGAGAAAAAACATACGTTAAAATTATTGTTTTATCTGAACTCCGAAGGGCCACTTTTAACTTTGTTCCCAAATTTTTACACTATTTGTATTCTTTTGTTTTCACAAGCAAAATGTTTTTATTTTTATTTCTTAAGACTGTCATTTTCATGGAATATTCATCCAATACCATAAGACAGTAATAGCACGTACTAATGTCCTATAGTAGTGATTAAGCAATAATTTGAGAGGAATAAAAGAAAGCAAAAAATTGGATTAGTCTAAAATTATCAAATCAGAGTTTACGCACCGAAACTAGAAACTAAAAAAGAATAAAAAAACATTCCCAAGAAATATTGACCCTTGATTCAGAACATCGGCGATGAATCGGACGGTGAAGGATCCACAAAGTTAAAAATGCTGTCCAAATAGTTCTTGTTATCCTCGTAGTAGTTGTTGCAGTCACCACCACTACTGTCGCCGGCCGTCTCGTTTTTCTCTCCGGAGAAACTCCCGCCGATTGAATCGCCGCCGAGCAAGAGACCCGTGAACCCTTCTACGATTCCTTCCCCCATCTGCGTAGTTTCGAATTCATGAATCGTTGAATTGATCCAATCGTGAACTGGTTCTTTGATCAGAGTCAGACCCGTGGATGATCCAACGAACTCAATCTTCGCCGGGATTCCAGTAGATTCCTTCATCTCCGAGAATGAAACTGTAGATGTCGGTGATTCAAGCTGTTGTTGATCTGCATTGCACACCCAAAATCAAACAAAAGTATTCAAAGTTGTAAAATTTGCAGAGATTTTAGTGTGTTTTTGTTTACCTTCGTTTGGTTTTGTTGTCCAGTTGGTTAACAATGTCTTGTGAGTGAATCCAAGATTATGATGATTATGATGAGATGATGCTTTGGTTTGATAATGTTGTAAATGAAGAAGCTTTGATTCTCTAGCTAGCCTTGCTTCAGCTTCGACTCGAGCACTTTCCCATTGAGCCTTGTGGCTAAGTGTGGCTGCGTTCTTGGATAGACCAAGAGAAGATAAAGGAGTCTCGTTTTTGGGTTTATGAGTCACTGGATCAATCCCCATTTTAACTAATCGTTTCTTCAAATGAGTGTTCCAATAGTTCTTGATCTCGTTGTCTGTTCTCTTTGGCAAATGAGTTGCAATAGCCGACCATCTTTATACAATAAAGAAGAAGAGCATAATCAGAAAGGTGAAAACTTTTCGAAAAGATTTGAGATTGTTTTGTTAGTAGCAGACCTGTTTCCTAACAGAGCATGGAGTTGAATAATGGTTTGTTCTTCTTGCAAGTTGAATTTGCCTCGTTTGATATCAGGTCTTAGGTAATTAGTCCATCTGAGTCTGCAGCTTTTCCCACATCGATGGAGACCTGAGATTGACAAGAAGGAAGATAGAGATGAGAATTGAGAAAGTTTAGGATATAATAAGAGCACAAAATGTGGAAAAGAATCCATAAAGAGAATTTCATTAACCAGCTTTCTCAGGCAATGAACGCCAACTTCCATGGCCATGTTCTTCAATATATGCCAAAAGCTTTTGATCCTCTTCAGGTGTCCAAGGTCCTTTCTTCAAACCCAATTTATCACAGCAAGGTGATCTACCCATTTTCCAAAAACCAAAACTATAATAATCTTATAATAAGAAGATGAAGAAGAAGAAAGTAAGAGATAGATATCTCATTCATTCATCAGATGATCATCACCATGAGAGCAAAAAGGAATGATCTTATTGGCTAAAGTTGTGAAAATGTTACAAGTGAAACATATCTCAGTGATGTAAGGCTTATTATATAGACGAGAGAGAGAAAGACACACACAACAAATGAATCCCTTTTTTCTCGGCTCACTCACATGGATGAGCATTTATTAAACAAATGGGGTCTAGAGAAGTTATTACCTTTGTGGCTCAAAGACCTGGAACAAGTCTCCCCACTTTTCTGATTACTCACACACAGATATAGATGATGATCAAAGCAAAAGCGGTGATCTTTTTATTACCTGCCACAGTGACTTTTCCATATCACAAGATTAAAGCGGTTATTTTCCTGTGCTACAAGTTAATTCAGGTCACTCTCTATGCTAATAATAGCCCTCACTTTGATGATCTTCCCAAGTTACAATAAGATCAAACTCAATAAAATCTCATCATCCTTCTTCCACATCAAACTTGTCTATAAAAGTTAATAAGAAAACAACTCACAATAAAAAGTAAAGAAAAGAGATGCCTTTGGTTAGTTTTAGCTAGCCTCAGGTTACTATTTCAGTAATCCAAGACTTTTAACATCCACATTGTTTCGATTTCTTTTTTTCTGTTTTCACTTTTATTTGTTTCTTCTCATCAACCTTTGCTAAAAAGAGTAGATAGTAAATGCTGTGAAATGGCGGTGACTAAGGGGAAACTGTCACTACAATAGCAAATCAACGAGACGACAGAGAGCATAAAGTAGGAGAAAACTTAGTTGATGCAAGTAAATTTAAGTATATATGCATAGACTTTATTCTTTATTCAGTTTTTTTCATTTCTCTGAAAATGGTAAAAACTCTAACCTCTGTAAGCAAACGATACACGCAACACTATATTAGGTATGCACTAGATTAACCCTTTAGCATATACAATAATAGTCTAGTAGGAAACCAATTAAGATACCAATGCTTCTACGTTTTACTCTATTTGCGTACACACTAGAACTATACTTGAGTACTATACTTAAGTAAAGAATTAAGAAAAACTCTCTAACCTTAAAAATTGTTTAGGAAACACAGTGTGGTTATAGAGAAAGTACTTCTTGCTTGTGTTCATCATTTAATGAAATGTCCATTGGCTGCTACACTGTTCTTGATGTCAGGTCAATGAGTCATAGGGTATCTACATTTTCAATATAGTTACAATATAAAATGAGTATTCTTGGACATCCTCTGAGAAATGAATAGCATCAGAACTTTTATCACTTATGTTTCAAAACTCTAGACATCCTCTGAGAACAATGAGCTCTTACTCGGTCACCCGGAACTCAAATCTGCTTGAAATGATGGTACGGAAACCGATTTATCTCATCTTATGGTCTAAACTAAGAACACATAACCTGAAATTGATCATATATAGTTATGGTACCTTGCAGGTGTACAAATGTAATTGGCAAGGTAAATAATGCTGCCAAGAAAGGTAGATGATTTATGAAGGCAAACGGTGACATTAAAGAGGTTTTACAAGACCAAAGGAAGAAGAGTGAGTAGCTAAATGTGTTCCATGAAGGCAAAGATGGATTTATTGAGGTGGGCTTCAAGCTTGTGGGGGTGTAGTAAAAAGTATCTTCATCGAATCAGAGAACGATAAGACAAAAAAAGTCATAGGCCCAAGCATTGTACAAATAAATACAAAAAGAAGTCGTGGTTTTACAAGAAAAAAAAATGGAAAATGAATAAATGTGAATATGAAAGTTGAAGAAGAGAGAGAGATGAAGAGCTAATGGATCAAAAGATATAAAATCATATTGGCTACAAATGATGTAAAGGACAATGGGGACAAACCTCTTTAAATGTATTGCTGATGCCATATTTTGCCAGCTTCTACACTCTGTATGGTCCTTACATTACTTCAATTCAATATAGCCTTCATAAATGATGCCACTTGTCGATATTCTATCGATCCACGATTCCAAATATAGACTTCCTACATTAGATGCTACAAATCTCCTGCATTAGTGTGTACTTGATCTAACGTTGCAAAAAGCAAGATGCCACACTTATGAAATCAAAATCTGAGCTCAAGTCCATGCCATGTACGTGAGAAGAGACT
Source organism: Cardamine occulta (assembly GCA_028015245.1). NCBI lineage: Eukaryota > Viridiplantae > Streptophyta > Magnoliopsida > Brassicales > Brassicaceae > Cardamine > Cardamine occulta. Next base: position 16,998,715 of record CM051384.1, read on the forward strand.
AGTTAATTAGCATGCTCTCAATCTGTGACATTCAGACTGAAAAGATTTTAAAACCTTCAAGTTTAGTTCGGTAGTTACTGAAGCTGTTTCGATTGGTACATAAATAAGAAGAGTTTTTATACAGTAATAAAAGGCTTTTTAACAAGTAAACTATATCATATAATACAAAACTCAGATATAGACAAGGTTCACTTTCGACTTAACTATAGAAAAGGACCTTAGATTTAGCCAAAGTCTCTATTTGCTACAAACAATAGCAGTTAACCACACCTTAAGCAACTCTTTCAATGGAAAAGAACCTGATAACTTCCTTTATATTAATAATCCTAATGATTTCATTATAAAATCAGGTTTCTTCAATCATGATCCAATCCACTAAAAACAATCAGACAACTACAAGTCAACAAAGAACAAAGAGGCCAAACAACATAAAAAACATGTAAACCAGAAAAGGCAAAATATAAGCATTATTTGTGAAGAGTAAATTAGCAACAAACAAACCAGCTAAGAAAATCTCAATTAAGCAAGAATTAATACCAAAGTTAGTACAACAGAGAGTCAATTGTGAAAGGACTAAAGTAATAAAAACTTGAGTAGTGACTAATCATTCCATGCAAAGTCACATCACAAGCGTACAGAAACTATTGAGACATCTAAAGACCAAGAAAAGTAGAAACTTAGTTACACCACCAACAAGAGCAGCTGCGGTACGAGATTTAACTGGCTTTTTATTGCCATAAGGTGAATCAATAGCTCGTGTACTCTAGTATATGTTAACCGTAAATCCCCAATTCTAACATACGAATCATGAAATTGTTCTTCATTTTTCAGTCAAATCTCTGACTCTCTGTTTATGACTAAAGTATATAAACCGGTCCCGACAGTATTTACCGGTTGACTCGAATGGAATCACCTAAAATTGATTTTTGATGCCGGTACGGTTTTACTATACCGGAAATCACTTATGAATACCGAAAGCCCACAATTAACCAAAGGGAGATGGAAACACGATGATCAGGATGCAAACCAACGACCGAACCACCAATCGACGACGTCCAAAACTATGGCACAACTGCACAAATTTCCGAACTTTGAAGCAAATTCACGCTTCTATGGTTGTTAATGGCCTCATTTCTAATCTTTCTGTTGTTGGGGAGCTAATTTACTCGGCTTCTTTGTTGGTTCCTGGTGCGCTTAAGTATGCCCACAAGTTGTTCGACGAAATTCCTAAACTAGACGTATCCATTTGTAACTATGTACTGCGCGGCACTGCTCAGAGCATGAAACCTGAAAAAACAGTTGCTTTGTATAGTGAGATGGAGAAACGAGGTGTGTCACCTGATAGGTATACGTTTACGTTTGTTCTCAAGGCATGTTCGAAGCTTGAGTGGAGATATAATGGATTTGCGTTTCATGGGAAAGTTGTGAGACATGGGTTTGTGTCCAATGAGTATGTTAAGAACGCTTTGATCCTTTTTCATGCTAATTGTGGGGATTTGGGAATTGCAAGCGAATTTTTTTATGCTTCTGCGAAAGCTCAGAAGGTTGCTTGGTCTTCTATGACTTCTGGGTTTGCTAAGAGAGGGAATATAGATGAGGCGATGAGGCTTTTCGATGAAATGCCAGACAAAGATCAGGTAGCTTGGAATGTTATGATTACTGGTTGCCTGAAATGCAAGGAGGTGGATTCAGCAAGAGAGCTTTTTGATAGGTTTACAGATAAAGATGTTGTGACTTGGAATGCTATGATCTCTGGTTATGTAAATTGCGGATACCCGAGGGAGGCATTAAGTATATTCATGGAGATGAGGGATGCTGGTGAACACCCGGATATTGTGACAATGCTGAGTTTGTTATCTGCCTGTGCAGTCTTAGGTGACTTAGAAACTGGGAAGAGACTTCATCTCTACATCTTAGAAATGGCTTCTGTTTCGAGCTCCATACATGTGTGGGCTCCTATTTGGAATGCTTTAATTGACATGTATGCAAAGTGCGGAAGTATAGATAGAGCAATTGAAGTGTTCAGAGGAATGAAAAATCGGGATTTGTCAACTTGGAATACTTTGATATTTGGTTTGGCTTTGCATCATGCGGAGGGATCAATCAAAATGTTTGAAGAAATGCAAAGGTTGAAAGTCTGGCCAAATGAGGTGACTTTTATTGGAGTTATATTAGCTTGCAGCCACTCGGGGAGAGTTGATGAAGGGCGTCGATATTTTAGCCTTATGAAGGATATTTATAATATTGAACCAAACATAAAGCATTATGGTTGTATGGTAGACATGTTGGGACGAGCAGGGCTATTAGACGAAGCATTCATGTTTGTGAAGTCGATGAAGATTGAGCATAATGCCATTGTAATGAGAACTCTTTTAGGTGCTTGTAAGATTTATGGGAATGTCGAGTTAGGGAAGTATGCAAATGAGAAACTGCTCAGTATGAGAAAGGACCAGAGTGGCGATTACGTGTTGCTCTCCAACATATATGCTTCCACAGGTCAGTGGGACGGGGTGCAGAAAGTTAGGAAGATGTTCGATGATACAAGAGTGAAAAAACCGACTGGAATTAGCTTGATCGAGGAAGACAATGACAAATTGATGATGCAATATTTACTCTCGTCAGAACCTGAGTCAAAATAAAGAGGTCGGATTAGTTAAGGTAGAAAATCCATGCTCCATAGCCTAACTTTGGACAGTAAGATTGGGTAATTTCTTCCAATGATGATAAATTTGATAGATGCTTTCCTTTTTTGTTCTCTTATCTTTCGAGTTCTCAATTTAGAACTCTGAACTGGTAAAGGCAACATGATATGAGCTCCACATCGATGTTTACACTGTTAACTTCAAGATGATCCTTTGCAGAATCATTGTGTAAGATATAGGTAACCTATTAACGTTATAAAGCTAGCCCTTTTTTTCTTGTCATCTATTATGTTGATTTCATGATTCTGGTTTCTGGATTTAGCATAGATTATAGAACACCGAAAAGTATAAAGATATTGTGGTAGCTGATGGGTACAACTTTTGACAGATGAACTCAATACATAAAAAATCAAAATGGAGATGACAAAAGAAAAACCAGAAATGAAAGGAACACACGTCTGAAAGCTCAGGTTCACATTTTTACACACCAAACCATGTATATCTTAAAGCAGGGGAAAAGAAAACTCATATTTCAGGTTAAGACCAAATCTTTCAATGGCGTCGGGAAAGAGCAATAGCTGATAGGAGAATGAGAAGAATGAGGAGGACAACGGCAATGAAAGATCCAATCAAAGATCCGGATATGCGCTCACAGAAGGAGTTGAACTGTTGACAAATAGCAAACCAGTTTGTTTTATTGTTCCCATTGTGTGCCAAGTAGACAATGGCTGCTGCTGAGGATGCTCCAGCAGTTAGAAGACCCAACATTACCTAACACATAATATCATACTGTAAGCTCTTTCATTTAAACTCTTGTGTAAAAGCTCATTTCTCTTTCAGGTTCTTTTGTTGTTGTTGGTTTTAACTGTTAAGCTAATGAGAAGGCACATGCTTATTAAACAGGGCAAGCTTTAATTTGCTGAGGACTTACCACATCAAGGACGATAAGAAGAACTCTAGTGCTCTGAGTTTTGCTCTTGACGATGTGTACAAAGGCCAAAGTTAGAGACAAGATAAGGTAACCACTCACAACAGCATTTGCAACCACAAAGAACCTGATTGATCAAACAAACCAAAGGCAAAAACTCTTAAAGAATTAGTTATTCCCTGATATTTGAAAACAGGTAAAAGAAAATGTAAAAGAATCAAATCACATACGATAAAGCTGGAAGATCGTTGTATTCGGCTTGGAACCGTATGAATTGAGTGAAGAAAGGCAGAGTTTCATGTGTGGTTCCCATGAGAATTGCACTACCAATAGTGTTGAAGAATGCAACAATCCTGAGGATAAACTCAAGAATCGCAATCCTTCTGCTCATCAGACCGCTCTTTTGGATACCTTTGCTTGTTTCCATGATCTCAGCCTGACCGGATTTCATTTTCTCTCTGATTATTAAGGTTTTATGAGTTTCTTGCGAAGGAAGTTAGGGGTAGGTTTCTTGAGAGTTTGATGAGGGTTAAGAGCAATGAGTGAGCGTGTATATATACTAGTACTGCATGCTTTGGGACATATAGTGGTTATGATAAGGTCTTATCAGTTATCACAATTGTACTTGCTAAAGCCTAAAGGTATCCCCTTTTTAGTATTATAATTTCCATAAACTTAGCATAAAGGATATGCTTTATAATTCTATACTATTAACCTTCATGTTCCACCAAATCTCCTATGCAAATTTGGAAAACATCAACTCTGTCCAAATATGTATACAAATCTTTAGCTTAACATATAATAATAAAATTGTTGCTGGAACATGCATGTGGAGTAGTTACAAAGTATATGTATAGTGATAAGTTAAAATAGTGGAATTAGTTATGTTCGCAGATGATTAACAAACCCCACTTATTCTTTTGGAAATAGGAAAATCCCTAATACTTGGAAATTCGAACTAAAGTTCCTAAATGATTGGAGATGTAGAGCCCAAATGGTTCTCTGTGTCAAACACTTGTCTATTTAGGTTATTCATAAAATAAAATAAAAACTATTTATTTATCCATCAAATGAATCATATCAAATTGAAGCAGGACACCTAAACCAAATGAATATATTAAAATATTATTTTCAAAAGTATTTACGCTTTTTGAATTGAAGATATGACTTCAGCTTTTGAGTTGGCTTTACATATTTCCATGCAAGTTATGTCCATTGCTCAAGTCAAATAAACACTCTGGCTCTCTTTTGTCGTTATATAGTTAGGGGCCCTTAGGGCGGCCCACGTTATGGGTTTGAGGCCATTAACGGGCTGATCGTAAAAGTAAAACTACATAGAAGAACTCAATTCTCTTACATTTCTAAAATTAGCCCCAAACTTTTAAAGTAAAGCTATCGCTTCCAAGCAAACCCATTCCCAGAGAGAAGCCTAGACAAGAATCCTTGACCAACTGTTGTTGTCTTCCTCTCTTTACCAGAGCTCATGTTACTAATCAAAGACCAATGAGTCTCAAAATCAATTTCATAGCCACACTTTTGCATCATTTCCATCATCTCTGAAGCTTTCACAGTATTGTTCTCTACTCGAAACCGGTCTATTACAGTCTTAAACATCTCTCGACTCGGTGTTTCGCCTAACCCGACCATTGATTTGATTAGTTTTTCTGATTCCACAACATGACATGCCTCACAATACTTATGAACAAGACCACTCCAGGTTGTTATGCTTGGACTTAGACCAGATTCCACCATTTCTGTATGAAAGTCCATAGCTTTATCAAGTTGATTGTATCTCAGCAAGCCACTGATGACTGAATCATAGCTTGAAGAATCCGGAATCTTATGGTTTTTTAACATTGTGTTCAAGAGATGAACCGCAATGTCAAGGTTCCCGCTATCAGATAGTTTCTTGATTAGATTATCATAGTAGGGAGCTATCATGCCATCGCGTGTCACACGGGTTAGAAAGTCTTCAGCTTTTGGAATTTCGCCTTTTGAAATTAGGGATTGCACGATTTTGGTTTGGACAACTGAAGAACCCAAATTCCAGCCTTTTGATTCCATTACCTGCCACAAGTCAAGAGCTTTCTCCACATCTCCATTGTCACAGAGAGAGCTTGTAAGCACTCTTAAGCTTCGATTATTCGGTTTCATCCCCTCGGAGATCATAGCTGAGAGATATCGTAGAGAACTAGAAGAATCTCCAGACGAAGAGTATCCGTGAACAAGAAAGTTAAACATAGTTTCATCAGGCAACAATCCTCTTCCCTCCATTTCAAGCAAGACTTTATTAACCTCCAAGCAATTCTTAGCCAGAAACAGATAGAAAATCAGCAAATTATAGATGATTACGCCACCAGGACTGCTTTCTCCTAGCAACAGAAACTCTTTCAGACTAATTGCAGAGAGAAACTGACGCTCTAAACACATTTTCCGAACATACTCTCTATAACTCGTAACTGAACAGACTATGTTCTTCCTTACCAAGATTCCTAGTACTTCCTCAACTTTCCTCCAGTTGTTACCTTTACAGTAACCTTGAAACATCAGATTATAGATATTGTTACTTGGTGACGACCCCTTTGATAACATTATCCGTAACTGATTTTCTGAATCAAACATCATCCCAGCTAAGCATAGTCCTTCTATCAAAGCATAGTAGCTACAAGATGAATCTGATTGATCTGCTAAAGAAAATGCCTTTTCTGCTTTGTTAGCTCTACAAAGCCGAGGAATTAACATCAAACAACTTTTGAAGCTCAGAATGTATTTCTTGTCTAGCATTTCGCTAAGTACAACAAATGCAGCTGAATCATTCTTCTCCTTGCAGAGTTCTTTGATAACACAATTGTAAACCTCTTCTTCCACTAAGTAACCCTCTTCTTCAAGTCTTTTAACAACAGAATGAGCAATACGAGAAAACCCAAGAACTGTGAGCTTCTCGACAAAAATCCTACATGCTTCTGACTGTGATAAGGGAAACGATATGAGTACACGCTCAAAGAGTTTAACAGCTTCCTCCACCAGTCCTTTCCGGACGAGACATTCCCACAAAGCTCCGCATTTGTTCAAATCAGGTAACCAATTAACATTATGGGCAGCACCCCACACATTCAGTATATCATTGAGTGTTTCTTTCTTACAGAAGCAAATTATCAAAGATGTGTACGTTGTGTTATCGATAGGATGATGCATTTGAACCATTCTATGGAAAATGAGTTTGCTATGGCGGTTAAATCCCTTCTTGCAATATTCTTGAACAAGAAAGTTAAGGGTTTCCCCATCTAACTGATTAGCCAGCTTTGGCCATTTTTCCAATAGGCTAACACTTTCTCTGACAAGGGAACGCCATGCACAGAGACTCTTCATTAAAACAGCAAAACCCCGGCTCGATAGTTTTTGACCCCATCGAGCCATTTCATCAAGAAGCCCCACAGCTTTTTGTAAATCGCCTTCCTTACATGCTCTAATGACAAGCAAAGTAAATTCCGGTAGCACGGACCTGTCAAGTACCATATTCATCCTCTGCTCATAAGCATCCAAATCAGTGTCCAAGTATAGCCCATTCCCCAGATCATCGAAGAACTCTGCTTTGGAGAATCCGGAATTATTGTCCCTTTTCAATCTAACAGCTAATGGATCAAATCCTACTAAACTGAAAGCTTCTGAAAGCGGATCTTCAACTTTAGCAGCTTCGATTAACCCATAACTAAACATCTCGTTAACAATCGTCTTAGCTTCTTCAAAACGTCTAGCTTTGCAGTATCCAGTTACCATTATCTTAAATGTAGACAAGCTGAGCATCATTTCATTTTCCTTCATCTCATCCAGAATACAGCGAGTATGTTGCCACAATCCTTTTCTAAAAAGCCCACTTAAGATAGCATTATAACTATACACATCGGGTTTTAAACCCTTTGACGTAATCTCAAATAAATAAATAAACGCTCTTTTGATATCTCCTTCATGACAACACCAACCAATCAAGATACCAAAAGTGGCCTCATCGGGTTTAAAGCCCAAGTGTTCAAGCTCCTCCATATATACATAAGCTCTCTCCGAGCCAAACCTCCTGCAGAGAGAATGCACAATCCTATTGCCAACAAACACATCAGGTTCGTATTTAACTTCACCAATGAAGCTCAACAAATCCTCAAAGTCTTGCTTCTCGTTGTATCCTAAAGCAATCTTACTATGTATTGAGGTATTCAGGTTACAACCTAAAGCCACAAGCTTTCTGGCCAGGAGTCTAGCCTCCTGAACCCTCTGGTCCAAGCAAAGCAACTCGATAACATTCTCAATTCTATCTATGTTAATTTGATTTGATTCAGCCGTTGTCTCCACCCAATCCAAACAAATTCTATATGCTGATTCTGTTCTGTAAACTCTAACCAAATGATCAACTAAAATCTGGTAACACGAAGTTAAAGGTACTAAACCCTTACGCCTCATCCAATCAAACAACATAACTGCCTTCCTGGAATCAAATTCATCGACGTACTTGTCAATCAAATCACAGAAAATCCCCTCCTTATCCAACGTGTCTCCATGGCGCTCCATTTCCAAAAGCAAAAATTCAACTTCCTTAACCATTCCTTCCTTGATAAGCATCGATGCCATGATCTCACAAGCCTGAGGTAGATGCTTAAATCCTTTGCATTGCCCACTAGCCCATCTGAAAATCTCCCATAAAGCTCGAACCTTTCTAATCCCAATTCCACCTCTCTGGAGCTCAGATTCAAAACCCAGTAACAATTCAAGCACGTTTTCTGGTTGCAGGCCCTGAAATCTCCTAAATCTACGGGTAATATCGGGAACCACATCGGAAAAATCCAAAAGTAAGTCTTTTAGAGAGGAAGAACCAGTGACGCTACGGCTCTCCTTCGCTGCCCTACCAAGAGACCTCGAAATCGAATCCAATTCACCAAAGGAGAGTAAACTAAACGAGGAAGATTCATCATTTCTTGGGATTGCTGAATCATTTCCCAAAGAAGAAGAGGACGAAGTAGATGAGAAAAACGGGAAAGAGTAACGACATGAGAGAGAAGTAAGCTTGTTAAGAAAACGAAGCCGAGTAGAGTTACTGATGGAGAGAAGATTAAGCATGCGATTGCAGAGACTAATGCAACTTTATTTTCCTTTTCTTATTCAGCTCCAGCATTCTACTAAGCAAGTTGACGACGAATTTTAAGGATCGAGCCCACTTGGAAACGACGCCGTTTCATAGATTGCAAAATTGTAAACTGACATTTGCCTAATAAGACGTTTATACATAAACAGGCCTAACCTTTGAATTGTGTGGTGTTTTGAGCGTCAAACACAAGTGAATAAGTGTTTTGGAAAAAGACAAGGGGACAATTAAAAAAAAAAAAGTACATACAAAAATTTGTATTGATCCACATAATTATACAAAAAGAAAGTTGTTTTCAGTAATTCTAAATCCTTCTACCAATTTCACTCATCATTCAACATTCTCGAAATGAACAGATTTCTTTGATAAAAATAGGCAACAAAACCGGGTAGCTCAGGTGAGATAACCGGGTAGTGTTGAGCACTAAACCAAGCCGTCTTTGGAGTGTTCACCGTGCAAACTTTTGGCGAGATGAAACTACCAACAATTTAATGATCAAAAGAATTGTTTCCGACGAAGAGAATCTTCCAGAAATAAGTAACCTGTCTTAACTGCTTGCAGAGAAGCATATGTACAAAGAAACAACATAGAAAGAGCGCAAGAGAGAAGAATAAAAAGAAGTTTATATACCTTTCATGTGGACCGAAATGAACAACGGATTGATGCCCAATTGGTTGATTAACCTGAACAATGTTGACAAGAACCTGATAGATTCTCATTCATCTCTTTCCCTGCATATGATCTTAAAAGATTCTTGAGAGACTATAAGGTAATAGTTTGAGATACTGAAAATGTGTCAGATAGAGGCTTAAGCATGCTGTAAGTAAAAACCCAATACATGAGACGTTTAACATAGTTAAATAATTCATACAAAGAACTACGCACAACCAAACTAAGGTTTCTGAATCTGATCCGAGGAAAGAAAAAGGTAAACTGAAAGACAGACAGCATTACAGCCAAGGCAAATGGATATGGTTTAATGGGTAAGGAGCTTGGCAGAATTTTGGTCACAAGCGGACATGGAAATTTTAAAAACAAACTTAAATATATCATCCACATATAATCGGTTCTCCTAGGTAGAGTATGGTGGTTCAGCTTTGTCATCTTGTTTGGTGAAAAGGCTTCAACTGTGGACTGTGGGGTAGGCTTCAGGCTTCAGGATCTCACACTGTTTTAGTGGGAAGGGGAAAAGGTCACAAAGGGAAAAAAGCAGTGAATCAGAATCTGACACCGGGACAGATCAGATCAGATTATGTCATAAACTTGGGGCAAATAGCTAGGTAAACTAAGTTTAACAGATGGACTTAAGCCAACCATAAAATAATCTAACCTTTTTAATCATCCCGCCAGTAGCTTCTAGTAATCATAGTTTCTGCGTCGATGGGTAGAAGAATGGCTGGATAACCTGATGACAAAACCCATGATAAGGATCAACCATTAAAGAGTTGTTAGACAAAATGAAAACCAAAAGTCTGTGCAGTACATCAACACTAGAAACACTAGATCTCCGCAGTTCTAAGGGTAAATACTTGGTATAGTGTCACAAATAGATAAGGGAAGAAATCATCTCACCCAGAACTGTTACTGCGTCCAGATGCATAACCTCCATACACTCCATATGCAGTACTACTACTACCACCAACCTACAAAAACCACATCCGAAGAGTCATTAATTGAGAGCTGATATGTTGAATACAACATGTAATGGAACCTTTTAGAAGACATACCGGCGCACCATACGGTGAATAACCTTCAGCAGACAAACCACTTGAGCCATAACCACCAGGATAAGGATTCCCACGTTCAAGTCTTCTGCCATCTCTACTATCATAGTCCAATCTATCACCAGCATCTGGTGCAACAGGAACATATGGCAAGACCGGCATAAGTGCAGAAACAGCACCTTCCCGATCAAAAACATTGGCTCTTAATCTTGATGTAATTTGTATGAGAGCTTCCTTGGCAACATCAAGTTCTCCGGAAATCTGAACATTCAAATTGTTTCTGATGTTAACGCTCAACGTGAAGGGCTTTAAGAGTGAGAGGATCAACTGCAATGGCAAATAGAGGAGTAGCCCTAAGACATTGTGAATTTTACCTGAATCATCTCATCATCATCAGATGCAACTTTTGGAAGATCTTCCTTCCCGAGTACACGGATGTTAGCTTTGGTCATTCTTCTCATCTCAGTTATGATGGCTCCTCCTTTACCAAGGATACAACCAATCCTAGAACTTGGCACAAGAAGACGTGTGGTGAATGAAACAAGTCCAGAATCTCTTTCCATCTTGTCGCTGCATTTTGGTTGCAGCCGCATAGCTGCTTCTATGGTTGGGGAATACGCATCCTCAAAAACCTAAAAATGATTAAGACACTGTCAAGGAAGAAAATCTAGAAAGACTATTCTTACCTAAAAGACAGAAGACCTTTGAAAGAAAGTCAAACCTCTCTTGCCGATATAGTTATTAAACAATTGTTTCCTTCAGTTCTCGAGCTATCAACTTTAATGTTTGCTCTGGTTTCCTGTCGAAGCTGATTGATTAGAGCACCACCTTTCCCAATAACACCTGCAATGTTTTCAACTGGGGAAACTAGCCGTATATAGAACTCTGTAGCCAGTGGCTCATTTCTTGGAGCTTGGTACAAAGGGCGTGACCAATCTCCTGCATCACTTTTGTATCCTCCGTAGGAACCCATCAGCGGTGCTAACCCTACAATTCGAGGACCACCTGCATGACTCATGAGTGAACCAGAAGGATATCCACCGGCAATTGCAGAAGAAAGTAGGTTCTGACTCCGTGAAGGATTCTCATGAAGGCGGGAGGCAATCTGATGCAGAGCCTTCTTAACAATCAGCACTTCTCCAGATATCTAGAAAGAAGATAAATAAGCTAAGTGAAAAAAGTGACCATAAATGTTGACAGAAGATAAATGATGTCATAAGGAATTCGCCAATAAATTGTTACACATAAGAAAAGGCAAAAAAAATAAAACACATAACACCAAGAACACACAGATTTCCTTCCCAAATACCTGAATGAGCTCATCTGAATTCAAGGCACATAGAGGCATGTTTCTGTCCTTGATGATACGAATTTGAGCACCTGTCTCACTCCGAATGTTCTGGACAATTTGGCCACCTCTTCCAAGAATACATCCAATCTGATCTGAAGGAACAAGCAGCCTAGCAGAAACTTGATGCTCTCCTTCAGAGCTATCTTCGCTTTGCCCATCATCCGCAAGCACTCTATCATGAATCCTAAACAATGCATCCTGCGCAGGAGAAAGTACTTTCTCTCCATCTCCAAAGGCATTGGTCTCATCACTAGGGCTATAGATAGTAATCACGCGCTCGTCACATCCCGGAATCGCCTCCCCTATTCTAATCTTCGATCTCGTATCCATCCTCAATTGCTTGACAATCTCACCTCCTCTACCAATAACACTCCCAATCTTTTTAACGGGGCAAAGGTATCGATACACAGTATCATCACGATCAATTACGAGTGAGTCTCTATCGTCACCACGATATCTCCTTTTGCTTCCACCATTGTCATCGTAGTCAGACTGAGGACGAGACCTCTTTCTATGGCTATCTCTATGATCTGGTGACATTGTAAAATCTGTACCTTCCAATCACATGTAAATCAAACAATTAAAACTCCAAATTTTTAGTAATCTGAGTTATTTCAACTAATAAATTAAAAAAAAATGTACTACTTCAAAATCATTCAAGCAAGTATGTATGTAAATCTACATCTATTCTTAATCAAATCAATTTCCTCAGAAGATCTGAGAAACATGTCAAATCAGAACTCGTAACTCTAGTCTATCAAACGAACAAGCTAAGCAACTATCGAAGTAACCACTGGGGAAAAGAAAAAACAAAATTGAGACGTCGGATTCAATATTGGGACGATTAGAGATTTCGATTACGATCTCAGAGACGTTTGGATTTGGGAGAGAGAAACAAAAGTACCAACCTTGATTTCCTTGATGAAATCGTTTCTTCGGATTTGGGGTTATAAGTATTTCTAGGGTTTGCGCGGACTTTTTATCGGTTTGTTTGTTCTTAGTTTTTACATTAATTCATTAAATAATATTTGGGTTAAATATCAAATAAATTTGAAATTAGTTTTTACTTTTATGGTCGAATTTTGGTTCGGTTTCCCAAAATAAAATATAATTAATGTGGATGATTTGTGTGATTTTACTTTCGGCTCGAGTAAATATTATTTTTAGTTTTCAAATAAATTTAAAATTTAGATTTTTATTATTTATGCTTTAACTAAACCTTGTATTTATCCATGATTAAATTTCTGTCGAAGCGAAAGTATAAAAACTGAATCAAAAATTTAACTTTTATTCCTAATAGACATAAAAATAATGTTAAAAATATATTTTATTTGAAAGATATTCATTGTAATATTTAAATCACATCTTTTAAATTAACTGAACTGCAAAAAGTAGTTGTGCTACTATAATTTTCTTTTATAAAAATTAAATTATTCTTTTTCTTTTGTTAATTTATAAAAATTAAATTATTCATTCAAAATATCTTGTTTTGAGAAGAAAAAATAAGTTTTGGTGTTGATCTTTGTCTCTGCTCGTCTCAAATTTAGTTTTGAAAAAAAAAAATTATCAGTTTGTCTGTAGACCAAATACTAAAACTCGTTTCGATTTTTCGATAGAAAATTTTAGTCCGGTTTGGATTGCTTCGATTTGGTTTTCCCATATTTTACATCTTCACTACCTTTTTACATTGTGTTTACAGAACTACATTCGGTTTAAATACATTTTTTAGTGAGAAGCAAAAAAATAGCTTCTTTGCCGAAATTGTAATCATTTAAACAATATCGACCCCAACAACAACAACAAAAAAACAATGTTTGGGTGTTTGTTTCTTGGGGGAAATATGTTAGGTTATGAAAAGAAAAGTCTGCAAAATTGCGCTGACAAAAATCAAAGTCTGCAAATTTACCTCTTCCATTTGGAATAGTGGCAGATTTTTCCCCAAGTGCAAAAAGTAAAAAAGAGAGCAACATACCCAAACATTGATGTGTCGGAAGATCTTTTCATTTTTAAATGGAGTTTCCCATGTGTCCACCAATTATATCAAGCCAGCAAAGCAAATATGTTACAACGTGAACTCGTATTTTCCACAATTGAGAGAGTATAGCTTTAACTTATAGAACTTTAAAATTTTGTTTTTCAAATTACATATTGTTATTTCTTGCGAGAATATCAGTCACAAAAAACCATTTTGTTTTTTATAAAAACAAACTTTAAACCGATTTTTCTTATTTTTGTGGAAGTTATGGAAGTGGAGATTGGGGAGGAGGAGAGGCGACAAAACCACTCCAATTGGTGTTAGACCCCGGCGGCTCGTAATCCATCAGCTCCGTCGTCTTCCTTACATTGCCTTCCTGTGTTTTTTCGATTCATTTACAAAATAATTAATGAAATATATATTTCTGTTTTACTAATATGATTAACTAGGTGGATCACTCGCAGTTCAAAACCTAAAACCAGTGGTTCAAAAGTCTCTTTGGAATCTTTTATTTTCTAATTACAATTTCCAAACATTTTTTGGTATTGTTGCAACGAAAAATGTTTATTGCACATTTTTGTTTACATTATATATGAATGGAAAGCATACTCCCAGAAATTAAATCATACGTAGTATTCTGCAGAGAGAGTCCTGACTTCTGAATATATATATCATACTAATTACCAGTAGAAGTTCAACCTTTTTTTAAGATCCATTCTGAATAATATCATACTAATTAACAGTAGAAGTTCAACCTTCTTTTAAGATCCAATATAAGTTTCTAAATGTAGTTTTTTTCTTTTTGTACCATTCTATGATTAGAAGAAACTAATTAAAGACAAGTAGAGAACAAAGAAGTACCCTGGAAGGAAATAGCTCAGCAGAACTGTAAACGTCTGACAACTTTTCAGCTCGCAAGTTTCTCCCCATGGCTTAGAAGTTCACACAAACAAAAAAACATCAGCCATAAATTCAACATCCCCGTAAATATAGGGCCAAAAACATAAACACATTAAATTGTTTGTAACGAAGTGATTAAGAAGAAGAATATGGCAATTAGCTATTACCAGTGGAGAAGAAGATTAGTAGTATAAGAGAGGAAACAAGAAGAACTTTGAAGAAACAAGATTGACCCATTGTTGTCTCTTTGAAAGTTCTAAAGATTTTATTTATATGAAACTTTTTATTGTTATTATAATTATAAAGTTTGTTAGTTATTAATCCATTTCCATTATAATAGTCAAACTTTAATAAAGAGGAAAAGGGAAACTTTAGTTTCAAGGTTTTCCACTTTTCCTGGAAACTACTTCACCTTCAGATCCAATGAAGACAGATGGTAATTAGTTGATTAGAATACTCAATATATATTAGTTTATGAGTTATATTAAACATTAATAAACTTATTATGGTTTAAATTGCCAGTTGATTATTGAGATGCAAACTCGCACGTATGGCAACACGTGTATCCCGATGAGTCCACGTGATGTGAACTGGAGTCGAGCACCTCATGTCTGCCACTACCAAAGAACATCAGTTTGTTTTTTTTTTTTGTAGAAGCTATTTACCGCGTAAATATACAGTCAAAATCTGTAGAAATTAGATGAAATCTGCCAGATTTTCTTATAAAGGCAAGAGTTTCTCCCAAAAAAAAATTATTTACTATTGTTAAGTTAGGCACTTCTTTTACAAAAAAAAAAAAGTTAGGCACTTAGGTTATTGTCCACGAGTTTGGCAAGTCAACTTTTGACTATGAAAGTTAATTTACTTTTTGGCATTATAATGGGAAAATACCAAGTTGAAGCATCACCAAAAAAAAAAAAGGTTTACACATATTCTTGAAGTCTTTTTATTAACAAAAATATCGATTACCGTGTTCATTTCTAACTAGGGAACAAGGTTTGACTTAGTTTTAATTATTATTATGTTGCTATTTTACTATTACAAGCGTCCATCTAAATTATAGTAACACATAACAAGACAAATGAATAAACAATCTGTGTTATTAAAAAAAGAGAGGCTAAAATAATATTGAAGCATGTGATTGTGGGAGTGCCTTGCCAAGTTTTATAAGAAAAGCATGTAATTTATATACAAGTATATTTATGCACTTCACTAAATTTAGACATTTTTTATTTCTTAGACTCTTTCTTGATGGTAATTCCGGACGAAGCAGAGAGAAAAGAAACTTAATCTTAGAATGAAAATAATAGCATCATCTTCAGTTTTGTATTTATTTTTCTCTTACAATGTTTGTCCTTTTCAGCTGTTAACTCCAAAAATAGAATGGACACAAAATAAGCTTCAAGCTAAAGCAAAAGAAGTTTAGAGTTGGAGTCTTATAATTTGTAATAAATATATTTTTAACAAAATTTGTGACAAATTTCTCACATAGAGCTGCAATTTTGTTGGTTAACCCTGCATGTGTGGACTTAATGGTCTGATTGTTTTTTGATTTTTTACCAAATGAGCTACCGAAAACATAAATATGGCATTGAACGAAAGATCAGCGAAAACAGACTAACAATATGCTTTTTTATTTCATCTACTTCGTTCATTCTGCACATTTTTATTCACAGTTGACCATATAATATTTGGTGCTTTTGGTCCCTTTGGCTCCCTACAGAACTACCACTCAAAACTCAAAAGTCGTATTAGACTCTTGAAATATTTACACTCTGGTCCTCTAGGTGTTAGCTAATAGCTGCCTAATACTAGATGGAATCATTGGACTTGGGCTTCATTCATTTCTTTAGTACTAGCTTACTCGTAGTATTGTTTTTAAAAGAAAAATATAATTTAGAGTTTGTCAGAAAAAGACTCAAAAATAAAATAAAATAATACAATGTAATGAAACCTAGAGAAAGAGAAGTCTAGTGTAGTGACCCACGAAATCAACAAAGTATCTAAATTAATAGGGCAAACAAATTTTAAGTTTCTTAAAAAATAATTACATTGGACATACACCTTTGCACGAACGATTGAGTTTAATCTTGCTCATAAACCATAACTCGTGTGATTTGAAGCGTCTTAAAAAGAAAAAGGCTTTCAAAATGATGATGATGATGTTGACGAAGATGATCTAAAATTTCCTATTACATGTACAATTTCCTAACTCGAGATTTCTTCCCTCTCTTGGCGTCTATCTTCGGTGATGTTGTAGTTTCAACGCTCCTTTACGTTTCCCACTTGTCCTTTTTTAAATATCGATCCTTGACAGTTCCGAGTCATTAGATTTTGACGAAATCTTCATTAGAGTTGAAGATGGATTGATCTGATTTCGAATCTGAATTCTTTGTGTGGATTCAATTGATTCCGATCAGATTGAACCCAGTTATTTTTCGATCCAATCCAAAGTCAGGTTCACTTCAAATTTCTTCTGATTAAGTTTGTTTTCCAGGTTTTGTTTGGTCGATCGATCTGATTTTTGGATTTGGGGGATTCTAGGGTTACTGAAATCGATCTGATTCCTCGTTTGTGAGATGGTATATTTCCAAAGCTCAATCTCACTCGTTGACCGATCTCCGATCATGGCGAATTCACCAGATTATCATCATCAACCAAAACCGAGAAGCAGCAATAATCGAAAATCAAGCTGTTCAAATTTCCCAGTCTGCTGTGACGGATCTCGATCAGCTGCAATCGATGTGATAATCCTAATCGCTGTGATCACATCATCCGGGTTCTTAATCTTCCCTTACATCAAATTCATCACACTCAAATCTATTGAAATCTTCTCAGAGCTCTCTTGTTTAGTCAAAGAAGAGATTTTGCGTAACCCTGATCCGATTGTCTATGGCTTAATCGCTTTAAGCATCTCTTGTACTGCATTATCTGCTTGGATGATTGTTATACTCTTGTGTAGCCGTCATAAATGTGGGAAACCGAATTGCAAAGGTCTTAGGAAACCTAATGCTGAGTTTGATATTCAGCTTGAGACTGAGGATTGTGTTAAGAGCTCTAGTAATGGTAGCTCCAATGGGAAGAATGTGAACAAGAAGGGTTTGTTTGAGTTGCCTCGTGATCATCACCGTGAGTTAGAGGCTGAGTTGAAGAAGATGGCTCCACCCAATGGTCGGGCCGTGCTTGTTTTTAGAGCCAAGTGTGGGTGTTCGGTTGGGAGATTAGAGGTTCCTGGACCTAAGAAGATGCAACTGCAGCAAAGGAAGATTAAGAAATGAAGCATAAAGGTTCTATCTTTGTAAGGTATAAGATGGGATCATTACAGGTTATGATGATGATGATGATGATTACTTTTGATTAGCTTATAAACAACTTTTTTTGCTTTTGGGTTTAGTTATTTTCACAAGAACTTCTTACACAAACTAATAGTATATGTTAATCTCCTATGTGTTTAAATAAAAGCTTTACAACGAGGATATTGCAGAGAAAGCGGTTAATAGTGAAGAATAATGATTTCGTTCTAAGTTTCTTGAATGTGTTCTTTGGTTTTTTTTATTCTGACTTTCATGGTAGTGATTAAAACCCTTGTGTATGCTCTAGATTCTGGCATTTTTTGTGTTTCTGGTGTATGATCTGATTGGAAATTTCATCATAAATGTTGAAACTTTTAGGACTGTTACTTTCGTTAAAGAAAAGTCTCTTGAATTCAAAAAAATTTCCCTTTATCATAAAGTCCGAGTTTTGCCATTAGTTCCAACGAACTCGATTCAATCATGTTGGCATGCTGCATAGTACAAGATTCACTATTCAAGGTGGTCCAAATTTTATAATATAAGCAAACAAACTTTATTGTTTTTGACATTTGTATATAACTTTCCTATCAATTTTTCCATGTCTAGTGAGGACCGATTCATCGAGAAAGCAATTATTTAGGCAGTTTTTTTCCATTGACCAGATTTGAGTCTATGGCGCAATGGGACCATACAGAATCTAGAGCATACACAAGGGTTTGAATCACTACTGTATGGCCCCATTGTTCCATTTTTCTTACTGTCCGGCTCGGAGTTCATAGAGGTGTTTGTTGGTGTAGGAGCTTCTAGGGTTAGAGACTTGTTCAACAAGGCAAAGGCTAATTCACCTTGTTTAGTCTTCATTGATGAGACTGATGCTGTTGGGAGAATGAGAGGAAGTTCATGTCCGAGAAACTCGCGGAGGAAATTGATAACGAGATCGCGAAGAACCAAGTGAGGAGTAACAGAGAAGACATAAACAAGTTTGTCGATGTTTTGTTGGAGAAGGAAACTTTAACCGGAGACGAATTTCGAGCATACTTGATAAACCGTTAAATACCGAGGATACAGTTCGAACCAAAATCTTTATTCGTATCTAATACAAATCAATCCGGAAACATGAATAAGTAAAGAAATAAAACTATGGTATTGGTATTATATATTTCTTCCTAAACAAAATTTATAAAAGTAGACCTCGTCTATTGGAATCTTCAAAATCGTCCAAAAATGTCCTTAATCGCTTGGTATGTTCCGGTTATCACAACCACGATGCCGGTTAATATAATACCAATAAGAACCAGTGTTTCGAACCCGAGTCTTCGGTATTTCCCAGAGATCTTTAGGTAACACAAACATGGCAATATAACCGATGCGGATGCGCTCAAGAATGCTCCGACCAAACTCATGAGATCACCGAAAAACGGAAGAAGCAATGCCACGATCACATTGCTTATAACCAACATCGTACTCAGAAATAAACCGGCGGCTCTTTTGTTAGGCAAAAACCGGGAAAACCGGCTTCTAATCGCGTCGATAATTGGCGTAACCATGAGAGCGAACTTAGCTATTGGGTTCACCAGTGTAATGCATATCGCCACTTTTGAACTAAGCTTATCAGTAGGAAGATTCAATGTTATCTGTGATTCAACATTTGATCCATACATTAAGTAACCCAATATGGCCACCGATGCATATATGAATGTGCATATTGTGAAACATATAACCATAACCTACAAATGTAAAAAAAACATACGAAATCATTAGTATGTGCTTCGTTAAGAAAATTATGTATAACGATGTTTTTGATGAAACTTACGTTTGAGAATTGGCGTTTGTTTTTCATGGAAGTGTATAGGGTTGGGAAAACCGGATGAGCGCAGTAACAAAACGCGTATAAGCTCACGGAAGTAGTGACTCCATTAAGACGAAAGATCTCTGAGTCATTGTTCTTGAACCCTACTCCATCAAAAGCTCCAACCCAAAAGATAGAAGCAAGAATCAAACCAGAAGCAAAGACACCACTCGCGGAAACATAAGAAAGAATCCTCATGTCGTCTAACCACACCGAAGGAAGAATAATGAGAGCTACAAGGACGATGAACATTTGCTTGCCTCCGATTTCAAGTCCCATAAAGTTGAATCTAACATTTGAGAAGAGTTTGTTAAGGTTGTCACCTTCTAGGATCAAGAAACTAGTCGCAACTAGGTAAAGCTCGAGGTTCATGAAGATGGAGACGACGACACGACCTGTGTTTCCAAAGGCTTTGTAGCCAATGTCGGGGTAAGATCTAAGAAGTGGATCCATGTCCATACATCTCTTAATGAGAATGGCACAATAGAAAGTTGTGATTGCTACGGTGAAGAGTATGATCAAACTTAGCCATCCTCCGGATGCTAAAGCATATGGGACCGATAATATACCCACACCTAAAAGGAAAATATAAGAAAAGTTTATTAGAAGAATGTTTCTATAAAACGCAAATGCAAATGTATCTTTTTTTTTTTTACGTGTCTTTTGTGTTGTGTAAATTATTTACAAATGTCATTCAGATATAAATTAAAAGACAAACTCAAATAAATAATTGTTTGTTGTCATATCCTTATCAACATATGATTTGATTTTATTCAAGCGGTTTGTAGAAGAAGAAGAACACAAGTTGAAAAGGGAAGACGTGTTGTTAATGTTTTCGGTTTGATGAGGGACGACACGTTGTATTTAGATATTGAAAGATAATTGGAATTGTTGGCTTCTTTTTATGTAATTACATGGTCTTGCTTGACTCATATATATATATATACAAGATAATGAAAATGGCTTATAAATGTTTGGCCAGACGTTTCAACAAAACAAAAAATGTTTGGCCAGACATGTATGGATTCTCATATAATCTACATCCAAACATAATCTATTGAAGAAAATATCATAGTCTAGCGGCCAAAGTCGAGTTTGCTTTAACAAAAAAAAAACATAATCTATTGTTTTTTAATATTGATTCTAAACTATCCTTTAGACATGGTGTTATTGAGTTTGATATGTCCAAATAATGTTTTAGAATTTTAAAATTATGTGTTAATTAAGATTTTAAATATTTCATTAAAATATGGTACTTTTCCGTCATTAAAATATGGTATTAAAAATCTTGTGTTGTTTAAAACTAAAATTTTCAAGAATTTTCAATGGCTTTTCATGAGTAAATTATTAGAAACAAATTTCAAAGATTCACAGTTTATAACACTTTTATAAATTTTAGCATTACTTTAGATTATGGGCCTGTTTGTTTCCATTTTAGCTCGTTCATTTGAATTATCCATCTGAATGAATTTGTGTTTGTTTGCTTACTTTTTGTAAACTTTCAGCTCCATCTAGATATTTTTAACAAAAATGATTAAAATACCCATGATTCAATCTAATCATATTTAAATTTTAATCATATTTTTAAAAAATAATATTTAGAACTGCAAAATCACATAATAGATTTACAAACTGAATAACCGTAAAATAGAATTTATTTTACAAAAATTTGTAAAATAACGTTTTCCGCAAAAATATAAAATTTTAGAATTATTTTTTCCCGCCAAAACGGTGAAATCACAATTTCAACAGAAAATCACAAAATGACGTTTTCACCAAAACCGTGAAATCGCAATTTTGACAGAAAATCACAAAATGACATCTACCATATTTATAAAAATAATTATATCAATATTTACAAAAAATAATTCAAAAACAAATACACTTTTATTTATGTTTTATATGTTTAACAAATAATATATCAATATTTATGAAAATAATTATCTTAATATTTATAAATATAATTTTATTTATGATTTTAAATGTTTCAAAATTTTACCATTATATTTTAAAACAAATTTAACAAACAAATAAAATAAAATTATTTGTGAGTATATTTGTCATTTGTTATTTTTGGATGAATCATCTTTATCTAAATGATCTAATTCGGTTCATCTTAATGATTTTGAAATTTTAGCCTAAATTTTAAAACTCATTTAGATGTTCCATTTAGATAAAACATGTGAATAAACATTTTTTATCACTAAACAAACATCAATTCTCACCTCCATCCAAACAAACATTTTTTATCACTAAACAAGGAAAGGCCCTTTTAACAATTATAAAACATGAAGAACTAGCTTGGTTTATAAACGTTAAACAAAAAATATAATAATGACCTATTGGATAAACCCATAATTACACTTAACCATTTAAAAAAAAAAAGACTGACAGACCCCCATAAGAGAACCTCCCAATGGAGATGGTCTAAACACATTTATAATTTATCATTTATCATTTACCTAATAAAAAAGAGACTCCACTGGAAACTCCGCCAAATCGGTGTTAATTCATCTAACCGAACCAGTTGGTTTGTTTGCTTTACTTTTTATATATTAACAGAAACTTATGAAATTGCATCTGGACGGGAAAAAATAATAATTCGAGTTGAACTAGAAAGGGTTTTAATTTGGGTTCATATACTTTAATTAACGGGAAAAATATCAATTAACCAGAAACCTGAGGCAAGATAGGATAAGAGTGAAAGACAAAAAAAAAAAAAAAAAGATTGGACCTCCAACACACCAATCTAGAAACAAAATAAAGTCAAAAACTTGAGTTAAGAACATCAATAATATATCTAAATTTAGTTTTGGTTTCTATCGATCATATTATCAAAAAAAAGTAAGTTATGACTATAGTGAGATAAATAAGAAATTAACAGCGAATGTATATATATACACACGCACATATAGATATAGGTGTGTATGTGGATAAGCTAAGAGTTGGATCCGTATCCGTGGTTGATGGAGATTGGAGATAATTAAGAAGAATGAAGCGTTGAACAAATCAAGAAGAGAAACAAAACAAATCTTAAAGAAGAGAAATTAAACCTGATAAAGCGTTAATGCCATGGAAACAAGTCTTGGAGAAGGAAGTATTGCTCTGTGAATTATCATAATAATCATGAAGCGTTGCTTCTTCATCATCAATCTTCTTAACGATGAATGGCTCCGACATGAAATTTTCCTTCCCGTTCATAATTGTTTAATCTCCGACTCTGCTCTTTCGATGTCCGAAAAAGACAAAGAGAGAGATGAGACGAGAGATCGAGAGACGAGGGAGATAGATAGAAAGAAGTCGCAAGTTATAAAACCTCAAAACACACACATATAATATATATATATATATTAATATTATAAGACCCGACATTTATGCACAATATTTTTATTCGTATAAAATAGTTCAGTGTTGTAAAAAAAAAAGGTGGTTTAATGTGCTACGTTCTGAAACATGGTTTTGATATATTAATTAAATTATTATTTCAAAGTAAAAGTTATTAGTTTTGATTTTTGAATAAGGGATCATTCCGGAGATTTGCTTACAAAAGAAAAAAAATTATATTAATGAGATAAACACGTGATATGCGTAGAAGGTAAATTATTTTCTTTTCTTTTTTTTGAAAAAAGTTTTAAGGTAAATTATTCTCACAATAGATTTGCCAAATCTTTCTAAATATAGGATCCTAAGAATCAAATTAGAATTTACAGTGAAAATTGTTTTTATTGAAAAACAATATAGTCAATATTAACTCTACCGTTAATTGTAACTTTATTTGTAAATTTTATGTTATAGCCAGAAAACTCATAATAAGTTTTAAATTATTTGTAAAAGTAAGTAGGTATATTGTGGCAGAGCTATCCTAAGTTTGGTTTGACCTTTTCCATACAAAAAGTAAGAAAAGAAAAAAAAAACATAGTTTCAGCTGTTTTAAGATGTGACCCTGAACAACAAAAGTTTGCTTAAATCAACAGAACCATTAAAGGCATCTCCAACCCATACACCAAATTTGGTGTGAAAAATCACACCAAATTTGGTGTTTTGATGTTTTTCATCTCCAATCCACAACACCAAATCTCACACCAAAAAAATATTCTTTATTATTATATTATTAAACTTAAGATTCATGTATTATTAAATTATTAAATATAAGATTCGGTTTAATAGTTTTAATATAAGTAAACATTATGATTAATAATTAAGAAACTATTTTTTTTATTATTTAATTAGAAATATGATTACATATGATAATTATAATCAAGATTACAATCGAGAATTAAAATATTAAAATATAAAAATCTGGGTTGCTGTGTAACATCCGCAACCCAATAATGGGGGTGTAATTGTTGAATTCAAAAATTAGGGGTTGATTTGTTTAAATCCGGAAGTTGCAGTTGGGTTTAATTGATAATTTTGGAAGTTTGAGATTAATTTGTGATTGCAGAAAGTTAAGGATCAAATTGATCGAATTTCGGATGGGTTAAATTGATCGGATTGAATGTTTTGGGGTCAATTGCGAAAGTGGCAGAAACTGGGGGACTGGTTGGTGTAATAAGGGAAGTTGGATACACATATATGTATATGCGTGTGTATCTTCTTCTCCACCGCTCCGATCAAACATTAATCTCGCCAATCAAACCTCTCATCCTCTTCTTCTCTTCTTCTTCTTCTTCTCTTCCTCTTCTTCTCTCGGATTTCTTCAACTCCCCACCGGAACTGCAAAGGAAAACAAAAAAAAAAAAAATTGAAAACATCAGATTTGGCGTTTCGGTTTGCTGTCTCCGGTTGGAGAAGTCGCCGACGCCAAATTTGGCGTTTGGCGTGGTGAACAGAGGCACGCCAAATATGGTGCCGTCCTGTTCATGAATCTTCAAATTTGCCGTTTGCCGTCTCGTTTTGCCGTCCGGTTGGAGCACGTCCGACGCTATTTTTGCCGTTTTACCGTCCGATTAGAGATGGCCTAAATGCACGTAAATAATTGGCTCCAAACAAAATATATCAAAATATTGGTCCAAACACAAATTTAAGTAAACTTTTTCCAACTAAAACGACACATATTTTTATTTTTAAAATGTTGGTCCAAACACAAATTTGATAAAAAGACACGTAAAATAACTATTTCCAACTCCTAAGTATTTATTGAAAATATAAACTAAAATAAACAACCTAAAAATGCTACACCTTATAAACTAAGGAATACTAGAAAAAGATATCGATGTCATATATTTTTATAGATTTTTTAAAAAAAAATATCACATATTTCTACTGAAAAATCAATTAAACAATATAAATTTAAATTATTAAAATTTTGACACATATTGTAACCTATTAATTAATCAATTAATTCGTATCATAATCTCGTTAACTACAATTTTGATAAGTATTAAATTCTCTAGGGAAAAATTTTAAATTTTATATTATAAGATATAGTATAACATTTTATTAGTGATTAGGACTTCAAATTTGTCACAATTAAACATTATTATTGATTAGGACTAATAATTTGACATAAAGTCGTCATTATATCACTATCAAACTTCAAATTAATACATTTTATTTTAAAAGGGTTAATATTATAATTGAATCGTTTTATTTTTTTCATCCATTATTATTGAGTTGATATAAGCCTACAAGCTGCATGCATGTCATACAGTTTTTTTTTTTAAATCCTTAAGAATTTATAGTTACGTGGGGTAACGATTTGACACAGTTTATAAGATTGTGGTTCTTTTTTTAAACATCTTCTTTATTAATTAAATGGACGAAAAATCACAATGCATCAGCGAACTGATTCAATGTCATTGTCATAATTTATTGCGATTCTTTCGAACAAGGCCACGTTCCTTCTGGCCGCTGCTTGTCACGGACGGAGAAGAGGCTAACGCAATCGCGTAGAACACGTGATTTCGAGCGCGGAAAAATCATTAATGGGCTTTACCAAAAAATCATTAATGGGCTTTTACCGACAAAAATAAAATAAAAATTAATGATGGGCTTTCTCTAGGACTGGGTTAAGAGGCTCATTATATTAACTACGTCTCACATCTTTTTGTATGCAACTTTTCTTGGAGGGATATAGAAATTGCATGTTTCCTTTTTCCCTTTTGTTATTTTTTGGTTTTTATGTATTCGTCCAGGATAATATTTTCACACCAAATATTAATGAAAATATCATTCATAGGCCACTCTCATTTCTTTTTTTAGGATTTAGAACAAAATCCCAAAGGAGTGACATAACATTACAACGTTAGGAATACAAATAGATGATTAAAAACATTGATCAAAGTGAAATTAAAGTAGATTATCGTCGAAAATAAAATTTTATTATAAAAGTAAGAGGGATATTTTAATGGCAATTTAGTTTCCAGTAGCAAGGGCAAAATTGTTTATTCCCACCATACCCCGGAGGCACACACAAACACTTTCTGCAGCATATCTTGCAGGACATAATGCAGGCCTTGTGGTTGTGTCTGGTCAGTCTACACCTCCTCTCGCATGCCGGTGGACAGTCTGGTCATTCCACACAACCAAAAATTTTAAAAATTAGTGCATATTTTATATACTAATAAATAACCGAATCTAGTGAAAAGAAACATAAAATGATGATGACAAAAACAAGGACATGTTCATGTCTTTTTTACTGTTTGTGGGGGGGTCCCAAGACAGTGGGTTGCTTTGACTATATGACCATCATTCAGGGGTATATTAGGCAATATCTTAAATATTTGAGAGTCTACGAATCTGACCAAACAGTCCACTTTACACACCACTTTTAAGTTTTAACTGGTTCAACAGTTTTATGGAACTGAAATGTTCTTTCATTTTTTGTTTATTCGAATAAAAGCTTGATTTGCTTAACTAGCTACGTAAATTTTTCTACAGTTAATATCGATTTGATCTTAAAATCGTCAAATATAAATTAAAACAATTTTGTTTAGTAAAAGATGTGAAGGGAAGACTTACGCTCACGTGTCAGGCTTCCTGGTCCATAATGTTTCTGAAAATTAACCAAAGAGCAACAATAATAAGTAAATAATCAAAACACACATTGTATTAGTTTAAGAGATGAAAATAGGTAATTTTATTGTTTACAATATTTATTGTCAATTTAAATAATAAAACTTACCGGGTTCCAGTTCCCTTTGGAGCTATTTGAGGCCACAACCTTAAAAAGAAAAGGAAACAAATATATTAATTTCATGAAAAAACAAATTTGAAATATTATAACCAAAAGTACAACAATAGTTCCATATCTTTGCTTAATAAGAATAAGATTGAGATGTTACCATGGTTTGAAGCATGGAGAGGACAATGAGGGCCAAGAGAATGAGAGCTCCATATGACTTGGCCATTTTTTGTTTGTTTGGGATAGTAGTATCCGAAGAACCAAACACTCCTCTAAATCTCTCAAACTAGTTCGGTCTCTTTTGTTTGAGGTTTGAAAGGAAGTGTACTGAAAGAGGAGTTTTGGTTGAGGACCCTAAGATGTTGCATATAAGCTATATATACACACACTTGGCTTCTATTAGTTATTCCATGCGGCAACACATATCGTTATTATAGTACTCCTCCAACTGTATTCTGCCACGTATGCCTTCAATGCTAGTCCTCATTTTGTTTCTTGCCATTGGTAAACTGTGGTTGGATGGTTTGCACATGGTTCAATAAAGCTTATATACTAAATAAATCTTTTAGACAATATTAAACGTTTTAACCACAAAGTTAACAAAAAGTATACTTAACATTGTAATTTAAGAAGAAGAAAAATGGACGGTGCATTGAAAGAAGGAGACGGGAAGTTATATCTGACCAACGGTCCCAACTGTAAATTGTAATCACAATATTACTATACCATTATTAATTAATACCATTGCTTGTTGACGGATAACGATTACTTAAATAAAGTTTCGGAATATAGTCAAGATAAATGCATTATTCATTCGTGTTTCTTTATACTAATTCTTCTGATCTAGATCCGCTGTTATAATCAGGGTTTTTCAGATTGATTGCTTCGCAGATTTCAATCAACAATATATTTTTGTTTTTTTGTCAATCGGGCATCCAATCTATAAATGAACAAAATTCGTGGTAAAGTGAAATTGTAACTGAATAAATATTCTTTTAGAGTTATGATCTAGATACCACATTTTTTTTGTTTTCAACTGACTTGATGAGATATTAACCTTAAAACACAGGTAGTTCCACACCGCTAGGCATATTATTTCGGAATTGAAAGACAAATTACGGTTAATAAAAAGCAACTTGAAATACATATGCAACAAATTAGACGTTATATAAGCACACACGCACATACATAATTCCATTCACATCCCAACTTGTATTATACTGCGTAAACATCAAATCATCTAAAGTTGTTTTTAGTGGAAAAAAAGGGAAAAAAGAAAGAGAAGGCATGTGCAGTTTACTCAGCTCCACATGCTCATCCAATTATTGTTTTGAGTCGATCTGCTCGGAGAAAAGGAGGGAACATTGGGATATTTTTTGTTTTAAGTAAGAAATATTATCTTTCTAATAACGCATAGAGTCCTTTTTTACCCATCATAACAATAAATATATTTAATGAGAGGTGACAAATAAAGTATATGAGAAAAATGTATTTAGCCCATATCTATTGGCAAAAAACAAGAATTATGTATGTTATTATGTGATGTGTATATAGCAGTAATGGATTTATAGAAATGTAGTTGGGAAAAAATACAAATGTATAACAAGAGATAGAGAACTTGTAAGAAATGACAAATAAATACGAGTGTGTAATCTAGTTTTGGGTTTAGTTATTTTCCGATTCTAGATATTTTGTTTTATAAAATATAAAAATCTATACTACAATTTATTTTTATTTATGTTGTGTAAATAATTGGTGTGACACAAAATTTATTACAAGGTTAATATAAGAAACTTGTAGGGTCGGGGTACGGCACGGCAAAGCGCAAAGCGCGGACAGTAGGACCATTTGAAAGAAAACATTGAAATATAATATCAAAACATTGAAATATAATATCAAAAGATTTCTTTGAAAGAAAACATTGAAATATAATTAGGCTAGGTTAGTTTCTTTTCCAAAAACCGAAATTTGAACGGAACCATTTTCTTGTTGTAAATTGCGGTTTTAAAAAAAAACTTTTTCTTCAAAAACGAATGGATCATACCTAATTATGAAATATGTAGATATTGTGTAACAATGCAAGCATAAAATAGATTAAAATCACAAATGAAATGACTAGGAAAATTAACCTCGATAAATAATTATTTTCAATTTTGATCTAAACTAAAGTATAGGGGTCATAATGTAAAAAAGGGAAACGTCAAGACCCTCTGGATGTATAGTTGAGACTTGACAAATAGGGTTTTGGCTTTAAGCCCCTTCGCTCCTGCGCCGTCATCTTAATCGCGCATTCGTCGCCGTCGTCATCTCCGGTCACGCTTGTGATCTGTCGCAGTCAGCCGATATCGAAAATTTCCGGTAATTTATCTTCCTTTCTTAAACCTAAACCAAATTGGAGACATCGGGCGATTAGACTCACTTTGGCCGGTTGGAAAATCTCAGACTTGTTCACGAATTCGGAATCTGAAATGTAATAGTTTTTTAGGTCAATTAGTTAATCAATCGTTGGTGCAGTTTCGAAATTGAGAGAACAAAACCTTTGATTTTATGAAATGGGTTTGTATTGCATTGATTCTAAATGAAAGCTTTATATTTAAAGATTCACTTTTTTTTGTTGCAGATTCTGAAAAAAATGAATTTCTTAAACACAGCAGCATCCATTTGCAGAAGAGTTAGCTTGAGGGAACTAATCACTGAGGTTCCTGCTTATAATGGCAGTAGCATTTCTGGTATATATACACACTTATCAATCTCTCTGTGTTTTGGATGATCTTTTTCTTGTTAATTCATTTGTTTTCTTGTTCTTGTTTTGGGATGTTAAAGATGGTTCTTCAAGTGGATTGAGTTTGGTCTTCAAGCGTTGGGCTACTAAGAAAACCGCTGGTTCTACAAAGAACGGTCGTGACTCTAAGCCCAAGAATCTTGGTGTTAAGAAGTTTGGAGGAGAGGTAAGAAAAGAACAATGAGCTAGATAGTATTGAGATGATCAAATCAATCTTAGTGTGTGTGATTTTGCAGAATGTGATACCTGGAAACATAATAGTTCGTCAACGCGGAACTCGGTTTCATCCGGGAGACTATGTTGGGATTGGTAAGGACCATACTCTGTTTGCGTTGAAGGAAGGACGAGTTAGGTTTGAGAAAAACAAGATAACAGGACGCAAATGGATTCATGTTGATCCAAAGGGTGGTCATGTTCTTCACCCTATCTACACTAAAGCTGCTGCTGCAAAATTGACTAAGATTGAGACAGCTTCATCCTCGTGAGAACTCATTGATTCAACAATCTTAAGGTGTTTTTCGTTTGTTCTTTAGATCATATGATCCTCTTGACTAAAAGATGATGGTATCTTAGAACAGCCAGCCACACTCAATTCGATAAAATTTACTGTTTTTGTTGCTCTTTAGTTTTTGGTCTGAATATTAATTGTTTGCCTGTTTAAGCCAGGCATAAGTTCTCATAAGTTTCCAAATCAATTTAAAAAATAAATAAGTTTCAATCAATCCTGAAATTCTCACAAAACAGACAAAATTATCTGACTTACTAATTTAATTATCCCAGCTAATGTTTCAAACAAGGACAAACTACAATCCTCACTCAACCTTAATCCTCTCCAACGTACCGTATTGTATTATTCACTTAATCGTTTTTGGGCCCATTATAAAACCATTCAAATTGGGCCAAAGTTTTAAGCATAGGACTCTCAAATCCCACTAATTTTTTTTGTTTATTCCTACATTTTCCAAAAGAAGAAAGTTTGTAAAAAATGAAGATAAAATATGTCATGGAAATTTGGTTACAAGCCCTATCTTATCTGCAATATAAAAGTTGAATAGTTAGCATAGCTTATCTATACTATTAAACGCGGGTAGATACGTTAGATTGAACCAGCTTTGTTTTTGGCACACTGTGAAATTAACCTGGAAGTAACCTTTTCTTCTTTATCAAGAATTTAAGAGCCAACTTGTTTTAGTCATTAAAGCAGTTTCCTCCATTTCTTCTCAAGTTGTCGTGCACATCAGTATGTATTTTATTCTTTTCATTATACCAAAAAAAAAAACTAAGAATTATTTCGCTGGCATAGAGAAAGAAAAAAAAAGTGTCATTGTTCTTTTTCAAACAAAACCGGAGAATAGTACGAATTCATAAATTACTAACCACCCATACGTTCATCGTATGTCACATATCCTCACAAGCTTAGTACATAAATGTGTGGATATGTGAAATCAGAAATGTGTGGATATGTTTTTACTTTTGTATACTAATACAAGGACATATAGAGAATAGAGATACATATATTGACACTTAAATATGATGTTATAGAGATTATAATCAAAATTTACACAGGATATATCATATAAAATCAAATTTTGTAAGAAAATATAATCTGGAATGACAAGCTGGAAAAAAACTAATATTATCCTTGTTATGGGCATACAAGCTTATTTATTGTCGGTTTGCCTTGTATTCCCTAGCTAAGAAGTAAGGAACCTTATAACCTATTTAATACTCTATATATATATAGTTCTCTGTGAAATCTGGCTAGCGTTAATGGTTGACAAACAAAAAAGATTGCGTTAATGAGGTAATAATCAACTCATAACTAAATGCTGGAAAGGTTGATATGGTTGTTCCCTATTTTGGTTCTCACAAGTCGTGCAAGTCGTAATATATATATACCGACATTAATTAAGTAATATGAAGTTCAATGTATCTTATTTGATAAGAACAAGAAAAATTCTCTTCGATTATACTATAAACCAACATGGTTTGATTATGCAGCGCCATATGGCAAGATATGGCCACGTGTTAGCTGTTTCGTGCTTTGACAACTTCACACCGTTCTTGTTTAGAGGAGAGGAAATGGTTTAGAAAGGTGTTAATTATTTATCGGAGTTTTGGCTATGAATTGTGAATTCTTATCCAGTTATTAGTAATTTCCCATTCGCATATGATCTTGTTGATCCAGGCCTCTGATTAAAGACAGTTTCTAATGGTTATGAGGTTTAAGACGAACGGTGTCGTTTCTTCACCACTCACCGTGTCACTTTATTGGGCTTTCTTTTGTTGTTTCCTTTGATCAAGGTCACTTTAACCGTCAACTAATCAATAAACATTAATGAGTTAAAGTACTTTAGAAGTACATAAATTAAGCAAATAATTTTTGAAAACGTTTACTAGTATATCATAATGTTTCATAATGTTTATATCGTCCCTAGTTAAACAAATCTGATCAACATTAACGTTTTGTTATTTAGCAGCATTTAAATCAACAGCATGCATTAGTCAACCTTTTATCTATGCTTTAATTATAGTCAGACCAAAGACAAAGCAAGATTTTTTCAGCTTAATAACAAACAATGGAAATAATTAAAAGGTGACAAGGGAAAGATTAATATTGATATAAATTCGAGTATATATTAATTAGTTGTCAACGTCATGGAGATACAAATTTAGCAAAAAGAAAAAGACATGACTCACATTAGATGGTGTTCTATGAGCGCTATTTATTAGCCTATATTTATTACACTTATCTTTATTATTAACCCTAGGGTGGGGTCAACAAACCATGGTTAAAAAAATTTCCAAGCAAAAAAAAACCCCATAATGATTATGAATCTCAACCACACAACTTGGATTTTCTCATTATCAACAGTCTTCAACATCTCATCCCTTATTCTTAGAGTTGAGCAGTAATACATATTTTAAAAAATTTATCGTTTACTAATCTTATAGCTGTCCAAATACTTAAACCCAAATCCTCAAATTTCCCAAAATATTTCAACTTTACAATAAACCATTTTTGTTTAGTGCAATCTTTATCTTATCTTCACTTCTCATCTCTTCTTCTTCTTCTCCTCCCATCACTAGAAAATCATACTTTTTCAGAAAGGTTTTACTTTTTTGTTTCTTAATCTTATTCGTATCCAATTATCCAAAACTCATCCCAAACACTTCAACTTACAAAATATTTTCCTTTTATTTTCGAAAACCCTAAATGTTTTGAGTCATGGATGTAATAGCTACTACAACTACTATAGTATCCGACTTGGATTCACGACAACCCGAGATCGAAGCTCCGATCCGGATCCAGCCCGCGAAGCCTATTTCTTTCTCCAACGGTAAACGCTGCCACCACCTGCACCATCATTCAACGTCTGAAGCGGTTGCGACTTATAAAGAATGTCTAAAGAACCACGCCGCCGGCATCGGCGGTCACGCTTTAGACGGATGCGGCGAGTTTATGCCGTCACCGTCGTTTAACTCAAACGACCCCACTTCACTAACGTGCGCCGCCTGTGGTTGCCACCGTAACTTCCACCGCCGTGAAGAAGATCCAGCTTCTCTTTCCGCCGTGGTCCCGGCAATTGAGTTTAGACCTCACAACCGTCACCAGCTTCCTCCGCCTCCTCCTCCGGTGGGAATTCGTAGTCCGGACGACAATGATTCAGCTTCTCCACCGCCGATCTCGTCCTCTTACATGCTACTCGCACTCTCCGGAGGAGCAGCCACGGCGGTTCCAATGTCGAGGAAACGTTTTAGGACGAAGTTTAGTCAGTATCAGAAGGAGAAGATGTTCGAGTTCGCGGAGAGAGTTGGGTGGAGGATGGCGAAAGCGGATGACGTGGCGGTTAAGGAGTTATGTCGGGAGATCGGAGTTGATAAAAGCGTTTTCAAAGTATGGATGCATAATAACAAGATTTCAAGACGCGGCGGAGCTAGAATAGCTAACGGCGGAGGAGGAGGAGGAGTGAGTGGTGAGAATGTTGGTGAGAGTCATGATCTTGGAGGTGTAGTTCCGACGAATGGGTCGTTTTCTTCGACATAATGCAAATTAGACGTTAAAACGTTGTCGTTGTCTTAGAGGCTAATTAATTCTTTTTGTTTTCCTTTTTTTGCCTTCTACATTTTGTTTTGGATTAGTCAACGGGTCAAATGTTTTTCTATTGCAACTTGAAATGCCTCTTGTTTTCTTTTTCTTAGTAGTTTATCTTTTGTTAGAGAGTTGATTTGAGGTGTAGCTGTCGACCAAATACGAGAAAGATATGAGAATAACCTCCTGATTTTAATAACAAAGTGAAATCCGTGAAACATTTTTTTAATAGTAGAAGAATAAATGTCCTTTTATATCAAAGAATTGTTAAGAGATTTTTAATTATAAATTTTGCGTTGTTAACATGATAAGATCAAGAGTTATGACTTCTGAATTAGGAGACAAAAGCACAGTTAAAAAAGTAAAAAGAGTGATTTTTGCTGCTAGTGTATACAACTCTTAGGTAGTAGATTATATGCTAAGATATGATTATCCAATATGCTTAGGAGTTGGTAAGATTACGCAATACGTTAATATGATTGGAGTTGGAGACAGTACTCACTTTAAAATATTTTTGCTGTTCTTTTAAGGCAAGACTAGTAAAACACTAGTAAAAAATATTGCAACTATGAGATTTTGTGATACAGAAATGTATTAAACTGGATATTTGGAGAGATTTGAATTAAAATGACAAATCATATGTAATTGAATCATGAATTTTAAAATATATTTTTTAAAATTCAGTGTTATTGGATTAATAATTTTTAAATGTACAATCGAATCCATTGTTATTGAAAACATGTTAAGAATTAAATTTTAAAGTTTCAGCTAAGATTTCATATAATTTTTTAGTTAAAAATACAAAGATCAAAATTTCATGGTTTTAGATGAGATTTCAGAGAATTTAATAATAAAATTCTTAATTCACCAAAATTTAATCAGATCATCTCAAATTTCATTAAAACTCAAATATCTCCAAATTATTTTATCATATGACCTTTTTAGGCACGACTGTTCCGGGGAAAATTCGAGTTTTTTTTATATAGTATTTGGTAATAGATTCATCATTTAAATTGACAAAAGAAACTTGTTACAAAAAAGAAAATGAATCAAAATCTGAGCCCAAACTAAAGCCCGAAAAATAGATAGACAAATAAAGAGGCCCACATATTAGTAAAAAGGCCCAATCAAGTAACAGAGTGTTGTTAGGGTTTTTGGAAACCCTATAAATTAGGTCATTCGTCTTTGCTCTCTGCGTGCCCTAGTATTCCAGATCGCCGATTATCACTAAGCAGACGAAGTTATGGTGCACGTTTGCTACTACCGCAACTGTAAGCTTCTCATTTCCTTTCGTCCCTTAGATTATTGCTCATTGTCGATTCAATCTACGTAGAGATATCTGTTCGAACTGTTTGATAGATTCGAGATTATTTGAAGTTTTTGATTCTATGCTCTTCGTTTAGAGAATATGTGAAGCTATAGAATTGTGAATCTTTGTTATTGTATCTCTTCTGAGTCAATCTCAGATATAAGTCTGTAGATCTTACCTTTGTATCTGATGATTTGTTCGAATGTTTTGTTATTAGATGGAAAGACCTTCAAGGGACCTCGTCGTCCATATGAGAAGGAGCGTCTTGACTCTGAATTGAAGCTTGTTGGTGAGTATGGTCTTCGTAACAAGCGTGAGCTCTGGAGAGTGCAGTATGCTCTTAGCCGAATCCGTAATGCTGCTAGAGATCTTTTGACTCTTGATGAGAAGAGTCCAAGAAGGATCTTTGAAGGTGAGGCTCTCCTCCGTAGGATGAACCGTTATGGGCTTCTTGATGAGAGCCAGAACAAGCTCGATTATGTCTTGGCTCTGACTGTTGAAAATTTCTTGGAGCGTCGTCTCCAGACTATTGTGTTTAAGTCTGGTATGGCTAAGTCCATCCATCACTCTCGTGTTCTCATCAGGCAGAGGCACATCAGGTATTGTCTTTGTTTCATTTGGTCTCTGTTTTGCTCTGGTTTATTTCGTTTTGTGTTATTTTTATTATGTCAACTGGTTCTGCTCATGATTGCTTGTTTTTTTTGAATGATTTGACAACAATATCTTAATTGTACAGTTACAAACAGATTTATTTGGTCTAAAGTTTATAAACTCTCATTAATAGTTTGGTTTGCTTTCGAGTTATGTTTTACTAGACTAGAATTCCACATCTTGATTTAGATTTTAGTCTTACATCAAACATTACCGTGCCGGATTTGGTTTTGAGTTTTTATCTAACCTCACAGAATTTGTATTGTTTGGCTAATAGTTTTATTTTGAAGAATGATTTGAAAAGGCCTAATACTTGTTTACTGATATTGATTTTGGGTAATTCTTATAGGGTTGGAAAGCAATTGGTGAACATTCCATCATTCATGGTGAGACTTGATTCTCAGAAGCACATTGACTTTGCTCTGACCAGTCCCTTCGGAGGTGGCCGTCCCGGAAGAGTGAAGAGAAGGAATGAGAAGTCTGCCTCCAAGAAAGCCTCTGGTGGTGACGCAGACGGTGATGATGAAGAGTAAATCTAAACTCTCACCGGTTTTAGCTATGAAGCCTGCTTTTTGATATTTTGTAGTTGTGAACCTTATTCTCCGTTTCCTGAAGATTGTTTTATGGTTGCTATTTCTCTAAAGTTTTTTAAACTTTTGGATCATCTATCTCTCATTATCTTTAAAGTTTTTCCATATGTCTTGAGTTTTCGTTTGATTGATTAAACGTCAGAAAGAATAAATCATCTTGTCGAGTAAAGATAAAAAAAAAAGTTAACTCAATTATTTTGTATGGGCTCGTTCATATAATAGTCTAACATCGTTTGTTAGGCCGACATCTTGAATTCTTGGCCCATTAGCTGTTCATGATTAGAA
The DNA here is from genome assembly GCA_028015245.1 of Cardamine occulta. Taxonomy (NCBI): domain Eukaryota; kingdom Viridiplantae; phylum Streptophyta; class Magnoliopsida; order Brassicales; family Brassicaceae; genus Cardamine; species Cardamine occulta. The sequence goes on from CM051384.1 coordinate 17,035,344, forward strand.
TTGTATTTGGCTTTATGATTTTTTAGTTATAAAAAACGAATTTGTTATTCTAAAAATTTTAGTGATGATTTCACCCTCCGCGATTATTTAGGACACTGCTAACTGTTTCTCAACACTCGGTTTGTCCTAACACACGTGTTACATGCGCCCGCGCCCCACGTGACCTTAATATAAGTTTGAACTTTGAAGCAACGATCGGTTGTTCCGACACGTAAATGAAAATAGTATCATTAATCCCTCTACGAGAGCCATGAGACAACCATTATCAATCCCAATTTTACACGTATTAGAGATTTCTTTCAGATTTTAATAATTTCCATGTTCGTGTAAAAGAAAACCCCCGACAACTAGATTTAGATCCACTAGTCGTAGATAATTCTATTAGTTTTTTTTTCCTGGTAGCTAGGAGATATCTGAAAATATTTAAATTGTACTAGTATAATACGTTGGTTGTGGATTTCAAAAGCTAAAAGCCTAAGTAAATTCAAAAAAGATCTTTAACAAAAAATTTCAAAAAAGCTAAAAGAAAAGTATTTTTCAAAAAAGCTAAAAGAAAAGCTGTAGTTAATAATTTTCATGCAACATAGATCTGCTAACATCTTTTTTTCAGAAATATACTTACAATAAAAATCAATTAAATGCTATGATATAAACTTATCTTTTTTTTTTTGATTAAAATATACAAATGATCTGATATCAATAAAAAAAAATATCAGAAATAACCTCCATCTGTACAAAACTACAAAATATCATGGGTCGTATAATGTTGTTCTTGAAAACAAAATCCAAGAGAGATTTAGTTGGGATGACGTGGCAGTAATCTTTTGGAAGTTTATCGAACTAGTACATGGAAGATGCCGGACAAAACGGCGCCGGATTTGGTCGTTTTTCAGATCCGATATCCACACGTCTCAAATCATCACAGTCAAAGAACACCGAGAGAGATCCGTTCATCACATTTTTCTTTAACCAGCCCATCTAATTCTCCACGTGTCAAAACCTCTATGGTTGTGACGTCATCAATACCGACACGTCACACAGTAACCGTTTTTTTTTTCATCTCGTTAACACAGCTCTGTCCTCTGTATAAATAAGCTCCGTTTCACATGTCTTTCACAGTTCACAATAAATTTTCAAATTTCGAATTTCAAATTTGTCCCCAAATCTTCACTATAAAGCCGATGACGATGAGAGGAGGAGGAGGAGGAGGAGAAGCTGAAAAGTGGCCGGAGATGGAGGCGATAGCTAGGAAGATGGTGGAGGAGGTTGAAACAGAGAGCAGTGGATCATCGGAAGCTGAGACTGAGTCACCGAGATCCGTCGGACGGTGGATCACGGCGACTACTGGTAAAGAGAAAGTACATAGCCAGGTTTTGAAGATTAGGGAGGAGGATCTTTGTGTTCTCGTCGAAGACAAAGCTACGAATCAAGAGGATCGGCGATATCTCCGTCCACGTCGTCTGAGTTTGTTTCTGATCTCGAGGCCGAATTTGCCTTGTTCGCCTCTTAGTGGAAAAGTTAAATCTGCCAACGCCGTTTAGTGATGATCTAATCGATCAAGGTTCGTTTCTGTCTCTCGATCGATCGATCCAACAAGTTACAGTTGACTTTTGATTTCTGTATGAATCTGATGATGTATTGAGCTTAAATTTTCATCTTCAATCGTTTATTAACTTTAGTTTTTTTTTTTTTGGTTTGATCATTGGTTGTTTTGTGCAGGTAATTTGTCCTCTTGAGTTTTCTTTTAATTTCTCTGTTTTTCTTTCGTTTTTGTTCTTGAAGATCGTTTAAGAGAGAGCCTTTTTTTGTTTTTCTTGTCATAATGTCATGTGTATATATAAACCGTGAATGTATATATGAGCTTATGAAACTTTATGTTCCACTTTTGTTTACATATATCGCTTTTGTGTGTATGCCGAAATTTGAACTCAAAGTATTATTAATCCAAAAGTTGTGCCACCTTTTATCAAAAAAACAAAAAGTAGTGCCACCTATTAGAGGTTTAATTCAAAATGAATATTGTATGACATAAGGTCGACTAATGCAAAATAGACACAATACTACAAGTAAAGTTTTTAACTTTACTTGTAGTTTTGCTTGTAATGATATATAATGTATAACAACGTTCGATCATTACAAAATGGAAAAGATAATAATATTGGATGTTTTCAAATCTATAAAATTTTTAAAAACGCCATATTTTCATTTTCATGTGTATAGAGAATTCAAATCAGATGATAGCCAAAAAAAATTAAAATATCATAATGTGTATAGGATTAATTAAGCAAAATATGCATGAATGTTGTGTAACGATTTCGGATTTTGTTTCCACTAGCTAATTTACTAATCCTTCACTATATAGTATAAAGAATATATTTAAATATCATGCAAATAATGTTAAATAGAATGAAGTTCAGTAAATCCTAGAAATAGTATCCCTATAAAAATGTATAAGCTATATGATTATGTCGGACCTCTATACTAATCTTGTAAGAAAAAACGTATATTAAAAACTTATACTTACCGCAACCATTGCGTCTCTAGAGACAAGAGCCCATACATCAGAGCAAGAAACTATGCCTGGACACTCCTTTTCTAGAGCTGCCTTGACATCGTCTATGATATCAAACCCTCGAAGTGTGAGGTTAGGAATCGCGTTCTTCTCGTCTTGTTTGTTCTTTAGCTCTAGCAAGACCGACCCTTCACATCCCTAAACATCATGGTTCAATGATTAGACGATAAAGTACCCAAAAAAAATTAGTCAAATTTTTTTTTTTTAAATTAGAATTTTCACGAAAGAACCTTACCCGAACAAAGCAATCGTGAAAGAACATTCTGAGCAAAGGAGCTCCGAGTGTTGGATTCTTCTTCATCGCACTGAAGACGGAGTGCTTGACAATAAGCTCGGCTTTCGGGCATGTGTTGTCGTAGAACCCGACTTCCAATTCTTGCGCATTGGTTTGAGCAAAGGAGGAGAGCGAGAATAATAGTATTTGAAGGAAGAAGAAACAAGAGATGGTCATCTTCAAAGAAGCCATATTGTTATTAACTTCTCTTTTGATTGATGCTTGATGAGACTAATTGAGATGAAGATTGGTGTTGTTATTTACACTAACATATTATTTTGTAAGTAGTGTCACAAAGGTTATATAGGTTTTTTTGGTTTTTATTGATAAGGTACTATATATATATATATAGTTCAAGTTAAATTAAAATAAAAAAATATAAGCGTTCGTGGTTACAACATTCAATTTTAAAGACCAAGACTAGATACAACATTCAATATAAGCGTTCGTGGTTACAAAAATGTCTGGTTCAAATAGTTTATATAATCATAGATTATTATTAGTGTATTAGATTAGATTTATTTTATGTTTTAACATTTTATTCATTTTATTTATCTTATTTATTATTATTATTATATATGGTTTGTATTGTATTAATTAAAATTACTAATATATAATTACGTATTTTCGGTGTTATGCTTTTGACAAATTTATTTGATAATTTAAATTATAACATAATTTGGTTGTAAAAGTTAAGTGGTGTTATGTATATATTTTCACATTATTCAAAAAATCTATAACAGTTTGATTTAGTTCAATATCAATTATTATTAATGATTCGTCGTGACCCATTGTAAAAATTAGAATATTTAAATATTTGGATCTTAATTCAAATCTAGATGATAAAATATTGGATCCGTCAAAAGCAAATCCATATACTCTTTGATCAATCTTTTTAAAAACTATATCAATATTTTTGACATTAAAATTGATATATCTCCGTTTCTAAAAATTCAATTTACAACATATGCAGAAAAATCTATATTTTTATAAACTATATGTATTATATGATCATTCAAAATAATTTAAAAATAAAATCAAACAAAGATGATAGAAGAATCATAATTTTAAATCTTAACAAAATCTTTCAAATATCATAACTTGAAATAAATAATATGGTATAATTAGATATAACATCTTAGTTTTTCAATTTTGATTGATTAACAATTTTTAAACTTTTAATTTTAATTTTCGTCCGTAATTAATAAGAGAGAGAAAGTGAGTTTAATTTTTAAATTTCTGAAAAACTATTAATTATTTAAAATATTAGTTATAATCTTTTATTTTGAATATAATAATTTGTGATTATTATCTTTATTTAAAAACCACTGAAGAACAATAGTATTTTCTGTAATATGCCACATCTTAATTGGTTAATTTTCTATCAATATTGCTCAAATAATAGTATAGAGATGTGGTGGCTCAATATACAAGTTGCGTAGAAATATTTTGTAATTATGTTTAATCAGATGGCGAGAGTTTGTTCTTTGATGTTACATGATTATCTCTTAACTAAAATTTTTAAATTATTCGTATATATAAAAGATAGAAGGAACTATCCATTATTTAATACAACTTAAACTTAATTAATTTAAAAACTATAAATGCATAAATATAAAATCAGTAAAATTCGTAGTTAATTTTGAAACGTAAACAATATAAACCATAAGATTCAAAAGAAAACTAAATCTGATTGAAAAAAATTCCAGCTAATTTCATTAACATAATTTTTCGTTTATGTAATATACATATGATTAAGTTTTTTTTGTTAAATATGAAAAATAAATTAATAAAAAGTAAAATACAAGCAAAACATAAGTAAAAGATAAAACACAATTCAAAATTTTCATATATATGTTTATAAATTTATTATTAGTCATTATTTTTTTTTTTTTTTTTAATGAAATAGATTTAAATAGTTAGAAATAAACAAACTATATATACAAATTTCACATGTGTGTGCGGTCTGTGAATGTAGACCTAGTTAAAAATAATTGTTTGTGGAATATTATATCTCGTTTTCATTTGTTTATGGTTTGCTTGGTGTATAATATTAATATTGCCACCAGAAAAAAAGGCTACGAGAATAATTATTAGCAAGAAAAGAAAAAATAACTCACAAACTTGAGATTTGAAATTTGGCATTTTGAGCTCTTTTTTGTCATCTAACTGTTGAAACGAATAGAAAGTTGATTGATTAAGAATAATAGTAATTTGTCCATAACTAACTTGAAATTGACAAGTAAACCACAAGACAAAACTATATTATGTTTAGTAAAATAAAAAATTCGACACAAGCCGTCCATAACTATCTATTTTACTCGGAGACAATGGCTGGTAGGTAGGAGAATTGAAGAAATAGAGAATTTTGCTTGTGATATTGGACTCGTAAACTTACAAAGTGACAATGATACGGTAGCAAAAAATAATACATTTTACAAAAATTTAACATAATTAATTAACATCCTCTTGGCAGTATCTTATTGTATTTAACTATATTCTTTGGACTTTATCAAAACAATTATTTGGTCCCCGTAACAATCTAGACTTTTCTTTTATAAGAAAAAAAAACAATCTAGACTTTTCTTTTTTTAATAAACCATCTGCATGTTCATATCCAATTCCAATCACACTTATTCGATGGTGACATCTCAAACGTAATGCCGAGATAGTTGTGGTTTGATCCTATTAGGTGGACTAGCTCGGTTTAGGGATCTGAGGAAAGGAAGGGGAAGGTTCGGGGCCTTCGGGCCATACTAACTTGGAAAAGTTGACAAGGTTAGGCCATGCTTTTTACCAAAAAAAAAAGGTTAGGCCATGCAAGCTAGAGAAAATTAGGAGTTATGTGTTTCCAAGTGCTAGTGCCAAAAATGTACTCAAAGTATCAATGGGCCAATGGCCCATGATTATATGAAGCCTATTAAAACGAGAAAACAAGTTGATGACGTAAGGTAATCCATTTGCTGATGGCACGTGTCAATACAAGAAAAATTGGGAAAAATAAAATTTTGTCTGAACCGGGGACCTCTAGTGTGTGAGTCTAGTGTGATAACCGACTACACCACCCAAACTTTATTGACAATGGTTTCTGAACTATTTTATAACTTTATAACACAAAGAGCCATCAGCGATGATGATGATGATGCGGTGGTGAGATTGTCTCCGCCGGCGTGGAGAATCGTTACCATTACTATGAGTTTCTTGATTAATTTCTTACTTTATTTCTCCATTGAAACATCCCAAAATTTTACAAATTTCTGATGTTATCCCATTGAGCGTTATAAAGTTTCCCCAAAACGCTGCGTTTTGCTTCTTCTTCTTCCTCCTCAGTTCACTTCAACCTGAGACACTCGTCTAAGTCTTCCTTAATGGCTCACCCTCAGGTAATTCAAAACAAAACCCTAATTTCTGTCTCTTCCAATTACTGAAATTTCGATGTGTTCCCTCTGATGTTTGTATCTGTTATAGGTTGCGTATTTGATTCCATTGACATCAAATTTAAAGGAAGACAATTCATCACCAAGGATAACTCTATCCGAAGGTCCAAACACCATCGGCCGCGGAAACGTTTCAATCGCCGATAAGCGTCTCAGCCGCAATCACATTACCATTATCACTTCCACGTCTGGCTCAGCTTCGTTGTCTGTGGTAAAACTAAAAAAAAAACTAACTTATGACCACCAATTCGCTTGTTATCGAATTTAATCATATCAAATTTGTATCTTTTCGGTAGGAAGGAACGAATCCGGTGGTTATTAGGTCTTCCGGTGACGGCGAGAGGAAGAAAGTGAAGCCACGTGAAGAAGTTTCATTAAGTAATGATGATCTTATTGAATTGATCCCTGGTCATCATTTCTTCAAGCTAGTTTTGCTACCCAGTGAAAACAATGGAGAAAATCATAAAGGAAGCCATGAAAGAGCTGCTAAGAAAGCTCGGAAGGTTACTTACTTTGCATAACTAAAGAATGCAGCTTTTTTGGGGTATTTTTGTTTGATGTGATGAAACTGTTTTAGGCTGAAACACAAGAAGATGATGATGATAGTGTAGAGGCGATTCGTCAATTTGTTCCACCAAATGAGAAACTACCTTCAACGTTTAGGCTTTTGAATGTTAATGGATTGCCTCATTGGGCTAATACCTCTTGTGTTTCCATTAATGATGTCATTGAGGTTAGTCTTGTGCAAAACTTATTAGTTGATTTTGTTTTGTTCAGACATCTTGAGTAAAGATATATTTGTCAATGACAGGGAGAGATTGTCGCTGCGATCATATCGAATTATATGGTCGATTTAGACTGGTTGATGTCAGGTGAGTTTTCTCATATCTTGTGTGTTGAGGTTGTACAAATGATTAGTTACTTTGTGTACATTCATGCGGGTACTAAGCTGGTGTTGTTCTATATTCGGTTTTTCTCGAGTCTGTTAACTTAACTCGGGTCACTGCAAATATCCTTTTGTAGCTTGCCCCAAACTGGCCAACATTCCCCAGGTTATGGTCATTCATGGAGAAGGTGATGGTAGGCAAGAGTATATTCAGGTTTGTTATGACGGTTTATTGATTTCTTCTAGTTGATGTTAATGGTAGGCAGAAATCTCTAAACTCTGTTTTGTTTAGTAGAGGAAGAAGCCAGCTAATTGGATTCTTCATAAGCCCCGGTTACCTATTTCATTCGGGACACACCATTCCAAGGCTATATTTCTTGTCTATCCTCGAGGAGTGAGAGTTGTAGTACACACTGCGAATCTGATCCATGTTGATTGGAACAACAAAAGCCAAGGTTTGTGGATGCAAGATTTCCCTTGGAAAGATGATGACAAAGATCTACCCAAAGGTTGCGGATTTGAAGGTGATCTTATCGATTACCTCACTGTTCTTAAGTGGCCTGAGTTTACTGCAAGCTTACCTGGTCTTGGCAATGTCAAGATCAATGCAGCCTTCTTCAAAAAGTTTGATTATTCCGATGCTACGGTACATTCTATTTCTCTCTTTTTTGGGATGATTTGTATACTTTTATTGTTTTCTAAGATATGCAAGAAATTTTCAGGTTCGACTTATTGCATCGGTCCCTGGATACCACACTGGTTTGAACTTGAGAAAATGGGGACACATGAAGCTACGGACGATTCTTCAAGAATGCATTTTCGATAGAGAGTTTCGCAGATCCCCATTAGTTTATCAGGTAGTGTTCCATTCCAAGTTTTTTTTTTTTTGCAATTGCTTGCCAAAAGGTCTTCTTATACAATCTTTTGTATTGCAGTTTTCTTCCCTCGGTTCTTTAGACGAGAAGTGGTTGGCTGAATTTGGAGCTTCTTTGTCTTCTGGTATAACAGAGGACAAAAGTCCTCTCGGCCCCGGGGATCCGTTGATAATATGGCCAACAGTAGAGGACGTTAGGTGTTCTTTAGAGGTAATCCGATCAAAGACTTCTAAAGATTACATCTTTCCTTATATATCTTATGGATTTTTCTTCTAAACTGTGAAATCTTCAAATAAAGGGTTATGGTGCTGGCAATGCAATTCCGAGCCCATTGAAGAACGTGGAGAAACCATTCTTGAAAAAGTATTGGGCTAAATGGAAAGCTGATCATAGTGCTCGCGGGTAATTTAAATAAACAAAACCTTTATAAACTCAACTTATGATTACTACTCTATTCTGACCCTTGGTAATGTTAAAGTCGTGCAATGCCACATATCAAGACGTTCACACGTTACAGCGACCAGAAGCTTGCGTAAACTTCATAAAGTCTCAATCTTTAGTTACCCACTTAATAATAGAATGTCCCGTTAGTGATCAATGCTCTTGTTTTGCTTCCATAGATGGTTCTTGCTAACCTCATCGAATCTTAGCAAAGCGGCCTGGGGAGCACTTCAGAAAAACAATTCCCAGTTGATGATCCGTTCCTACGAGGTAAAACCCGGTGTTTTCACGCATCAAATTCTTTGGATCTTTTATAACTACTAACCAAATTCCACTGACTGTTATATTGTTAGTTGGGCGTCTTGTTCTTACCATCTCCGTTAAAAACACAAGGTTGTAAATTTTCATGCACCGAGAACAACCCCAGTACTACGAAGGTAAAATTATTGAAGATTCCTAAACCCGTAAACCTGGAGCCAAACTTTGATCTTTCCCTCTTAATTGTGTTATGTTGATAGGCAAAAAAAGAGACAAGAGCCGAGGTAGAGAAGAGGAGTAAGCTAGTGACAATGACCTGGCAAGGAGACAGAGATTCGCCTGAGATAATCTCATTACCAGTTCCTTATCAACTACCTCCTAAGCCATACTCGGCCGAAGGTTTTTTTTTTTTACATTCATTTTCCAACAAAGATCACTTCTTTCTTTCGCGGGTTCTTAACGTTTTTTACTGGCATTGTGATTTTCAGATGTTCCATGGTCATGGGACCGAGGATACTCGAAGAAAGATGTGTATGGACAAATCTGGCCAAGATAGTTGATCATAGCTTTAGCCTTTAGCTAGCTAGTATGACCTGAGAGAGTGGCTTTATGGGACCGAGGATTTTCGAAGAAAGATTATATCCGGATTCTTCCCAGGCCTAGCTAGTATGACCTGAGTGAGTGGCTTTAGCCTTTATGGGTTTTTTTACTCACGGAAGAAAATATAGTCCTTGAATTAGTTTAATGCTATTTGATCATCAACCAAATGGATTAAAAAAACTAATTGTGAAAACAGATTGAACTTTTTGGATTAATTCGGCTTAGTCTACCAACGGGCAACGGAGAGGATTAGAGTTGATAAAGTTCTTTGTCCATAAAAGAAACTTGACCTGTCGGCTTAAGTCTGTCCAACGGACTAGGTTGAAAGGTTTAAATCTCGTGGGCCAACAGGCCATCATATTTATTTCTTGAAAATTTGTGATTCATTTTTATTTGTTGGCGTATTTAATGTTAGTTTGGGGAAGTTAAAACTAACCCCTAATGTAAACCCTCGACGAGTTTAATTACATCTATGTTTGTAGAATTCAAACACGATTAGCATATAAATGATAAGTACTAACTACAAACACAAAATATCAAAATATAGATACAGAGATTGGAGACATAAATATATCATATTATTGTGACAGAAGACAGAAGTGTGTCGTTGGTTACAAGAAACCTAAGATTTAAATTCGAGACATAAAATCAAGAACAAAAAAATAAAGAAAAATGAAGGAATTTTTGGTGGTACATATTCGATAGACATTTAGAATACAAAACAGACGAAGACAAGCATTCACATTCAATGTCTACATTTCCAAGAACACCCGTCCCTCTCTTTGATGATTTGGCCTATATCGTATCTATCAAAAATCTAAGAAAGATATATACTTATGATTAAGATAATAAGATTCATAATTCAATTGCTAATTGACTTGTTAATTTAGTCCTCGATCTTGGTAAAAGCTAATCATGAGTGTTATATAGTTTGATTAAGAACGATCCTTCTTCTATGTTCTGCCCATTCACAACGTGGCACGTCAGTATCCAGAAGTTTGGATAATTTTATCCAATGCCTTGAGACCTAGGATAGCCAGTAGTAGAAGTTGATAAAAATTTATGATATTATCCAATGCCTTGAGACTTAGGATAGTGTCTAGACAATTCATATAGTATCACCGACTATTATTAAGATTTCAAAATGTGCAGTAGTAAACAAATGGGTAAATTATATGGATTAACGAAGTCCTTTTATGCTATTTGAGATTTAATTTTATTTCATATATGAGATCTATTTGAAATTTAATTACATGCCATGTATATTTTTACTTTATGAATATATATATATATATATATATATATATATATTTGGATAACTTTTGTTGTTGAAATAGGTTTGAAACAAAAGAAAAGATTTACTGCGGAAGTTGTGGATTTTGGGTAAGATGCATGGACTCTCCTATATATGATCAAAAGAAATAGAGATGTTGAACCTGAGTTAAATTTCTTCAATATTTACCTAATTCACCAGTAAATATTCCATATCTACTATATAAAACTTTTTTTTGTGTGTGTGAAAGAAAACTATAACCTACATATTTTATGTAAAAGTTTAAAGCACTAAACTTCTTAAACAAAACTGAACTTGTAAATGATCTAACCTTTTATTTGTCATGACATGTATTCTTTTGTATTTGAACCCGTATAATGACACGACAACAACAATACAAAGTACTACATTATAAGTCCCGATATTGCATAATTCTAACTAAAAGCAGAGAAAAAACAAACAATAAAGAGATGCTGATATTGTCATCACACAAGAAAAACAATATAGAGATTTTGATATTGTCATATCGCTACTGTGTGGAAACAAAAAAAGTCATGTGGGAGGGGGCGTGAAGGATGGGTATGCTTCCTAATTAGAGGGGGGAAAGAGTGTCCTATCATCACATGGGAGGTTAAAACTGGTTTTTGTTTATAACAAATTTAACTTCAAAATATTAAAACATAAATAGTCCCACCTTTGTGTGCTCATCAACAAACATTTTTCTTTAATGCAATTCATCACACCATCTCCTTGTTTTCTAACATATATCATGCATCTACTTATCATCATCACCATGTGTTTAGATCTAACAAACGTTTTGTTGTTACCAAAATATCATTACACGTACTTATATAAATAAACCAAAATTTGAAATACTAATTAATAGAGTAAGATATGAAGTAAAAAGTATTTATCCAAAATCACATCTTGACGAATGCTATTTTAAATTTACTTGTCTTGAACCAAGTAGGGTATTGTCGATCTTAAAGTGGGGATTGGTTCACTTACCGAAAACAAAAAAAGTCACCTGTCTAGACCAAGTTCGAAATAATTGCGTTCTGTGATTTAATGAAATTCCACTTAGGAATTATATACAAGTAAGTATCGTAAGCATGCAAATACTGATACAATATCTATCGAGGTACACGTGATAGAGCTTGGACTAAAACTAGCCACTCCCTATTGGTTAGGATAGATACCGTACGTTCCTCTCAAATTGACGTATCCATTTTTTTAGTTACCCGTATCTATAACTGATACACAAAATCTTCTTGGTTTCACGTATCATCGATCATAAAATAATGACTATATATTGGGCATATAGACAAGTGTTCCACTAGTATCATAAGAAAATCAAGTTATGATATTTTAATGTTCTTCATTTCATTGGTTGAAATCAGAAATCAACTCCTACTGGTAATATGTAGTTTCTCCATGATCATAATTAACAGGTTTCACATGGCAATTTCAAATTATGAAAATTTGTCTAATTTTTGGATTTTGGTCGTTTGGTCTCAAAAAAACAATGATACATTCTCACAAACTCGCACCTCAAGCAAAGCTAGTTCATGCTACGGCTGTATATTACTATAACTAAATGTCATATATAAAATATATTACCAAGAGGGTAATTCAAATTGAATAATTATGATTCTAATTATCCTTATTTTAATTACTTTGTTTTTAATGTACGACATATTTTTGAATATAATATAATATCATGCACATATACATCACAATCTGATAAATTTGCAATTCACGTGTCTTGTATCCAAGACTCCGATTCTAAACCACTGTTCTCTCTTATGCACTTGTCTTGGTCATATCCAACACCCTATTTAAGTTTATTTGTATTACTCTCTCTTTCTCTCTCTCTCTCGAGTGGTCCTAGCTCTCTATATAACACCATTTCTTCTCCTTCTTTCTTCTCCCGTTCCTTGGACAAGCACAAACAGTTATACGATCTTTTCTTACCCACAAACCATCAAGAAAAGAGAGCGTTTTCTTGGATTCATATATTTACAAATATTTTTAGATATATTCTTTCAAATCAAAATGTCGTCTAGCAGAAGGTCGAGACAAGCAAGCTCATCATCAAGAATTACCGATGATCAGATTACTGATCTCATCTCTAAGCTCCGACAGTCTATTCCAGAGATTCGCCAGAACCGTCGTTCCAACACGGTAAATTCTTTATAAAAGTTACTATAAACTGTACTCTAAGGTTTGGCGCATATATACTCACATAAATTTTATGATATTTGGTTTAGGGTTAGTTACTATATTTAACAGAGAAACGTGCATATACAACATGTTGGAATAGTGCATTATAGTCATACCGAACTACGTGTGGGAGATTGCATAATTTGCATTTTGAAGTTTCTAAAAATTCTTTTGACCAATAACCGGACTTTGAGGAGAGGGGAACATATTTCCCCTAACTTCAGCATTAAGCTTCTAATTGATTTTTCTTTTATTATTGGTAATTACATTGAATGTGAGACGACTATATTGCTTCGCGGACTATCAATTCAATACATTAATGTACCGACTTATTTTTTCATATTACATATATACTTATCTTCGTTTCCATAAAACAAGAAAAGGACGAACGCTAGAAAAAATAATAAGAAAAAGGCCGGTTTCTATAAATGGAAGCATCGTTTTCTTATAGTACACATAACCACTTAGATTTGCTCTCAAGTCTCAATTTAAAACAATGTGTTGGTTAGTTGTTGAATAATATAAGCTCATTTATCTTAAGGTTTATTGTTAGAACGATGCATAATGTAGCAATTAGCGTCTAGATATTTCTGCATTATCTATTAACATTACTTCATGCTAAGACTCGTTTTGAATATTTATATCAAATTCTGACTATAGAATGAATGTATAATTTTGAAATATATATGTATATAGATATCAGCGTCGAAAGTGTTACAAGAGACTTGCAACTACATAAGAAACTTGAACAAAGAAGCCGATGACCTCAGTGATCGATTGACTCAGCTACTGGACTCCATTGATCCTAACAGCCCACAAGCAGCCATTGTTAGGAGCTTGATTAATGGATAATGAAGATAAATATTGGTTATTGTTTTTTATATATATAATCTTTCAATCTCGTTGAGAGATTGATTTATCAGTGTTTCGCTCAATTATCTATTAAATGTTTCTTATATATTAATTACAACAATTTTAACTAGCTAGGTTTTATATTTTGACCCTCTTTTTGGTTTAACGTCATCCATTCACCATTATCCATTAAGTTTTGATTATAATAAATTAGATTTCGGCTGATTATGTAATTTAAATCCTTTTATAATATGTGAGTGTGTCCATTTGTATGGTTTTGTTATATATTTAGAACAAAAATTGAGAGATCATTTTAAACCAAATTTCAAACTAATCTTTAAAATTTGTATAAGAGTTACTTAATACCGTCATTAAAAGCATACATACTTACCAACCTTGATTGAAACACAATAAAATATATACCTCGAACCTATTTTAGACTCCCATGCATGGAAAATTCTCAACTATTGTACCATTGTAAAATGATTGCAAATTATAAAATAGTTCGAAACAAATATGAAGGAAACTTTTGGTAAATGACAATGCACATTTTTTCCCTTCATTCGTAGATAATAATTCTTCTGCTTCTATAAATATACTTCTTTCGATTCCTTATAATTTTAAGTTCTTGCAATTATTTGTATTTCTTCTTTCTTTTCTATAATTTTTAATATGTTTGTTATGAAAAATAAATAAAAAATCTGATTTTATGTAAACGCAACCATGAACCAATATACACATTGGCTATATACCAATCTCCACTTTAAGATCGAAAATACCCTACTTGGTCCAAACTTTTATTATGATGTTATGTCATGTTAAGTTTTATGAACTGATAATTATATATAAACTTAAGTTTTGGTACTACATGGTTATGTTAGTCATGTTGATTTAAGAAGCTGATATAATTTTCAGTATAAATTATTTGAGATTTGATATAAATTTATACAGATAATTATACATCAGCGTAAATTATTAAATGTTTTTTAAAATTAAATTTGAATTCGCGCAAAATAAGTGTTTTGTATAGTCTTAATGTATATATATTATTCTTTCCTTTTTTTCTTTGGTCGAAATATGAGCAGTTCTTTTTTTTAAAAGGTTGCTTGGTTGAAAATATGTCAAGTGGCAGGATCACACGAATCTTGCTTATTAATGCTGCAATAAGGACACAATAAAGTAACGCGATTTTTAGCGAAGTAAAAAAGAAAGAGTATATTATTAGTACAAATTTCAACATTAATGAATTCAAATTCTTAAAAGGAGTTTGTCGTCTTTTGTTAGCAGATGTGAAATACAAATGACGTTAATACTTAAATTTGTCGGTGAATTGGGATCATAAGCCACAAATTTTGCATAAATTAGCGTAATAATTAAGTTAATTTCTCACAAATTATATACACAGCATTATAAATAAGACATGATGTTACTATTAAAAAGTGTTATAACACTATCTTTGATCATAATTTGTTACTTTCCAATGTTCTAAGAATTTGTGGAACTGTTTTAAAAAATTACAATTTTTTTATTTCAATGCATTTTTTATCAGTTATTGATGATGCGTTGTAAATTTCAAAAAATAAAATTGAAAATTATTGATTCAAAATTATAATAAATTGTTATTCATAAAAAATGATGCAACTTTAATATTTTTTTATTAAAATGTGTGAAAATCTTTAATAAAAAAACAGATAGGAGTATAAAGCAATTTTTGTTGCTTTTTAATTAAAAAATTTTGTTTGTAAAATCACTTAAAGATAAATTTGCAGGATGCAACGGTAAAGTAGTTAAATCGGTTGAAAATGGATATTTTTTGTAGCTTATGACAATTAATGATAAACTTTTGACTATGAAACTTTAGTAAATGTGGACCTTTTTAACATAAACCTTTGACTTTTAAATTATTTAAAACTAATTTATATACTAGTAATTAGCTATATTGTGTTTTTTTTTATTTAATGAACATAAATTTTAATTCAGCCACCACAAAAAATCTAGATTTTTAACCTATAGCTGAGACTACTACTAACCACGTACAAATAAAATGACCGTTTTTAAGCACGTACAAATAAAATGATTGAATAAGATGATCTGATTCAAACAAAAGAATTGTTTAAATTTTTTATATATGCATATTAATTGGGTCTATGGTTTTCTATAACTGGTTTATCACATAGAATATATATTGAATTTGAATATGCTTAATACCGTTTGACAAGGTCCTATTATATAATACCCTTTTTTGTATATGTTAGCGATGTACTCGAACTAAAATTTTACAGTTTGCCCAACTGAACTATTCACGAAGACCAATATGACTAATGATGTATTACTAGCTACGTTTTTTTTTCTCCTTATACATTTATATAATTTGGTTTGTTATAAGCATGGAAAAACCTGTGAATATACTGTAGCTGTAATAATTTTTAAGATAGTTACTGATAGTGGAATCAAAATTATCAATTCCCACAGTAAAGTTGGTGGTGCGTAGGGATCTCCTATATATGGTCCCTTTCAACTGAAACCTACATTAAATTAGATACCTATATTATTTAGGTGTGTGTACATGTGTATATATGTTATATTTTGCTACAATTGTAATATTATTATATGTTATTCGATTATTTTCATTGAAAATGATGTTTCAAATATTATTTTCTATAGAAATCAAAGTTTTGTTAGTTTATGCAATTACAGTAAATATTTTATAATTTATTTTAAATACTATTAATACTTACCAACATGTAGAACAAAATTTTTACTGATAGTTTTTTTTTTTTTTTTTTTGAAGGACATTTTATTAAAAATATGTGAAAGAGTTACACCATGAAAATATAATACATAAAAATAAATAATAAAAATGATACTAAAAATATAAGCTGCGAGCCAATAACAAAGAGCGAACCAAAGAGAAGATGAGTAAAAGCTCAACGAATCTACGAACGACGACATAGGGAGGGTATTGCCATTCAATACTCTCTAAGGTGATTGGAGATCACGATGCCGATAGAGCATCCAGCCACAGAAGAGGGCCAACTAAGCGATTCAAATACTCCGTTCGAAATGCAGAGGAAGAGCAAAACACACACCACCCACCAGAGAAATGAAACAGTCACCCAGCACAAGCCCAAAAAAGCAGAAGAATCCAATGCCGAGAAGACCTTCACATGAAGAGGACCAAGCCCGAAAACAGATGAAGCTTCACTTACCAAAGAAGGAAAAGTGGCTGTAGAATGTCGAGGAAGGATGAGACCCTTGAAGGATCGAGGAAGAGCCAGCCAAACTAGTCAACGATACCAACAGTCGATCTAAACCCAAAGACCCAAGCAATTCTCCTAAACTAAACAATAGCAACCGAACCTACCACCCAAAGGCAGAACCATGAGACCCCTCCACCAAAGAACAAAACAGCATTAAGAACCTCCAACAAACTCTAAGACTCTCGCAAATACTAGCAGCAACCCCCGGAAAAACTGGAGACGAAGAATCAGCCTTGAAAACCTTAGTAAATCGGAGAGAGAAAGAACCTGAACCACCAGCACCAGGGAAAGCAAACCAGAGCAGGCCAAGGTCACACCACTTCAAGGAGATCAAGAGAGGGAAAGAGGAGCTAACCAAATCGAACCCTAACAAAGACTCCGTACTCGAGAATCGAAGAGAGGGAGAACAAGGGGCGAGCTAAGCCTCAGAAATCAACGAGCAAACACGAACTACAAACCAACCAAGTCACCTCGAACCAAGCTTAAACCAAGATCTAGAGCAACCTCCTTAAAAACCCCTAGAACCAGAAGCCGCGGAAGAAAATTGAGGCAGAGGGGGTCCCTTTTCCGGCGGCGGTGAGAACTACCATTCGCCGGAAAGAGAAAACGGAAACTCTCTTTGGTTTTGACCTAGTTGTGCCGTCGCTTTCTCTTTAACGCCGCTTAAAGGATTCTTACTGATAGTTATAAAATAGATTAGTCATAACTTTTTAACACTTTTTTAACATGTATAATGCCAAGTTTAAAGTTGGATCACAAAAGTCACACAATAACGACGTTAATACAAACTATTATGGTGTCATAACTCATAATTCATAATCAATAAATGTGTGCATTTAGAGTGAACAATTTATAGTTAAAATTAATTATTCATATGTTTATTTATTAGTTAGCCAACAGTGCGATGCACACAAAATTATATATTTACGCAATGGTCTAAGTGTAATGCACACAAAATTTATATGCTCACAACAAATTTTAATATTAGTTGTATGAATTTTGATCTAGAATATCCGGTAAAGAAAGTTGAAAATTATCATATTCGTTTCAAAGTACGAGAAGAACAAGTTTTACTTTTACATAGTTTTTAAGGTCCAGTGGCTAAATAGCCTAATCACACCAAAAGGAAAAACAAACTTGAACACAAAATACAAAATCTTATTATCCATGGGCAAAAGCAGAAGACATGAGCTAGAGTAAGCCCACAAATCATTTTTAAAAGCATAGTTTTGAGAGTCTCGAGACCAAGAGAATGAAACGGCTGATAATGATCGAAGTTTGAGGCGACCGGATAAACAAAATGACTACAGAATTTGCATGACCATTTTTTTTACATGTGCAACTGGAATGCTCGGACACGATCTTAATGAATTTTTTTTTGATAAAATTAAAATAATGCATAAAAGTTGGAACTATTTCAAGATAAATAAATAAATCCATAAGACCTGAAAATTGAATACTATGCTAAGATGTTGAAAAAAAAAATGAATAGTACTATGATATGGAATTCGATTAAAACAAAATTTGGGCTATAAAATTCCAAAAAAATGTAATTGATGGATCATAAAATGGTGAATGTTGCTCTACCCTACAATTTTATTATAACAACCGACATAACTGTTCCCACCCTTGGACAAAAGAAACATCTAAATTTCTCATTTGTTTCCTTTTTTTATTTTTCTCCTTTGATTTAGAGAAAAAAGTAATAACCAAAAGTACAAAAGAAAGAAAGTAAAAAAAAAAACGAAAAAAAAGAGAGAAAGGGGATGAACAGAATTATTTACATCACGGTCAAGGTTGTTATCACTGTTTAACGGTATTGTCAAAAATGCCATTCAAATTCAATGTATAGTTAGTACCTCTTTGTCCTTTCCCACATTTTCCGCGTTATTTGACTTTTCAAACCCAATTTGTTTTTATATTAGCAGTTAGTAGTTACCAAGAACCATAAAACTATAGAAATATTTTAGAATTGGATTTAACTCAGTGTGATCATTTTGTTTAGAACTAAATGTTGGCTATTTTATTTAAACTACTACCATGGGGATATTTTCGAAGACTTTGAATTGTGGTAATTTGCTTCCTTTTTTTTTTTTGGAATCCTACATAAAGAGCCATTTTTATATGTGTAAAACTATTTGTCCAAACGTCAAAAAAAAAAAACTATTTGTCCACTTTGCTAGACAAAAGAAAAAACATGTATCAGGCTTCTACGTTCTACTGGGCTACAAACCGAAGTTGTAATCTATTAATAATTTTTAAGGTCTCTCATAGGTCCAAATATATAGGCCCATTAGCTCAACAAGCGTAACTTCAATAGTAAGTAAATAAGGAAATAAACAATGCGCGCATCATCGGAGAGTATTCTCCACGCGTGCGACAGTACTCCGAGTCGTGAAAGTAGCGGCCCACATTCACGAACGACCTAAGCCCATTAGTAAATTTGTTTTGAGCGTACAATTCTTTGTAGCTTTGAGTATAGTACATTTGTTTGTCCAACGAGAGTGAAGTCCACATACTTAAAGCAAGGATGAAGTTCATAAGCAGCCTCGGTGAAAACGTTACATTTGATATCAAAACCGAATTTAAACGAAGATGGAGCACAATGAATTGACACCATCGAAAGCAATTGTTTGGTTTAGAACAAATATGTCGTGATCTGTGAATGGTGATAGTTGTAATGTTATAGTTTCTAGAAAAGTTGGGATCCAAAACAATATATTTTAAAATAATTGACTATATTACATATATCACCAAGGCACCAACAAAATGTATTAAGTTTTTTTTTTTTTTTTGTAAACCATGCAGACAATTTCGATTATAAAAATGTTTGAACTGAAAGAGAATGAGTAAATTTCTATAAAGTGTTTTGCAGTACTTTTTGTAAATAATTGATAATATGTGGAATTTGATCCAAGTAATATTAGTCTCCGTATGAAATTACATTTATACTGAAGATTTGTTTTGATAAATGATTTATATTGAATTTTATAGATGTTTTGGTACTTTAACAATATCAACTATTAAGATAATCGCTCAAACGTGACACAGTTCTAGATAATTTGCTTGAAACAAAAAAAAAACACTATATGACTGGGTCAATAAATAACATAAAAGAAGAAGAAAAAGAGGATCGAGCAATGAAAGAGAAGGAGAGGAAGCAGAGCACATGGGAGCAGTGGAGCTAGTTGGAGAAGCTTCAGATCATATATTTATTTTTTGCTTATATTATAGTTTTAATTTTTAAATATAAATAAAAAACATTCAATAATTTTCTGCAACAAAAGCATATTGCCAAAGGGGATAGATAGATAGGTGTTAATACTCTTTCAAATCTTCCCAATACAAGCATGTGAAAGACCTTGTTGTAGGACAGGTCTGTGGCTCTATATTGTAGGACCCATTTCTTTTTATTTGTATTTAAATAGTATATATTATATATTATACCATATACCAAGGGCCATATACTAACAAATGTGGAAAATAATATTTGTTTTTATGTTTGATACTGCGAAAGCCACCACATAGATATGACAATTGGGAAACACTAGTGGTGGGTCTCTCAATCTTTCACATCTACCTTGGATACTCATAAAAACTCTTTCCAACAAAATTTAGTAGAGCGAAAGGAAGAGCATCTCAATCATCATTTTCCCAATCAATATCTGTAATATCACAATATATACATGAGTTTTTTTCGTATATGTATCTGAAAACCGAAACTAGTTTCATATACGTATTATTGCCAGAAACGTTTACATAAGAAAACTTAGTTATTACTTTTTCTTTTTTATACATTTTATAGTAAGTAGTAGTGCTATTACTTATTACCTTGAATCTAACTAATAAATACTAGAAATTTGGTTTCGTTAGAAAATATCAAAATACTTAGGTCGGTGCATAGTGTGAACGCATTTCCCGGTGAGAAAAACACACATGCGTTTAAGTTGTACTGTGGAATGTTCTTCAAAAACCAATGAGTGTGATTTGCGTATATTATATAACTCTTATATGAAAAATTAATCTTTTTAAGAAAAATCATATATGCATGCGACAGTGCGTAAATGCTAATAAATTAAATTGGAAAACTAAGGCAAATAGGTGTTATATACGCACTAGCAAACCTTATACGTACAAATTACACTTAGATATTCTGGGAATTAATATAAATCAATTATTGCTTACACCTGAAAAATTAAAATTCATGCCCAATATACGATTATGTTAATGGTCTTATAAATTAATTTGTTCGAGCGTATGCACTGCTCCAACACTCTTAATATTGATGACAATTTTCCTAATGCTACGCCTATATTTGAGGATTGATCAGAGTAATGGGTGTCATCATTTCTTTGATTTTGTTTGCTTATCTTCTTAAAATGATTAGATGTTTGAATACTAATTATAGACATGAGTAGATCTAAAATTTTAATACAGAGTTTTAAAAGTTACCTTGATTATTTCAATGATCTCAATTGATTTAATCAGACTTTCGACCTAATTAATAATCTTCATATCATAAATGAAACATTAATGGTCGAAGATAATATATAGATAATGAATCTCGAGATCTAACAGTGATTATTAGGGTGACAATTTTGTGACAAAATTATTAATTTAATTGAAAATGTTAAATCAATGTATTAGTTGGTTTATAGTTTTATATATGTATAAGCTAAGCCCAAGCTGTATACTAATAGCAAAAGATTAAACAGTATATAAAAACGAAGTAGAAAATGTATGTACGTATATGTCAAAGATCCATGTGGTATTTAACTTAAAATTTTATATTCAAAGTGTCCTTTCGAAATTAAATCAAAAGAAAGATCACCATATGCCCTAAAGCTTAAATGATATAAAGGGTGGGTCCTATACAAACCTCTCATGAACTGATCTCTTCCTTCCTTTTCTTCCCTTTTCTCACTAATTCTCCCTCACGAGAAAACTTCAAAGATCTTGTGTTATTGATCTCCAACAAGTTCTTGATTTTAAAGCTAGGAAGATTGATCAGTTCACAATTTATATGAAGAGTTCATCATCATTCATTGGTGGGCTCTGAGCTTGTGTATACACAAACACATACATATATATATATATACACATATATATATATATGTATGAGGAGGAAAGGAACAATATTAATAATAATCAAGAAGGATTGAGATTGGAGATGGCCTTTCCACAACATGGATTCATGTTTCAGCAACTCCACGAAGACAGTGCTCATCACTTACCTTCACCTACCTCTCTCCCTTCCAGCTGCCCTCCTCACCTCTTCTATGGTAATTACCTCTCTCTCTCTCTCTCTATATATATATATATATATACACACTTGTATGTACACATAAACCATTCCAAGATCTTTGATTTTGAAAAGAGTATACAGACCTTACCAAATTATATATATTTTATATAAAGGACCTTACCAAAATTTGATTACAAAAGTTATAACTCTTTCCATAGGATGTTTGGTTACTTCAGAATTCAAATAAAGTAATCTAAGTTTATCAAAGAAGAAAAAGTGGTAAACTTTGTAATTGTCTTTGTTTTGGTATAGGAGGAGGAGGAGGAGGAAACTACATGATGAACAGATCAATGTCGTTCACTGGAGTATCAGATCATCATCATCATCTAACTCAAAAAAGCCCCACCACAACGAACAACATGAATGATCAAGACCAGCTGGGCGAGGAAGACAATCTATCAGATGATGGATCACATATGATGTTAGGAGAAAAGAAGAAGAGGCTGAATTTAGAGCAAGTTAGGGCATTAGAGAAGAGCTTCGAGCTAGGGAACAAGCTTGAGCCAGAGAGGAAGATGCAGCTTGCTACGGCTTTAGGGTTGCAACCTAGGCAGATTGCGATATGGTTTCAGAACAGGAGAGCTAGGTGGAAGACAAAGCAGCTCGAGAGAGATTATGATTCTCTCAAGAAACAGTTCGATGTTATGAAATCGGACAATGATTCTCTTCTTTCCCATAACAAGAAACTACATGCTGAGGTATGTATTAATTATACACAAATTACTGTAAAATGATTACACAATCGCGTTATTTCTAAAGACTAATTACTTGTTTGTTTGTTTTAATAACGATTTTCGTTTAAACTGATCTAAATGATTTTACGAGTCACTAAACTAAGGATTTTAGGTTCGTCACACGATGGAAAAATAGTGTCTGAAAGATTTTAGAATTTTAGTTATGAATTATTTATATATTTTTCAGCAGGCATATACAAAAGGAAACTTCATGGATTAACACGTAGTTAGGGGTCTTTGATGGAGTATATAACAAAAAATTCAGTTAGATTATTGATAGGCTCTTGATCCAACGCAAAGATGTTTGTCAAAAGACATTAATTATAAATTCATTTTTATTACTATTAAATAAAGATTCTTGTGTACATACATCTTAAATAGTTGAATTCCCATGTGCTTGATCAGGAGTTGACATTACGATGATATATTTTCGTTTAAGAAATTAAGAAATTTATGTGTGAATAGATCTCTCCACTGACTTTGGTTTACGTGTGATGATATTGGTACACAAAACAGTTAATGGCGTTGAAGAAACAAGACCGTAAAGAATCAGCAAAGATCAAGAGAGAATTAGCAGAAGCTTCATGGAGCAACAATGGAAGCACAGAAAATAATAATAATTCAGATATAAATCATGTGAACATGATCAAAGATCTTTTCCCTTCTTCAATCCGATCCGCGACCACGACAACTACCTCGGCTCATATTGATCATCAGATGGCTCAAGATCAAGATCAGGGATTTTGCAATATGTTCAATGGCATTGATGAAACGACGTCGGCTAGTTATTGGGCATGGCCTGACCAGCAGCAACAACATCACAATCATCAGTTCAATTGATTATATATATATTGTCCAAGAGCAACATCATCATCATACTCATCTTAATATCACTATTATCATCAGAAGAGAATTTCGTAGATTTTTTTTATTTGAGTATTTTGAAATTATTTGGCACTGTTTAAATAAAATTTAATTGGGTTATTATGTTTTTCAATTTCTTTTGGGTTTGTAGAAAATTGGTGTATAGGGGATACAACAAATCTGTAGTATGAATAATTCTTTTCTTTCATCGAAAACCATTTTTTCGCGACCAAAACAAACAGTGTTGACAGAAACATGCTACTCTTAAAGATTTTCGTCAGTAGTGATCAAAATTTAATTGCTAAATTAATATTGTGATGAATAACGACGATTTTGTTTAACTAACGTCTTTTTCAGAGCCGTGCCAAAGTGAAATGTTGCCGTAAGCGATAGTAAAAAAAAAATTCCCAATTCATATTAAATAAAAATGTATATAATAATAAAACCAACAAGAAAAAGTTAAATCTTGTCGTGTGACATTAAAAAACAAAAAAACAAAGATAGTTTAAAAGGTAATTCTTCTTTATTTCCCACAAAATCATTGATCAACTTTTCAAAGTCAACTTCTCTAACCAAACCTCTTTCGATAGATAAAGTAGCCAAACCACTCAATCTTTCTTGTGACATACTTGATCGAAGGTAAGATTTGATCAACTTTAACTTTAAAAAAATCCTTTCAAAGAGATGCAATGGGAATCGTCAATAATATCCGATAAGCGATCCATGAGTGAGGATAAAAATCCTGAACTTTCTTCAAAAAGTTTAACACTTCAATAGGCCTTGTAACTTCTTTCGGTAATTGTTCTAATTCTTTGATTGATTTTGTTTTCTTTTTTTTTCTTCTAAGTTTTAGTTTTTCAATTTTTATATTAATTCAAATATTTCTAAAATAAGCTTAACTTATACTTGAAGGCCTCTTAACAAATTTTTTAAAAAAATTTGGGGCCGTAAGCCAATGTTTCTTGACATTATACTAGAGGCACGGCTCTCGTCTTCTTGTTAATCACATACCATAAATTTTGTTTACTAATTTGGCAAAGATTGTTTTTTTTTTTGTTGTTGCTAAAATCCAGATTTAACCAAATATTTTACTGAAGTGAATGGGTCAAATTGATTTTCTTCTTCCTTTTTTATTTATTTTATTTCTAAAAGTATAACAACGCATATAAGTTTTAATTTTAAATATTTTGCTAGGTTGGAACATAAAGTTAAAAAGAAAATAACAAAAACATTTGAGAAATTTCAGATGCATGTGCCTTCGAGTGGGATTCCAGCTCTGCCAATGACACAACATGAGCCATGAAATATATCTTACATCTGACATTTTTCCATCTACCTTTTAATTTATTTTATATAAATCGTGTGCTCGTGTGACATTTTTTTTATCAGATATATAAATAAATAAATTTTCGTAATATCGTTACCGTGATTTTAATCAATAACTGATTTTGGTCACGACTTTAGTACATTATCCATCAAAACTAGCATGTATTTATGCATAACTTTATAAAAAATAATTATTTTATCTTCATTTATTTACCATCTTTTTAGTATTAGTATATTTTGTTAAAGAATTTTAATTTTACCATCCTTTTTTGGCGTAAATTACAAATTTGTTTGATCTAGTATTTTTCAGTTACAGTATATTTGTCAGATATATCTTTAGAATTTTAATGAACTAAACCAGAATTTAAACACTTATGTACTGCATGGGTCTCACGTAGTCAGTTTGCATATATAGTAGAACTAATGTTCAAATCCATCCAAAGTACACTTTATTTTGTATTCAATCACCATTTTGAGTACTGTTGTACTTTTCATAAATTGATTTAACTTCTAAACTGAAACTCAGAGTGATATCTGAAGCAATAGAAAAACTCAAATTTATTATCATGTAAGAAAATTTACAGTGATTAACTATTACTGAAATAACAGTACTGAACAAGTCTGAATTAGGTTAAAGGCCAACATGAAAAATTTGTTTTTTTTTTGTTTATTATAACTAATCCTAATTTAACACTACATGCATGTATCAAGTTCAAATTATTTTGTTAAGAGATTATATATTATTGTGGAATTATCTATTTTGTTCTAACTTATTACTGTAAAAGTTCCAACCAAATATCTTTTTTGGGTAACGTTTATAAAACTTTACCGATTATATTACTTATATATATATATATATTAATATGGATCTTGATTTTTCAGCGGATCATAAATATCATAAAGTTTAGAATATGTACTAGTTTCGGTTGATCCGTAATGCAAAACCTAAAAAAGAAGACGTAATATGGAATTTAATTTAACAAAACAGAAATATGGAAGTATTTATTAACAACATTGAAGATAATAGAATATAGAAAAAAAAACAAGGAAACAAAACATTGTAGATAATAAATGATAGTAGTAACTGGAAGATTATTGGAAGCACACATTCCAAAGACGAAGAAGAAAAGTCCAAAAAGAGAACAGAAGTGAAACAGTGTGTTTAGGAGAATAGTTCACTCATCTAGCTAGCTTTCCGGATCTTTGGATTTTGAATTTAAGTACTAATATATTTTAGTTATATAAACTACATAATATATATATTGGTTTAATGGTTTTTACACAAAAAAAACAAATAGAGTACCAAATATTTATCTTATTTGTAGGCTCTCCATGTGACCTCACTGCCACCACTTCACTTTCCCACGAAAACTCAGACTTGCGATTGTGAAAGTTCAGTTTGGGCAAAAAATTTAAAACTAAACAATATAATTCGAATTAAAACAATGTTGGTATTGTCTAGAACTAGAATCCAATTAATAACTATGAGGTGAGCCGAGTAAGTTATTAGGCAATAATGTTTCTTATTTCTATTTGTAATAAATCACTGTACCTAAACTTTTCACCAAATTGCCTGAAACGAATAGTTTGTGTATATGTGAAATGAACGTTACTGTAAACCTTTAAATTTACGGTTATACCGCAAAAGTATTTGTCAGTTGCACTAATATATTCAGATACTACTCAGTATATGTACGTAATTACATACGTAGTTTCTGGAATATATACAAAGCTAGATGATGGCATGTGAGATCATGGGTTTCTCATACATTTTATATGGTTGTATATGACTTTGGCGAAGTGCACATGTTTATGTTGATGGATTATGGATAGCGTCAACTCCTAAAATGTTATGTTTTCTACTTTTCTATCATTTAATTTAACAAACACCGTCATAACGAATAGATTGACCCCCCCCCCCCCACATATATAATCGCATGAGATATATTTTAATTTGATCTTAAAAGTAATAATATGAAGTTATAATAATACCTCTTCCTTACCACAATTTTATGATTAAACGGTCGAGACCTAATACGAAGAATTTAAACATCCCCAAATTACGCACATAGTATGAAATAATAATAACTAACACCTTTTGTTTTTATTATACCCAAAACAAAAGGATGATCTGTAGAAAAGAACGTCAAGATTCTTGAAAACACTTGCTGTGAGCATCTTATTGAGATTGGTATACGGCCTTTATGTTGGTGGGGCTCTTAGATACAAATATCAAACCTAAGGTACGTCTCCAATGGATTATATGCATTACAAATTGGAATCTGATCTTATATGGTTACGGCACGAAAAAAAATTAAAAGATAGCTAAGACATATAGGTCATCGTTTTACTTATGAATTGAAATTCATAACCAAAACTAAATATCAAAACAAGGAAACAAAAATGCTTAATTTATGCATAAAGTACGTACAGATAAATTATTCACGCTAGTTTCAAGAAATTTGAAAGATTGACAATTGTTACAAACTTACAATATTCTAACTAGTTTCGTCTTCATGAACATTAACCATATAGTTCCAAAGGTAAGCATGTTAAAAAGAAAAAAAGAGCTAAAACAGTCTATGAAACAATCGAAAACTTGAAGAGCATAGTGTGTTTGTATTTCTTCCCTGGCTCGACAATTTGCGAAGGAAATTTCGGATAATTAACTGCATCTGGATAACTTTGTGTTTCTAAACATATTCCTGCGTAAGCTTGGTAAACCGTCCCATTCTTCCCTTTGATATTGTTTAACATTCCTCCGGTATAGAATTGTAAACCGGGTTGGTTTCCGGATAGCTCCATTTTTCTACCCGATTTCTTATCTACGAGTTCCACGATTTTCCTCATCTTATCCGCCTTACCATCTAAACAATAATTTATATCATATCTGCAAGATAAAAACAAAAACAAAAAACACATATAGGTATAGTTCAGAATATATCAATTAGATATACTATTAATTGTATATTAGCAAATCACTGACTGTGCTACCACTCACCCTGTTTTAAGATCCTTTAGATTATCTTTAATAGGACGGAGTTGGAGAAAATCATACGGTGTTCCTTTCACCGGAGAGATTTGTCCCGTGGGAATTAGTTCACCGTCGACAGGAGTATAACTCGAGCCAAGGATTTGAATTTCTTCAGACAAAATATCTCCGGAGTTATGACCACCAAGATTCCAATAAGTGTGGTGAGCTAAGTTCACAGGAGTTGCTTTATCTTTAGGTTTTGCCTCCATCTCCACACTCAATTCATTGTCTTTGTCAAGTTTATAAGTCACCGTGACAGTGAGCTCTCCGGGAAACCCTATTAATACATGAAGTAAATAAAAAAAAAAAACTTGTAATCATTAAATTTGTCCTTAAATAGTACATTTCAAAAGTTTTTGGGCGGAAGTAAAACAATTAAAAAGAAGGGGGACCTTGATCGCCATCAGGACTTGTATAAGTGAAGACAATGTGAGGTTTCTTGCCATCATATTTGTGTTTTGTAACTGCCCACACAACATCCCCAAACCCTTTCTTCCCACCTTAATCAACGAAAATGTTAGTTAATTGCGTCATTATATTCATAATCACAATTGTTTGATCTGAGCATGTTGTAGTACTCAAATTAGTTACCATGAAGTGTGTTTTTGCCATCGTTGGCACTTGTCTTGTACTCTTTACCATTCAATTTGAATTGGGCCTTTCCTATTCTATTCGCTACTCGGCCCACGGTTGCTCCAAAATATACCTTATCGGTCTGATGAGTGAACAAATGATTTTATTAGTATACAGTATACACGATGATTGTGATTAAAATCTTTTTGTTTGTTAATAATTAATATACACGTTGATGAGAGTTGTAATTTTCAACGTACCTTGTAGGTTTCGACGCTATCATAGCCAAGAACAATATCGCCAATTTGTCCTGTAAATCCATATTAAACATTATGATGTAAACGTACATATATAATAGGGCTCTTTTTTTTTTTTCTTTTCCCGGCCAACATTAAATGTGATTTGGTTCACTAACCATTTTTGTCCGGGAAATGGAGAGACATGATTGAAGCACCCCAATTTGTGAATTTGACCGTCAGATTTCCTTTCTTGAGCTCGTATAACCCAATTTCCTCCTTCTCATTCTCATCTCCATCAACTTCATCTTTATCATCATCGTCATCGTCATCGTCATCATCCGTATCATCATCGGTATCGTCATCAGTATCATCATCAGTATCATCATCCATATCATCATCATCATCATCATGTTCACCCTTCTTTTTATCCTTATGTTTCTCTTTATCATCGTCGTCATGCTTCTTCTTATCACCAGCATCTTCTTCATTGTTTTCATGCCCTTTCTTTTCGACTTTTTCATCATCACCAGAACCGGCATGGTGATCACCATCTACCTCTCCTCCACTTTTCTCTTTGTTATGGCTCTCCAAATCTTTCGATTTGACTTCAGTGTCGTGCGCAAATGAGACACTTATCACAACTCCTAATGTAACCAATAGAACCAAACATAACAAAACAGAAACTCTCGCCATATTGAAGGAAAAAAAAAGGGTGTTCAAAGTAATATGAGTCAGATGAGTTTCTTGGTGAGTATTTATAGGTTGAATGCTATTGGATAAAAAAAAGACAAAAATAGGAAATTGTGACGAATTTGTGATTCATAGAGAAGTTAGGAGCTAAAACCGGACACTGTTTTCCAATTATAATTTTTTTTTTTTAATTATCACGTACTAGAATTATTCGCTTAAATCTTTACAACTAAAGCTGCATGAATCACCAAACTCTAATAGATAAACACAAACAAACACACTATTTTTATGATATATTCACATACTTTTGGGCTTTTTCGTTGTATATCAAATATTTTTCATCAAGGCCCACTAAGTCTTAGTCTGCCAATCAGATCCGTCAAATAATTCTGAGCTAAAGGAAAGCATTCACGCGCGTAATTGGAGCGTGAATCGTACTGTTCAGAATTTTATTTTCCTTCTTATTTTCATTACATATTGTACCCTCGTTTTGTTATTTCTTTATTTTCAAAAAATTTCTTAAGAAATTTTATGATTGTTGGTTACTTAGGTAAGATAGATTAAATTATTGTATAGAAACAAGATTTGATACACCAGAAAACATTAAAATTGTACATTTGATTTGGTCTATTTGAATTCGGTTCCACAGTCTCCCAATAAGACATTAAAACGGACGAACAAGAATCAACATCTTCTGATACAAATACTATAACACCTAATGATAAGAATCACCCCCAAAAACAAAAACAAAAAAAAACAATTTCTAGCTTTTCTCTTCTTTGTTCACGAAACTAGTCGTAGAAGACGAAGAAGAAGAATTCTTAAACAAAGAGAAAGGTGGAAGTTGCGACGATGGTTGATCCAAAGACGCAGCCGTTTGATTATTATTCGCCATTATGTTAGACATCAATAGGCTGCTAAAATAGCCTCCACATCCTTTGTTACTATTCGCCGCGGAGGTTTGTTGAATGTTGTTGCTAATCGGATGCCGCGGACCGGCGATCTGTTGTTCTCCGTTTGATCCGACCATAGTTGAGATCGCAGCCGCGATCACCGAGTGGAAACTTGGGTCGGAAGTAAGCGCTTTTGTTAAAGTTTCGGTTAAGTACTGGCTATTTTGGACTGTTTTTCCTAGGTTTGACGTCCCGAATTGAACATTCTTGTAAGGATATGGAGTATAAGAAGAGTACCCATTGCCCCAAATCGCGGGTAGGTTGAGAGTAGACGAGTTTGATGATGATGATGAGTTAGAAGAGAAATTTAGGCTTGTGGGTGGGAATCTTTGGAAAGAGTTTGAGAACCTGTTGAAGTTTAAAGAAGGCAATGAAGAGGAAGAAGAAGAAGAAGAAGAGTGTTGTGGAGCGGTGAGGTCTAGAGTGACGGTGGGGTGTAATGGGGAGTGAAGGGTGGGTGAATAGAAGGATTTGTTGTTGTTGTTGAATCTTGAATTGTCGTAGAGGTTGTTTCCGATCATTTCGGCGGCTGATGTGGAGGAGGAGGAGCCGGAGAGGAGCATGGAGGCGGCGGCTGAGGTGGTGGAGGCCATGGTGGTGGCTGAGAGTGGAAGAGGATGGCTGTGTGTTCCTTCATAGGTTGTGATTAGTATGGACATGTCATCTGCACATCTTTGGACCTAAAACATCCATAGTGAAATAGTTAGATCATTTTTTACTACACTGGCCACATATGTTTATATTATAAGTTATAACATGGAAACGCAAAAGAAACAAACATGGTTAGTAGGATTGGTCAATTTAGATGCATATGGAACACCATTCAACCTATTAATCTGAAAATGGGTTATTGAATGATAATGGTTCATGATGTCTATCTAACCCAAGTTAAACAAACAAAACAAAAAATGATCCACAAGACCAACAAATTATTTTGTTCAGTTTAAACTTTATAAATATTTCTATAAATATAACAAGCCAAAAAAAAAAATCTATAAATATAACACCTTACCAAACTAATTTATGCTAGACATGGTTTAAATGTTATAACTATTCTTTCAAAATTGGAAAACCAGGATTAAAATAGATTTGATTATTTGGTAGATAATATATACCTGTTTTCTAACGGGACATCCAGGTGCAACGGTGCATCGATAATATGCTCGTGGACATGGATTTCCTTTCGCAATCTTTTGTCCATATTTTCTCCATTGACAACCATCATTCATCTATATAACATAAAATAAACATGTCCAAATCAACACTTGTCAAATATATAAATAATAATCAACGTTATATATCACCTTGAATGTATATATTAGAGAACGTACCGTTGGTGTGTCACATCTTGCTCTAACACAAACTCTAGCTCTTTTAACATGATTCTGCTGACCGGCCTCGCCGTCAGCATCGCCCCCGGAGGCTGGAGCCGGAGAGCTTCTCTTCCCGGTAACTTTACTTGGCGGCCAAGTTTCTCCTGGAGCTTCTTCCGAGCTATTTTCCAGGCTAGAATTGGCTGGATTCTCTATAGATACAGTCCCATTCGTCTCACGGCCATTATTGATCCCTAAGGTCAAGCCAGCCTTGGTCAGTTCCTCGTCAGCGTTGACTTCCGCGCTGGTCGCTTCCGTTTTCTCTTCCTTTCTAGGGATGCTATCACTCGGAGAAGAACTTCTTCTCCCGAGTGAAAGCGATACAAGCTCGCGTTCTTGATCAGAAGAACTAAAATCCGTAGTCGTTGGCTTAGGATGATCAACCATGTTTTGATTTTGAGTTGGGTTCTTTGA